>OV702281.1:204018087-205218087 GCA_916181665.1 Avena sativa | reverse complement strand
CTTGAGACTGCAAAAAGAGTTACTCGGACTAAGACTATCAAATTCTGCAAAGTTCAATGGAACCATCATTCCGAAGAAGAAGCAACATGGGAAAGAGAAGATGATCTTCGGAAAGAACACCCTCACCTATTTGCTAGCCAACCCGAATCTCGAGGGCGAGATTCACCTTAAGGGGGTTAGATTTGTCAGATCCCTAAAATCATGTTTGCAAAGATTTCATATCATTCATGCATGCATATAATTTAGGGACCATATTTCCAACTCATTTCAAGAAAACAGAGGCACTTAGTGCTATTATTTTATGTGAGCAACTATTAATCAAATGCCACTCTCAATTGAGGGTGTAAATGTTTTAAACCAAACTTTGTTTGTTTCCTTGTTGATTAGAGGTTATGAGTCTACACTCAACATGCTTGCCTGTGGCACATGAAGATGAAGACTTATTTATCTTATTATATATTTGAACTCTTGTATTAGGCCTGTGGCCATGGAGTTTGTAAAAGACTATGTTTGTCTCTGGAATGATATGTAATAATGACCTTTGTTTCTGTGTACTTCATCTTAAACTGTGGATGCTAGCATTGATCCAGGGACTAGCATTGCAATCACAGGGATCCTTACCTTTATAAAGGGAGGGATCTTACAAAGACCCGCGGGATTGTTGCGACCATTGCAGATTCCGGAATGGAAATGGGATTCCATTGCAATGGACTTTATCACCGGATTGCCTACTTCTAGTAGGGGAAATGACTCTATCTGGGTCATACTTGACCGATTGTCCAAAGTCGCCCATTTCTTACCCGTCAAGACCACATATCAGAGTTCGAAGCTAGCGGAGTTATACATCGCTAGAATCGTTAGTTTGCATGGAGTCCCCAAGAACATCGTATCGGATCGAGGAACTCAGTTTACCTCGAGATTCTGGAAGAAAGTTCAAGAAGGTTTAGGAACCCACCTAGATTTCAGTACCGCGTATCACCCTCAGACCGACGGACAAACGGAGCGAGTAAATCAAATACTCGAAGATATGCTGAGAGCATGTGTGTTAGAATATGGATCTAAGTGGGAAGACTGTCTGCCGTTTGCAGAATTTTCGTACAACAACATTTATCAAGCTAGTTTGCAAATGGCCGCATTTGAATTCATTTACGGAAGGAAGTGTCGCACCCCTTTGAACTGGTCGGAAGTAGGAGAGAGTCAGATTTTCGGACCCGATATCCTACGAGAAGCAGAAGAGAAGGTTCACAAGATTCATGAGCACCTCAAGACAGCCCAGTCCAAACAGAAGAGTTACGCCGACAAGAGACGTCGAGACCTCGCCTTCAACATAGGAGATTTTGTATATCTGAAAGTGTCGCCATTGAAGGGAATGCAGGGTTTCCAACTCAAAGGAAAGTTAGCCCCCAGATATATCGGACCTTTCAAAATTCTAAACCGTCGAGGAGAAGTGTCGTATCAATTGGAACTACCCGAAGAGATGTCAGCCGTGCACAATGTGTTCCATATCTCATTACTTCTCAAGTGCCTCGAAGTTCCGGAGAACACGGAAGTGTTCAAGAATATCGATCACCAGACCATAGAGATCAACGATGACCTGACCTATCCCGAAGTACCCATCCGTATTTTGGAAGAATCTTTCTGAACCACCAGAACCCGAAGCATCAAGTTTCTTAAGATTCAGTGGAGCAACCACACAGAAGAGGAAGCTACCTGGGAGCGCGAAGACCACATCAAGATGGAGATTCCCGATCTTTTCAAATCCTAGGTAATCTTTTCGTCCTTTTTCAAATCTCGGGATGAGATTTTGTTTAAGAGGGGAAGGTTTGTAATATCCCAAAAATATTAAACTAGAATCATCAAACTCTATGCATCAAAATTAGGGTTAACAAAAACTTTTCTAAATAAAACTATGAAAGCATGCATGTGTGTATGCATCCCATTTTGAATTCTTTTGAATTGCCCTGTTTATGTGTTTCTTTGCTTGTAAAATGATTCTTAGGTGAAATAAACATCATCTAAACAATCCCCACACTTTTCCCAAAGACAAATAAATCAAAAAAAAATGAGTGAATGGTCATTTTGACCAATTTAACTCACATGCCTACTTTGGTTGTCTCTAACTTTCAGAACTTAACAAAAACTTATTTGGATCTTTGCACCCCTTGATAGTACTCATAAAAAGTATCAAGGCCCACTTTGTGATCATCCAAAAACATTTGAATGCATAGTTTAAAGGACTGTTTAAAATTGAATCTATACCATATGGGAAGATCCCACTTTTTCAAAAACCACTCAAACAAGCTCAACTTTCAAAACCCAAGCATCTACAGACTCACCAGCACCTACCTAGCACACCCACCAAAAATCTTTTCAAAATTCAAAACTTGAACTCATGCGGCCATTTCATCAAACACCTTGTAGATGCAAATCAAATAAAATCCAAACACTATTTGGACCAGTGATTTGAGCCTAACTTGTTCCCTCTCTGGACACCACTAGCCTTAGTAGATCATCTAACAATCTAAACTAATCTCTAGCACTACTGTAAGCTAGCCATTGTCATCAATGGTGAGCAGGCCGAGTGCACCCTTGCCACCCACATGTCGACAACAAGCTAGGAGAAGCACCAAGCCTAGCCATCATGTCTGGGAGCAAGATAGCACCCCACCGCCACTCCCTGTCCCAGCCGCGAGCGATGCCAGCCCCTGGACCACACGCATAGACCTTTCCAACCTTCTTTGCAACCATGCCGAGAGCGCGCCCCGTGCGCCACGCTCGACAGATGCCCACCGACCGTGCGCTGACCTCGCCGCATGAATACGTGATCACCACCGTCCCAGCAACCCCGCAGACACGCTCGTTCGCCGCCGCGCGGACCACGCACGCTGTGCGCCATAAAAACTTCCGTCGGGCACACGCAGAGCACCGCAGCGTTCTGACCAATCCGCACCGCCCCACGCCTCGCCACCACGTCGTTGAGCTTCGCCAGGGAGCACAACACCGCCCCCTACCATCGCCCACGCCGATAGCCCTCTGTGCCGTCGACCATGACGAGCTCATCTTGCGCCCGTCGGTCCCCTCTCGCCACTATAAATAGAGGTCACCACCAGCCGAATTGAGCACACCATCTCACTCCCCTCTCCTCACTGATCGTTCCACCCCGTTCCCGGAGCAAGGCGAGCAGCGCATCGCCGGAATTTGGTGGGAGCCCGCCGCTGCTGGAGAAGAAGGGAGCCAGCGATTGGAGCCGCCTCAGGAGAAGCTGCCGGTACCAGGAGGTTCACCATCATCGACTTCGTCGTTCGCCCGCCTCGCCGACCCTCGCCTGAGCCCCGGTGAGCCTCCCACAACCCCCACTGCGCCGCTAGGGTTCGAGCTCGTCGGTGACTAGTTCATCGTCGATGCCGACCCTCAGCCGTTGATCTTACTTCTAATCCAACGCACCACGTTTCCCCATACCGCTTCCTCACTGACCCATACCACGTTGCCCCTTTCTCACTGACGCATGGGGACAGCAACTTAACCAGCCCGCGTAAGCGCTGTGCTTAGCAGGCCGGCCCAGTATCGTTTCCCGCACAACCCAGTCGTTTGAATTTAACTTTTCTATTTTAATTCAAACAAAGTTCTGTACCCAGTTTCAAAAATCAACCCAGCTCAATTCAGTGAACCAAATTGAATGAAACCAATTTTGTTAGAAAGGTTTTGAAATGCTTAATCCAAGCCCGTTGGATTCAAATCATTTGAATCTATAGATCAACCTTGGTAAAAATAACATGGCAGAACCTTTTCAGCATTCAAACATTTTTCAAATTTAAACCATAATAGCTTTTGAGTTTATTGCAACTCTCAAAAATCACATTTGATCATACCTTTAAGAATATATAAAAATATATGGGTTTACTTACAGAAATACTGTCCAAGTAATAAAAGGATGCCACATAGGCATTTCTAGTCACTTTATTTAATTAAAATAAAAGGTTAAACGTTATTAAATTGTGACACCACTTTAAATCACATTCCCATGGACTAAAATATGTGGTGATGACATGTGTCAACATGATCCCATGTTTGGTTTGGAGAATATTAAATCTTAAGTAGTTTTTTCTAAAAATAAAAGGAATTAAACCAAGCTTTAATCTTGTAATGTTAGTGATGATGCTAGATCATCTATAGGACCCTTTTGTGTGATGATTGAAATTAGTTAAGTATTGTTTGGTGATTGTGTACCTCGTATTTATTTATAGACGCTAGTACCGACCAAGGATACGAGGAAGAAGGAGGATACTACGAAGAAAAAGCCGAGGAGAACTTCAACCACTGCTCTGCACAAGGCAAGCTAACCCTTGCAACTTAGCAAGATTATACTGATACTGATGCAAGCCTCATACTACTAGTTGAGTGTGCAAGCAAATACTTGCTTGTTACCATGTCAACTATATTCCTTAAGCATATATGATCATACCCACTTGATAAACTAATCCTAGTTTTACTTGCAAGCTTTTTACTTTATTTCTTTAACAAAGCTTTAACTTAGAGTTTACTTAATTGAATTGTAGATACTAGAAAGATAATTGAAGTTTGCATAAAGAGCATAAAATTTGGCCTAAGCTAGATAATCTTTATGTCATCCTAAGGCATGAGATTGAACTTAGTTAAACTCCACTAGTTACCACCCCTCATTAGTACTTACCCCCACTTGTAGATGCTAGTGCTAAGCATAAAACTTGGTCAACTTTAGATGGGAATACTTGGTGAAAATGGTTATGAAAACCTTGGAATGATGGATCATTCTATTGAGATGTTTTGGACATGTGTTTCCGAACACCAGAGGATTTATGGTGATGAAAATGTTGAGGCATGAGCCTTAGCCCTTTATAAAACTGATGGTTGTCTGGATGCGATACCATTCCAATTTTACCGTACAACCACAATACCCGAGAATTGGGTAGGGCTTGACTGGAAACTTATACACCTTAGTATTAGTTCCCTCACGGCCAAGGTATGAGCTGAGGCTACCTTGTGAAGATTGTCCACCTGTGCAGTACCCAAGATGACAGTTGGTCATGGTTGGGAGGCCAAACTCACAGGAGAGGTGCTTATACTAGGGCGTGTAATTGAAAGGTTAGGATTGATTATCCGCATACTCAGTATGGTGAATTCAGGATTTGTTCCTGATGGATGTATCGAATGTTGTGGTGAAAGTGTACAATATCTATAGAGTGTCAAACTATTCGAATAGCCGCATCCGCGGTTATGGACAGTTGGAGTGGCCATACTGTTCCCCCGTCAGATGTTTTCAAAATGACTTGTGAAATGAATTGAGACTTTTACTTGACCACAACAGAGTTGTGATATGAAATACAAGTTCCCACTTAGGTGTTATAAAACTTCAACTAGCTTTTCTTACTTCTGAGCTTAGTAGATGTAAATCTGGCTTTTTGCAAAACAACCCTAGAGCTTAGTGTGCTACTACAAAAATCCCCTTCACTTGTTAGTATTAGTTTGCGAGTACTTAAAGAGTACTCATGGCTTTGTCCCTGGCTATTCCCGTGGACAGACTATGAAGAGGAGTACCTGGAGGATGGACCCCAGGAAGGTTATGACAACTAGGATCATCTCCCATCGTCCGCATTGCCTGTGACCCCGAAGATGGAGCTTCGCCTACGCTACCGTTATTATTTACGTATTTCCGCTGCTTGAGTTGTATTAAGAACTGGATCATGAGATCCTTATTTGTGTAAAACCTTATGTATGGTTTGTAATGGATGATGTACTGTGGTATCCAATTCTGTTATGTCTCGCAAAAATGGTAATCCTAGGATTGCGATGTATGGCATAACAGGCATCTGGGATTAAAAATCCTGGTGTTGACACTACCACCCTTAAAAAGGTTTTCAACTAGATTACATCTAGGCTTACTTGGGATCTTGTTGAAACTTATCTGGACAGATGTCTGCATAGTGTCCTTTGTTTCCACACTTGAAACATGTGACAAGGCTGAGATCCTTCATAGGCTTGCTTGTCTTGTACTTCTTCTTTTCTGGACAATGTGGTGCATATGATTGTCTCTTGTTTGTTTTCTTGTCTCTTCTTCTTCTTGTTCTTCTTGGGTCTCTCCAAAGCTAGGAGTTCTTCTAGTTCATGCGCTTCATATTTCACCACAAATGTGGGAAATCTTTCTCTCTTGTTGGGGCAGTCACTAGAGATATGACCTTCTTCTCCACATGAGTAGCAACACTTTGTGGTCACTTTGGATGTGGCTCTATGAGGCATGGTTTTGACTTTGTATTTGCCCTTATTGGTAGAAGTTGTTACCTTATGGAGGTTTCCAAACATTTGATGCATTCCATCTTGTTTCATTGGTTGAACTATAGGATAGATAGGGCATTGGATAGGGACATGATCATTTCCTTCACATAGGAAACAAGTAACTTGAGATGTGGGGCATTGTTTAGTTGGATGTTTCTCTACACAATTAGGGCATTGGTCCACATGATCTTTGTGAGTGTGTTCTATGTCCCCACAAATGCAAGCTTGAGTTCCTTCTATACTATCATCCTTGATATCATTGTTGTCACAATCTCCTTGGGGAAGGTTGCTTCTCATGTTGCTCATTTGATTTGTCATCCTTTGCAACAATTGAGATTAGGTTTCCAACAACTTTTGCAGGGTTGGGTCTAACTCATTTTTGTTTGCTCAAAATTGAGTTCTCACTTGATTCAACTAGCCTTGGGTTGCTAGAAGTTGTTCTCTCATGTGCATCTCTTGGTTGTTGTTGTCACCATCCTTGATGTTGGAGTCTCTTGGAGAAGTCATCTATTTGGGTTGGATTGGGATTAGAATAGGCACAAGATTCTAAAGGAAGAATTCTAATCACACACAATAATTCACACAAACAATGTGCAAGCAATGACAAACAAACATTCCACTCAAACAACAAGGTTCAAGCACATTTTTAGACAACAAAATATTTTTCCTACACCACATAAGTTGGTGGGATCTATATATGATCTAAACTAAACAGTAGTATGGTGGTCCAACTATAGGTTTCACTTGAGAACTTTCCATTCTTCTTGGTTGTTTCATCATGAACAAAATCATGGTTTCCTTGGAAAAATCTTGCATCTTGGTCACAAAACTTCAAAGGTGATGATGATTTCTTCTAAGTTATGTTTCCTTAATTCTCCAAGTCTTGATTATTCTTCTTGTCTCACTTGTAGTCCTTGGTGATACTAAAGTTGAAGTAATTGGTGATGTTGAAGTCTTTTCTCATGGTGAAGTCTTTGTCCATCAAGTTTGAAAAGGGAGAGATGTAGAATCAAAACCAAAAAGGTTGAGGAAAGAGTTTACAAGATGGTTTTTAAATAAGTTTTGAACAAATACAACTCCTATTTTTCTAAGCGGTTTTGTCCAATCCTAGGGTTACAATCCTACAGGAAACACAGTTCTCTGATACCATCTGTAGAGGTCCCAACCTGATAAGGTAGAGATCCTTGAGTTTACAATGCTAGTCCCTGGATCAATAGCTAGCATCCACAGTTTAAGATGCAATATCAAGAAACAAAGGTCATATTACAACTTTATAACCAGGAATAAAATAATTCATTATATCTTACATAGCTCATTTGTCTATCTCATTACAATGCATCAAATATAACTAAGTTGCATGGAGTCCTTCATCTTCAAAGTGACACAGGCAATCATGTTGGTTGTAGACTTGTAATCCTATTCAACACACTTCACTAACATCAAACAAACCTGCAACATAATAAGTTACAGCCACAAGGGTCAATACATTTGAATTGTATTGGCAAGTGTTACTATGGTAGAGTAGTGGTATCTATCATCTATATGCATTTGGCTAAGTTGAGTTTAGGCTTACTTTTCTCAAAATAACGTTTTCCTTATAAGTTGAAAAAACTAGGTTTTTGTTTGTCAAAATCACCCAAGGCATCTACCAATTAAAAAATGAAGATCCTTTAACCCTTGTTCAGCCACAAGTTTTTAACTTAGAAAATTGGTGTCGTGGTGGTGGCACGGCAGATGACATGGGTAGGCTAAAGTATGGGGCCCATGGATGCTAGAGGGATCCGGGGAGGGAAGATGTAGTGATTTCTACACTCAAATGATTAACATGTAGATCTTTATTTCTCCTCTTAAGGACTACAGACGCTCCTTGAGCTGTTTGCAGGAAGAAGAGAGAAACTACACGAGCCTTATCGCGTAGAATGAATCGATCCCCTCTCAGGAGCCAGCGTCCCCCCTTATAAAGAGGTGCCTTGGGTCCTTCTAGGGCTGACGTGGCAAGCATATTCTAGGAATATGCTTGTCCCAATATGGTAACTCGGCGGCCTCCTTTCCGTGTCCCCCTTCTATCAGCGGCAATGTTCTAGAGAGCTTCACATGCGCGCCTCAGGCTCCCTGACTATCACCTCCGTGACTTTCTTCTGCCCTTCTGCTGCTCTGCTCCTTGTCCTTTGTGCTTGGATCTGTTCAGATTCCTCCTAGCCAGTGACTAGGGTTTGACTATAGGCACCTCCTTCTCCTGCAAGCCTCATGTTACTCGGCCTTGTCTCCCATAACTTGGCTCAGCCTTCACCTGCATTCAAGTTAGTCAGACTCCCTCGGCCGACTTAACTCATATGTCGGCCGGATAAGGTGTTACTCCTCGTGTAGCTGCCATGGCCTTGCTTATCTCGGCCGACTCTTACATGACTCGGCCGATACAAACAGTAACTCGGCTCATGACAAGGGAGACTCCTTTCATCTTTCCCCTATCTTGACCCTATCCGGGGTCACCTCCCCAACATTAGTCCCTGAAGCTGGTGTGGTCCTGCCTGTAACCTCAGCCGGGCCACATCAGTTTCCCAATATACGTCTCTCCTTATTTACGAGTTACTTCTTTCAGTTCGAGGTATCCGTGCAGCTTCCTGAGCACGCCTCGTCTTACGTGTACCACTCATCATTATTCTTCTAGTTTTTTGTTCCTCTATAGTGCCCACTGACAAGCTACAGTAATTACTGCTCCGGTCGCGTCGGCGCAGTGACGCCTTGATTACCGCATCGGTCAAGAGGCTCGATCCCCTCCTGCGCCGTGTGGTCTTCGGTGTGGCTCCACTTAGTAGCGAACGGTTCCACCGCACGCGTGATTTACACGGTTTTCGTGCGCACCCACGATCCCACTACCGCCAGGACCGCGCGGTTATAAGGAGGGGTGTGGGGCTAGAGGATTTACTTTCCCCCTTCGCTCACCCTTCTTCTTCTTCCTCACGCCGGCGCCTCTGTTCCTGTGCTTGCGTCCGCGCCATCATCGATCTCCCCGACGGTCACGCTGCAGTTCTTCTAGTCCGGTGACTTCACCGCCGCACGCTTGCTCCGGCGCCTTCGCCGGTGAGTTTTTCTATGGTCCCGCCATTAGGTTTCTTCCCTAGGCGCCTCTTCTGCTTTTCTAGATTGCTTGCGGCAGTTCTTTTTCGTTCCGCCGCCGTTCTTGCTAGAATCACGACGGGGCTCTGCGCCTCTAAGCCTCTCTGCGCCGCTAGTTTTTCCTCCGTTGATTCCTCCGGCGAGCCCATGTCTAGTTCTGCCAGCGGAGCCCTCGTCGAGGAGGATGATTTCGCATCCGGTCCAGAACGGGGTTCGTGGCAGGGTTCTTCTATCACTCGCCGTGAGGTAGAGTGGCTAATCAGGACACGCTGAATCCATGTCGAGGTAAGCTGTCGCTTGCTCGGCAATGAATCCTCTCCCGTTCTCAACGAGGGAGAATACATAGTCTTTATGTCCCATTTTGCTCGCGGGTTCGACCTCCCCCTTAGCGATTTCACCAGGGAGTTCCTCGATTACTTCAGCCTCCAGCCACATCACCTGCCTGCCACTGCTATTGCCTCCTTGTCAGCTTACATCTCGGCCTCGGAGGGGTACTTCGGCCTCTGGCCCTCCGTGCCTGTTTGTTCTAAATTCTTCGAGATCCGATCTAATGTCGTACCGGACAAATCTCTTCACCCTTCCGAGAAGTCCCTTACCCACTTCGGGGCCGCGTCCATTACTCCTCGGAGAAACTCCAAGTTCCCTCGTGTCGCCGGCCTCGAGTCTTGCAAGAAATGGCATAGATCATTTTTCTATGTCAAAAACACTGGAAAATAAGATAAGATTCGGCTCCCCGCCTTTTCTATTGGCACCCCTTCCAAGAAGAATTGGAACTACAATCCTAGGAAGAGCCATGCTTTGGCCGAGGAATTCGAGATTCGGCTCAAGGAGTTGATCCACGCCGGGCTCCGTGGTGAGGATCTGATGACCACGTTCATTAGCAGCCGAATCTTCCCTTTCCAGCTTCCCTCTCACAAGCTTTGTTACATGAGTGGTCCTATCGATCCCAACCGAGTTTCGACGGTTGAGCTCGACGACTATCTTATTTATAAGCGTGTCCGAGCTATCTTCAAGACCGATATGCCAAAGGATTGGGCATGGGGACTGAAGCCGTTCACTCGCGGGAATCCTCCTCCTTAGGTGAATCTACTCATTGGTGTTTGTTTCCGAGTCGCGTTTGTGACTATTCTTTTGCTAACTCTACTTTGTTTTTTCTCTCGCAGAGGTTTACGGAACAAAAGATCGAGGATTTCGAGGTTCTGGCTCTTCCGTGGACTGCGGATCGGAATACCCTGGACAGCGGGGAACCTGACTCGGAAGAGTTTGGCCCTAAGTCAGATGTTGCTCCGGCTCGCGCCCGTGGCAAGACCTCGGCCCACGGGGATGAAGGTGAATCGGACGACGTCCAAATTCTTGAGGTAGTTGCCGTGATGCCTATCTCTTACGCATTTCTGGCTTCTACTTTCCCAGCTAATGCAGCCGGTCAGGTGCACGACGCCGAGCCTCTTGCTTCTCGAGCTCCTGCTGCCTCGAAAAAGCGCACCGCTCCGACAGGTCCCTCCGATGCTGCCCCCAAGAAGCGAATGAAGACGTCTTCCCAGCATATTCTGAGGCGTAAGACCATGTCTGGGGTTACTGGGTGAGTTTACTTTCATTCGTATTTCTTGTTTCTCTGTTTCTGTCTTTTGATTCGTCTCTTTGTCCTTTGTAGAGCTCCTCTCTCTGCCAAGCCAAGCGGTCCGAGTATGACAAGATATTCAACTCGGCAGCCTTCTCCTCCACCCCCGGAGGATATTCGGGCTCAAAGTCCCTCTCGTGTTGACTCTCCTCCTGCTCCGACTCACACATCGCCTCAGCGAGATGTACCCACAGCTCCCGTCATTAATGCCAACATAACTCCTCCAATAGATCATCTTGTTGAACCCGTTGCTCCTCTTCAGACCGCCGAGGTTTCCCCCAAGGATCCTTTGATCACCACGATTCCAGCTGCTACTTTCGCTCCAGCCGATGATATCACCATCTCGCCCCCCCTAGAAACCATAGTTCCTCCTGCTTCTCAAGATGTGATTCGTAATGTCGAGGTTGCTGCCCCTGCCGAAGCCTCTCCTAAGACTGTTGTTACCAAACCTTCTGCATCTCAGAAGGGGCCGGCTAGCTCTTCTCAACCCAATATAGCTGATGCACTTCGCAAGGGGGCTTCCTCTGCCAAGCCTGTTGTTACCCCGGCTGCCGACACTCAGCTTACTCTTCACAAGAGTCCAGCGAGGGCGGTAGTTTCACAACGGGCCCGAGGTAAAGTATTGACCCATACTGAGAGTGGGAACAACCTCGGCTCTTTGGTGGAATACGCCAATAACTGGAACGCCGCCGATCAGCTTGAGGGCAATCCGAGTAGCCAGCCATTTCAGCTTTCCGACATCAGCAGTCGTTTGCATATGGCTGCTAAGATTGTTCTTGACAGTGATAAGATGAACGAGGTAAGCGCTTCTGTTGATACTTTGTCTGTTTATTCAAATGATAGTATATATACACTAGTCCCCGAAGCTTGCAACCGAATAATTTGTTGTTCGTTTGGAAGCTTTGTTAAACTTCAAATGCATTATTTTCTACTTCAATTTCTTGCATGACTTGGATTGACCGTGGTCCATCCATATTCCGAATTAAGTTTTGCTTAATCTGGATATATTTCGGCTTTGATTATCCATCCACTGAGATCCGAGTTAAGTGTTGCTCAACTCGGCTCTGTTCTAGCTTTGAATATCCAGCCACCTAGATCCGAGTTAAGTTTTGCTTGATTCGGATCTATCTTAGCTTTGAATATCTAGCCACCTAGATCCGAGTTAAGTTTTGCTTAATTCGGATCTGATTTAGCTTTGAATATCCAGCCACCTAGATCCGAGTTAAGTTTTGCTTGATTCGGATCTGTCTTAGCTTTGAATATCCAGCCACCTAGATCCGAGTTAAGTTTTGCTTGATTCGGATCTGATTTAGCTTCGAATATCTAGTTATGTAATTTACTTTGGTACTTAGGTTGCCCATGATCGGCGGACAGCCGAATTTCAACGGTTGCTCTTTGCACACAAGAAATTGCAAGAGAAATATGAGAAGGTTTTCCCCGTAGTGAAGAAAACTGGTAATTTAATAAATCTTTGTATTGTTCCTTCATCTCTTAACATTTTTGGCCTGACATGCTAATCCATTCTTTGCTAGTATGCAGCTAGTATCAATAATCTTAACACCCGCCTTACCAAGAAAGTTGATGCTCTGGAAGGTTAGTTATCTTTTTCGTCTCATGACTTGTTGACTTTCGTTCACGACAAATCCTGGGTTTCTTATAACCTTCCAGCTTTGGTATAGCCGAGTTACAAACACTTGCAGTGTCGCATCAAGAATGCATATCCATGCCTAATATGATGCTGCATTTTTTAGAACAAGCCGCCACTCATTCGGTGCAACTTAAAGAAAAGGATGATGAGATAACCCGGTTACGTGCCGAGGTTGAGTCTCTCAAGCTTTCGCAGAAATGCGAATTGGAAAAGGTTGATCAGTAGTTCTCTGAAGAGAAGAATCAACTGAGCCTGCAACCGCAGAAAGATAAGGAACTCCTCGATGTTGCCGTGCTGAAGAACTGGACGATGAGCGAGGAAATCACTCGCTTTGAGAAGAATAAGGCCGACTGGACCCAGGATCTCCAAAAAATGTTGAGTTATATTTATCGTAAGTTTCCGACCGCGGCCGAGTTATTTTCTTCTCTTTGTTGTTTTTAACTGATATGTTTTCCTTTCGTGTAGATCATTTTCCTGAAGCTAAACCAGTGAGCTCTAAGGCAGTGATTTCTGCTTTTCAGCGACGAGGTGTCCTCGCAGACTCGAGTCCAGAATACTCAATGGAAGACTTCCTAATTGCCGTCGGCGCTGCCGTTGGACCAATGAAGATTATGGGAAGAGATCTGGTGCAAGTAGCCATTCGGGCCTACCATGTTCTTTGGCCGAATACCTCAGGAACACCTGATATTGACGAAGTCAAAATACTTGTGGAGAGATTAATGGCATCTCAGAACCAGTTAAATCTTTGGAGGGAATCTGCTGGGAGGGCTGGTGCTAATATGGCACTTACAGCCGTTTTGTCTTGGTACAAGGATATTTCACTCGATACTCTGATGAATCTGCGCACTGTCTCTCATTGGGTTGAGGATCCAGAATTCGTCGCTCCCCGCCAAGATCGTTCCTTCCAGCTTATTGAGTATGCTGACGTGCATAATTGGATTGAAGGGCCGAGTTTTCTTTCCAATCCGGCAGATGATGTCAAAGTTGAAGATGCCTCTAATGATGATTCGGCCGATCAGGATAAAGCAGAGGGTGATTCGGACAACTCTCGTGACTCAAATGTAAGCTCGGATGAGGATGGAAACGCGCGATCATCTTCTAAAGGGACTGAGAATTCTCGAGCTCAAGCTAATGTTTCTCAGCAACCGAGGCTTGCCCCCGAGGTTACTATTGCTTCTGTTGAAGGCGAAGTAACTTCGGCTGAGGGGCCGGCTACCTCGTAGCGCCCAGTTCCTGAAAATACCCCTGCGCAGGAGACCGAGGTCGCCCAGCCATCATCTGAGATACCCATTCCCGATGATCCTGATCATGCTGCTGCCCCTTAAGGGTGCTCTGGCCCTTTTCGCTATTTAGGTTCAAAAAAACTCTTAAGTTATTTTCAGTCCCCGGTATGTCGGGCATATGATGTCTATGGAACAATTGTCCGGCTTTTGGTGTGGTGTGAACCTTTTTGCCTTTCACCGCTGAGGCATGGATGATGGTGATTATTATTACTCCGTCTAAACAAATCTCATTGTTTTATATTTTTGCTTTGGCGAACTTTGATTTCATAAGTTTAGATTGTAGTTTTCTATGTGGCTGACCTTAATTCGGCATTTATCTTGCTTGACCTTCGTAAACTCGATTGCTTAGTTGTTGTGTTTTCAATTTCTATCTGAAGTACAATGCCCGAAGCCCATATCTGGTAAAGTGATACAATAAGTTGCATCCCTTATAATACTCCGATATGCTGGGGTTGTTATTCTTTTTTGCATTATCCTTAGAGATTTTTGATTGTTTCCTCTTTGCTATTCCTCTGATTACTGAGAGAAGTTTATATCATATCTTGCAAGTTATGATCAACAATTGTGGGGAGTCCCCGAGTTTTTAGCTGAGCTACGGAGCTTTTATGTGTCTGGCGACAAACAGTGGGTAATATAAGTCAGCCCCCGAGTTATCACTCGGGTTATCGAGTTCTTGCGTGTGCTCAAAGAATATCTAGGATCATGCAGCAGTCCCCGAGTTACAAACTGGGTTGCCGAGATATAATTCATGGCTCAATGCAGAGATTACTGCGGGGTAGTCCCCGAGTCATTTCTCAAGGTGCCGAAGTTTAATGTGTATTTTTAGAACAAGAAACAATCATGGGGCCATCCCCGAGTCAATGCGCGAGGCATCGAATTTTAATGAATAATCCGAAATAAGGGATAATACGGTGTAGTCCCCGAGTCGCTGCTCGAGGTGCTGAAATTTAACACATAATTCAAAATAAGAAATAACAAGGTGCAGTCCTCGAGTTACTGCTCAGGGTGCTGAAATTTAACACATAATTCAAAATAAGAAATAACACGGTGCAGTCCCCGAGTCACTGCTCGAGGTGCCGAGGTTTACTATATAGTCTTAAGAAATAGAAATAACATTGTGCAGTCCTCGAGTCACTGCTCGAGGTGCCAAGGTCAAATCCACGCTTGATACTCCAACTTGATGCGTCACATCATGACGTACGACATACAACTCCTAAGTATAGAATGGGCGAAGTAAAGCTATGTTCCACGGTCTTTTTGATTCGTCGCCGGCTTTGTTTGCCTTGTTCTTTTCTGGTGACTGAGCATCGATTAGGTAATATGCATCATTGTGTAATGCTTTACTCACGATGAATGGTACTTCCCATGGGGGTGAAAGTTTGTGCATGCCGGCTGTGCGCTGCACTAGCCGAAGAACCAAATCTCCTTCTTTAAAAACTCTTGGATTGACTTTCTTGCTGTGATATCATCGGAGGTCTTGCTGATAAATAGCTGATCTTGATAATGCCAATTCCCTAGCCTCTTCTATCAAATCGACATCGTCTTGCCGAGCTACCTCATTTACCTCAGCAGTTGTATACTGGGTCACTCTTGGCGAATCATGTATTATGTCGGCTGGAAGCACAACTTCTGCCCCATATACTAGAAAAAATGGGGTATACCCTGTTGACCTGTTTGGCGTAGTTCTGAGGCTCCACAGTAATGCTGGTAGTTCCTCGATCCAGCATCCTTCCGATCTTTGCAGAGGTTCGACAAGCCGAGGTTTTATTCCGGAGAATGCCATCCCATTTGATCTTTCTACTTGCCCGTTTGATGCTGGGTGAGCCACCGAGGCAACATCTAGTCTTATGTGTTTCTCTTGGCAGAATCTAGCAAATGCCCCTTCAGCAAAATTTGTGCCATTGTCTGTAATAACACTATGTGGATAACCATATCACAAGATAATATCTTTGAGGAATTTTACTGCTGTTGGTCCATCACATTTTCTTATTGGTTTTACCTTGATCCAATTTGTGAATTTATCCACCATGACTAGAATGTGAGTCATTCCGCCTCGGGCTGGCTTGAATGGACCCACCATATCCAAGCACCATACAGAAAATGGCCAAGTAATTGGTATTGTCTTTAATTCAGACGAGGGCATATGTATTTTGCTGGCGTATATCTGGCAACCATTACATTTTTCTACCAATTCTTTCGCCTCCTTCAACGCCGTCGGCCAATAAAATCCATGCCTAAATGCTTTGGCCACTAAAGCTCTGGACGATTCGTGATGCCCGCATTCTCCCTGATGTATATCCAGGAGTATTTTGTGGCCTTCTTCCGAGTCAACACATCTTTGCAGCACACTTGTGACACTTCTCTTATACAGCTCATTGTTTGTGATTGTATAAGCTTTTACTCTTCTTACTGTTTGTCTAGCCAGTACCTCATTTCTCGGCAAGATTGCATCCTTAAGGAAGGAAAATATGGGTTGCGCCCATGTCGCCGTGATTTTCTCTGGGATAATTTCACTATCAATTTCCATATTTTCTGCCGACATAACAGCTTCGGACTTTTCTATATTCACTCGTGCGATGGCCGGGTTCACTTTCAGAAAGTACGGGTTGCATTCTTTGTCGATTTCCATTGGCACGCTTCCTTCTCTCAATTCTGCCGAGATATGAATGGACTCAGACTCTGGTGATGGTGTTATCGATGGTTTTTCTTAGGTGCTCTAGGGCGATACCCGGGGGAATTGACTGCCTAGTTTATCCGAGTTTTGACAGCGTGTCTGCAGCGTCATTTTCCGCCCGAGGTATATGATGAAACTCACATCCATCAAAGTATCCACTGATTTTTTGCACATAGAATCTATATAGGGCCATATTGGCATCTAATGCGTCCCAATTGCCTGATACTTGCTGTACTACTAGATCTGAATCCCCGTAGCATAGGATCCGACGTATGCCAATCTCTTTTGCCACCTTTAACCCATGGACGAGTGCTTCATACTCGGCTACATTGTTTGACGCGGCGAAATGTATTTGCAGCACATATTTTAGCTGATCTCTTTTTGGCGATGTTAACACTATCCCTGCCCCAAGCCATTTCTCAGCTTGGATCCGTCAAAATGCATTGTCCAATAATTCGGATCTGGTAATGGCGGCTCATATTGTACCTCGGCCCAATCCACAAAGAAGTCGGCCACCGCCTGAGATTTGATTGCATCCCACCTATCGAATTGCGGAGCATAAGGTGATAACTCAATTGCCCATTTTGCTATTCGGCCACTTGCATCTTTGTTGCTCAATATCTCGGCTATGGGCGCTTCATAAATCACTTTTATCGGATGTTCTTCGAAGTAATGTTTAAGTTTTTTCGCCGACATTTATACTCCATAAGCCATCTTTTGGTAGCGCGGGTAGTTCTGTTTTGAGGCCGATAATACTTCGCTTAGGTAATATACCGGCCTTTGTATTGACTTATCACCTTCATTTCGTTCCACAACAACCACCGCACTTACCACTATGTTAGTGGCACCTACATAAAGTATCAAAGGTTCTTTTGACAGTGGAGAGGCCAAGATTGGTGTTGTAACCAACATCTTTTTTAACTCATGAAACGCATTA
This sequence comes from Avena sativa, assembly GCA_916181665.1. NCBI lineage: Eukaryota > Viridiplantae > Streptophyta > Magnoliopsida > Poales > Poaceae > Avena > Avena sativa. Next base: position 205,200,501 of record OV702281.1, on the reverse strand, counting down.
TCTGCTTGCGGTGTCCAAATGAACTTATCAGACTTTTTCATCAATTGATATAGAGGTAATGCCTTTTCCCCCAGCCGACATACAAATCAACTCAGCGAGGCCAGGAAGCCGGTGAATTTTTGTACATCATTTAGACACCTCGGTAATTCCATTTTCTCCACTGCTCGGATTTTAGTTGGATTTGCCTCTATACCTCGGCTGGATACAAGGAAACTGAGTAATTTTCCGGCCGGCACACCGAAGGTACATTTTCCGGGTTAAGCTTCATTCAGAACCTTCTCAAGTTTGCGAATGTCTGCCGAATATCATCCAGGAGCATTTTGATCTCTTTGGTTTTTATAACCACATCGTCTACATATACTTGTACATTTTTTCCTATCTGGTCATGTAGACACTTTTGCATGCATCTCTAGTATGTTGCTCCTACATTACGCAGGCTGAATGGCATGGTGCGATAGCAATAAGCCCCGTACGGGGTAATAAACGCGGTCTTTATTTGATCGGCCGGATTTAATGGTATCTGGTGGAAACCAGAATACGCGTCTACAAATGAGAATAGCTCACAACCAGCGGTCGAATCAATGACTTGGTCTATCCTATGTAAAGGAAAAGGATCTTTGGGACACGCCTTATTTAGGTTTGTGTAATCAATACACATTCGCCATACGACGGCTACATTTGGGTCATCCTTTATCTTTTCTACTAACACCGGATTTGATAACCAATCTGGATGAAGCACTTCCATGATGAACCCGGTCGCAAGGAGCCGAGCTATCTCATCCCCAATTATTTTTCTCCTGTCTTCGGTGAAGAGACGGAGAGGTTGCTTCACCGGCCTTGCTCCTGGCCTTACATGCAAAGAGTTCTCAGCCAACTCCCTTGGCACACCTTGCAAGTCTTGAGTTGACCATGCAAAGATATCCCGATTCTCACGGAGGAAGTTGGTGAGCTCGCCTTCCTATTTGGCATCTAGGCCGGCACCAATCGTGATGGTGTGCTCTGGGAACTGCTCATCTATCTGGATCTTTTTTGTCTCTTTAGTCGGGTAGAAAGAAACACGTCCGTGTGGGTTGGCTAATGCCGGCATATTCAGCTGTGCTGACTGAGCGAGAGATGCTACCTCCTGAATCCTTCTTTTTTCTCTTGCAATCACCAATGACTCGGCTAGGTTTGATCCGGCCGAAGCTCACTCCATCGATTTTCTATAATCTCCGGCTACTGTTATCACCCCTTGTGGTCCAGGTAACTTCATTTTGAAATAAGTAATGTGGCAGCTACTCATGAATTTTCCCAATGTTGGCCGCCCGAGTAAAGCATGATAGCAGCTTTCTAGGTCCACCACTTTGAATTCCAAATTTTCCGCTCTGCAATTCTCCCTTGTGCCGAATAATACATCTACTCGGACTTTCCCAATGGGTTCACAGGAAAGTCCCGGGACTATTCCATGGAAAGTAGTTCTCGTGGATTGCACCATATTCTGTGCTATTCCGAGTTTGTGCATTGTATCTTTGTACATGATGTTGATACTACTGCCATTGTCAATGAGTACTTTTGAGAATTTCACATTGATGTTGGGCCCGACAAATGTTGGATCTAGTACGCTTGCGTACGACCCTGGATTCGGCATTATCTTTGGATGATCCTTTATGCTCCAGGTTATTTCCTGATCGGACCAAGGCACATATCTTGGTACCGCCGGCATAACAGCATTTACTTCCATATGCCGGCGTTGTACACTTTGCCTGTCTTGTTGTTCTTTTGTGAACACACAATATGATTGATGATGCTCCCTGTAATCATTGCGTCCGTTGTTTCCGGGGTGTGCCCTTCCATCCAGACCTTGGTTTATCACTTGATGCAATGCATCCCTCCGGTCCGAGTTGTCATATCTCAGAGGTGGTGGGGGTAACATTAATTGATGCGTATTTGCTCCAGTTAGCTATGGCTACTGCTGCTGATGTTCTTGATGAAGAGGCGCTTGCATGCTCGCTGGGTTTCCCATTGCATTTTTCATCCAAGCACATTGCCGAGTTGTATGATTAGCCGGCTTGGCCGGGTTTGGGGTGTGGAACTTACACGATTGATCCAACATGGACTCAAACGTGTATTTCGGCCTTTCTTGCCACTGCTTCTTCTGATCTGGTGTCCACTGTCTCTTCCCTTCATTCCTCGGTGTCCACTGCTGAGGACCATTCTTCTGCCGCTGACTGTTTCCGTGACTCGGCTGATCTTGCACTACCGCTGCCACCTGATTGGGAGCATATCTGTAATTCGGTCTTTCCTCTCTTCTTCTACCTCGGAACTCATTGCGCCTCGATGATCCGTCTGCATCTCTTGCATATTGATCTTGATGCTCCCGAAGCTCTGTCGACATTAGTTCTGGTTGTGTCGGATCCCCTAATGCATACGAATCTGCTATCCTGATGGTCTCCGCCAAGGTGGTCGGCATATCTCTTTGCAGCCTCTGCCATAATACACTAGCGTATCGGAAGCCTTGAGCAAACCAAGCTATCGCTTGAGATTCGCAGGAGTTTCTGTGGTTACACCACTGAGCTAAAAAAATTCTGTCTGTTTTATTCGTCCTCTGCTTGCACATAGAGAACTGTTGTGGCCTGTTTGGCCTTTTATAGGTACTGGTGAAGTTGCTGACAAACATCTCTTCAAAATCTAGCCAATAGTTGATACTGCCTGCTGGCAGATTGTTCAGCCACACTCTCGCTGGTCCTTCCAGCATCTATGGGACGTATCTCACCGCCCATCGTAAGTTTCCACTAGCTATTTTCGCTGCAGTGGCATAATCAATCAACCAATCCTGTGGTTTTGTACTCCCATTGTATGTTTTCGTGCCCCTTGCCAGTTGAAAGTTTGGCACCGGTGGTTAGCCCATGATCCGAGGTCCGAAGCACGCCGGGCCAGGCAGACCCTGTTCCTCCAATAACTCAGACCGATACAACCTGTCGAGCTTTAATCTTGCATCACTTGATCGAAAGTTTCTGTAAACGATTCTCTCCTGTATTCCATAATGGTTATTCCCACCATGTCCTGCGTACTCCATATCTGTGTAACCATCGTTGTAACTCTCGTTTGCCTGATTATGATGCGCTGGTCTCATTTCTCGCTCTTGCCGAGGCTCATACCTCGGCTGAGGTTCGGGCGATGGATCTCTCCTTCCCTCTGCCGGGTTATTGTTATCGTGATTTCCTCTTCCGAGGTCTCCATTGGCTCGGCTTCCGTTGCCTTTGTTGGCACGGCTAGGTTTTCTATCGCCACTGTTACCTCGGCTTCCGTTGCCTCTGTTTTCATTGACCTTTCCGGCTACTGCCGGATCATACGGAACAATTTGCTTATTTCTTTTTCCTGAAGTTACTGCTTTATCTTTTCGCGCATTGTTGCCGGGTGAGGATGCTGCTGCCGCTGATAGTGCGGGCACTGCTCCAGCCGAATGAACCATATGCGAGGCTCCCAGTCTGGTCGGGTCAGCCCTAAGCAGTTCTTCATTCTGCTGGTTCGCAATGCATACCAGCTCATTCACTCTTTCTTGTTGTTTCTGCCGGGCTTCGCCGGTTAATCCTTCTAACTCCAATGCAACAGCATTTGCCGCCCTTAGGTTCTTTGCTGTGGTGCTATACCTCGTCAAGCCTAGATCAACTGAATCAGCCTTATGAGTCTCTTGCTCTTTGTTGATATCATTCATGAGGTTTTTTCCACTCAATCTTAATTCATCTACTCGCTTAGGGGCAACATCTTTTTTGTTTGCCTTAGCATATTCTCGCAGGGTCCTGTTCAAGGACTGCCGCAAGGCCGACACCTTTTTTGCCTCTACCAGCACTTTTTGCCTAGTCTCTTCTAACTCTGCCTGAGCGTTAGATGGATCAACTATCGGCGCCACAGGAGTGGTTAGATTATCTATAGTTGCCTGGAGAATATTCTCTGGTCTTTCTAGAGGTGGCCATCTTACCCTTGCTGCCTTTGGGGTTGTCTCCTGCACCTCGGCTGACTTGGCTGCCGACGGATCTACCTCGGTGGGCTGGGGAGCTGCTTGCTTCGTGGTCACCTGTCCTCCTTCTTCCAGGTCCTTGCTTGATCCGGCGCCTGCTCCTGCCGCCTGTACCGTGGCTGCGACCATCACCTCGATGCTGCCGATAGGGCGCGCTCCACACGGACCGTTCGCGGCGCTAAGGGGAGGCTCTCCTGCATCAATAACCCGGTGAAGCTAAACGCAAGAGGTATCGATGCCGACATAGACCATGTGCATGCCCAAGTTGATGAAGAAGCCGTTGCGCGGAGGTGCCTTCCTCCTGAAGCTACCTGCGTTATCGCTGACGTAGTCCTAGAGATCAAATCTCTAGACTAAGCCAGAGACAACGCGCTCGCCGGTGAGGATGAAGTTTCCCGTCCGGATCTTGACTCCAGCTAGCACCCTGCTGGCCCCATGGTGGGCGCCAACTGTCGTGGTGGTGGCACGGAAGATGCCATGGGTAGGCTAAAGTATGGGGCCAATGGATGCTAGAGGGATCCGGGGAGGGAAGATGTAGTGATTTCTACACTCAAATGATTAACATGTAGATCTTTATTTCTCCTCTTCAGGACTACATACGCTCCTTGAGCTGTTTGCAGGAAGAAGAGAGCAACTACACGAGCCTTATCGCGTAGAATGAATCGATCCCCTCTCAGGAGCCAGCGTCCCCCCTTATAAAGAGGTTCCTTGGGTCCTTCTAGGGCTGACGTGGCAAGCATATTCTGGGAATATGCTTGTCCCAATATGGTAACTCGGCGGCCTCCTTTCCGTGTCCCCCTTCTATCGGCGGCAATGTTCTAGAGAGCTTCACATGCGCGCCTCGGGCTCCCTGACTGTCACCTCCGTGACCTTCTTCTGCCCTTCTGCTGCTCTGCTCCTTGTCCTTTGTGCTTGGCTCTGTTCAGATTCCTCCTAGCCAGTGACTAGGGTTTGACTATAGGCACCTCCTTCTCCTGCATGCCTCATGTTACTCGGCCTTGTCTCGCATAACTCGGCTCGGCCTTCACCTGCATTCAAGTTAGTCAAACTCCCTCGGCCGACTTAACTCATATGTTGGCCGGATAAGGTGTTACTCCTCGTGTAGCTGTCATGGCCTTGCTTATCTCGGCTGACTCTTACATGACTCGGCCGATACAAACAGTAACTCGGCTCATGACAAGGGAGACTCCTTTCGTCTTTCCCCTATCTTGACCCAATCCGGGGTCACCTCCCCAACAATTGGGATGAGGAGTTCCTTGATAGCTTCCATGTCTTGATGCTCAAATTGTCCATTGACGAGGACACGACTAAGTACTTAGATTCTTCCTTCTCGAGAGGTGGTGCACTTTCCCCACAAGACTCGACATGCATCGAGAAAAGATCTTTCAGAAGCCATCCCTTAGACCAAATGGACGCGTTCCAAACCTATCACCCCTACCACCTTTTGTCCATTTGGCTAAGTTATTGCAACATATATGATCCAGGAAGAGCCCATATTGCCATGTGGCCGCACTAGAAGCTTCTTATCATTTGGCATCTTAAATCCCTTTGTTCCTAGGTGGCATTCCACAATTGTGATACACGAGTTTTCCCCAGTATACTGTACTTGTGATACACAAGTTTTCCCCAATATACAGGACTTGTGTAACCACTCAACATATCCCATTCTCACCATTCTACCCATGTGGTTCATTCACTTAGTAGTTTTATCAAGCAAAACATAATTCAAAGACTTAAAAAAAAATTCATAGCATTATAATCCACCCTTGTTTGCTACTAGCTAGGCTGCATGATAGTATAACAAGTACCTTAACTTAGAGAAAATTCTACCAAGACTACATCTACTAGGATTTCCCATAGCATAGCATATAGATACTTAGTAAAATCTCATGCAAGCTCTATACAAAATATCACGAGTGCAAAGTAAAAATAATGGGACAAATACATGAAGCACCACTTGCCTTTTTGGTAGAGAAACTAGATTCACTCCTTGATCTTTCAATAGTCACACTCTTCAAATTTCACTAAAATTCAATCAAGCAAGGCACAATTCAAAACTAGCATTCAAACAATTCATCACATAAAATAATAAAAGCAAAGAATGCATGCAAGCATGCAAAAAGATTGTTTTATTGGGAAAGGTGGTTTCTAATAGGTTATAAACATTTTAAAACACCTATTGGTCATTTATAAAAGTGGAAAATCCATTTAAAATCAAGTTTGTGAAAATGGGCTATTTAAATCATTTTTGTTTTGCTAGAAATTATTTTAATCAAAGTAATATTTTGTCGTGTTAGCCAAATCTGTTTTTAAACACAAATGTTAGTGTTTATAATCAAAGTGTTTAAAGCAATTCCATTTACAAGAGGTTTCACCCCAAAATCATTTTTAAACAAAGCAACATTTTATTTTACTAGAAATGCCTTTAATCAAAGTAGTAATTTTCTAGGGTTAATGAAATACATTCTTCAATCCAAAACTTAGTGTTTAGGGTCACAGAGTTTAAATCAGACCATTTGCAAAAGGTTTTACTCAAAAATTATTTTTAAAACATAATCAACAATTTTTTACTAGAAATGCTTTTATTCAAGGAATAATTCCTTAGGGTCACAAAATATACTTTTAAATCCAAAAGTTGGTTCTTATGGTCAGTATGTTCAAAATAAACCATTCGCAACAGATTTTACCCTAAAAACATTTTTAGAATAAATTTTATAACCAAAATAGGCCTAGAAATGTTTCTGCAAAAAAACTAAATTTTCCTGAAGCAAAATACTAAACTAAGGTCATGGTTGCAAATTACACATTTTTGGACGTGTAGATCTAAAGTTATGATTTTTGCAAGTTTAAACAATCAAAAATTCATTTCTGGAATTAATCAAACAGAACAGGCCACGTGTGTTAATCTAACTGGTCCATACCGGTTCGTCTGGATTGCGCTACAAAGAGCGTTGGATCTAAGTGGAATCGCATGGCTCAGAGTGCTTGATACAGTTTCGATTAGATCTAATCCTATCCACACGATGTGGATCTAACGGACTGGAGCACAGCGACCCAGAACTGGCGGTGCTCGACGACGACGCGCGGCGGCGATGCACTAGAAATGGCGTTGCAGTGACTACAGGAAGCAAGGGAGAGGGACAAGATGCTCACCGGGTTCGCAGCGCGTTGCTGATGCTCAACGTGGTCATCGGGGAGCTGGGGACACGAGGTTGACGACAATTGCTCGTCGGAGTTGTCTACCGGCTCGGGATCGCACGGTCATCGACAGGGGCGAGTTCCTGTGGCGTAGTAAGTCAAGGGAATCAGTCAAGAAGATGCGCAAGAGTTCGAGGGTTGCGAGCATACCCACCAGTGAGTAAGGGGCGCGCTGATTCGTTGGCTACTGCTCGCTGGAGTTGAGGCAGACGCCATCGACGCTCAGTCATTGACGAAGGCGAGTCTGTGGGGCGCGCGCGGACGAACAGAGACTACTTGCAGGTGCAGGAGACGCTGGCGAGCAAGCTCGAGGAAACCAGGGGCAGTGGGGGTGGCTGGGGTGGTCGGAATCGGTGGAGAAGCTCGTCGGAGCAGTGGAGGTTGCTGCGAGAAATTTGGGCAGCCCTGGGGCGAAGAGGGTACGGTGAGTGAGGGGAAAGAGAGAGAGAGAGAGAAGGCAGGCGCTTATGTACGCATGGTCGCGGGCGAGAATCACTGCTGCATTCAACGCAAATTTAACAAATCAATCAATGGCAGAAACGGCCGGAGTAAAGAGGGGGCGGGGTCAGCGCGAGGTTTGGGATGATGACCTGGCTGTGGGGCCTCGCGGTCAGCGAATGGGAGGAGGGTACGGTGGGGTCCTGCGATCAGTGACTGCGCCGGTTTTTTTGCGAGTGGAAAATGTTTCACGAGAGAGAGTGAGAGACGCCGGGTGGGCTCTTGCTGGGCCTAAGGCTTTGATGGGCTGGGTAGGTTAGTGGGCTGGGTCTCTTTTCAATTTTTTGTCTTTCAGAATCTTTTTCTTTTTCTGATTTCAATTTCGGTTTTGATTTTAATCAAATGATTTAAATTCTCATTTATTTTCAAATATTTTCCAAAGTTTCAGTAGATTTTTATTCTATTTAACAATGTATTTTAAAGTCCATTTTAAAATAATTTTCTTTTATTATTTTATGGTTTATTAATTATTTAAATTAGACACTTGTCTTTATTTAATTAAGATTTTAAATATGTTTTCAAACTTCTATTTGAATTCCAAATTTTACCAAACCTTTGTTTATTAGGTTTTATTTATTCATTAGTGTGTTAAATAATTCACTTTCAATTATTTAAAATATTTTAATATGATTTACTATATATTTAAATTGGGAATTTGTCTTTATTCAAATAGAATTGAATTTGGTTAATGCCATATAATTTTATTTGAATATTCTTTATCCTTTTATATCATTTGGATTTGGATTATCTTTATTCCATTTTTTATGGATTTAATTCAAGTTTTAAATTGTCTTCAAAATAATTTTATTGGGATTTATTATTTAGTTTAGGCAATTTTTCTTTATTTAAATAAAATTGGATATTGTTCAATCCTTATGATTTTATTTAAATAATCTTTTATTTATTTTTATTACTCAATAAACTTTCATTTGTTTATGGATTTTGGCAGAGATTAATTTGGCTTCTAAATATTCCTTATTTATTTATTTCTTTCCTTGCCTTATAAAATCCATATCTTTTTATTTATAGACCCAAATTTGGTGATTCCAATTTGTATAATTTTATTTAATATTTGTTTATCTAATTAAATCCCTTTAGGATTACTTTGCTCAAGATTTTGGTATGGATTTTAGATAGGAGCTTTAATAGCCTTGGAAATTATTTCCCTTTAACTTATTAAATTCATCAGTTTTTATCCATGGCTCCAAATTAAATGAAACCAATTTCTATGGTTTTATAATATTTTTATTTATAATTGTTGATCATTTATAAATGTTTGTTGCTAAATTTTTATATGGATAAAATCCTTAGTCTTTTGGAGATCTTGGAAATTATTTTCTTCCATTAGGGTTTTAGGGTTTTGGTTTATTTTCCAAGTGTTTAAATTTCAAGATACATTCATTGATGAATGCATTTCACTTGATTGAATTTTTTTTGGATTCCATTTTCATTCAAATTTTATTCAAGAAGGGTTTTGATGTTTCCATTTTGAAACAAAAGTTTTTTATCACCCTAAATTTCAACAATTATTTATTTTGTTTTTTTTTTCACATTTCAAAATTTGGAAAATTTTGGGATGTGACAAGTGACTAGAAATTGCTATGGGGCATTCTTTTATTACTTGTCCATTATTTCTCTAAGTAAACCTATATATTTTTGTATATTCTGAAAGGTCTTGTTAAATGTCATTTTGGAGAGTTGGAATCAACTCAAAAGCTTTTGTGGTTGAATTTTTAAAAATGTTTGAATGCAGAAAAGCTTCTGCCTTGTTATTTTTGCTATAGGTGATCTACAATTCCAAATGACTTGAATCAAATGGGCTTGGATTAAGCATTCCAGTACCTTCCTAACAAAATTGGTTTCATGCATTTTGGTTCAGTGAATCGACCTGGGTTGATTTTTTAATCTAGGTACAGAACTAGGTTTGGAACTAAATTGGAAAATATAAATTCAAACTAACTGGGTCGCGTCGGATGTTAACTGGGCTGACCCACGGTGCACAGAGCACGCGCGGGTGGGTTTAATTGAATGACCCCACCAGTCGGCGAGATAGGGGGTGCGAAGCTGTATGGGACAATCTAAACCACACAATCAACTTTTAATTGAACGGATGCGACTTATCATCTCCGTCGGGCAACTCCGGCGAGACATAACCCTAGTGCGGCTAGTGGGGGTCTACGGTGGCTCACCGGGGCTCAAGCGAGGGTCGACAATTGGGGCGTACGAAGGGAAATCTCCTGGTACCGGCGGCTTCTCCTGGGGCGGCTCCAATCAACGGCTCATTTCTTCCTCCTCCGCGGCTAACTCCGGCCAAATTCCGTCGACCTGCTGCTCGCCTCTCTCTGGGAATGAGTGGGGGTGGTTCTGAGAGAGAGGGGAGTGAGATGGTGTGGTGAATTCGAACGGGGGTGGCCTTTATTTATAGTGTAGCGAGGGGACCAAAGGGCACGGGCTGAGCTCGTCGGTGTCATCGACACAGCGAGCTAAAGGCAGGGGAGACGATAGGGGGCGGTGCTGTGCTCCCTGGCGAAGCTCAACGGTATGGTTACGCGGCTCGGGGTGGTGCGATACGGTCGGAACGCTGCGGTGCTCTAGGCGGGTCCGACGGGAAGTTTTATGGCGCACGGGCTCTCCTGGTCGCGCGGCGACGAATGGGCGTGTCTGCGGGGTTGCTGGGGTGGTGGTGATCACGCTTGCACGCGGCGAGGACGGCGCGCGGTCTGGGGGCGTGTGTCGCGGGTGGCGCTCTGGCGTTCTCTCGGCATGGCGCAGAGGCATAGGGCATGGCGATTCTAGGATGGTCCAGTGGCTGGCAAGGCTCAAGGCTTGGACAGGGGGTGGCGGTGGACGGTGGAGTGCCTGCTAGACAAGGTTGGTGAGGCTAGTGAGGCTCCTAGCTTGCTGTCGACATTGGGTGGCAAGTTGGGCTCAGCATGCTCACCATTGATGGCAATGGCAAGCTCATAGTGGTGCTAGAGCTTGTTAATTGAGCTAGATGATCTACTAAGGATGTGTTGTGAGCTAGAGAGGGAACAAGTTAGGTCAAATCACTTCGTCGTTCTCCCCCATTGCCGATCCTCGCCTGAGCCCCGGTGAGCCCCCGTAGACCCCCACTAGCCGCGCTAGGGTTCTGTCTCGCCAGAGTTGCCCGACGGAGACGATAAGTCGCAGTCGTTCAATTAGAAGTTGATCGTGTGGTTTAGATTGTCCCGTTCCGTTCTGCACCCCCTGTCTTCTTGAATGGTGGGGTCATTCACTTAAACCCACCCGTGCGTGCGTTGTGCACCGTGGGCCGGCCCAGTTAGTTTGAATTTATATTTTCCAATTTAGTTCCAAACCTAGTTCTGTACCTAGATTCAAAAATAAACCCAGGTCGATTCACGAAACCAAAATGCATGAAACCAATTTTGTTAGAAAGGTACTGGAATGATTAATCCAAGCCCGTTTGATTCAACTCATTTGGAATTGTAGATCACCTATAGAAAATATAACAATGAAGAAGCTTTTCTGCATTCAAACATTTTTCAAAATTCAACCACAAAAGCTTTTGAGTTGATTCCAACTCTCAAAAATCACATTTAACAAGACCATTCAGAATATATTAAAATATATAGGTTTACTTACAGAAATAATGGACAAGTAATAAAAGAATGCCCCATAGGCATTTCTAGTCACTTAAATTAATTAAAATAAAAAGGTTAAACCTTATTAAATTGTGACACCACTTTAAATCACATTCCCATGTACTGAAATATGTGGTGATGACATGTGTCAACATGATCCCATGTTTTAGTTGGAGAATATTAAACCTTAAGTAGTTTTTCAATGTGTAGAAATTACTTTTCCAAAATATAATAAATAAAACTATTGCCTTAATGATAGTAATGTTTGTGATGATGCTAGATCATCTAGTGAAAACCTTGGTGTGATAAATAGAAGTAATGTAGTATTGTTTGGTGACTGTGTACCTCGTATTCACTTATAGACGCTAGTACCGACCAGGGATACGAGGAGGAAGGAGAATACGACGAAGAGGAAGCCGAGGAGAATTTCAACCACTGTTCTACTCAAGGCAAGCTAACACTTGCAACTTAGCAAGCTAATACTTTAAGGCTTATACTAATATCTTAGAAATCTACTATCTTAGCAAGCTAAACCATGCAAGTTTTACTTGCAAGCTTACACCCTTAATACCCAATCCTAGTTCTACTTGCAAGCTTAGTATTTTATTTCTTTATCAAAGCTTTATGTTAGAGTTTACTTAGTGACTTGTAGATTTTAGAAAGATATGTAAAGGTAGCATAAAGAGCATAAAACTTGGCCTAAGTTAGATAATCTTGATGTCATCCTGAGGCATGAGATTGAACTTAGATAAGATACACCTAATTACCACCCTTCATTAGTGTTTACCCCCACTTGTAGATGCTAGTGCTAAGCATAAAACTTGATCACTTTAGATGGGAATACTTGGTGAAATTGATTATGAAAAACTTAGAATGATGAGTCATTCTGCTGAAATGTTTTGACATGTGTTCTTGAACACTAGATGATTTTGATGATGAAAATGTTAAGGCATGAGCCTTAGCCCTTTATAAAACTAATGGTTGTCTGGATGCGATACCATTCCAATTTTACTGAACAACCACAATACCCGAGATTTGGGTAGGGCTTGAATAGAAATTTATATACCTTAGTATGGGTTCCCTTGCGGCCAAGGTGTGAGCTGAGGCTACCTTGTGAAGATTGTCCACCTGTGCAGTTCCCAAGATGACAGTTGCTCATGGTTGGGAGGCCAAACTCACAGGAGAGGTGCCTATACTAGGCGTGTAATTGCAAGTTTAGGATTGATTATCCGCATAATGAGTATGGTGAATTCAGGATTGTTCCTGACGGATATATCGAATGTTGTGGTGAAAATGTACCACCTCTGCAGAGTGTCAAACTATTTGAATAGCCGCGTCCATGGTTATGGACAGTTGGAGTGGCCATACTGTTCCGTTGTGAGATGTTTTCAAAGGGACTTATGAAATGATTCATGAATTTTACTTGACCACAACAGGGTTGTGATATGAAATTCAAGTTCCAACTTAGGTGTTATAAAACTTTCAACTAGGTTTCTTTGCTTCTGAAATCAGTAGAGATAAATCTGGCTTTTTGCCAAACAATTTAGATCCTAGTACTTCCTACTCAAAACCACTTCACTTGTTAGTATTAGTTTGCGAGTACTTAAAGAGTACTCATGGCTTTGTCCCTGGCTATTCCCGTGGCCAAACTATGAAGAGGACTATCAGGAGGATGGACCACAGGAAGGTTACGACAACTAGGATCATCTCCCATCGTCAGCATTGCCTGTGACTTTGAAGATGGAGCTTCAACCACGCTACCATTATCATTACGTTATTCCACTGCTTCATTTGTATTAAGACTGGATCATGAGATCCTTTATTTGTTGTAAGACCTTATGTATGGTTTGTAATGGATGATGTACTGTGATATCCAATCTGTTATGTCTCGCAAAAATGGTAATCGTGGGATTGCAATGTATGGCATAACAGGCATCTGGGATTAAAAATCCCGGTGTTGACAGCTATCTTCTTGATACGTCAGGAATGTATCTATAATTTTTGATGCTCCATGCTTGTTTTGTATCTACTTTGCTTTGCTTTGTCTACACTTTGCGGTGTTTTTATATATTTTCTGTAACTAACCTATTAACAAGTTGACACAGTGCCAGTTGCATGTTTTCTTCTATTTTTTGGTTCCAGAAATGCAGAAAATCAATATTCTCGGAATTCGCGGGACAAAAGCCAAAGTCATTATTTTTCCCGGAGCAACACGGAACCACGAAGCAGAGCCGGAGGGGGGCCCCAGGGTGGCCGCACCCCCTAGGCGCGGGCAAGCCCTAGAGGCGCCCACAGGGGGTGTGGGCCCCCTATACCCCCACCGAGCATGATTCCTGCGCCTATAATAAGCCTCCGACCCAAAAACCCTAGGGCATCCGGAAGAAATCCACGAAAACCTCTGTTGTGCTGCCGCCACCGAAGGGGAGATTCGGGGGACAGAAAATCTCTGTTCCGGCACCCTGTCGGGACGAGGACGTGCCCCCGGAGCCATCTCCATCAATTTCCATCACCATCTTCATCACCGTTTCTTATTCCCATGATGAGGAGGGAGTAGTTCTCCTTCGAGGCTAAGGGCTCTACCGGTAGCTATGTGTTCATCTCTCTCTATGCATGATCTTGTGGTCATGAGCTTGGTAATCAAGTACATCTACCTCGGTACTCAAGTGCTTCATTAGATCTCTGCTCTCCCCATGTGTGTGAAAGTGACAGCGTGCATGCCATTGTGGCACTTAGGCTTGAGTCTACATAAATACTCTTTGTGCTTTAATAGATCTATGCTTTTCCCCACGTGTGTGAAAGTGATAGCGCGCATACCGTGTGTGGCACTTTGGCTAGATTGAATATTTTTTATGAGTTATATTTGGAGTTGGATGTCTCTATGAAATTGTGGTGTTTGTTGGAACCATCTAGTGCTCAAGGTGACAGTGTGGGGTTATCTAGATTGGGGAAGGCGGACTTTGAGGTGTGCTGTTATAGACCTACAGATGATTAGAGTGTCCAATCGGAGAGTAGTTAAGAGTAGTATCATGAAGAGAGGCTATTTATATGAGAGAGTGTTCACTAGTGAAAGTATGATCCCTAGGCATTGTTTATAAACGTTGAAACACCGTTTGCTACTAGATCTGTTGCATGTTTTCTTGCTTTAGTCTTTACCTCACCGTCAAGCTATTTTCTGGCACCGTTACCACTTGTATTTCACTATCTCTTCGCTGAACTAGTGCACTTATACACCTGACAAGTGTATTGGGTGTGTTGGGGACACAAGAGACTTCTTGTATCTTGATTGCAGGATTGCTTGAGAGGGAATACCTTTGACCACTTCCTCCCTGAGTTCGATAAACCTTGGGTAATCCACTTAAGGGAAACTTGTTGCTATTCTTCAAACCTCTGAACTTGGAGGCCCAACAACTGTCTACAAGAATAGAAGTGCGTAGACATTAAGCTATTTTCTCGCGTCGTTGGTGGGGAGGTAAGGTAAAAGGTACTCACAAACTCCGGTGTGAGTGCTCGAAGTTATTTCCTTTAGATTCTGCAGTTTTGTCTTTTTGTTCCTTGTTTTCACTAGTTAGGCTTAATGGAAAACAACAACAAAATTAGAGAGCTTTTTAGTATTTTTCCTAAGTTAGAACTTGAGTGGTTTGAAAATAAAATTAAAAAACCTATGGAACTTTCTTTACATGCTAATAGCAATATTATTAGTATGAATTTTTTGAACACCATTGTTACTAATGGTATGGAAACGTCTAAGCTTGGGGAAGCTAGTTTTTATGAAAAAAATATTTTTAGTTCCTGTAAGGGGTCCCAATATTAGATAAGATTGATCCCTCCTGTGTTTACAATGCTAGTCCCTGGATCAATAGCTAGCATCCACAGTTAAGATGTAATATCAAGAAACAAAGGTCATAAAATAACTTTATAACCAGGAATAACATAATTTTATTACATCAAACATAGCTCATTAGGCTATTACATTACATTGCAGCGGAATAACTATAAGCATGGGGTCCTTTCATCTTCAAAGTGCCACAGGCAGATGTTGGTTGTAGACTTTGTAATCCTAAACAATCAATCTTTGCTAAAATCAATCAAACCTGCAACATACAAGTTACAGCCACAAGGGTCAATACATTTGAATTGTATTGGCAAGTGATACTATGGTAGTATAGTGGAGTCTATCATCTATATGCATTTGGCTAAGTGGAGTTGAGGCTTGCATTGCTCAAAATAGATTTTTCCTTAACATTTGAAAATACTAAGTTTTTGCTTGACAAAATCATTTTTCCTCAATCAAAGATTTCAAGATCCTTGTACCAAGCCATCTCTCCATCAATGATTGAAGAATTCAAACAACCCTTGTTCAATCCACAAGATTTTAATTTAGAAATTGGAATGATGAGATTCTTGATTGCTTTCATGTCTTGATGCTCAAATTGTCCTTTACCAGGGACATGGCTAAGTACTTAGATTTTACACTCTGCAGAGGTGGTGCACTGTCCCCACAAGACTTGGTTTCCCAAGACAAGATCTTTCAGAAGCCTTCCCTTATACCAAAATGGACGCGCTCCAACCTATCAAACACTACCACCCACTGTCCATTTGGCTAAGTTCTTGCAACCTATATGATCAAGGCAGAGCCCATATTGCCAAGTGGTTGCACTTGAAGCTTCTCAACATTTGACATCTCAAATCTCTTTGTTTCCTGGGTGGCCATCCACAAGTGAGATACACAATCCAAGTCCATGGCATTGTGAACCACTCAACATAACCCAATCCTTCCATTTCCACCCAGGTGATTCATTAACTTAGTTGTTTTATTAAACAAAATCACAAGTCCTTAGACTTAGAATATTTTTCCATAGTGTGAATATATATTACACCCATGTTTTCTATTAGCTAGGCTAAGCTTGGTAGTAGTAGGAATCTCTAACTTAGGAAAATCCTACTAAGGATTCATCTACTAGGTTTTTCTATAGCAAGATCTATACTTAGCAAAATCCATGCAAGTTTACTTAGCAAAATCACTAAATGCATAGAGAAAGTAATAGGACAAAAAGTATGAAGCATCACTTGCCTTTTTGGTAGAGTATAGGTTCACTTCTTGATCTTTGCAATAATCACACTCTTGAAGTCACTACAAATCAATCAAGCAAGGCACAAACTCAATCTACCAATCAAGCAAAACAACACACATAAATAACAAAGTCAAAGAAATGCATGCAAGCATGCCAAGCTTTGTTTTGTTTGAAAAAGTGGTTCCTAGTGGGTCATAGTCATTTGGGTACATCTAATGGTCATTTCCTAAAGTGGCCAAGTCATTTGCAAAAGGTTTCACTTTAAAACTATTTTCAAAACAAAGTGTTATTTTATGTGGTGTAGAAATATTTTTATTAAGGCATTAGCCTATAGGGTTCACCAAATGAGTTGCTATTGCAAAACTTGGTGTTTTTTGGTCAGTAGGTTTGGTCCAAAACATTTCCTTGAAGTTTTATTTTCATAAACATTTTTATAATAAAAACTATTCCTTTTATTTGGCTAGAATATGATTAAGTCAAGTAATCCAACCTAAATCTTACAAAAATCATTTTTAATACCAAAGATTGGTTCCTAGGGTTAGTAAGGTCACAACAAACCAATTGGCAAAGATTTGAATCCAAAAATCATTTTTAAACAATTTTTATACTCTAAACAAGCTCACACAAGTTTCTACAAATTCAAACAAGCTAACAGATACTATTTGTCAAACTAAGGTCATGGTTAGCTAGGGCTTGTTCTCCTGAATCCATTGATATAAAATTTGTCAAATTTGGACGTGTGGATTCAAAGATATAAGGTTTTCAAAATGGCATTTCAATCTGATTTCAATTTCTGTTTTTAAACAGACAGGTGACACGCGTCGAGATTCTATTGGACGGTACCGGTTCGGCCGGATCGGGCGATGCTGGCTGTTGGATTAAGTTAGATCGCATGGTCCAGATCACGTACCCCTTCGCGGTTAAGTGATCTATCGGAAGCGTCGGATCGTGATCCTACGGTGCTAACGTGCTCTACCATTTGCGAGCGGCGCCGGCGGTGGCTAACGGCGGCGACGGTCAGATAGTGGCGGCGCTGGCGAAACAGGAAACGAGGAAGGAGGTGAGGTGGCTCACTGTGATCGTCGTGGCACGGGGATGCTCAACCTTCCACTGGTTGATGAAGGGGCGCACTATGCTGGCTTGAATCTCTCGCCGGAGTAGAGGACGGCGTCGGGCTTCTCTGTTCTTCGTCGGAGGCGACGACACAAGCCACGGAAAAGCAAGATAACCGTTGAGTTAGATGCGTACGGGGTCGGTGATCGTGTGTGCATCAACGAGACAGAAGGGGGTGGTCAGATATCACCTGGAGGACTCGCCGGAAAAGTAGCAGACGACGGCGGCGTATAAGTGGAGCTGTTGCCGACGTTTTGGAGCTCCCGCAGGTGAATGGTTGGTATGGACGGATGCGTCTGGACGCGTGGAGTATGTGTGCTAGGTCGACGAGGCAAGGGGCGGCGTGTGGCAGCCGGAATCGGCCGGGGACGGTGGTCGGAACCGAGGCAGTCGAGGAGAAATTGGGATGGACTGGAGGCGTGCTCGGGGGAGGAAACAGAGGGGAACGAGAGAGGAGTCACTGGCGTTTAAGCGTGTGTGGTCAGGGGGGCGTTAATCGCACGGCATTGAAGCGAATTGACGAGGCAATCAATCGGTAGTAACAGCCAGGACGACGAGGTCATGTTGAAGACGATGAATAGGAGGGGGTGGGGTCGGCTTGTCAGCGTTTGAGTGAGGGGAAGAAGAGGGTCCACATGTCAGTTGCTGGGTGGGTGCGGTTCTGAGTGGAAAAGAAAACGGTCCGGGGAGGGGAGTTGGGCTAGGTGGGCTGTTTGGGCCGGGGTAGTGGGTTGGGTCAGTTTTCTTATTTTTTTCTGTCTGATTCCTATTTCCTTTTCTAATTCTATTTTCTGATTTGAATTTTATCCAACTATTCAAGCATTCAAATAATTCAAACAATTCAAACAATTTTAAGGAGTTTTTAGTTCTGTTTATCAATAACCAATCTCAAAATAAAATAATATTTTTATTTATTTTTAGGATCTATTTAATAATTAAATAAAATAGACCATAGTTATTTAACCAATTTGGGTTTGATTTATTTTAATAAAATCTCCATTTGAAATCCAAATATTTTCAAAACCAAATCAGTAGGTATCATTTGGAAGTAAATAATACTTGGATACTTGTTTAAAACAAAATATTATTTTACTTTAGGGTCCAATATTAAAATAAAATGGGCCAAGGTTTATTAATCAAATAGGATTTGATTTTATTAACAAAATCTTTATTTGAAACCTAAATATTTCAAAACCAATCAGTGGGTTTTATTTGGGAAACATAGAATAATTGGAGATTTGTTATAAATAAAATAACATTTTATTTTAGGGTTCATTATTAATTAAATAATAATAGACTTTCATTATTAAATCAATATTTGTTTTATTGAGATATTTATTTTGAACTCTAAAATAAACTAAAACACTTTAGTAGGTTTTATTTGTGAATATCAAACATTTGGAAAACTTATTTTAAACAATTTAATAAGTCTTTGAACAAAACTTTTATATAATAAAACTTGGATATTAAATCCTTATTATTTTATTTAAGCAAATCTTTATTATTTTTAAATAACCTTTGCTACTTTATTTGAAATAAAATGTTTTTAATTATCAAAGCTTGGCCAAGGATTAATTTGGCTTTATAACAAAATCTTTATTTATAAACTTCTATTTCATTTGAAAACAAATCTTTTCATTTGATTGTTTTAAAATAATTTCCAATTGTTTCCTTTTATGAAATGTTTATCCTTTTAAATCTTTTTAGGATTTTTATTTAATTCAGAAGGGTTTGAGGTTCCATTTTAATTCAAAAAGTTTCTTCTGGCTCTGAAAATCAAACATAGTTTTATTTTATTCATTTATTTTCAGATTACAAGATTTGGAAAATCTTGGGATGTGACAGGCGACCACCCTTAAAATAAATCTCGTCCCGAGATTTGGGAAGGTTAGGGTTACAAGCAGGTTCAAAACAACTAGGGTACTACCACCCTTAAAATTTTTCAACCAAAAAATTACATATTGGCCTTCTTGGGTCCTGGAAAACTTCTCTAAGCCAACTTTTGTCTTATTTCTACACTTGACTCATGGGCCAAGGTTGAGCTTTTCCATAGGCTTGTTTAACTTGTTCTCTATCCTTTCTGGACACTTGTTTGCATAGTGGCCTAGTTCCTTGCATTTGAAACAGGTGACAAGGCTAATATCCCTCATAGGCTGGCTTATCCTATGCTTCATCTTTTCTGGACAGTAGTTTGCATAATGTCCTATCTCTTTGCAGTATTTGCACATCACTTGGCTAAAATCCTTCCTTATCTTGGGTTTCACCAGCTTTTGTTTGTCTTCTTGTATCTTCTTCTTTTCTGGGCATTCATTGTAATAGTGTCCCATCTCTTTGCAAGTGTAACATTGCTCTTCAGTAATATCCTTCTTGTTTGGGTTGGGGCATTTCTTCTTCTTCTTGGGTCTCTCCAAAGCTAGGAGTTCTAGTTCATGTTCTTCATAGGTGGGAGATCTTTCTCTCTTCTTGGGGCATTGATCTTCATGTTCCTTGGGTGCATGATCCTTGTCTCTAAAAATATTGCTATCTTGGGTTCCTTCTAGAATAGCATCCTTGTCATCCTT
Source organism: Avena sativa (assembly GCA_916181665.1). NCBI lineage: Eukaryota > Viridiplantae > Streptophyta > Magnoliopsida > Poales > Poaceae > Avena > Avena sativa. The sequence continues at coordinate 205,180,439 of OV702281.1, read as the reverse complement.
GTTGTCATTAGCTCTTTGGAAAAAGTTTTCTCTCATGTTGATCATTTGAGTAACCAATCCTTGCAGCAATTGGGATTGAAGTTTCAAAATCCTTTGTATGGCAGGGTCTAGTCCATTGTTGTTTGGCTAAAAGCTGAGTTGTCATTTGGCTCAACTGGTTTTGGTTTTCTATAAGTTCTCTCATGTTGTCTTCTTGGTTGGTGTTGTTGTCATCAACCTTGATGTTGGATTTTCTTGGAGTAGTCATCTGTTTGGGTTGAAGGGAGATTTAGAATAGGCAAAATATTTCTAAGGAAATATTTCTAATCACACACATCACAATTCACACAAACAATGTGCATGCAATCACAAACAAACATTTCACTCAAACAAGGTTCAAGCTCATACTTAGGCAACAAAAATATTTTTAATACACCACATAGGTTGGGGTGTTTGACTTAACTAAATTATGGTGGTCCATCTATATGGTTCACTTGTGGTCTTTCCTTCCTTTATGATTCTTCTTGTATGAGATCTTGGTTTCCTTGAGAAAAAATCTTGGTCACAATTCTTCAAAATTGTTGATGGTTCCTTCTTATTTTGCATTCCCTTAATCTCTAAATCTTGAGTAAGAGTTCCTTGTTTCACTTGTAGTCCTTAGTAGTTTCCAAGTTGAAAGTCCTTGGTGTTCATGCTGAAGATGTTGAAGTCATTAGGGTTGAAGATGTTGAAGTCATTAGAGTTGAAGAAATTGAAGAAGTCCTTTGCACATGGTGTAGTCCTTGTCCATGGGTAGGTTTTTCTATCAAGTTGAAGTAGAAGAGATGTAGAGTTGAAACCAAAATGGTTGAGGAAAGAGTTTACAAGTGTTTTTGTAAATAAGTTTTTGGAACAACTATAACTCCTATTTTTCTAAGGGTTTTTGTCCAATCCTAGGGTTTACAAATCCTATAGGCAACACAATGCTCTGATACCATCTGTAAGGGGTCCCAATCTTAGATAAGATTGATCCCTCCTGTGTTTACAATGCTAGTCCCTGGATCAATAGCTAGCATCCACAGTTAAGATGTAATATCAAGAAACAAAGGTCATAAAATAACTTTATAACCAGGAATAACATAATTTTATTACATCAAACATAGCTCATTAGGCTATTACATTACATTGCAGCGGAATAACTATAAGCATGGGGTCCTTTCATCTTCAAAGTGCCACAGGCAGATGTTGGTTGTAGACTTTGTAATCCTAAACAATCAATCTTTGCTAAAATCAATCAAACCTGCAACATACAAGTTACAGCCACAAGGGTCAATACATTTGAATTGTATTGGCAAGTGATACTATGGTAGTATAGTGGAGTCTATCATCTATATGCATTTGGCTAAGTGGAGTTGAGGCTTGCATTGCTCAAAATAGATTTTTCCTTAACATTTGAAAATACTAAGTTTTTGCTTGACAAAATCATTTTTCCTCAATCAAAGATTTCAAGATCCTTGTACCAAGCCATCTCTCCATCAATGATTGAAGAATTCAAACAACCCTTGTTCAATCCACAAGGTTTTAATTTAGAAATTGGAATGATGAGATTCTTGATTGCTTTCATGTCTTGATGCTCAAATTGTCCTTTACCAGGGACATGGCTAAGTACTTAGATTTTACACTCTGCAGAGGTGGTGCACTTTCCCCACAAGACTTGGTTTCCCAAGACAAGATCTTTCAGAAGCCTTCCCTTAGACCAAAATGGACGCGCTCCAACCTATCAAACACTACCACCCACTGTCCATTTGGCTAAGTTCTTGCAACCTATATGATCATGGCAGAGCCCATATTGCCAAGTGGTTGCACTTGAAGCTTCTCAACATTTGACATCTCAAATCTCTTTGTTTCCTGGGTGGCCATCCACAAGTGAGATACACAATCCAAGTCCATGGCATTGTGAACCACTCAACATAACCCAATCCTTCCATTTCCACCCAGGTGATTCATTAACTTAGTTGTTTTATTAAACAAAATCACAAGTCCTTAGACTTAGAATATTTTTCCATAGTGTGAATATATATTCCACCCATGTTTTCTATTAGCTAGGCTAAGCTTGGTAGTAGTAGGAATCTCTAACTTAGGAAAATCCTACTAAGGATTCATCTACTAGGTTTTTCTATAGCAAGATCTATACTTAGAAAAATCCATGCAAGTTTACTTAGCAAAATCACTAAATGCATAGAGAAAGTAATAGGACAAAAAGTATGAAGCATCACTTGCCTTTTTGGTAGAGTATAGGTTCACTTCTTGATCTTTGCAATAATCACACTCTTCAAGTCACTACAAATTAATCAAGCAAGGCACAAACTCAATCTACCAATCAAGCAAAACAACACACATAAATAACAAAGTCAAAGAAATGCATGCAAGCATGCCAAGCTTTGTTTTGTTTGAAAAAGTGGTTCCTAGTGGGTCATAGTCATTTGGGTACATCTAATGGTCATTTCCTAAAGTGGCCAAGTCATTTGCAAAAGGTTTCACTTTAAAACTATTTTCAAAACAAAGTGTTATTTTATGTGGTGTAGAAATATTTTTATTAAGGCATTAGCCTATAGGGTTCACCAAATGAGTTGCTATTGCAAAACTTGGTGTTTTTTGGTCAGTAGGTTTGGTCCAAAACATTTCCTTGAAGTTTTCTTTTCATAAACATTTTTATAATAAAAACTATTCCTTTTATTTGGCTAGAATATGATTAAGTCAAGTAATCCAACCTAAATCTTACAAAAATCATTTTTAATACCAAAGATTGGTTCCTAGGGTCAGTAAGGTCACAACAAATCAATTGGCAAAGGTTTGAATCCAAAAATCATTTTTAAACAATTTTTATACTCTAAACAAGCTCACACAAGTTTCTGCAAATTCAAACAAGCTAACAGATACTATTTGTCAAACTAAGGTCATGGTTGGCTAGGGCTTGTTCTCCTGAATCCATTGATATAAAATTTGTCAAATTTGGACATGTGGATTCAAAGATATAAGGTTTTCAAAATGGCATTTCAATCTGATTTCAATTTCTGTTTTTAAACAGACAGGTGACACGCGTCGAGATTCTATTGGACGGTACCGATTCGGCCGGATCGGGCGATGCTGGCTGTTGGATTAAGTTAGATCGCATGGTCCAGATCACGTACCCCTTCGCGGTTAAGTGATCTATCGGAAGCGTCGGATCGTGATCCTACGGTGCTAACGTGCTCGACCATTTGCGAGCGGCGCCGGCGGTGGCTAACGGCGGCGACGGTCAGATAGTGGCGGCGCTGGCGAAACAGGAAACGAGGAAGGAGGTGCGGTGGCTCACTGTGATCGTCGTGGCACGGGGATGCTCAACCTTCCACTGGTTGATGAAGGGGCGCACTATGCTGGCTTGAATCTCTCGCCGGAGTAGAGGACGGCGTCGGGCTTCTCTGTTCTTCGTCGGAGGCGACGACACAAGCCACGGAAAATCAAGATAACCGTTGAGTTAGATGCGTACGGGGTGGGTGATCGTGTGTGCATCAACGAGACAGAAGGGGGTGGTCAGATATCACCTGGAGGACTCGCCGGAAAAGTAGCAGACGACGGCGGCGTATAAGTGGAGCTGTTGCCGACGTTTTGGAGCTCCCGCAGGTGAATGGTTGGTATGGACGGATGCGTCTGGACGCGTGGAGTATGTGTGCTAGGTCGACGAGGCAAGGGGCGGCGTGTGGCAGCCGGAATCGGCCGGGGACGGTGGTCGGAGCCGAGGCAGTCGAGGAGAAATTGGGATGGACTGGAGGCGTGCTCGGGGGAGGAAACAGAGGGGAACGAGAGAGGAGTCACTGGCGTTTAAGCGTGTGTGGTCAGGGGGCATTAATCGCACGGCATTGAAGCGAATTGACGAGGCAATCAAACGGCAGTAACAGCCAGGACGACGAGGTCATGTTGAAGACGATGAATAGGAGGGGGTGGGGTCGGCTTGTCAGCGTTTGAGTGAGGGGAAGAAGAGGGTCCACATGTCAGTTGCTGGGTGGGTGCGGTTCTGAGTGGAAAAGAAAACGGTCCGGGGAGGGGAGTTGGGCTAGGTGGGCTGTTTGGGCCGGGGTAGTGGGTTGGGTCAGTTTTCTTTTTTTTTCTGGCTGATTCCTTTTTCCTTTTCTAATTCTATTTTCTGATTTGAATTTTATCCAACTATTCAAGCATTCAAATAATTCAAACAATTCAAACAATTTTAAGGAGTTTTTAGTTCTGTTTATCAATAACCAATCTCAAAATAAAATAATTTTTTTATTTATTTTTAGGATCTATTTAATAATTAAATAAAATAGACCATAGTTATTTAACCAATTTGGGTTTGATTTATTTTAATAAAATCTCCATTTGAAATCCAAATATTTTCAAAACCAAATCAGTAGGTATCATTTGGAAGTAAATAATACTTGGATACTTGTTTAAAACAAAATATTATTTTACTTTAGGGTCCAATATTAAAATAAAATGGGCCAAGGTTTATTAATCAAATAGGATTTGATTTTATTAACAAAATCTTTATTTGAAACCTAAATATTTCAAAACCAATCAGTGGGTTTTATTTGGGAAACATAGAATAATTGGAGATTTGTTATAAATAAAATAACATTTTATTTTAGGGTTCATTATTAATTAAATAATAATAGACTTTCATTATTAAATCAATATTTGTTTTATTGAGATATTTATTTTGAACTCTAAAATAAACTAAAACACTTTAGTAGGTTTTATTTGTGAATATCAAACATTTGGAAAACTTATTTTAAACAATTTAATAAGAATTTGAACAAAACTTTTATATAATAAAACTTGGATATTAAATCCTTATTTTTTTTAAGCAAATCTTTATTATTTTTAAATAACCTTTGCTACTTTATTTGAAATAAAATGTTTTTAATTCTCAAAGCTTGGCCAAGGATTAATTTGGCTTTATAACAAAATCTTTATTTATAAACTTCTATTTCATTTGAAAACAAATCTTTTCATTTGATTGTTTTAAAATAATTTCCAATTGTTTCCTTTTATGAAATGTTTATCCTTTTAAATCTTTTTAGGATTTTTATTTAATTCAGAAGGGTTTGAGGTTCCATTTTAATTCAAAAAGTTTCTTCTGGCTCTGAAAATCAAACATAGTTTTATTGTATTCATTTATTTTCACATTACAAGATTTGGAAAATCTTGGGATGTGACAGTTCCCCAGCTTTAGGGAAGAAAATTTGCTCTTATGATACTTTATCTCCCATATGTGGTAATTCTAATGATACTTGTGATATTTTAAATCCACATACTGAAAGTGTCCCTTTTAAAATACCTACTGAATTTGTTGAACGTGTTACGAATAACTGCTATTTTGGAGATGGAACTGTCCATCCTAGTGATCATTTACTCTTTATACATGAATTATGCGAGTTGTTCAAGTGTGCAGGTATTTCAATGGACCAAATTAAGAGGAAGCTATTCCCTTTCTCACTTAGGGACAAAGCAAGGGAGTGGTATGAGCTACTAGATGATCCTCATCATTTGGAGTGGAAGGAACTTGAATCTCTATTTTATTCTAAATTTTATCCTCCTCATGAAATTAATAAAGATAGGAATTATATTTATAATTTTCATCCTCATGAGGGAGAAAATATTGCCCAAGCTTGGGGGAGATTGAAGTCGCTAATTCTCAAATGTCCAATTCATGAGCTCCCCAGTAATGTAGTTATCAATAATTTTTATGCAGGGCTTTCAGGACATTACAAGGACTATCTAGATACCTGTTTTTTAGAGGGATCCTTCACAAGTAAGGAGGTCAAGGATAAGTGGGATCTTCTTGAAACAATTCAAAGCAATACCGAAGGTTGGGATAACGACAAAGGTAAAAAACCAGGTATAAACTATGAGTATGATTGCATTAATTCTTTCGCTGAAACTGCTAATTTTCAAAAGATTAGTGCTAGATATGGTATTGATCCTCAAATTCTTGTTAAGTATTATAGAGCCTTTGCTTCCCATATTAATGCTCCTAAAGGAAAGTGGGACATGTATCATGAACCTTCTAAAGACACTTGCATGGAAAATGAAAATGTTATTAATGATTGTAATAAACATGCTCAAACTTCTGAAAGTACTATTTCTTATAAGCATGTTAATTTTTGTGGTATGCATAGACCTTGTGAGAAGAATCAAATAGAAGAATAATATTGTATCACACACTGGAATGAAAAAACCAGAACGTTGTATAAGGATCTAAATGATCTTGGTAAAAAAAATTGTGCCCTCTATCCTTTTATTTGTGAACTCTGCTATGAACTGGGTCATTTCAATTTTCATTGCTCAGGCCATACTAATGACCTTTCTAATCCAATGAGTACTGCAAGCTTGTATTGTGATAATGCGATCACTTATAATCAACATGATGAGCTTACTTTTTTTGGGGGTGTGAAGAGTTATCAATAAAAACTTCTTTGGTAGACATGAGTGCTTTTGGTATGAATTGTGTCCTCCATGGGTGTCATCTTTATTGTGTTGATAATTGCCACGCGAATACTTACATACAAAATCTTATAAAAGATGATATTTTACCAAAATATGACATGACTGATATGATTTTTGTTCTTATTAATGAAAAGGAGGAATCCTCCAAAGTTTCTTCTATTGTCTCTAACAATAAACCAAGGTATGTGGAGAAGCTTCCTTTCAAGCCTCTCCCTCCTAAAGAGGATAAGAAGAAGAAGAGGAGTAGAAGGAGAGAGGAAGCGGTATCTTCCCCTAAGCATATTGCTCCTATCGTAGTTTTTGCTGATGAGTCTGAACTAGATGATGTTCCTATGCCTGTTACCTATATTAGTGATCATGATTAGGAAAAGCACACTACTTTTGATATTGAAAATCTCTCTAGCACCAATTCTGAAAATGATAATATTAATAATTTTTGTGCTATTAGTGCTATCCATGTTCCTTCCAATGATGATATGTTTCCAAATGAACACACTTGGGAAGATAGCTATTTTTTTGAATTTGCTCCCACTACAATTAATAAGAATGGCTATTCTTATGTGGAGAGTAATAATCATTTTATGCATGTAGCTCATGATAAGAATGTTTTATGTGATAGTTATATTATTAATTTTGTTCATGTTGCTACTTAAAGTTATTATGACAGAGGGAAACATGGTCTTATGCATCTCAATAATATTAAGTTTCCCCCCTTTTTGTTGAAAGTCTTGAAATTGCACTTGTTTTGCTTTCCTATGCTTGTTTATTTGTGCTTTCATGACTTGTTTCTTTACAAGATTCCTATGCATAGGAAGTGGGTTAGACTTAAATATGTTTTGAATTTGCTTCTTGATGCTCTCTTTGACTTCAATTCATAATTCTTATCCGAGCATCTTCTCAAGCTATCAACCCTAACCTAAAGGAGTTAAAGAAAAGAACTTGTTGGGAGATAACCCAAGAGTTTCCTTGAGTCTTGAAAGTTATTACTTCATTAATGACCTCTCCTTATCCTTTTTTTGTTTGCTTTTTGTGCCAAGAATGACCTCTAATGAGAGGGAAGTAAGATTTAGGGAGTTGTTGTCCCGAAACAGATTTCTGTCCTCCACCAAACATATTCGTGAGGAGTCTATGTAACTCTAATTGAGCTGAAAATTTACAATAAATCCCCCAGTATGTTAGCTAACTTTCGTTAGTTCAACACTTTTTGATTTGAGCAACATAAGGTCTTCGACAAAATCGGTTTCTACCTGCTGGTCTGTTTTGACAGATTTCTGCCAATATTTGCATTTGCTTCTTATTGATTCCTTTTTTAGTTCTATTTAGGGGAATTGAGATTTTTGAAGTAGTTGCTACAGTAGCATGTGTTTTTAGTGAAAAGTCTTGCTGTTCCAAAGCTTTACCTAAGGGTCTATTATCTTTTTAATACACTAATGTTGCTAAGGAAGATTGTGTGAAGTTTTGTATGAAGGAAAAATTTCAGGTGTAGAGAAAGAATGATGTAATGAGATGAAGAATGGAAAAAATCTCAAGCTTGGGGATTCCACCCCATCTCAACCCAATAAATATTCAAGAGGTACAAGCATCAAAGCTTGGGGATGCCCAAGGCATCCCCTTCTTTATCAATAAAAATCTCAGGTCTTTCTAGACACTTCGTTTTTATTGTTTCATGCATTGTTGTGTTGTTCTTGGAGCGTCTTAGTTTTTGTTTTTGGTTTTAGTTTTCTTAGTTTGATTTAGTAAGTTGGTTTGTTACACCACACTTCTTTTTGGAGAGATACACACTCTATTTTCATTGCCTAGAACACTCTAGTTTTCACTCTTATTGTTTTGTGAGTATTCTCTTTTGCTAGCACTGTGTTTGGCCTTAGTTTTCTTGTGCTTTCAGCTTAGAACTTTTTAGTTCTTCTTTGTGGATTTGTGAAACAAGATCACTGGTCTTTGTTGATTATTATCTTTGTGAGTTGTTTCAAATAAGTTGTTTGGTGTTGGAAAGAGTAGAAAGCTTCATGCTTAAGTGGTACAAAAGGGAGCTTGTTTTGACTGTGACTTAGACTTTCTAGCATGACATGATTGGTGTTGTTTTGACCTTCTGATTAGTGATTATTTCTATAGCATGTCTTGTTCCAAACAATTGGGATTGCTTAGTGTGCCTTGAAGAAATTATGCGTTGTTTTAGCATGCAAAAGCATAGTATTGTGGTATTCTCCTTTGATGCTTTGCTTGGGTTGACTTGGAACATGCTCACACCATTTTATGACTCTCACAAGTCACCATTAGCATCTATGATCATTTAGTCCTTGACTTGTAGTACCACTCTATGCTTTTATTAGTAATGCTTTGTTGCTCTGGATGATTATGGCCATTATTGCTCTCTTAGTTGGTTGCTCCCAGTCTTTTGCTAGCCTCCACTTGTATGAGTAAGCTCTACTGATGCTTCCAACTCCCAAGAAACCAAGTTATTCCAAAGTGTCCACTATAAACTCCTTATGCATGGTGTGTTAATCCATTCCAAGTATATTCTTGTTTTCAACTATCTTCCAATTAAAAAGTATTTTGTTATGTGAAAACTTAGTGATTAAATCCCTCACAAACTTGATGGCACACTTTTTATTATTTGCCCCTAATAAACTTGACCCATTGTGTCATCTATGTTGTATATGCTTGCACTTATACGTTGGATTAGCAGAACCGTGTTGTCACGGGGAACGTTTTCAACATTGCACTTGTACTTTGTACTAAGTTGATATCATGCTCTTTTGTCTATGGATGTCACCGGTGTGAAATAAAGAGGGAACTTGTAAGTCAATGGGAGTATGTATTTTGTGTTAGATAAACGCCTGGGCCACTAGCCTAAGCCATGCCTAATCATGGTGGAAACATGCTGCATCACCATAGTGAGCTATCTATGAAGCATCCTCAATAAAAAGCTATGCATATAGTAAATAAAAAGAACGCTGAGATGCTCATTGTCTGCTTGCCTTGACATTTTGGTTATGGGATAGCTCCTGTACCATGTGCAAGGGGTACCCTATTGGTGGTTCTCTATGATACGCATGTACTTACAATGACAAGGACTTACAAGTGACTGAATTTGAGTAGCATGAGGTGTGGCCCTCGTATTCAAGGGACTTGAGATTGCGAACTTATACTTTGTCAAGCATATACTCCAGAGTTTGTTTACTTTAACCTTAACCACTTCAAGATGCTTATGATAGGGGCAATGAGGGCTGAAAGCTAATAAGTACCATAATTTTTGGAAGCTCTTTTTGAAACTTGAAATCCCTGCTTCCCTTTATGAAGGGCCTTTCTTCCACCATTATTTGAGTTTCCACCTTCTACCTTTTAGGCACCATTAAGAGAGCATAGTTTTCATTCTGTGTGCAGTGTCCCAAAACTTATTGATTGATGCATATTGTGATAATACTTGTTCTTGTGCTATTTGTTTCTAGTCACCCTTGTCAACTTTGAAGGTGTCCTATGCATCTATTTTCTACTCTATGAGGGACAAGCTGAATGCCACTATGCCATGTTTTTGTATGTGAAACAAACAAACATTTTTCAATGCATGTTATTCATGATATTTGTTTGTAGCCTTTCATGTTGCATGCATAGTTACTATCTCCTATTGTTAGAACTCCATCTTTCATGCAGATGTTTACAGTTCTTTGATCCCATCTTTCAATGCTTGCAAATGGTTGGATCTTTATTGTGAGGGTACATGTCACCTAAAAAATTATTCTTTTTATCACTTACCTACTCGAGGACGAGCTGGAGTTAAGCTTGGGGATGCTTCATACGTCGGAAATGTAGCTATAATTTTTTATGCTCCATGCTTGTTTTGTATCTACTTTGCTTTGCTTTGTCTACACTTTGAGGTGTTTTTATATCTTTTATAGAACTAACCTATTAACAAGTTGCCACAGTGCCTGTTGCCTGTTTTATTCTGTTTTTGGTTCTAGAAAGGCAGAAAATCAATATTGTCGTAATTGGACGGGACAAAAGACAAATTCATTATTTTTCCCGGAGCAAAATGGAACCACGAAGAAGAGCCGAAGGGGGGCCATAGGGTGTACGCACCCCCTAGGCGCGGGCAAGCCCTAGAGGCGCCCACAGGGGGTGTGGGCCCCATGGACCCCGACCGACCATGATTCCTACGCCTATAAGAAGCCTCCGACCCAAAAACCCTAGGGCATCCGGAAGAAATCCACGAAAACCTCTGCTGCGCTGCCGCCACCGAAGGGGAGATTCAGGGGACAGAAAGTCTCTGTTCCGGCACCCTGCCGGGACGGGGAAGTGCCCCCAGAGCCATCTCCATCGATCTCCATCGCCATCTTCATCACCGTTGCTGATTCCCATGATGCGGAGGGAGTAGTTATCCTTCGAAGCTAAGGGATCTACCGGTATCTATGTGTTCATCTCTCTATCTATGCATGATCTTGTGGTCATGAGCTTTGTAATCAAGTAGATCTACCTTGCTGCTCAAGTGCTTCATTAGATCTCTGCTCTCCCCATGTGTGTGAAAGTGACAGCGTGCATGCCATGGTGGCACTTAGGGTTGAGTCTACATAAATACTCTTTGTGCTTTAATAGATCTATGCTTTTCCCCACGTGTTTGAAAGTGATAGCGGGCATACCGTATGCTTTTCCCCACGTGTGTGAAACTTGCTACTGTTCTACAAACCTCTGCACTTGGAGGCCCAACAACTGTCTACAAGAACAGAAGTGCGTAGACATCACTTCTGTGGACAAACTGGTCACATGGTTAGGATCTACTAACCATGGTCTATCCATAAAATCTTCACTTGTTTCCAAAGGAACTCTGTTCTTCTCAAACCCACTTGGTTTATGGAGCATCAGGACCTATCTTCTATGGCGACCTTATTTTCAACAAAGTTTCCATCCACTTGTCGATCACCTCAAATACAACCAATCCCAAATCTTAGCACGTGTATCATCTACATAAAATGGTCTATCCATCCATCTATTCCTTGTGCCAAGTTAAGCCCTGAGCTCACCAATCCAACCATGTATTGAGGACATAAAAATATCAGTACCCTAGATCCTCTAAACCTTGTCTTCATCCAAAAATCCATCTTGTTTATCAAAACCCAAGGTTGATATTGATAGATACTTCAAGATTACATCATCCACCTTGGATAAAACCTTTAGCCAAATAATCTCCATAATTATTTTTCACCTTAATCTATTAAAAATCCATTTTTTGGAAAAATCCTCCAAACCTTCTATATTAAGACAACTTTGTTTGTCTCCAAACCACTTGACCATCAAGGCACATTTGATGTCTATATATCATATACTATCTTCCCATATCAAAAATAAATAATTTTGAGATTCTTAATTATTTCTTTTTGCCCCTTTTCTTAAATGGCAGAAACACGAAATAATGACTTAAAAATACTTTTCTATTCAAATAAATTCCAAGAAAATTCCTCAATGTATAATATGGTATTTAGGACCATATCACACCAAAAACCCACTTTTCCCATTGTAAAAATATCACAATAGATTCTATAAATCATTTCTGCACTTTTTGAATAATTGGTTTTAATTGGACTTATAGTATTTGGAAAAATCCCAAACAATTCCTAGATAGACACTTTGACCTCATCTACCACCAGTACCATTTAACCATCATGTCCAATATAAGTTTCTAGATTTCCTTTATAACCATCCCTTTGATCACATATTGCAAAATAAGCCAAACCGCTAATCAAAAATCATTACACCATCACCAACTTGGTCAAGCAAGCTTATCTAGCACACTACCTCACTCCTTATCGACCACCACTATAGCACCGCTGTAGCATGTCCCCTCTCCTCGTCCTTTATGCTTGTATGTGAGTAAAACACACACTATGTCATATACCAGAACCCACTCACCTCACCCCTCCCATGCCCACAGCAAGGACAACTGTGGTTTTCCCCTCCCCATTGCTCTTATAGACGTATCTCACCATACGCCACTCTCCTCTTGGGATATAAGGTCCCAAGCTACCTCAACCCCCAACTCCTAGCTCATTTTCCCCCTGTGCGCCTCACCTGCCTCCCATGCACCTCCACTACCTCTCCCTGCCTTTCTATGCCCGAGAGAGAGATAGAGAGAGAAAATGGAGCATCTCGGCCATTGCCAAGATCTGATCATAGTGCTCCTAGCCCTTCTCTTCTCCTCCTTCATGTAGCCTAACCGAGACACCCGACCTCTGATCTACTACCCACGAGCTCCATAGCCCTCCTCGTGGTCTGTAAGAAGCGCTTTCCTCTTTTCGGTTTTACTCAAAGTCTCTAAAGAGAGGTCATCCCTCTGCCCTTTTGCCCTCTCCATCAGAATGCATGACATCTCCTCGACCTAATCTACCTTCCCGTGTCCTCCCCTGGATGAAGGTACCCCAGATATGTCGTCGTCGTTGCATGAACGAGTTAGAACCTCGTCGGTGGCCCGCCCCCTCTGAGCTTCTGAAGCCCGTCAAGGACACCTATATGAACTACCCGACCTCTGCATCCTCCTATTCTCCCCACCTTCGACTTGCATGCAGTCCTGAGCCGGGGCCGACAAGTTACCGAGCTCTCCGAGACGTCCTCCGTCAGCGTCACGCACGGATCTCCATCCACGCACCAAAACTGGCCCCTCCGCCCATCACCGGACTCCCACGGTGCGCCGTGCCTCCTCTACTACTCCACGGTCGCCCTAGACCATGCCGGTGAACCCCATTAACATCTTCCTCCTCTAGGGTTTCTCCACATGTCGAGCCCGGCTGGAGGAAGAAGATCAACTGGGGCCGTCCGATCTACTTTACTCTGACAGCCGAGATCCCCCTTACCTCTTCAACACCCCCTCTGGCTGACCGCTGGGCTCCGCCTAGCAGGTTTGAGCTCTGCCGCTGCGCGCGCCACCTGAGGTAAATGGGCTGGCTCGCCCCAGTGCGGTCCAACTTCAAAAAGTCCCAGCCCGTGACCCCTTTTTGCCTTTAATAATTTCTCCAGATCCAGAAAACTAGCAGTTGGTTTTTAATCCAAAAGAAAATGTTAAATACACAGAATTGCCCAAATAAAATTTCATAGGTGTACCTACATGTTTTCTTAAACCTGCAACCCAAGAAAAGACCCAGAATAATATTTGTATATCTTCTGATAATTATTATACCAGGAAGTTCCTTTTTGTTCAATTAATTCTATCTAGGAGTTTGAGGAATCCAAATGCAGAAAATCCAACTGGTACTGCAATGTAGTGGTGGTACGTTTCATGTCACATTGACACTATGTTAAATTGCTTCCTATTATGCCCCTGGTAAAAATAAGAAAAACCTCCTTAATCTGTCTTTAGGAAATTCCTCAGGTCAAATACATTTAGGTATTGATCTAATTTCACCTCCCAGTAGACATGCATACCTATATACTTCAAACTCTAGGAGCCCAATTTTTATTGAGCCTCTTCGATTTTTTGTGAATTAAACATTTCTATGCATAGATTATTTACCAATAAATTCACCTAAGTAGTTCTGTAACTCCAAAAAGGTTGATTCCAAATTCTACAGAAAGGTATTCAAATTACCTAACATGTATCTTTGGAATCACACCAAAATATACTGCAAGTTTAATCTGATTAAAAAGATACAATCCTTCCAGAATTTCCTTTGGGAATTTCCTGAGAGCATTCTGGTAAATATTTTAAGTTGATTCCAACTCCTAGTGAATCAGTCCACCAAACACTACCAAAACATCCAATGAAATAATTTTTGGAGCTCCATAACCTTTATGGTGAATATTACCTAAAACTAGAGTCTTTCTCACAAGAAAATTCATTATAAATCAAAGGAAAGTATAAAATAGTGAAACCACTTTTGTTCGCTTCATTTTATCAAAAACTATAAAATGGTATCATTTTTATACAATGATATCTTATAGAACTTGGCTTTGGTCCAAAATCCCTCTCTTAGGTAGTTCTATATTATAAATCCTAGGGGATATTCCCCATGCTTACAAGGCCATTCCAATCCTTATAAATCTATTCTCCGCAAATCATACTGATTTGTAAACATGTATTGTTCATTGCTTGTTGTATGTATTGTTGCTTGTATGCCTTGTTTTGAATGTGGTATTGTTTGCTTGCATGTTTGCTCAATAACGGCGATAGTTGCGACTGTGTTACGCCGAGAAGACGGAAGCCCGAATCTTATTCTTATTACTATTACTATTGGAATTATGGTATTCTAAAGGAGTCAGAGACATCTCGATGGTCACAGACAAGCCACCATTCCCGAACTCCTTTATTGCCCTACTACTTTTATCATTGGTTTTGTATCTTGTTTATGAACTTCATGGATAAATGCATGGTTTATTTCAAATGAAATGCATGAGTAACTTGGATCCTCCAAGTTATCATGGAGTGTCCATTAGGACACTTACCCTTTGATGGCGCCTGAAAGCGCTTCGTCGGGAAACCCTAAGAGCAAGGTGTGATGCAGCACATCAGCAAGTCTTCCCTCAGTAAGAAACTGAGGTTATCGAACCAGTAGGAGGAAGGAAACATCTCAAATCTGTTTCAAGAAACGTGGAAACCTACACAACATAAACTCAAGACTTTGCCCCAACGAACAGTGAGGTTGTCAATCTCACCGGTTGCTGTAACAAAGGATTAACTATATGGTGTGGAAGGTGATTGTGGTTTGCAGAAAGTAAACAGTAACAGTGGAAAATGTATCAACGTAAAGATTGGACTGGGGTCCATAGTTCACTAGAGGTGTTGTCCTTAGATAAACAAACATGGCATGCTGGGTAAACAAATTAAAGCAGGGCAATTGATAGTACTGAGCAAGGCATAACAATGCAATACTAGATATCAAGATCCTATGAGATTTGATTGGGAAATACAACAAGATACATAGACCGCCATCCAACTGCATCTATGACTAGAAGTCCACCTTTGGGTTATCATCCGAACCCCCTCTAGTATTAAGTATCAAGTAACAGACGACTGTTTTAAGCAAAGTGTGTAAGGTAAACAATCCACTTGTTCAACGAAAAAGAAACAGTTGTTTTCTCCCTAGTAGCAACATCACATCTAGAACCTTAGAGATTTATGTCACATCCCTTAGATTAAATAGAGGCATGAACCCACTATCGAGCATAAATACCCCCTCTTGGAGTCACTAGCAACTACTTGGCCAAGATAGCTACTAACAACGGAGAGCATGCAAGATCACAAACAACACAAACATGATAGAATCAATAAGACAAAACCATTAATCAATACATAGTAATCTCAATATCCATAGGATCCCTGCAAACACAACATGCATGATTATAAATAGATGAGATCTTGATCATGAACGGAGCTCACAAGATCTAGACATCAAAGCACAAAGGAGGAGATACAACTATCTAGATACTACATGGACCCGTAGTCAAAGGTGGAACTACTCACGCTTCATACCGGAGGCTGGCATGATGAAGAAGAAGGCCTCCGGGATGATCTCCCCTCCGGCAGGGTGGCCGGAAGAGCTTCAGATCCCCCGATCTAGGGACGATGATGGCGGCGACTATAGACAGTTTCGTGTTGATCGGGTGCTTAGGGTTTAGGCATCGGGGGCTTCTTATATGCGAAGTGGCAAGGCTGGGAGGCGGCCAGGCGGCCCACACCCTGCCCAGGCACGGCCTAGGGTAGGCCCGCACCTGGGGGGAGTGCGGCCGCCCTGTGGCTTCCCTCTGTCTCTCCTCTGGACTCCATGTTCTCCTCGGTGAAATATTGACTTTGGCTTTTGTCCCGTCCAATTTCGAGAATATTTCCTTACTAGCTTTTATGAAACCAAAAACAACAGAAAACAGGAAACTGGCACTGTGGCAACTCTCTAATATGTTAGTACCAGAAAACATATAAAAACACCTCAAAATGTGGACAAAGCAAAGCAAAGTAGATACTAAACAATCATGGAACATCAAAAATTATAGATACGTTTACGACGTATCAAGCATCCCCAAGCTTAACTCCTTCTCGTCCTCGAGTAGGTAAGTGATAAAAAGAATAATTATTGAGGTGACATGCACCATCAAAACCAAGATCAAACCATTTGCAAGCAATAAAAGTTGGGATCAAAGAACTCTAAACATGAGCATGAAAGATGGAGTTCTAACAGTAAGACAAAGTAACTATGCATGCAACATGAAAGGCTACAAACAAAGATCATGAATAACATCCATTGAAAAACTTTTGTTTGTTTCACATATAGAAAACAAGGCATAGTGGCAATCAGCTTGTCCCTCATGGAGTAGCAAATATATGCATAGGACACCTTCAAAGTTCATAAGAGTGACTAGATACAAATAGCACAAGAACAATTAATATCAACATATGCATCAATCAATAAGTTTTGGGACGATGCACATAGAACTAAGAATGGCAACTATGCTCTCTTAACTGGTGCCTAAAGGTAGAAGGTGGAGACTCAATATAATAGTGGAAGAACAACCCTTCATAAAGGGAGGTAGGTATTTCAAGATTCAAGAAGAGCTCCCAAAAATTATGGTACTTGTTAGCTTCCAGCCCTCATTGCTCCTATCATAAGCATCTTGAAGTGATTAAGGTTAAAGTAAACAAACTATGGAGTATATGCTTGACAAAGTATAAATTGGCAATCTCATGTCCCTTGAATATGAGGTCCGCTCCTCATGCTACTCAACTTTAGTCACCTGTAAGTTCTTGTCATAGTAAGTACATGTGTATCATAAAGAACCGCCAACGGGGTACCCCTTGCACATGGTACAGGAGCTATCCCATAACCAAAATGACAAGGCAAGCAGACAATGAGCATCTCAGCAATCTTTTTATTTGCTATTTGCATAGTTTTTTATTGATGATGCTTCATAGATTGCTCATTATGGTGATGCTGCAAGTTTCCACCATGATTAGGCATGGCTTAGGCTAGCGGCCCAGGCGTTTCTCTAACACAAAATACATAACTCCATGGACTTACAAGCTCTCCTTTTATTTCACACCGACAACATCCATAGACAAAAGAGCATGATATCAACTATGTACAAAGTACAAGTGCAATGTTGAAAGCGTTCCCTGTGATAGCACGTTACTGCTAATTGCAACATATAAGTGCAAGCATATACAACATAGATGACACAATGGTTAAAGTTTATTAGGGGCAAGAAATATAAAGTGTGACATCAAGTTCGTGAGAGCATTAATCACTAAGTGTTCACATAACAAAATAGTTTTTAATTGGAAGATAGATGAAAACAAGATTATACTTGGAATGGTGTAACACACCATGCGTAGGAATTTATAGTGGACACTTTGGAATAACTTGGTTTCTTGGGAGTTGGAAGCATGAGTAGAGCTTACTCATACAAGTGGAGGCTAGCAAAAGACTGGGAGCGACCAACTAAGAGAGCAATAATGGCCATAATCATGCAGAGCGACAAAACATACTAATCAAAGCATAGAGTGGTACTACAAGTCAAGGTAAAAATGATCATAGAGGATATGGTGACTTGTTCATAGTCATAACATGTTGGGAGCATGTGCCAAGTCAAACCAAACAAAGCATCAAAGGAGAATACCACAATACTATGCTTTTGCATGCTAAAACAACGCATGATTCCTTCAAGGCACACTAAGCAATCCCAATTGTTTCGAACAAGTCATGCTACAGCAATAATCACTAATCATAAGGTCAAAACAACACCTAGCATGACATGCTAAAGTCTAAGTCATAGTCAAAGCAAGATCCTCTTGCACTATCAAGCAAGAACTTTATACTCCTTTCCAACACCAATCAACTTATTTGAAACAACACAGCGAGAACGGGGGTCCAAACTAATTTCTTCAAGCAAACTAAGAAAACTAAGAAATCAAACAAAAACTAAGACGCTCCAAGAACAACACAACAGTGCATGAAACAATAAAAATGAAGTGTCTAGAATGACCTGAGCTTTTTATTGATGAAGAAGGGGATGCCTTGGGCATCCCCAAGCTTTGATGCTTGTACCTCTTGGATATTTCTTGGGGTGACACCGGGGTGGCATCCCCAAGCTTGAGCTTTTGTCCATTTTTCATCTTATTACATCATTCTCTCTCTACACCTAAAAATTTTCCTTCATACAAAACTTCACACAATCTTCATTAGCAACATTAGTGTATTCAAAAGATAATAGACCCTTGGGTTTTAGCTTTAGAAAAGAAAAAATTTCACTAAAAACACAAGCTACTGTAGCAATTCCCTCAAAAATATCAATTTCCCAAAAGGAACCCAAAAAGGAATCAATATGAAGCAAATGCAAATAATGGCAGAAATCTATCAAAACATACCAGCAGGTAGAAACCAATTTTTTTAAGACCTTCTGTTTCTCAAATCAACAAGTGTTGAACTAACAAAAGTTAGCTAACATATGGGGGGATTTATTCGTAAATTGTCAGCTCAATTCGACTGACAGAGACTCCTCACAAATTTTTATGGTGGAGCACAGAAATCTGTTTTGGGATAGCAACTCCCCAGATCTTACTTCCCTCTCATTAGAGGTCATTCTTGGCACAAAAAGCAAACAAAAAGGATAAGGAGAGGTCATTACTAAAGTAATAACTTTCAAGACTCAAGAAAACTCTTGGGTTATCTCCCAACAAGTAGTTTCCTTTAACACCTTTAAGTTAGGCACAAGCAGCAAGAAATCAAGTATTTTCAAATGCAGAATTAAGATCAATACTTGCAATCTCTTCAACTAAGAAAGGTATCTCATCCAAATGAGTTTTGGAGGATCCCTTCTCATCTCTCCTTGGTTCACTACTTTCATCAAAAGGAGTTTTAGGAAAAATCCAATCAAAATTCTTCTCAGAGGCTTCATGCATTCCTACAAGTTTAAAAGGTATGGGTATCTTAAATTCCTCTCTAGGTTTGGTTTTATCTAAAGTACCCATAACATCTGCACATGATCCTAGCATATTAAAATGTTCAAATACCTTTTTGACTTCCTTAGCAACATCATTGAACTCTTTTTGTAAAGTTTCAATGATAAATTCTCTCTTTTCAGCATCCTTTTCTTATTTTAGTTTAAGGAACAAAATTTGGATCATGGGGTTGAGGTTAACAAACCTAGCCTCCAACATATGAACTAAAGAAGCTGCAGCAATTTCATAATTAGGAGCAAGTTCTGCTATAGATCTATCCTCAATATCCTCATTCTTGCTAACATGATTAAAGAATTCTTCAATATTTTCTTTACGAATTATAGAGCCACTACCTATCGAAAGGTCCTTGAGGGTGAACTTGGGGAACAACATGGTGAGCTAGAGCAAGGTGACAACTATAGTGGGGGCTGATTTTTTTATGTTTTTGATAAGAGAAAGCAAACCAAACTAAACTATTTTTTTGGAGTTTTTGATAAAAATAGGCAAAGAAAACCAAGCAAAAGAAACTAAGCAAAAAAAACAAAGTAAAGAGAAAGGTTGAGAAGTACTCCCCTTGTGAAGACATCCTTAGCCTCCACTGCAATGGCGCCAGAAAACTTGTTGATGGCGCCTGAAAGCGCTTCATCAGGAAAACCCAAGAGCAAGGTGTGATGCAGCACAGCAGCATGTCTTCCCTCAGTAAGAAACCGAGGTTATCCAACCAGTAGGAGGAAGGAAACGTCTCAAAGGTGTTGCAAGAAACTTGGAAACCTGCACAACACAAACTCAAGACTTTGCCGCAACGAACAGTGAGGTTTTCAATCTCAACGGTTGTTGCAACAAAGGATTAACTGTATGGTGTGGAAGGTGATTGTGGTTTGCAGAAAGTAAACAGTAACAGTGGAAGATGTATCGATGGTAAAGATTGGACCGGGGTCCATAGTTCACTAGAGGTGTTCTCCTTAGATAAACAAACATGGCATGCTGGGTAAACAAATTACAGCAGGACAATTGACAGGACTGAGCAAGGCATAACAATGCAATACTAGACATCAAGATCCTATGAGATTCGATTGGGAAATACAACAAGATATATAGACCGCCATCCAACTGCATCTATGACTAGAAGTCCACCTTTGGGTTATCATCTGAATACCCTCCGGTATTAAGTTGCGAGCAACAGACAACTACTTTAAGCAAAGTGTGTAAGGTAAACAATACACTTGTTCCATGAACAATAGACCGTTGTTTTCTCCCTAGTAGCAACAACACATCTACAACCTTAGATATTTCTTTCACTTCCCTTAGATTAAATAGAGGCATGAACCCACTATCGAGCATAAATACCCCCTCTTGGAGTCACTAGCAACTACTTGGCCAAGACAACTACTAACAACGGAGAGCATGCAAAATCACAAACAACATAGACATTATAGAATCAATAAGACAAAACCATTAATCAATCTTACATAGTAATCTCAATATCAATCGGATCCTCGCAAATACAACATGCATGATTACAAATAGATGAGATCGTGATCATGAACGGAGCTCACAAGATTTAGACATGAAAGCACAAAGGAGGAGATACAACCATTTAGCTACTACATGGACCCATAATCCAAGGTGGAATTACTCGCGCTTCATACCGGAGGCTGGCATGATGAAGAAGAAGGCCTCCGAGATGATCTCCCCTCTGGCAGGGTGTCGGGAAGAGCTTCAGATCCCCCTGATCTAGGGACGATGGTGGAGGCGACTACAGACGGTTTCGTGTTGATTGGGTGCTTAGGGTTTAGGCATCGGGGGCTTATTATAGGTGAAGAGGTGAGGCTAGGAGGTGGCCAGGGGGCCCACACCCTGCCTAGGCGCGTCCTAGGGTGGGCCCGCGCATGGGGGGTGCGGCCACCCTGTGGCTCCCCTCCGTCTCTCCTCTGGTCTCCGTGTTCTCGGTGAAATATTGACTTTGGCTTTTGTCCCGTCCAATTTCGAGAATATTTCCTTACTAGATTTTTTGGAACTAAAAACAACAGAAAACAGGCAACTGGCACTATGACAACTTGTTAATAGGTTAGTACCAAAAAATATAAAAACACCTCAAAGTGTGGACAAAGCAAAGCAAAGTAGGTACTAAACAAGCATGGAACATCAAAAATTATAGATACGTTTCCGACGTATCACCCTTATTGACACGCACATTTGCCCCTTTAGATCGAGGCTAAGATGCTTAGTCTTCCCTCTTTGGAAACTATGGTTTTTCGATGATAAAACTATTTTGTGTTTTACCCCACTACAAAGTTTTCAAACTAAAACCCTTGGAAAGAGGAATCATTTCCCAGTGGATGTTTTACTAAAGAAAAGACGAAGAGGAGAAAGAGGAAGATTATGAGCAAAGGAAAGAGAAGGGATGTTCTACGCCTTTACCGGAATAAATTACCCGTTCAACCACACTACGCCAGGAGCTGGGGCTTATCTCGTAGTTTGTTTTCTTTAGCCAGGGCTGATTGTACTTGCTTAAGGGGAGAAATCCCTAGAATTTCGGGTGGGCTCTATAATAGATCTTCAAATTTGGGGCCTGCAGCTTCCTTCGGCAAGAGTGAGCCTGTCTCGGCAGGAGTGCGGTGCAACAATTGGGTCTCCCACGAAAGGTATGTTGTAGGAGTGGAGAAGTAAGTGGAGTCACCGATGTTATTGTATAGTCCAAGCTAAGGTTTGGGTATACGGAAGTGCATAAGGGAGGACTATGGCCGGGGCCATATACTCGTTGCCGAGGAGAACAAACCCAATAGGAAAAGCTGTTGTTGCTAGGGATGACAAATGAAAGGTTAGGTTTGATTATCCAAAACCACGTTTACCGTGTGTAACGGGTTGTGGTTGTATCCCAGCGGATGTATTAATTCTTGTGGGTAAAGTGCACAATCTCTGTAGAGTATAATCTATTCGAATAGCTGTGTCCACAGTCAAGGATGGTTGGAAAGGTGATTGCTAGGAGTACCCTTGGGATGTATTGATGAACTAAAAGATGTGACGTGGTCACGAGGAAGTATGGGAGAAAGCTGTGTTTTGACGAGAGAGGGTCAAAAATGTTTTAAAAAGGGTTTTACTCCAAGACTGTTTTCAAAAGGTTTTTAACAAGGATGTGGAGATATCCGAACTTTCCAAATGGAGACATGTTTTCAAAACTCTTTTTCAACAAAGATATGGAGATGCTATTTTAGGCTTTTACCAAACAACCCTAGTTAGAGCTATTTCGCCATAGCCACCAATGCATTATCTTGTTTACCTTGTCTCGGTGGTTTGTGAGTACATTCAAAAGTACTCATGGCTTTGTCCCTAGATATTTACTTGGCCAGACTATCATAAGGTCGAGGAATGGTGAAGATGCTGACGTCTATGCGAGCTAGGCCGTCTGCCCAGTCAGTTGCATATTGGTTAAGGCATGACATGAGGTCTGTGCTTGAAGATTTCCGCTACTGATGTATGTAATCGCCATAATGGAAATAATGTAAATTTTGTACTCGCTACTTATGGGTGATGTAATGATACTAGTCAGTTATGCTCATGGCTCACTGAGCATGGGAACGTGACATTACAGGCATAACAGGGATTCTCGGACCATAAATCCGGGGTCCCATAGACTTGGTATCAGAGCCATCCTGACTGAGGGAGACCTTAGTTAGCATGGAAATTAGACATGACAATCCCTATTTATGAAAACCGACTTTCGACAACTATTTCTCAAAAGCTTTTTGAAAGATGTCATATCTTGTCTTCCCTAACATAAACTGTTTGAAACAAGTTTACTCTATATCTCGTCTACTTTTAATATTCCCTTTTCAAAAATAAGTCCGATTTAGAACCGTGAAGCCAAAAATCTTGAGAGGAAGAGAAGCAGGACAAGCAACCAAAGGAGTTACCAACTACCGACACTACAAGATCGCCCTACAAATGGAGTCCTTCACCATATCCAAATGGATCAAGTATGGCACCAACGACACCATATGGCAATACAAAAGTCAAGACCCCCTGTAACGTTCGTACTTAGTGTCGTGGGAATGACCACAGCAGATGCTGCAATCGGCAGCAAATAGTAGAACATAGGGCAAGGGCGGCCAGCCATATGCGGTGCGAGATGAGGGCGGAGACACAGGGTTTTACCCAGGTTCGCCCCCCCGGAGGGTAAAGACCTACTCCTGCTAGATTGTATTATGATGGAGGTACAATGGGGCGAGCTCGAGGGCTAGGCGGCGAGTCGCTTGGGTGGATGATGGAACATATCCTCTACACGCCCTCTAGGGAGGTTTATATAGACTCACCCCCTAGGGTTTACATATCTCAACCGAATCAGTTAAGGAGTCGGAAATCGTTTAACTTAATCCGACTGGGCCTATCTACTCTCCTGGGCCTTCGGCTTCCAGTCGCTTGAATCTACACCAGGACTTGATCCAGTCGCCGTCCTGCAGGCCCACTCGCCAGTTCCTGGGCCGGTCGGAAACGTCCTGCTGGGTATACCCCAGTAGGCATATCCCCATCAGTAGTCCCCGAGGCCGTCGTTGATTGGTCGCAGGTGTTCGTTGGCAGTCGGAGTATACGGGTCCAATGCGGACGCCCAGTCGAATCGGTGGCGGACTCCTGAATCAAGGAAAAAACCAGTTACTAGTCGCAACGATAGCGGTCAAGCGGGTCGCAGCTCGGCGAACGGGTCGGCGAAATGTTCGGTCACTGTTGTAGTGATCGGGTCGGCGAGTCGAATGGACGAAGTTGGACCGTCAGATGTAGTCAAAACTAGCCGTTGGGGTAATTTAATGGCAACTTTGGCGTAATCACCGCGTAGTAACGGCTCCCGAAATTGGTGGGTAGCAACCGCTATATAAGGGAGATGGCAGGCGATCGGTGAACCACTCCTCCGTCATTTCCTCCACTTTCTCCCATCTCCGTCTTCCTCCGCCCCGCGATCCGATCGATCCGAAAACCTTCGACCTCCGCGAATCTTTCTGCCAATGGCCCCCTTCACCGAACCATGGGGCAGGTCCAAGTGCACCAGAGTGCTACTTGCATCCTTCGAGGAAGCCGGGATCCTGCGCACCGGCAGGTGGCGCATCCCCACGGCCGGAGAGGTGACTCCAGACCCGCGCGAGGGATAATTTATTTGCTTCACCAGCCACCTTGAGCGGGGGCTGGGGTTTCCCAAATCTCTCTTCTTCCGGCGCTTCTGCGCCTTCTACGGCATCCAGCCGTCGGACCTGGGCCCGCACAGCATCGAGCAGCTCGCCATTTTCGTGGCGTTCTTCGAGTGCTACCTGGGATGCAGGCCCTACTTCCTTCTATGGCAAGATCTGTTCCACGGGAGGATCAGTCGCAAAGAATCAGGCGGCCCGATGCTTGCTGCGGGTGGCCTAACATTTTAGTTGAAGTCGAAGGCCTCCTTCTTCGACCTGATGCTACCTGCCAAGGCGGCGAGCGAGTGGAAGAAGTCCTGGTTTTAAGTCACCGAGGCGACTCCAGATGGCGAGGTGGCGATCCCAAGATACTCCGCCGGCCGACCCGAACCACGCCGACTCCAAGTCGGCAAGCTCTTAGTAGACCAGCGGATGGTCGTGGACGAGATGCTTCAAACCATCCGCGGCCTGAAGAAGAAGGGTCTTCAAACCATCAACTTGTACAACTGTTGGCTCGGGCGGCGACTCGTTCCCCTGGCCCGCCGTGACCATTACATGTACGAGTACACGGGCAGGGAGGACTCGACGAAATCCTGCCTCGCCGAGTGGAAACTAGAAGACTATACCCTGGCGCTGAAGAAGATCACCAAGGCGGCATACCTAGACGCGAAGGCTAGGGTCGCCCCCTACACCGCGAAGCATCCAGCTCCGACGGTAAGTCGCTGTTTTCACTATCATTCGCAGTCACAGTTGATGTTGTCGCAGTTATACTGATATTGTGTCGTGCCTGCTGTAGCTATTCCAGGTAGTGGAAGGGTGGCTCCCACCCGCGGACGACGAGAACACGAGCTCGTCTGTCCAGGACGGGGAAGAGTCACCTCCTGCCAAGGGCGGCGTCGGGAGCGACGCGAGTGATGACGACGACGACGATGACGAGCCTAGGGAAGACGCCGCCCCGATGGTCTGCAAAACTCGCGGGCAACATCAGCACGAGCTCGAGGCGAGTAGAAGCCTCGAACGTCATGACGATGACGACGACGAGCTTCCCGAGCACACTTCGCGTCGTGAGGCTACACCATTGAAAAAGAAGAAGAAGAAGAAGAAGAAGAAGAAGGAAGTGAAGGCCCCACCAAAGAGGAAGACAGAGCCAGCGAAACAGGCATCTCCGCCTCGCTCGGCGAGTAGTTCCGATGCCACCAGCTTGGCCAAGG
This sequence comes from Avena sativa, assembly GCA_916181665.1. Classification (NCBI taxonomy): domain Eukaryota; kingdom Viridiplantae; phylum Streptophyta; class Magnoliopsida; order Poales; family Poaceae; genus Avena; species Avena sativa. The sequence goes on along the minus strand of OV702281.1, from coordinate 205,154,685 downwards.
ATGAATCGCCGCAGACGACAGCAGCGTCGGATGCCACTGCCGCCCTGAGTGAGTTACCTCTGGCCTCGCTTCCCCCCCTATTCGCCCCAGTCTCTGGATTGGGGGTTACTCCAGCCGCAGCAGCTTCACCTCCCAGGAGAGCTCCTGCCGAAGTCGTTTCGGAGGCTCCTGTCGCGGCCTCGTCGTCGAAGAGGCCTTCCGTGTCTTGGGCACATGATGTTTTGGAAATGGGCCTCAGTCGAAAACTGGGCCCTAAACTGGAGAAGCCGGCCAGCATCCGCACGGGGCTGCGGTTCATACCAGTCGCCAAGTAAGTTTTGTTCAACTGCTTTTCCTTTCGTTGTAATCGGACCATTTTGCTCATATAATCAACTCGCAGGACTGGAGTTAAAAAGATAGGCCACCCGTCCATGGCTAAGGTGCCACCAGTCGTCGCCGAGGAGGACCCCTCACGGAAGAGGAAAGATGATGAGGTCGCTGCCCCCGCAGACAGTGCCAAGAAAGCCAAGGGCGATGATGTTGTCACGGTGTCTGACGACACACCGGTTGCTCCGAGTGGTCCTCCGACTGCGACGGAGGCGGCCTTGAAGACCAAGGAGGATGCTTCTCTTGGTGCTGGAGCGTCCATCGCGACCTTCCCCCGCTTCATGGCCAAAGCGGCTACAGCGAGTGGTACAACGCCATCGAGCCGCGCACCTGGGGTCGCCGAAACGGAGGTCGAACAGCGTCGCGGGCACACTCCGGCTCTTCTCGCATCCGTGGACGCGCTGCAGCTCCATGGCATGCTAGGCGCAGCCATCCAGGTATGTCCAGTCCCTGAGGATCGGGCCACTGAATTTCAGTGGTCAGATTCTTTTTGTTGTTTGTGTTTTTTTTGTAGCACCCAGTCCCCGAGTGCCCAGTCGCTGAATTTCGGCGGGTGGGCACTTAGGCTTTTTTGATCTCCAGTCCCCGAGTGTCCAGTCGCTAAATTTCAGCGGGTGGGCACTTAGGTTTTTTTGATCTCCAGTCCCCGAGTGTCCAGTCGCTGAATTTCAGCGGGTGGGCACTTAGGATTCCGTTGTTTGTTTAACTGTTTGACTTGTGCACAGGGCTTGCAGCGTGAATCAACCGACCGGCTTGCTGCGAGTTGTCGCGCGGAGAAGGAGCTTGTTGCCGTCCAAGAGACGAACAAGGGACTCCAAGCGATCGCTGCCAAGGCAGAGGAGGTCCGCCAGGGCCATGTCCCGGCGAGTGAACTGTCGGCGAATCAGCCTGCCTTGAGTACGGCTAAGCAGCGGATCGCTGATCTTGAGCGCGAGCTGAAGGAAGCGAAGGCGGAGGCGAGTTCAGCGGATGGGCGAGCCAAAGCTGCTGTTACAGCTGCTGCTGAAGAGCGGAAGGTATCTGACGCCCTCATTGCTGGGCTACAAGATGACTTCTCCTCCCTTCAAAGCTTCATCACGGGTCTCTACCGTCCTTTGATTGGTAAGCTTTCCTGCCTGTTCCTGTAGTAGCTATGTGATGGAATCGTCGTTGTATTTACTGTCGGCCCCTGTCCGCTGGTCGGATTATCGATAGCTCGGAGGAGGCGCAAACGTATGACACGCGGCAGTGCGTGGCCACTCTGGTCGACTCGGCCACGTTGTCTGCGGCTTGCATTCGAGCTTATCTTCAAGAGATGTCGCCCACGGAAGTGATTCCCAGCGATCTCATCGAAGTTTGGTGGTATCTGGAGAAGGCGCCGTCAGTCGTCGAGTTCATGACGCAGTCGGCGTTCCGGCGCGGGGCGGCAACGGCGCTTAGCCTTGGGCTTGCCCACTTCCCGGAGGACTTCTACCTTGAAGACGTGACGAGTGGCTACCCCTCGTCGACGGGCTTGGTGGAGATTGCCGAGGTGCTGAAGCTGATGGACCGGGCTGCGGTATACTCCGATCGTGTCTGGGCGATGGGCGACCTTCTCCCTTATCAGGAGACGAATGTCGCTCCCAACGATCCCGAGCCACCGCACCGGGACTTCAAGGTCGAGCAGCCCTTTCGTGCGACGATGGCGGGTGAGTTGACGACGTACCCGTCGAACCCGTACACTCCCTTCATTCGCAACCGCCAGGGTGGCGGCGAGTCGACGTCGAAGCCTGCGGAATAGAAACATTGTGCCTTGGGGCGTTAGTAGTAATTTGGCCATTGGGCTCAACTTGTATTTTGTAACAACTTTGTTATGCTGTAATGGAATTTCGCGTTATTTTGTGAGTTGTCTTGCGATTTTGATTGATGATTGGACGAGTCCTCGAGCGCGTCCGCCCTTTTTATGGGGTTTACCTTGTTTGTTATGTTTTTGCGGTTTTGAACATTTTGTCAGTTGTTTTGTTATTGAGGTCGACTCGCCCGAGCTTGGAAAGCCAGTCGCAGGGCGACTCCCATGAGTGATATTTACTTGACCTTTTCCCTTGCGCGAACGAGGTCGGGTAGCTTAGTCCCCGAGCGTGGTACTTGGTGGTTCTAGTCGCGGCTCTAGGGTGGGTGAGGACCGGGCACGTTATAGTGAGCGCATCACTCCTGCCTGGCCCGTCGGGTCAGTCGTGTGGCGAGTCCTGGGCACGCTCTCGTACTTGGCGTTTTTCCCTAGTCGCTCGTGCTTAACTAGGCGTCAGTCCCCGAGCGTGGTACTTGGCCGTTCGAGTCACTGTGTCGAGGATGCGGAGGATCACGGTCGCTGTGAGGAGCGAAGGCAGCTATCTTGGCTCGTTAAGCCAGTCGAGCTAGGCGACTCCAATGGGGCTCCGGGTAGGCTTTTTTCGTGGACGTTGTGAGTCCTGGGGTAACCCAGTGCCCTCGTAGCGCACTACTTGGCCGTGCCGGTCGCTATACCAGAGGTTGACTTCTGCAGTTAGCTTGACGTTGTTATTACGAGTGCGAGTGGCACAAGACACGGAGAGTAGACGCAATTTGCGGTAACCGATGTATTTTATTTCATAGCTAGTGGAGGGTACATGTATGGAGTTCTAGGAGTAAAACTTCCGTAGGAGGTTTACATTCCACGGTCGCTTGACGTCGAGTTTCGTGTCTCCGCGGACGTCGGTGAGGTAGTAGGCAGCATTGCCGAGTACTCCCCCGATGGAGAATGGTCCCTCCCACGGGGGGGAGAGCTTGCGCATGCCCTTCTTGTCCTGGATGAGGCGTAGCACCAGGTCGCCTTCCTGGAAGGTGCGAGTCCTCACCTGTCGGCTATGGTAGCGGCGGAGTCCTTGCTGGTAGATGGCAGTGCGGGAGCGAGCTAGGTCGCGTGCCTCATCGAGTTGATCGACTCCGTCCTGGCGTGCGAGTTTGTTCGCAGCCTCCGTGTAGTGGACGACCCTTGGCGAGTCGTGCTCTAGGTCGGTGGGCATGACTGCCTCGGCGCCATACACCATGAAGAAGGGGGTGAACCCCGTCGACCTGTTGACCGAGGTGCGGATACCCCAGATGACGAAGGGTAGCTCCTCGACCCAGCACCCGGCGGTATGCTTGAGTGGTACTTGGAGCCGTGGCTTCAGGCCATGGAGGATGCTCTGGTTGGCCCGTTCTGCCTGGCCGTTGGACTCCGGGTGGGCGACTGAGGCAAGGTCGAGTCGGATGTGATGTTCCTCGCAGAACTCGGCCATGGATCCTTTCGCAAAGTTGGTGTCGTTGTCCGTGATGATGCTTTTGGGGAACCCGTAGCGATATATGAGCTCGCGTAGGAACTTGGTGGCGGTCTTCCCATCGCATTTCCGGAATGGCTTGGCCTCCACCCACTTTGTGAATTTGTCGACCGCGGCCAGGTGGTGGGTGAAGTCGGAGGGGGCCTTTTTGAAAGGGCCTACCATGTCCATACCCCACACGGCGAACAGCCAGGTGATGGGGATTGTCTTGAGCGCTGAGCTCGGCACGTGTGTCTAGTTGGCGTACTTCTGGCACCCGCGCACCGCTGAACAATGTCGACGGCGTCTGCGTGTGCGGTGGGCCAGTAGAAGTCGTGCCGCATAGCCTTTGCGACCAAAGAGCGGGCGTCGGCGTGGTGGCCGCAGTCGCCGGAGTGGATGTCGTGGAGGATTTTGCGTCCTTCGACGGGTTAGATGCAGCGTTGGAACACGCCGGTCACGCTGCGCTTGTGGAGCTCGCCGTCGATGATGACGAAGGATTTGCAGCGGTGTGCTATCATCCGGGCGTCTGTTTTGTCTGCCGGCAAGGTGCCTCCCTCCAGGTAGGCGATGTACGGCATAGTTCAGTCTTCTGGCTCGGAGATGAGTGCGACCAGGGCTGCCTCTGGTTGCAGCGGGACTCCGATGTCGATCTCCCTTGGGGGAGAGACGGAAGGCTTGGTGATGGTGTCGAGGAATACGCCGACGGGTGGTGCGAGTCGAGCCGAGCCGATACGAGAGAGTGCGTCGGCCTCCTCGTTCTTCCGCCTATCGATCCACTCGACGGAATAGCCTACGAAGTGTCCGCCCAGCTTGTCCACTGCTTGGCGGTATGCCACCATGGTGGGGGAGACGGCGTCGCAGGTACCAGTGACCTGCCCAGCGACAAGGTCGGAGAATCCGTAGAAGCGTAGGCGGTTGACATTCATCTCCTTGGCAGCTCGCATGCCATGGAGTAGTGCCTCGTACTCGGCCATGTTGTTGGTGTAGGGGGTGAAGTCGAGGCAGACGACGTAGCGGAGCTTGTCACCCTTCGGTGAAGTCAGCACGATCCCTGCTCCTGCGCCGTCTGCATTCTTGGAGCCGTCGAAGTGAAGGCTCCAGTAGTGGAGGTACGTCAGCTTTTCCAGCTGTTGGGCTTCTTCCCAGTCGGCGATGAAGTCCGCAAGGGCATGCGACTTGATCGCTTTGCGTGGCTCATACTTGATGTTGTGGACACCGATTTCGACGGCCCACTTGGCGACTCTCCCGTTCGCCTCGCGGTTGCGGATGATGTCTTGCAACGGTGCTGAGGAGACGACCGTGATCGGGTGCTCCTGGAAGTAGTGCGGCAGTCTTCGCTGTGCTCTGAAGACCGCATATACCAGTTTCTGGTATTGCAGGTATCGCTGGCGCGACACGGTGAGGACCTCGCTGATATAGTACACCGGTCGCTGTACTGGGCGCTCCATTACTTCCTCTGGCCGCTCGACGACAATGACGGCGCTGACGGCGCGCTCGGAAGCCGCGACGTAGACCAGCATGGGTTCTTCGTCGACGGGGGTGGCGAGTAGAGGTGATGCGAGTAGCACCTTCTTGAGGTCGCGGAGCCCGTCGTCCGCCTCCTTGTCCCACTGGAAGGTGGGGTTCTTGCGAATCAGGCGGTATAGGGGCATCGCCTTTTCGCCCAATCGGGGGATGAAGCGACTGAGAGCCGCGACTCGCCCGGCCAGCTTCTGGACGTCGCGCAGGCACTCGGGTTTGCCGAGTCGAGCGATCGTGTCGATCTTGTTGGGGTTTGCCTCGATCCCGCGCTTGATACAACGTATCCCAGTAGTTGCCCTGCTGGTACACCGAACGTGCATTTGCCTGGGTTTAGCTTTATCTTGTATTTCCGTAGGTTGGCGAATGTTTCCGCCAGGTCAGCGAGTAGGTTGCTCTGGCGAGCGGATTTCACTACCACGTCGTCGATGTAGACGTGGATATTGCGGCCAATTAGGCTCGCAAGGCACTCCTGCATGCACCGCTGGTAGGTTGCCCCGGCGTTCTTGAGGCCGAAGGTCATGGTGGTGTAGCAGAAGGATCCGAATGGCGTGATGAACGCCGTCTTTTCTTCGTCCTCGACAGCCATTTTGATCTGGTTGTACCCAGAGTAGGCATCGAGGAAACACAGCGACTCCGAGCCCGCGGTGGAATCGATTATTTGGTCGATCCGCGGGAGGACGAATTGCTCCTTCGGGAAGGCGCTGTTTAAATTTGTGTAATCGATACACATCCTCTAGGTCCCATTTTTCTTATCGACCAGAACTGGGTTTGCCAGCCACTTGGAGTATTTTATTGGCCGGATGAAGCCTGCAGCGAGTAGACGCTGCACTTCCTCGGCGATGGCTCGGCGGCGCTCTTCATTGAAGGGCCGCAGCGACTGCTTGACAGGTCGCACTTTGGGATCGGTGTTGAGTTTGTGCTCAGCGAGTTCCCTAGGGACACCAGGCATGTCAGAGGGATTCCATGCAAATATGTACCTGTTCTCACGGAGGAACTCTATGAGCGCGCCTTCCTATGCTGGGCTCATGCCCGTCCCGATCATCACCGTCTAGCTGGAGTCGCCTGGGACCAGCTCGACGGTGCGGGTGTGCGTCGTTGCCTCGAAGGCTGAGGTGTTGCCGCCCTCCGAGTTGGGCTTCTTGAGTATGGTGGGGTCGTTGTTGTTGACCACGCTCGCGTACTTGGCGAGCTCGTCGGCGTGGTTGGCCTCTGCCGCGATGACGGCATCGACGAGTTTGGCTCCTTTGGCCTCGCAGTCGGCGGCCATGTCGGGGTCGCCGTTGATGGTGATGACGCCGCGCAGCCCGGGGAGCTTCATCGCGTTGTACGCGTAGTGGGGCGCTGCCATGAACTTAGCAAACGCCTGGGGCCCCAAGACGCAGTGGTAGGTGTTGTCGAAGGGCACCAGCTCGAAGATGATCCGCTCGGTGCGGAAGTTTGCTGGTGTGCCGAAGGTGACTGGCAGCGTGACCTTGCCGATCGGGTACGCCTTCCGATTGGGGACGATGCCATGGAATGTGGTGTAGGTCGTCTTGACCATCGACTGCGGGAGCCGCAGTCGCCTGAAGGTATCCAGGTACAGGACGTTGATGGAGTTGCCGCCATCCATCAATGTCTTGGGGAGCCAGTAGTCTCCCACCTTGGGATTTACTACCAAGGCGACTCGGCCTGGATACTCAATGCGCGGCGAGTGGTCCTGGCGGCTCCAAGTGATTGGTTGCTCCGACCAGTTGAGGAACTGGGGAATGTCCACCTGGGCCACCGCGTTGACGGCGACGGCGCGGGCGATGACCTTCTTCTCTCGCTTCGTGTTGAAGCCTGTGAAGGTGTGGAGCGAACGGGCCACGCTGCCGAATTTTCCGCCGTTTGGCGGGTTATTGTCGCGGTCCTCCCGCGCTCGCCGTGCCTTCTCGATCTCCTCGAGAGAGTTGCAGTTGGCGGTCGTGTGCGTGGCGGGCTTCCCTTCCGTGCTGTGAAACGCACAAGGTTCGTTAAGGAGGGCCGCGGGGTCGAACCTTGGTTTCGCCTTGTAGTTGCCGTCGTCGCGGCGTTGCCCTCCGTCGCGGCGGAAGCTCTTGGGCTCGCGCTGCGCGTGCCCAGCGTTGGCGACAAAGTCGACTTGCCCGTCACTGCGGCGCTTGCCGGTGAGGCGAGTGTTGCTGTACCGTAGGTCGGACCGTCGTCCGTTGTCGTTGACGTTCGTGCGGCATTGACCTCCCGACTCGTCGTCGGTTTCCTGGTTTGGGTCTTCCTCCGCGTATCTTTTGGCGATCTCAAGGATGTCCGGTATGTTGTCGAGTGTGCGGTATGCTTGTTTGAGCTTGGCGACCAAGGGCTCGTAGTGGCACGAGGTCTTGATGCAGTGGATCGCGGTGTCCGGGTGGATGCCGACCGCGTTGTACCATAGTTCTTGCTACCGTTGGACCCGGCTACGGGTCGACTCGCGGGGTCCCTGGACGCATTGTTCCAGGTCCTCGATGGTGGTGGCGCGGGTGTAGGAACCCTCGAAGTGCCTGACGAAGGCATTGCGCATCTCTTCCCAAGAGTCGATGCTATCTAGGGGGAGAGTGTTGATCCACTGCATGCACGCTCCCTCCATCATCAGGGGGAGGTAGCGGGCGGCTAGCAGGTCGGTGTGGCCACCGATCCCCATCGCCATGAGGTAGGTATCCAGCCACACGGATGGGTCATACGAAGGGTCGTACTTCTCTATTTCCTTCGGCGCTTTGAAGTTCGCCAGGTATTTTTCGCGTCGGATCATCGGTCCGAAGAATCAGGGCTCGAGTCGTCTTAGCGACCCCATCGGCTCGCCATCGCGGCGATTGGTTAGGGTGTGTCGCAGGTCGTCGGGCTGGCGTGCGCGCAAGCTCTGGTTGTTGATGATGTGGGTGCGGGCGTCGACAGGCTGACCGTTGGCGGCGACGAAGTTGGTCGCTGGCCTGGGGTCGTTGGTGGAGAGTGCCAAGTTCGCGGGTCGGTGTTGGAGCTGCAGTGGTTCGGGTGGCAGGCAGTTGAGGGTGTTTGCCGCCAATGGACGGCCGCTTGAGGCCGCTCTGCTGCCCGATGAACGGGAGTACATCCGGCCCTGTGAGTCGACGCCTGCGTTTTGTTGCTCGACCTCCTTTGAGAGCAGGGCCTTGACGTACTGGATCTGTAGGGCGCCGTCACTGGTGGCCGTGATGTTGTCGGTCGCTGCTCGGCCCACCACGAGGTTGTCCATCGAGGTGGAGAACAGTGGGAGGCCATTCGCGTCTCGCTCCCGTGAGGAGACCACGATCCGCGGCTGGTCCCTGGGGGCGCGCGGTTGGGTGGAGTTGGGGCGCCATTCGCTGTCGATCCTGGTGGGGGCCGGGCGCTTCCTCCGGGTGGCGCGTTCTCGCAGATCGCGCGCTCGGCCACGCGGGCCGGGTCGTTCTCGTCGTCGAAGTTCAGGGCGCGCCCCTGGACGGTGGGGTTCAAGCGCGACCTGATTCGTTGCTGGTGGTAGCGCGACAGCTCCTGCTCCGTCACCTGCTCGAGGCGAATTTTTTCGCGCTCGGCTTGCTCTTTGCGGACTGCTTCCGCCAGCTTCAGGCGGAGTTCCTTGACCTCCGTTGCCATTGCGTTGGGAGGGATCGGGGTGGAGAAGGTATCCTCCGGTGGTTCGGTGCCAGTATCCATGTAGGTCACGGTGTGGCGACCGGTCCCGTCGAGGAGATCGGCGGAGTTCTCCGACCCGGAGTCGTAGTCGAAGATCCCAAGGATGGAGGGATCCTCGAAGTCTCCTACGTTGGAGACCTGGGTGATGGAGCCCGCGGGCGAAGCCGCGATGATGGATCCGGCGAGTGACGCCGGAGTCGCCGAATCGGCGTCGTCGTTGAGGGCCGCGTCTTCCGCGGCTGCGGTGGTTTCGGCCACGTTGCTGTGGGCCGAATTGTACTCGGAGGCGAGGCAGTGGATCGTGCGGACCTGGCTCTTGGAGAGCCGGTCGCGTGGTGGCGACTCACGGATGCGAGCCGGGTCCTCCGAGATGATTACGTCGGTGAGGCCGACGAAGAGGCTGATCGTGCCACTAGCAAGATCATGCTATGCGTGATGGGTCGCGCCGCCGGGACGTAGCTGCTTGGCAAGATCTGGAGCATCTCGCCGATCGCTATCATGTGGCCGGTGCCGACCGACTCGTTGATGGGAAGATTGGATCTCGCCGCAGAACACCGGCCAGACCGGCCAGGCCCCACAGTGGGCGCCACTGTCGTGGGAATGACCACGGCAGATGCTGTAATCGGCAGCGAGGGCAAGGGCGGCCAGCCATCTGCGGTGCGAGATGAGGGCGGAGACACAGGGTTTCACCCAGGTTTGGCCCCTCGGAGGGTAAAGACCTACTCCTGCTAGATTATATTATGATGGAGGTACAATGGGGTGAGCTCGACGGCTAGGCGGCGAGTCGGTTGGGTGGATGATGGAACGTATCCTCTACACGCCTTCTAGGGAGGTTTATATAGACTCACCCCCCTAGGTTTTACATATCTCAACCGAATCAGTTGAGGACTCGGCAATCGTTTAACCTAATCCGACTGGGCCTATCTACTCTCCTGGGCCTTCGGCTTCCAGTTGCTTGAATCTACACCAGGCCTTGATCCAGTCGCCGTCCTGCAGGCCCACTCGCCAGTTCCTGGGCCGGTCGGAAACGTCCTGCTGGGTATACCCCGGTAGGCATATCCCCATCACTTAGGATAAATACCGTAAAAATACGATTCCCCTTATGGCACATAGTCATTCCTTGGTACCTATGGTACGCCTTGTTTTCTTGTCACATTGCTTGTATGATGCTTGTATTGTGTTGCTTGTCTGCCTCGAATCATTCGATCCTATTGTATGAGCACCTAGTTTGTGTTTCATGACACGAACCCTCGTAAGCCCATAACCTAAAACTTCTCCTCATCAGGATGGCCACATAAAGAAATCCACGATAACTACATTGCATGCCTAGTTCTAACCACCCCCAAAAGAACGACGATCATATCCAACCCTCTACCGAACCAATAGGAAGTCATCGCCATAAAACAAATGCCCCAAAACCCTGAAGATAAGGATGCCCGAAGCAAACGACTCTACTCCTTCATCAAATCAAAGCAACACAAAGAGTCCAAGTGAAGACAACCTCTCTGAAGCTAAAATGCCTCACCCCAACTTAAGACCAAAAAATAAGCTTCACTAATAGCTAAACCTTCCTAGAGTTAACCCTTACAGCTTAGTTAGGTTACCACCACCGCAAGGTAGTTGCAATAAGGAGTTACTCGAATACCTTAACTCAAGCGACACGCCAATTCTCCAAGATGAAAGATCTACCTCAGCATCGACGACCCTAATTAAAGCTTTAAGGTGGAAAGACTGCTTCTTTCCACTCAACTCTAGAAGGCCGCCTACTAGGAGATAACTCAGGAAGATCTCCAATCCAAGGACATACTGATACTTTGGAAATGTATCTATAATTTTTGATGCTCCATGCTTGTTTAGTACCTACTTTGCTTTGCCTTTTCTACAGTTTGAGGTGCTTTTTTTACATGTTTTCTGGTACTAACCTTACTAACAAGTTGCAACAGTGCTAGATGCCTATTTTCTGCTATTTTTTGGTTTCAGAAAAGTTAGTAAAGAAATATTCTCAGAGTTGTACGGGACAAACGTCAAAGTCAATTACTTTCCGTGGGGAATAAGAAGTCTAGAGGGGAGCCGGAGAGGCCGGCCAGGGCGGCCAGACCCACCCTAGGCGCAGGTGGGCCCTGCCTCGCGCCTGGGAGGGGTGTGGGGCCCCTGTCCGCCGCCTTGGCCTCCCCATTCGCCTATAAGAAGCCCCCGATGCAGAAACCCTAAGCACCCGATCAAATCTCAATGAAACCGTCTGTAGCCGCCGCCACCATCGTCCCTAGATTGGGGGATCTGAAGTTCTTCCCGGCACCCTGCCGGAGGGGAGATCATCCCGGAGGCCTTCTATCCGGTATGATGCGTGAGTAGTTCCACCTTGGACTATGGGTCCATGTAGTAGCTAGATGGTTGTATCTCCTCCTTTGTGCTTTCATGTATAGATCTTGTGAGCTCCTTTCATGATCAAGATCTAATCTATTTGTAATCATGCATGTTGTGTTTACGGGGATCCGATCGATATTGAGATTATTATGTTGGTTTGATTCATGGTTTTGTCTTTATGATTCTATCATGTCTGTGTTGTTTGTGATCTTGCATGCTCTCTGTTGTTAGTAGCTATCTTGGCCAAGTAGTTGCTGGTGACTCCAAGAGGGGGTATTTATGCTCGATAGTGGGTTCATGCCTCTAGTTTCCAAGGGAAGTGACAGAAATTTATTTGTTTGTAGATGTGTTGTTGCTACTAGGGAGAAAACAACTGTCTCTTGTTCATGGAACATGTGGACTATTTACCTTACACACTTTGCTTAAAGCAGTTGTATGTTTCTTGCAACTTAATACTAGAGGGGGTTCGGATGATAACCTGAAGGTGGACTTCTAGTCATAGATGCAGTTGGATGGAGGTCTATGTATCTTGTTGTATTGTCCAATCGAATCTCATATGATCTTTCTGACTAGTAATTGCATTGTTATGCCTTGCTGGGTTCCTGTCAATTTCCCTTCTGTAATTTGTTTACCCTTCATGCCATGTTGTTTATCTAAGGAGAGCACCTCTAGTGAACTATGGACCCCGGTCCAATCTTTACCATTGATACATCTTCCATTGTTACTTGTTTACTTGCTACAAACCATTACCTTCCACACCATACGTTTAATCCTTTGTTACAGAAAACCGGTGAGCTTGACAACCTCACTGATTCATTGGGACAAAGTCTTGAATTTGTGTGGTGCAGGTCTCCACGTTGCTTGCAACACCTTTGAGACGTTTCCTTCATCCTTTAGGTTCGATAACCTCAGTCTCTACTGAGGGAAACTTGCTGTTTTGGTAATCACACCTTGGTCTTGCGGTTCCAACGAAGTGTCCCACGTTAACACTAGGTGCACGCATCAAGATTTCTGGCGCCGTTGCCGGGGAGGCTAAGGACGTCTTCACAAGGGGAGTCCTTCACTTCCTTTCTCTTTACTTTGTTTTAGTTTGCTTTGTTTCTTTTTCTTGGTTTTGTTTGTCTCTTTTCAAAAAAAACCTAATTTTTTTTTGTTTAGTTTGGTTTGCTTTCTCTTATCAAAAACACACAAAAATTAGTTCCTGCTCTAGTTGCTGGTCTGTTGTTGCCTTGCTTGGTCATGCTTTCTATCAATGGATGGTTTCTTTGAAACTAGTTCTTATTGGCAAGGTGGGTTCACGGAAGAACAAAACTATTATTATAAGGAACACCGTTTGTCACAAAAATGGAAACACTTATGGGAACAAATTGATAAGTTGAATACTATTGCTAGAGATGTGTGCTCTACTTATAATGTTACTTATTGCTTTGATAAAGCTTGTTGCTGTAGGAGGTATAAACACCTCCCTTTTAAATATGAGTATAATGATAATGTTACCATATCCTCTTATGTTAAAGGAAATTATGACTTTTATGATGTGGAACAAATTGAAGATTTATTGCCGTCCAGGGTGCATTTGAACTTTCCAGTTTGCTTGAAAATACTGATGATGCACCTTATGAATATGAGGTTTATGAGATACTTAAATTTTGCTTTGATAATTAAAAGGAAGAAAATGGCTATATTCTGGAATATTTTAATAGATTCTTTCCACAAATGGAAGAGACTAATGCCTTGCAGGAGCCTATGGAAGAAGAAATTGTTGAAACTGGAAGCTCATTAGATGAAAAAAAGGAGGAGAGTGATGAACAAAAGGAGGAAGAATGGATCTACCCATGCCTACCTTCTAATGAGAGTAACTCTTTACCTCTTATAGTATTTGATTGTCCCCCATTCTTACCAAAGGAGGATGCATGTTATGTTCCTGTGGATCCTTTTGAAATTTCTACTTTGGGTAAAACCTATGGAGGTTTTAATCCCACTTTTTTGAGCTTGATAGAAATTATGAGTTTGTAGATCATGAAAAGCATGCTTTATGGGATAGCCATATTTTTTAGTTTATTCATGAGGCTACTGAAAATTATTATGAGAGAGGAAAATATGGTTGTAGAAGTTTTCATGGTACTGAAACACCTCCCTTTGTGCTGAAAGTTTTGAAGTTACTCTGGTTTCATCTTCCTATGCTTGTCACTTTGTTCATTGTGAATTTATTTTCTTACAAGGTTCCTATGCATAGGAAGAGGGTTAGACTTAAATGTGTTTTGAATTTGCTTCTTGATGCTCTCTTTTATTTCAATTCATATTTCTTATGTGAGCATCTTCTCAAGCTATCAAGCCTAACTTAAAGGCGTTAAAGAAAAGTACTTGTTGGGAGATAACCCAAGAGTTTCTTTGAGTCTTGGAAGTCATTACTTCAGTAATGACCTCTCCTTATCCTTTTTGTTTTCTTTTTGTGCCAAGAATGACCTCTAATGAGAGGGAAGTAAGATTTGGGGAGTTGCTGTCCCGAAATAGATTTCTGTCCTCCACCAAAAAAAAATCGTGACGAGTCTCTGTAACTCGGATTGAGCTCAAAATTTACGAATAAATCCCCCAGTATGTTAGCTAACTTTCGTTAGATCAACACTTTTTAATTTGAGCAACATAAGATGTTCGAAAAAATCGGTTTCTACCTGCTGGTCTGTTTTGTCAGATTTCTGCCATTATTTGCATTTGCTTCTTATTGATTCCTTTTTTTGTTCTCTTTAGGTGAATTGAGATTTTTGAAGGAGTTACTACAGTAGCTTGTGTTTTTAGTGAAAATCCTTGCTGTTTCAAAGCTTTGCCAGAGGTCTAATATATTTTGAATACACTAATGTTGCTAATGAAGATTGTGTGAAGTTTTGTATGAAGGAAAAATTTCAGGTGTAAAGAGAGAATGATGCAATGAGATGAATAATGTACAAAAGCTCAAGCTTGGGGATTCCACCATGGTGTCACCCCAAGAAATATCCAAGAGGTACAAGCATCATCAATAAAAAGCTCAGGTCTGTCTAAACACTTCGTTTTTATTGTTTCATGCACAGTTGTGTTGTCCTTGGAGCGTCTTAGTTTTCGTTTTCTTTTTTTAGTTTGTTTAGTTTCCTATAATAAAGTAGTTTGGACCCCCGTTCTTGCTGTGTTGTTTTACAAATAAGTTGCTTGGTGTTGGAAAGGAGTAGTAAGTTCTTGCTTGAAGTGCAAGAGGAGCTTGCATTGACTGTGACTTAGACTTTAGCATGACATGCTAGGTGTTGTTTTATCATTATGCTTAGTGATTATTGTTGTAGCATGTCTTGTTCTAAACAATTGGGATTGCTTAGTGTGCCTTGAAGAAATTATGCATTGTTTTAGCATGCAAAAACATAGTATGCTGGTATTCTCCTTTGATGTTTTGCTTGGGTTGACTTGGCACATGCTCACACCATGTTATGACTATGACAAGTCACCATAGCCTCTATGATCATTTAGTCCTTGATATTTAGTACAACTCTTTGCTTTGATTAGTATGCTTTGTTGCTTTGCATGATTATGGCCATTATGCTCTCTTAGTTGGTTGCGCCCAGTCTTTTGCTAGCCTCCACTTGTATGAGTAAGTTCTACTCATGCCTCCAACTCCCAAGAAACCAAGTTATTCCAATGTGTCCACTATAAACTCATATGCATGGTGTGTTACACCAATCCAAGTATATTCTTGTTTTCAACTATCTTCCAATTAAAAACTATTTTGTTATGTGAAAACTTAGTGATTAAAGCCATCATGAACTTGATGACACACTTTATATTCTTTGCCCCTAATAAACTTGAACCATTGTGACAACTTTGTTGTATATGCTTTCACTTATACATTGGAATTAACAGAACCGTGCTATCATGGGGAACGTTTTCAACATTGCACTTGTACTTTGTACTCAGTTCATATCATGTTCTTTTGTCTATGGATGTCACCGGTGTGAAATAGAGAGGGAACTTGTAAGTCCATGGAGTTTGTATCCCGTGTTAGAGAAACGCCTGGGCCGCTAGCCTAAGCCATGCCTAATCATGGTGGAAACTTGCAGCATCCCCATAATTAGCTATCTATGAAGCATCCTCAATAAAAAGCTATGCATATGGTAAATAAAAAGATTGCTGAGATCCTCATTGTCTGCTTTACTTGTCATTTTGGTTATGGCAAAGCTCATGTACCATGTGCAAGGGGTACCCCGCTTGGCGGTTCTCAATGATATGCAAATACTTACAATGACAAGAACTTACCTGGGCACAAAGATGAGTATGCATGAGGTGTGGCCCTCGTATTCAAGGGACTTGAGATTGCCAACTTATACTTCGTCAAGCATATACTCCATCTTTGCCACTTTAACCTTAACCACTTCAAGATGCTTATGATAGGGACAATGAGGGCTGAAAGGTAACAAGTACCATAATTTTTGGAATCTCTTTTTGAAACTTGTAATCCCTGCTTCCTTTACAAAAAAGGCCTTTCTTCCACCACTATTGAGTCTCCACCTTCTACCTTTAGGCACCATTAAGTGAGCATAGTTGTCATTCTGTGTGCAGTGTTCCAAAGCTTATTGATTGATGCATATTGTGATATTACTTTTTCTTGTACTATTTGTTTCTAGTCACCCATGTGAACTTTGAAGGTGTCCTATGCATCTATATTGCTACTCTATGAGGGACAAGCTGATTGTCACTATGCTATGTTTTCTATACGTGAAACAAACAAACTTTTTTCATTGCATATTATTCATGATCTTTGTTTGTAGCCTTTCATGTTGCATGCATAGTTACTATGTCCTATTGTTAGAACTCCATCTTTCATGCACATGTTTAGAGTTCTTTGATCCTAGCTTTCAATGCTTGCAAATGGTCGGATCTTTATTGTGAGGGTGCATGTCACCTAAAAAATTATTCTTTTATCACTTACCTACTCGAGGACGAGCAGGAGTTAAGTTTGTTGGAATTTTTGCCTAAATAGGCCCAGCCCATTTATTATATGCCAATAAATTCCTGTAATCCTAGAGGCCAATTTGGCCCATTCATGCAAGGCAAGAGCTGGGACAAATGTTTAGTCCCACATTGCTAGTTGAGTGGAAGTTGGACCAGCTTATAAGGTGAGCTCTCCTACCACTTGGTAAAAAGGATGAGAAGGAGAAGGAGAGAGTTCCACACGCGCACTCCTCCTCCTCGCCACGCCACACCACTCCTCGCCTCGTCACGTCACGTCACGACGCGCGCACGCCGCGGGTTGCGGGAATCTCACCGAGCCAAGCTTTATTTTGCCACGCATGAATGGTATATGAATATTCGTACAGAAGTTGAAACATTTTGCTCGAGTGGACTTTTAATATGAGCTAAATAAATACGAACTGAGTGGAGGCTGTCCGGTGGACTGCCGCCTGTTCGCTTCAACTTATTTCCGTTCGTTTCATCTTCTACGCAGCCTGTATGCCTACCCCTCTGTGCCTATATAAGAGAGAGGTCGCACCTCCTCTCAAAAACACTGCCACACATCCTTTGTGCCTCCGGTTCCAGAGCACTGCGCTACCTAGATCTTCCCCATCCCGTCTTGCGGCGTGCACTGCGAGCCGGGACAGTAGGCCTCCGAGACCCCGCTGCTTCGAGTCCTGTACTGGAGAAGGGCGATAAGGTTTTTGGGGAGCGCTATCGGCGCGACCATTGGCTTCGTCATGGATTCCCTCACGGATAGCGACTGCGGCGACGTCTTCCCCGACGAGGACTTATTCCCCGACATCAGCACCCTCTTCCTCAACGACATGGCTAACGATGGTTCCAACACCGGCAGTTCCTCTTCTGCTACTGCCATGTATACTTTCTTTCTCAATCTTGTTATGATCGCATCTAAAGTTTTACGCTTTGCAGTTTGTTTGGTTATTTGCCTTAATATGCATTCGCTATTTCACATGATTAGTACATTGTCTATTATTCTAATCATGTCTTATCTACCGTTTATTATGGATAATTCGTTTGGTAAATTGCTCTTTTATTCAACAAAGCTTGGGGATGCTGATATGTTGGAAACATATCTATAATTTTTGATGATCCATGCTTGTTTAGTACCTACTTTGCTTTGCCTTGTCTACACTTTGAGGTGCTTTTTACATGTTTTCTGGTACTAACCTACTAACAAGTTGAAAAAGTGCCAGATGCATGTTTTCTGTTGTTTTTGGTCTCAGAAAAGTTAGTAAAGAAATATTCTCGGAATTGGACGGGACAAACCTCAATGTCAATTACTTTCCGTGGGGAATAAGAAGCCCAGAGGGGAGCCGGAGAGGCCGACCAGGGCGGCCAGACCCACCCTAGGCGCGTGTGGGCCCTGCCCCGCGCCTGGGAGGGCTGTGGGGCCCCTGGCCGCTGCCTCGGCCTCCCCTTCGCATATAAGAAGCCCCCGATGCAGAAACACTAAGCACCTGATCAAAACTCCACGAAACCGTCTGTAGCCGCCGACACCATCATCCCTAGATCGGGGGTATATGAAGTTCTTCCCGGCACCCTGCCAGAGGGGAGATCATCCCGGAGGCCTTCTCTCCGGTATGATGCATGAGTAGTTCCATCTTGGACTATGGGTCCATGTAGGAGCTAGATGGTTGTATCTCCTTCTTTTTTCTTTCATGTATAGATCTTGTGAGCTCTGTTCATGATCAAGGTCTAATCTATTTGTAATAATGCATGTTGTGTTTGCGGGGATCCGATGGATATTGAGATTATTATGTTGGTCCGATTACTGGTTTTGTCTTTATGATTCTATCATGTCTGTGTTGTTTGTGATCTTGCATGCTCTTCGTTGTTAGTAGCTATCTTGGCCAAGTAGTTGCTAGTGACTCCAAGAGGGGGTATTTATGCTCAATTGTGGGTTCATGCCTCTAGTTTCCAAGGGAAGTGTTAGAAATCTCTTCGGTTGTAGATGTGTTGTTTCTACTAGGGAGAAAACAACGGTCTCTTGTTCATGGAACATGTGGACTGTTTACCTTACACACTTTGCTTAAAGCAGTTGTCTGTTGCTTGTAACTTAATACTGGAGGGGGTTCGAATGATAACTTGAAGGTGGACTTCTAGTCATAGTTGCAGTTGGATGACGGTCTATGTATCTTGTTGTATTGCCCAAACGAATCTCATAGGATCTTTCTGACTAGTAATTGGATTGGTATGCCTTGCTCAGTTCCTATCAATTGCCCTGCTGTAATTTGTTTACCCTTCATGCCATGTTGTTTATCTAAGGAGAGAACCTCTAGTGAACTATGGACCCCGGTCCAATCTTTACCATTGATACATCTTCCACTGTTACTTGTTTACTTGCTGCAAACCATTACCTTCCACACCAAACGTTTAATCCTTTGTTATAGCAAACCGGTGAGCTTGACAACTTCACTGATTCGTTTTGACAAAGTCTTGAGTTTGTGTTGTGCAGGTCTCCATGTTGCTTGCAACACCTTTGAGACGTTTCCTTCCTCCTTCAGGTTTGATAACCTCGGTCTATACTGAGGGAAACTTACTGTTGTGCTCATCACACCTTGCTCTTGGGGTTCCAATGAAGTGTCCCACATCAACACTGGGTGCACGCATCACATGCCCCTAAGCACCATCTTGAGAGTTGTTAGAGAACAGAGATAGACCCCATCAAAAATCCTTGGAAGTCTACTCAGTCCTCCAAGTCCCCGCAAAGCTCAGTCTGAAGACGACAATACTACCCGACGCTGCAACTACTACTCCCCAACGAGTAGAAAGCAATCCAAAAGAGTTGAGATTCTATAAATACGTCGCGAGGCCCTTCTCTAATATCTTTGTTAAAAGATCCACCCATCAAATTAGTCCTCGGAGAAGGAGCTTCCCTCACTTCTTACTACCAATGTTTTGAATATCCCTCACACCCCCAAGGAACTGTAGTAACCAAAGCTAGTACTCTGACCCAAGGATGGCGACAAGACTTAAGGAGCACTATCGAAATTGTCTTAGTACCATGCACTCACCCTTAAAACATAGGGTAGAGTTTGTTATCTCTTGAGACCCGTTTTGTAAAAACCCTATGTTTGATGATGTACACTTACGATGCCCTTCTTTGCGTGTTTTACCCATGACGTCGCATCTGACCTAAACCGGAACGAACATACCCCATAGAAGAACCTTCTTAGACCGCCCACCGCAAACGACATTCTCTCAACCTGTTAAAGCTCTAACCAACTCCGGTACCTCTCACGAAGCAGTATCTACAAGTTCAGCGGAAGATCACCAATCCCGGACGAGAAGTACCCTATTCCTCCAACTTCATCCTACAACTCTCATAGAGAAGGTTTGCAACTTCACCAAGAACCTCATAGTCTTGCTCTAAGGGGGAAAGATGGCGTCTTTCCCGCAAAACCATATTAACCCGAATAACCCTGGGAGTCGACTCATAGTCGTTGTTAGGAGAAGACCCTCCCCTAAAAACAAGAGTGTGGACCCCAAAGAAGGACCACAACTTGACACTTCTCCAGAATTCGAAGATACCTCGAGAAAGTTTCACATAACAAATTAGACTATCTAGCCAACACTCACGGCTTTTCAAGACCCAGAAGGCCGAAGAGCTAACTCCAGCTTAAGGACCAAAGAAGGCTCAACTCGTCATCTCGCTTCCAGAAGAAAGGACCGAGCCTATGCCAAACCTACCTTGAATTGTCCTAAGGGGAAAATACCATGTCTTTTCCACTAGCTTAATCTAAACTTCCCAATCCAAAGCAACTCAGCTCCAATTCGTAGCTGACCAAGCCTACTCATTATAAAAACCCTTGTCATCTAAATTCCACTGATGAAAATTGTTAAAAACGATGTTCTTACCTAACCCTACTCCTCCCTAATCTCGCGATGAGATTATTTTAAGGGGGAAAGGTCTGTAACATCCCAATTTCAGCAACCCTGTTTTTTGTCAAAAAGGAAAAATCAGGGGGAACAAAAACTTTTTCTTGCTAAGTATTGCAATGTATGTTATTTGTTTGCTTGTGCTCATGCAACTGTTTGAGTATTAGATGCTATACTCCATACCTCAACACTGGTTGACAAAAACTATTTTACAAAACAGATGTCTTGGCTCACCTTTCATATTCTCAAATGTTCTAACATTTCAAACTTGAGCCAAGATGATTTTGATACTACAAAAGTTTTACTAGTTTCTATTACCAAAACTATGGAGACCTATATATATAATCTCCTTATTTTTTCAAGACAGAACCTTCAGCTACTCTTATCTCTAGGTTTTCCAAAACTTTTCCTAAAGCCCTTTCATTCTAACCTTGTTAGAAGTACCAAGAGGTCATTACCTTACTTCAAATCACAACCTCTTCAAAACACCCATGCTTACCTCAAGCTAATATTGATGGTAACCTTAATAGTAGTGAATAAGTTTGGTTGATGTTTGAATTGATATGTGATGTGTGTTTGCCTTGTTTGTTTAGGAAGTAGAGAGAGCTGCATTAGGAGATCTTCCCCTAGGATAAATTTAATCCAAACCATAAACCATCCTAACCAAGCATCCTAATCTGGATTCATCCTAAGTCACTCAGGTGACATTCTGATCCACTTAACTAGAACCTTTCTGAGCTAATCCTGGTATTAGCATCCAACTCATCAAAGACCAATATCAAGCATGAATCCCCTTCTACTCAATCTACACTTCACATCATTCCTTTGATATGATTAGGAATCTTGCATCCTCTCAAAATCCTCCCCTCTCTTATTCTAGTCAAAATCTCCCACTCTGCCAAAAATGGTTGTCTGGAAATCTCATATCAACATCCCATCTTTGGGTCTCCCTCATTTCCACTCCTTATATATTTTCTGCTAATGAACTTGAACCATATCGTAGACAACCTTAAGGACTACCAAGGCCCACTCTTTCCCTCAGCTAGACCATCTTTTAACCCACTTGTTCTTGACTGTTTTGTAGGCAAGAAAATAATAATTCCTGCAAAACTTATCATCTTGCCTATTTTTGTAGAAGCTCACATCCATGTGCTATCTTCTTTGGACAAACTGTTTGCATGGTTATGATCTACTAACCATTTTATATCCATAAAATATTCACTTGTTTCCAAAGGAACTCTGTGCTTCTCAAACCCACTTGGTTTATGAAGCATCAGGACCTATCTTCTATGGCAACCTTATTTTCAACAAAGTTTGCCTCCACTTCTAGATTACCTCAAATACAACCAAGCCCAACCTTGGCACCTTGATCATCTACATAACTTGGTTTATCCATCCATATATTACTTGTGCCAAGGTAATCCCGGAGCTCACCAATCCAACCATGTTTTGAGGACATAAAAATATCAGTACCTTAGATCCTCTAAACCTTGTCTTCATCCAAAAATCCATCTTGTTTATCAAAACCCAAGGTTGATCTTGATAGATACTTCAAGATTACATCATCCACCTTGGATAAAACCTTTAGCCAAATAATCTCCATAATTATTTTGCACCTTAATCTATTAAAAATCCATTTTTTGGAAAAATCCTCCAAACCTTCTATATTAAGACAACTTTGTTTTTCTCCAAACCACTTGACCAACTCTAGGCACATTTGATGCCTATATAAAATATACTATATTCCCATATTAAATATAAATATTTTTGAGATTCTTAATTATTTATTATTTCGCCTTTTCTTAAATGGCAGAAACACGAAATAATGACTTAAAAATACTTTTCTACTCAAATAAATTCCAAGAAAATTCTCCAATGTGTAATATGGTATTTAGGACCATATCACACCAAAAACCCACTTTTCCTAATGTAAAAATATCACATTAGTTTCTATAAATCATTTCTGCAACTTTTGAATAATTGGTTTTTTTGGACTTATAGTATTTGGAAAAATCCCAAACAATTCCTAGATAGACACTTTGACCTCATATACCCCTAGTTCCACTTAACCATCATGTCCAATATAAGTTTCTAGAGTTCCTTCATAACCATCTCTTTGATCACATATTGCAAAATAAGCCAAACCGCTAATAAAAATAATTACACCATCACTAACTTGGTCAGGCAAGCTTTTCCACCACACTACATCACTCTTGGTCTACCACCACTGTAGCACCACTGTAGCATGTCCCTTCTCCTTGTCGTTTATGCTTGTATGTGAGTAAAACACACACCATGTCATATCCCTTCCCTCTTTAATAACTTGGATGATACCTCTCTCTGGCCCAAACTAGACTAGAACCCACTAACCTCACCCCTCCCCACACCCATAGCAAGGCCAACCCTGGTTTTCCCCTCCCCATTACTTTTATAGACATATCTCACCATACGCCACTCTCCTTGTTGGATATAAGGCCCCAAGCTACCTCAACCTCAAACTCCTATCTCATTTGCCCCCAGTGCGCCTCACCTACCTCCCCAGCACCTCCACTCCCTCTCCCTGCCTTGCTATGCCCGAGAGAGAGAGAGAGAGAGAGAGAGAGAGAGAGTGGAGTATCTCGACAATTGCCAAGATCTTCTCATGTTTCTCCTAGCCCTGCTCTTCTCCTCCTGCATGTAGCCTAACCGAGACCCCCGACCTCCGATATAGTACCCACGAGCTTCATAGCCCTCCCCGTGGTCTGTACCTCCACGGAGAAGAAGCACTTCCTCATTTCAGTTTTTCTCAAAGTATCGAAAGAGAGTTCATCCCTCTTCCCTCTCCATCAAAATGCATGACATCTCCTCGACCTAATCTACCTCCCCGTTTCCTCCCCTAGATGCAGGTACCCCGGAGACGCCGCCGTTGTTGCATGAAAGAGTTAGAACCTCATCGGTGGCCCGGCCTCCTTCCAAGGTGCTGCAGCCAGTCAATTCCACCTCGACGAACTACCTGACCTAGGCATCCTCCTATTCGCCACACCTTTGACCTACATGGGGTCCTGAGCCAGCGTCGACGAGTTACCAAGCTCGGCGAGACGTCCTCTGTTGAGGCCACGCGTGGATATCCATCCAAGCACCAAAACTGGCCCCGCCGCCCATCGACGGACTCCCCACGGCGCGCCACGCCTCCTTCACTACTCCACGTTCACCCTATACCATGCCGATGAGGCTCCCATTAACCTCTGACTCCTCCAGGGTTTCCCCACATGTCGAGCCCGGTTGGAGGAAGAAGATCACCCGGGGCCATCCAATCTACTTTACTCAGAAGACCCAGATCCCCCTTACCTCTTCAATGCGCCCTCTGGCTGACAGATGGGCTCTGCCTGGCAGTTTTGAGATCTGCTGTCATGCGCCCCGTGTGGCGAAAATGGTCCAGCTTGCCCCAGTGCGACCCAACTTCAAACAAGTGTCGGCCAGCTACCCCTTTTTTGAATGTGGTATTGTTTGATTGCATGTTTGCTCGATAACGGCGATAGTTGCGATTGTGTGACGCTGATAAGACGGAAGCCCAGATATTATTCTTATTACTATTACTATTGGAATTCTGGTATTCTAAAGGAGTTAAGGACATCTCGATGGTCATAGGCAAGCCACCATTCCCGAACTCCTTTATTGTCCTACTCCTTTTATCATTGGTTTTGTATCTAGTTTATGAAATTCATGGTTAAATGCATGGTTTGTTTCGAATGAAATACGTGAGTAACTTGGCTCCTCCGAGTTATGATGGAGTGTCCATTAGGACACTTACCCTTATTGACACCCACATATACCCCTTTAGATCGAGGCTAAGATGCTTAGCATCTTCCCTCTTTGGAAACTACGGTTTTTTGATGATAAAACTATTTTGGGTTTTACCCCACTACAAAGTTTTCAAACTAAAACCTTTGGAAAGAGGCATCATTTTCGAGTGGATGTTTTACTAAAGAAAAGTCGAAGAGGAGAAAGAGGAAGATTATGAGGAACAGAAAGAGAAGGGATGTTCTACCCCTTTACCGAAACAAATTACCCGTGCAACCACACTACCCTAGGAGTTGGGGATTAGCTCGTAGTTTATTGTATTTATCCGGGGCTGCTTGTACTTTCTTAAGAGGAGAAATCCCTAGAATTCTGGGTGGGCTCTACAACAGATCTTTGGATTTGGGGCCTACAGCTTTCTTCAGCAAGAGTGAGCCTGTCTCGGCAGGAGTGCTGGTGCAACAATTGGGTCTCCCGCGGTCGGTATGCTATAGGAGTGGAGAAGGAAGTGGAGTCACCGAGGTTACTGTATAGGCCAAGCTACAGTTTGGGCATACATAAGTGCAGAACGGAGGACTATGGCCATGGGGCCACATACTCGTTGTCGGGGAGAACAAACCCAAAAGGAAAAGCCACCGTTGTTAGGGATGACAAATGAAAGGTTAGGTTTGATTATCCGAACCCCCGTTTACCGTGTGTAGCGGGCTGTGGTTGTATCCCGGCGAATGTATTAATTCTTGTGGCTAAAGTGCACAAACTCTGCAGAGTATAATCTATTCGAATAGCCGTGTCCCCGGTTAAGGACGGTTGGAGAGGTGATTGCTAGGAGTACCCTTGGGATGTATTGAGGAACTAAAAGATGTGACTTGGTCACGAGGAAGTATGGGAGAAAGCTGTGTTTTGACGAGAGAGGGTCAAAAATGTTTGAAAAAGGGTTTTACTCCAAAACTGTTTTCAAAAGGTTTTTAACAAGGATGTGGAGATATCCAAACTTTCCAAATGGAGACATGTTTTCAAAAATCTTTTTCAACAAAGATATAGAGATGCTATTTTAGGATTTTACCAAATAACCCTAGTTAGAGCTATTTCGCCACAGTAACAAATGCATTATCTTGTTTACCTTGTCTCGGTGGTTTGTGAGTACATTCAAAAGTACTCATGGCTTTGTCCCTAGCTATTTACTTGGCCAGACTTTCAGAATATCGGGGAATGGCAAAGATGCTAACGTCTATGCGAGCTAGGCCGTCTTCCTAGTCACTTGCCATGGACTCTGCACTTGAAGACTTCCGTTATTGATGTATGTAATCGCCATAATGGCAATAATTTAAGTTTTGTACTCGCTACTTATGGGTGATGTAATGATACTAGTCGGTTATGCTTACGGCTCACTGATCATGGGAACGTGAAATTGCAGGCATAACGGGGATTCTCGGACCTTAAATCCAGGGTCCCAGAGGTCAGTACTGAGGCCAGTACTCGGCGAGACTTAGAATTCGGCGGTCCTCGCCTACATAGGTATGGTGGACTAAAGCGGTGGGCAAGCACTAAACAACCTATAGAGACTCGATACTACTATCAGCTATCAAACAAGGATATGAAAGACCTATTCGAATCCAACCTGATACCAGTACCAAACATAACCATCGTGGTATCTTCTCCTAGAAACCAAACAAGGAATTCATTTCGAGGGAACTCACACGGTTGGCAGTTTTATTCATTCTTTCTATGGTGGTTATCCAACTTACTAGTCATATCAGATATAAGTCAAATTATAACAGTAAACTTTAGTTATAGTTTTTTATGATATCGATACTATGCTCCAACTCATCCATAACCACGGACACAACTTTTGATAAAGATTTAACCCTGCAGGGGTGGACCAAAGTTTTTATACAGAATTCGATCTTTTTGCCAGATCAATTAACATACACCCATCGATGTGTCGGAGGGGCCTAGAACATGATGCTTTCCTAGATCCAAAGCAAGCATATGGGGGCCACCCCACTAAGCTACCCGTAACAAAGTTGGCCGAATTCCGAAGACGGACCTAGAGGTTGCGATATCGGCGAAGTGATCAACAGGAGGAAGTAAAAACTATAAATGTAAAATAGGTAGAAATGGGGAGAATCCTGGAAACACTACCGAAGGTTTGTCCGAAGATTGGGTTGACGCTCGCATCAACTCATCGGCCTAATCCGTGAAGAAGCAAAACACTAGAAGAAATACCAGATGCACTATTTAATAGTACGACAAAAGATCGGGCATAATTCATGTATGATACATGACATGGCAAAGGTGTAATGCAATTAGACAATATTAAGCGTAACCAGGGTCCCTACAATTACTTTGGTGGTTTATGTTGTCTAGATACCCTGCAATTTAAATATTGGCTTAACAAAACAAAATATGTCACCGGTTCTCTACGCAAATTTAAGTGGAACCAATATAAGATTAGATTCGTCCGTATATAATCGTCTTGTTAATTATTATGTAAATTGACTCATTACCCAAGCCACGTGATATATACGGTGCACAAAGGAATGCATTTAATGCGGCAAGATAAATGACATTTTATAGAAATAGTCTTTAGGGACAAGGCCTTTGGATGGAGACGTAGAGGCGGTCTTCAAGAATGTAGATGAAATAGGGAATGTAGCCGGTGAAGATCTTTTCAAAGTAGTAGTCATCACTGAGAGCATGATGAAGTAAAAAAATCGAGAAAGAGTCTTGCAGCCATTTTGTCGATCATTTGACAGGCGTTATAGAAGTGAACTGAAACTAGGATGACTATTGACCAGAAAACCGTCAAGCAATACAGAACTACATGTGGTTTTTGGTAGATATTGTCACACTGACATGCTCAGGAGACAAAACAGCAGGCGACAGGAGATCATAGAACACATGCAGGAAAACCAAGACGATGCAGCTCGCCGATGGTCAGGAGCGCGTCGATGCGGCGCAGTTAGTGATCCGAGGTAGGAGACAGTTGGCGTCGTCAGATTGGATGGTAGCCTCTCTCCTGGCACGGACCCGGGCAGAGCAAGGCCTGGTCGGCAGACAAACTGGCGCAGGGTCGAGTGGCTCTTGCGCCGATGAGGGGCAGCACGAGCGCGGCCAAGCAGCATATTGCGATCTGCTGCTGCGCACGCACGGACCAAGGGACAAGAACTAGAGCTTAGATCGGCTTTAAGACCAAGGAATAAAGAAATGGCTCAAATACCAGGGGATACGTATGTTTTTTATCAAAAGATTTCTCCGGCTAGATTAAATTGAACTGCAGGGTCTGGTGGGGTCAAACTTAATGATTCCATTGATGATTTCTTTGTCACTGGCAAAGGACTTAGACAAGAGACCTCATTTCCCCCCTTTTATTTAATCTGGGGGTGGATGTACTTACCAGGATGCTTATTAAAGCTTATAGTGCTAACTTGATCAAAGAACTCTGCTCTGACTTACACCCTGAGGGGGTTATTTGCTTGCAGTATGCCGATGACACCATCCTTTTCTCTGATAACAGCCCCTACTATGCTATCAACTTAAAATGGGTGCTAACTTGTTTTGAGCAAGTCTCTGAGATGAAGATTAATTACTCCAAAAGTGAATTCATTCCAATAGGGTTAGAAGACTCTGATATTGCTCTGTATTCTAATATTTTGGGATGTGCTGTTGGCCATTTTCCTATTCAATATTTAGGTATTACTTTGCATTATGAAAAGCTTAGGAGGCAGGATATCCAACCTCTTATTGACAAAATCCTCAAAAGGATAGCTGGTTGGAGAGGGAAGTTACTCTCCTATGCAGCTAGAGTGATTCTCATTAAAACCTGCTTAACTAGTATCCCTGTTTATTTTCTCTCCTTTTTTAAATTTCCCAAATGGGCCTTAGACCTCATCAACTCCCAGATGGCTAACTGTCTTTGGAATGACTTTGAGGGGCATAGGAAACTCCATTTAGCTAGTTGGAAACTAGTTTGTAGGAAAAAAGGAGTTTGGAGGCCTAGGGATCCCTGACTTAGCAAATGTCAATTTGGCTCTCCTTGGGTCTTGGATAAAAAGATATACCAAGGATGAGGGTAAGATCTGGTGGTCTATAGTTGACTCCAAATATGATACTTGCAACCCCAACATTTTTTATAGTAGGCAGGCTGGGGTGTCTCATTTCTGGAAAGGGGTCCTTTGTGCCATTAATAGTGTTAAATTTGGTTACAGATGGCAAATTGGGGATGTGTCTCAAGTCAGGTTCTAGGAAGACACCTGGTTTGGAACTTCCCCTTTGTTTGTGGAATTTTTTGAAATTTATGTTATTTGTAATGAGCACAACAAAACTGTTTAGCAAATTTGGGATGGCTCTTCCCTTAGGCTTACTTTTAGGAGAAATTTTAATAGTAATCTGCTAAATCAGTGGTTTGAACTGGAGGCAATTGCTTCTTGTATTTCCTTAACTTCAATACTGATGCTTTGATTTGCGAGTATGAAAACAAAGGAGTTTACTCCACTACATCCCTTTATGCTATCATCAATTTTGGGGGTGTTATTCCCATTTATATACATGATGTTTGGAAGCTTCATGTCCCACCTAGGGTCCACATTTTCCTTTGGCTGTTAGCTCATAACAAGTTAATGACTAGGGACAACCTTAAAAAAAGACATCTGAATAAACCTGAGGATTGTGTTTTCTGTTCTGAAGATGAGTCTATTGACCATCTCTTCTTCCAGTGCTTGGTTGCAAAACAGGTTTGGAACATCATCTCCCAATTCTTTGGCTTTGCTATTGGAAATGATTACCTGTCTGTAGCTAAGAACTGGATCTTGAACAAAAAACATGCTGTTTTAAATTCAGTGTGTTCAGCTGTTCTTTGGTGTCTCTAGAAATTCAGGAATGATCTAATCTTTAATGGTCTTCCTTGGATTAACTTACATCAGGTCTTGGGGAAGATCTTGACCTCAGTAAGGCACTGGAGGTTGATTTTCAAGGAGGAGATGTTGGAAAAGGTGGAGGAGTTCTGTACTCACCTCTCCAAGATTCTGGCCTCGCCGTTCGCTCTGATGAGTGGCTGAGCAGGGGTGCTGAAGCTGAAGGGGAGGATCCTTCTGAACCTTCGTCGCTGGCGAGCAAAAGAGTTGCGCGGCTTGGGACCTGGGCTACACCGACCTCTACACTGGCTACAGCAGTGTTTCCCTCTCCCCCTCTGTAGCTTCTCTCTGTTGCTGGGATGTCTCTGTGTGACTCCCCTGCTTTATTATCTGTCTTTAGTTTCTAGTTTGTTTTTGGACCTCATTTCTGTAAGGTGTATTCTGTACTGAACATCAGTTTCACTCCAGGTTTCGTTGATTTATCAATGGAACCGGGGATGGGGGTCCCTGTTGATCTAAAAAATAAATTGAACTTTAGGGACGATGAATCGGTGTACTTCCATTGCTATCGTGGAAACGGAGCCGAACAAGGCGGCCAGGGCTACAAAGGTGGGGAATTTTTGGAATGATTCGGACGCTAGGGTTTGGGAAGGAGAAAGAAGGGGATGGAGATATTTATATAGTCTAAAGTAATTAGATGGGGCTAGATTTGGGCCAAAACTTTAGACATGTATTTTGCTTATTTTTATTTTTAGTAAAATAAGAAAAAAAATTGCAGTCTTATAACGGCCCAGAAAATATTGTTTTAATTTAAATTAGGAAAAGGATGGACCGGCTTTACATATATTAAACAACACGGATAATTTAGCAAACAAAATATAATGTTTAATAAAATAATTTTGTGTTCAGAAAAATACAAGGCAAGATTTTGATGGAAAGAAATAAGGGTTTTAGGTAGGATTATGAGTATGTTTTTAGAAAATATGAATCATGACAAGCAAAAGACAATGAACCAGTATGTGTCATGTATGGTGGAATAGAGAGATGTAAGCATGACAAGGGTTTTATGTGATATGGTACAATAGATGAAGTATGAATAATTAGAGGGTAAGATCATAAGATTACCACATGGACAAGATCAAAAAGAACCACATGGCATCTAGCAGGTCCCAATTGACCATATGGAATAATGGCAAGATGGAAATTTAGAACGTCAAGATCAAGGACATCAGGAATTTAAGATATCATCCCCATGAGCTTCACTTGGTTAAACTTGAGATGGTCACATGGCAAGATTTACATGAATAGATCCACACATGGTCATATGGGATTTAAAATAAGGCCCAAATACATAGAAACCATATTCCATTATATGGTAGAATTATGGAGATGATCATATGTACACATTGAGAGCATTATATAGAATAGAGTAGAATCAAGAGATGATACCCCAACTTAATTTGGGCATTATTGTCAAAAGAAAATGACAAGACTCAAATAATGGAATTATACATTATGGTTCCAACGCAATTGGAACCAACTAGAGATAGGATAGATAAAGGCTAACACAGAGAGAGACAAATAGCAAGATCCAAATACAAATATCAAGACGGTTCCAAGTGCAATAATAAATGCAACAATTTAATTATGTGTTCCATGCAAGGTGGCATGATGATGCACAAAGTAGTAAACACGAGCGATTTTCTGGTACTGGTTTTACCGGGGTGCTATAATTCGACACCACTAACAATGGATCTTGCCCTCAAGATTAGCCTCATGGTATGGGGAATAAGGCCGATGATTTGAATCTTCTCGCTTCATGTACATCTTCGCGACACCACTAACAAAGATTCTTTCTCCGTATTGAATTCGGTGACACCACCAACAAGGGTCGTTTCTCATATTCGTCGAGAGAACACTCCGGGAAACAAAGGACAAAGGTAAAGGTATCAAAAGATAAGGCCACCTCCAACTTTGACATAAGGAGAGAAATGATGCATTCTAATCCACTTCAGTGTACAAGAGAAAATATAATGAGTAGTCGGCATGGACGCCAATCCATCACACACCCAAACTATTACTCCGCACATGCAGTAGAAAAGCGTGCAACCCATTCTTGGAATTAGGCCGAAGATCTTCACAAGCAATATTCGGAAACAAAGGAATGATGCAGACTATTCATCGGATCTGACGTAGAAGGTATCATTGCATTGGAAAACACTAGAAGATATAAAGAAAAAATAGTGAATTTGTGGTCCACTGAAAGATACGATAGAGGAAAATTCATTAGATAGCATGACGACTAGATGCAGAACACCGTTACAAGAGGAAGGAAGCGAAACCCTGAAGGTACGACGGAAACCCAATGAAAGGATACAGATGACGCCTAGAGGGGGTGAATAGGTGATTAAAACTTTTCTGAAAATGGCTCAAGAAAGGCGGAATAAAACTAACGTTTACTTTGTTAAACACAAAACCTAGAACTATCTAGGGTTCACCTATGTGCACCAACAACTTATGCTAAGCAAGACAAACAACTATGTGATAGCAAGATATATACTTCAAGGATGAAGGCTATCACAAAGTAAAGTGCATAAGTAAGAGCTCGGGTATAGAGATAACCAAGGCACACAGGGACGAAGATATTTTACCGAGTTCCTCCCAACATGGAGTACGTCTCGTTTGGAGAGGGGGTGGTATCTAACCACCTACGCCACAATAGGCCTCCCGTATTCTCCAGTGAATCTCACCCCAACGAGATCGATTCACACTTCCACTATCGTGCAATTGCCGGTGGCAACCGGAACCTCTCAAAAGGTTGGGGCACTTCTCCACAACTTAATTCGAGGCTCCCAACAAACGCCACCAAGGCCACAAAACCGTCTAGGGTTCCAATAACCCAAGAGGGACAAGCTTCAACGAATATTATGAACCAAATCCGCCGAGGAGAACTCAAACCGATGCACCTAATACAAAAAGGAAAGAACACCACAAAGATGCTCCAATCCCTCACTCTCAAGTTCCAACAAAGCTACTAAAGATATTGGGGGAACAAGAGAGGACGAATCAAAGAGGGACACAAAATCCCCCAAAATCTAGATCCCCAAAGATACACTTACAAAGAGATGTTTTGGTTTGGTCAAAACGTGGATCTAGATCTCCTCTCTCTTCCACTCAAATATGTGCAAGAATCATCGGAGGGGAAGAGATTAATCAAGATTTAAGATGTAGAGAAAATGGGGGCAAAGCTTAGACTAATAGAAGAGGAAGAAGCAACCCAAACTGAAAACGGGAAAAAGGCTTAAATAGCGGCACCGGAAAATCTGGACGTTGGGGCACTTTTTCGGTCTGGGCCAGTAGTACCTGTTTGGACCGGTACTACCGCCTGATTACCAGCGCCAGGCTTAAATAGCGGCAACGCAAAGAGGGAGTCAACGCACGCACCAGCGAGCTAGAGAGAAGCAACAGGCAACGCAAAGGGGATTGGGGGAACCCCAGCGAGCGAAGGCAGTGGGCAGCGGCTGTAATCGGGGGCCCAGCGAGGCGGGGCGCAACGCAACGTGTGTGGACTGGCGGCCGCGGGGAACGCGCGCTCGCACGCGAAAGTCAATGCGGCTGCATGCGGGGCCAGCTGGGCATGAGCGGGGCGAGTGGAGAGCGCGCGCGAGCGAGGTGCAGCCGGCGAGCACGAGGCGGCGGCAGCAGGGAGCGGGGCGTGCAGCTGGGCCAGGAAGTGGTGGCTGGAGCGGGCGCTGTAGCTAGCGAA
Organism: Avena sativa; assembly: GCA_916181665.1. Classification (NCBI taxonomy): domain Eukaryota; kingdom Viridiplantae; phylum Streptophyta; class Magnoliopsida; order Poales; family Poaceae; genus Avena; species Avena sativa. The sequence continues at coordinate 205,122,253 of OV702281.1, read as the reverse complement.
GCCCATGCGGCTGAGGAGCCAGGGCCGGCCGGTAGTACCGTCCCGCCCGAGCGGTACTATCGGGCCAGGCCGGTAGAGCCGAGCCACGCGACCGGGGGAGGTAGAGAATAGTGGGGGGCGCTCAGGGGCGGGCGGTAGTACCGGCCCGCCCGGGCGGTACTACCGCACGACCTAGAAAACAGATCCCTTTCTTTTTCAATAACAAATAAAGCAAACTTCAAATATTCATAACTTTTGCTAGGAGACTCCGATTGACCCGATTCCAATTGCGTTGGAAAGAGGAAGACAAGAGCTTCCTAATAAAAATCGAGTTACTCATTTGAGAGCCCCTCTTGATAGTGAGATATTGGTTATCACCAAGTGAGAATGTATCAAGTAATATAGTGTGAGATACCTCACTTGGTGAGACACCAGAAAACCACCAAGATCAAAATCGCAACAAGATATAAACGGAAGATCCGAATTTGATGAACAAGAGCTTGTTATGTGGATTACCACAAGCTCTATATTCTCACATGGATAAGACCAAATAACAACCAAATACGATGCTGCAAGTATGAAAAGGTTTGAGCTCTCTCCGAACGATATGATCGAGTTACTCATTCGAGAGCCCCTCTTGATAGTACGACTATCTATCCTAAACCCGGTCTCCCACTAACAATATGAGACCGGGAAAAGGGAAAACATATCAAGATTATACCTTTCCCTTGAGCTGGATGTGGACGAGCTTTCTTGATGGAACACCTTTCTTGATGGAACACCTTTCTTGATTCCTCATCATCGATCGTGATCACCGAGGATGGAAATCATGAAACATGAGATCTTCTATAGATGGCGCATTTTGAGCTTGCACAACACATATTCTTCTCATTTCATCGACCTTGAAGCCAACACATGCTCCAAGCGATACCAAAGGACAATTCCTACATGTGCGACTTAATACACACATTAGTCCACAAAGATCGTCATTAATTACCAAAACCACACATGGGGGCCCACATGTTCTTTCACCCAACCATGAGAAATCCTGGACTTGAGAAGAAGATAAGAGAGAAGATTCAAAAAATGTAGAGGTGAGAAAAGAATAGCATATGGGTAAGGAGTAAAGGATGACCTAATCAGATCTATCCAACCGGTTTTTGCAAAAATATTTTTGACACTCTACATCGGCAGTTAGCTAGGTTATCCTACAGGCTAGACTAGTGGGGGTATCGCAACTGCTGAGCTCTGATACCACTTTGTAACACCCTCAGATTGTCCTTATGCAAGTTTTAGCGATTTCCACCAAACCCACATAGAAACGATTCAAAGGTGCCCACCAGGCACTTTCGTGCGGGTGGAAAACAAAGTAATAACATTACACATTAGTCCATAATGGAACCCACAAAAACAAATATATACAACAACGAATCAATGAGTCAAGAATACAGATATACATTACAATGTTCCAAATCACCTTGAAAACGATATAGCATATGAGTATGGACAAGATGAAAATTGGGCTAAGAGCCCTAAAGAATAAGCAATGGCGTCCATAACCCTGCCCAAGCCAAGCCTGAAGGGTAACCCTGCTAACGGCATCAATCTCAAACCTGCTAAAAAGGAGTGCCGACAAAGGGAAAAGAATAAAGAGAGCGGCCAGTACTGAGGCCAGTACACGAGAAGACTTAGAATTCGTCGGTCCTTGCCTACATAGGTATGGTGGATGATGAGTGCATATTTCCATCATGTTTTAGATTACTATTTTGCATTGTGGATGTAGGATTTTGGTATTTTATAGCGTTACCACGCACTTTTTATGTTTATTTTCAGAGATAACCGCACCAGCGGTCCTTATTCTTTGTCGATACCTTCAGTTTGGACCTAAATCTTTAAAATTGCATATTCGAGTCCTAAATCTTTTGTAAGTGATTCACCCGAGGTCCTATTTTTCTCTAACCGCTTTGACCTGTTTATGTGGCGTTTTGTCCACTGCCATGTCAGCAATAGGGATACCAGTTGGACGTGTATATTTGCGAAATTTTCCCCATATTATATTCCTTTTCAAACTGTGGTCTCATTTTATTTTTCAACACGGAGGCCACCCAACAGCGCGGGCCACGGCTTGCAATGGCACCTCTAGCCGTTCGTTCACCGCGCTCCGGCAGGGTCTTCTTCTCCGTCTCCATAGCCGTCGACCGTTTCACCAAAAAACAAGAAAAAACAAAAAAAAAATCATTGCTCATCGTTACAGGTAGACCCTCATCGTCGCCGCCACCGTCATCAGAAGCGCGCGTTCTCGAAGCCATGCAGATCGTTCACCTGGTTCATCGACTTGCGCATGATGACCACCTTCGCCAGCTGCTCCACGGCGTGCTAGGCTAATGTTGGGGTTAGTGGCTCCCTATTTCCACCAGATGCTCGTGGTGTGCCCGAGGGCATCGCCGACCTAGCCGTCAGCGTCAACGGTGCCTGCTGGCTGCGCTGCCACCTCATGTCGCCCAAGTTGGTGTCTAGGCTTCCCAGCAGGTCCTGCTGCTGCTGCGTGGAGTGGGGGCAGGAGCAGCGGATGCGCGACGCCGCGAGGGGTGTCCTTTGACGCCGGGTCGCGGTGGCTGCACTTGACGGACATCGAGTGCGGGTGGTTGTGATGCGTGCTCAGCGGGACCCGTAGCTCCACCAGCAGCTCCCGCTACTCCTCCGCGTACAGCTCCCGCTACTCCTCCATGTTTGAGTAGATAATTAGTTCTTGGGGAGATGGAGAAACCCTAGCATGAGATTGAAATAAGACAAATTTTATTATGATATTCATCGATGTGACCATGTGTTAGATTGTCTACATCTTGATGTTGGAAGAAGTCGACCTCTCAATATTTTCCTCTTGTGGGGTCTTGATGTAGGGAACTACTTGTTGGTAGACGGAGGGACGTTAGCACTTATAGTGACTATAATGTTGTTGGCACCCCTTACGTATCAAATTGAGAATCAAGGAAACTCACAAAACACTATCCATGCCATAGGATACGTCCTGGGGGATTATGTCCCTTAATAGTGCAGTAATTCAATTGATGTTGATTGTTGTCTGTTGTGGTTATGAGGATGATTTGAGCAGTGGTTGATGCCTCTTTGTCCAAATACGGAGTTCTTGCCACAGATACATAGTTGAGAATGTTCATGATAATAATCTTTACCTTAGGCCTATATAATGCTAGTGGTGTATCCACTAATCCCCGAGAACGCTTTTTTTCCCACTGAAGTTTCAAATCTCTTTTACATACGCGATACTTATTTTCTGTATTCAGTTTTATTTACTTTACTCATTGTTCTCTTATACCAAAAACCCCAAAACACCTTTTTACACATTAGTCGCATTTTATCGTGTCACTTAGAACTTTATTTAGCATTTCTATTTTTAGTATTTATTTCAAGAATTCTTAGACTTCAGAATCCTGCTCCCTGTGGGATCGATATCTTTATTTCAAAACTAGCTACAACCGATCTGTGCACTTGCAGTCATCAAGCTATTTTCTGACGCCGTTGCCGGGGAGCTTAGTGTTGTATGTATTTTAGTTTTTCCTTATTTACTTTAGTTTTGTTTTGAGTTACAGGTTTCCACCAACATATGGAGTTTGAGCATATGACTAGTGCTAACTCACTCAACCGCTTTGGGAAGCCCTATGATATTTATAGAAGAGACAACTCCAATGAGAAGACAAGGGGGTTTGAAATAAATCCTCTATTACTTGGTAATTTACACAGAAGCAATTTAATGGAGATGAAGAAGATCCCCATCCAAATTACCATATTGCATGTTTCAAAGATATATGTGGCACATTCCAATTATCGGTGTATACCGCCGATGAGGTAAGGGTTAAATTCTTTAGTCAAACTTTGACAAGTACAACTCTCTCATGGTATAGATCTCTACCCTCAGAAGACACTACTAATTGGGATAATTTAGCTTGCGAATTTCTGTCCAAATATTATCCATTATCAAAATCTTTTAGAATCAGGCGTCTTATAATGACTTGGAGGAACCATCCCAATGAAGGACTAGTAATATCTTATATAAGATTTAAAGATTTAATTAGACAATGTCATCATCATGATTTACCTGAATGGTATTTATTGCATATCTTTTATGGCTTTTTAATTGAACCTAATAAAATTGAACTAGACTTTTTTGCGAGAGGAGATTTTATGGATTTACCTATAACTAAAGCTTGGGCTTTACTTAATAGAATTCGCGATCATAGAGTTTCATGGAATTTTGGTCTAGGAAGTGAAGGAGGAACATAAATAGATCGTGAATGTATTCATGACTATAATAAAAAAGGCCATGTTAATGAATTATCTAAAGAGATTTATTTAGATTCAGATCTTGTGTTGCAAGTTGATACGTCCAATTTGCATCACCATTCTATATCATAATTTGCCTCTATTAATTGATATGTGTCTTATTAGGAGGTGTTACTTATGTCTTTTCTGAAGGGAATATGCCCGAGAGGCAATAATAAAGTGGTTATTATCGTATTCCTTGTTTATGATAAATGCTTATTTTGCATGCTATAATTGTATTAATACGGAAACGTTAATACATATGTGTTTAATAAAAAAACAGAAAGTTCCTAGTTATGCCTCTCTCATGAACTAGCTCGTTGATTAACAAGATGATCAAGGTTTCCTGATCATGGACATTGGATGTTGTTAATAACGGGATCAAAACATTAGTGTAATGATGTGATGAATATTCATCCGAAGTATAGCATTACGATCAAAGTCATTGAGTTTATATTTCTATAACAACTTACGAAGTGATCCTAATCCTTAGACCATGAGATCATGTCAATCACTAACACCGGAAGAGTTTCTTGATAACATCAAACGTCACACCGTAACAGGGTGATTATAAAGATGGATTTAGAACTACTAAAGTGTTATGTTGAGGCCCATGGATTGAGAGTGTAATTTGTTCATCCCAATGACGGATAGATATGCTCTGGGCCCTCTCGGTGATATCACATTGATTAGCTTGCAAGCAAGTGATTTGATCACTAGAATGTTATATCACGAGAACGAGAAAAGAGTGCATGTCAGTAACGAGATCAAACTAGGTATGGAGATACCGATGAACGAATCTCGGACATGTAATATATCGCGAAACAAAGGGATTAAGATACTAGCGTAAAAGGTTCCGACGATCACAAGAAAGTCATCGTTGAATGTGTGGGAGTCAGTATGGGTCTCCAGATCCCGCTTCTGATTATTGATCCGAGAGGGGTCTCGATCATGTCCGCATTATTCACGAACCGTAGGGTGACACACTTAAGAGACACCGACATCCAATTGGAGCAAAAGTTTCATGCCGAAAGAATGAACAAGCGCAAGAATTTATTTCACTAGATACCAAAAGAGGTTTTTGGGTGAAATTGCATAAAGTGGTTATGCATGTGAAATGGAATTCTAGCAAGGGGTTATTTGTGAATGTTTGTCATTAAATTAATTGACAAAATTCTGAATAAAATAAAAGAGTTTTATTTAATCAGAGTTTGCATTAAATTTGGTGGAAATTTAATGGGAATTTGAGTGGACTTTTGAGTGGAGGGAATTTAAAGGAGAGTTGTGAGTGGAGTGTCAACCCACATGAAGAGGGGAGGGCAAGGGGGCATACCCATGCACCGGCCACCCCCTTGGGGTTCCCCCCTCCTCCTATAAAAGGAGCCCCCCTCCTAACTTGTCTCTCACACCTCCTCGTGAAGGATCTCTCTCCCCCTCTAGTATTTATCCCCCATGGTCTCGGACTAGCGAGATACATGTTCCCGGTGGATTTTCGGCAAGAAAGAGTTGTGCTTCCGCTACATCGCTGGAGCGAGGAGGCGGAGGTTGCTCGGTGCCTCGAACGTGTGTGCGAGCACGGATGCGCTGCTGTTTTGCGGCGCTAGGACTTCCTCTTGATCTTGAGATCGGCAAGAGATCGTCTACATCAACCATGAGTTTGGACTCGTTAAGCTTTGTCGGTCTTGAAGGGTATGTTCTCTACGGATATACATCCGCCCGTTGTTTGTATCTAGTAGATAGATCTTGGTACATAGTTGTTCCCATTGTAGGAAATTTTTTGTTTTCTATGCTGCGAACCCTACAGTGGTATCAGAGCCGGATCTATGCGTAGATATTTTGCACGGGTAGTACACATATGAGATGTGGGCGATGATGATCATTTTATTGCTTCTTAGTTGTACTTTGGATATTGGTGGCATAGTGGGATGAAGCGTCCCGGACAAACTTTACATGTCCTCGCACATGAGGCCTGTTCCACGCTTGACATGCAACTAGTTTTGCATAAGTGGCTAGCGGGTGTCTGTCTCTCCTACTATAGTCAATATCTAATTTGCAAGGAGTTGTCAACAATTTGGTTATCCTCGTTGTGTTTCATGTTCGTAGGTAAGAACGGTTCTATCTTCGAAAGCCCTAAGCCACGTAAAACTTGCAATGGATAAATTAGAGGCGTCTAGTTTAGATTGTTGCTGGGCTAGTGTTATGATATGGTGATGTTGTAAGTAGAAGTATGAGATGATACTCTTACAACACACATAGCGTATAAGTTCCATAGACCTTGGCCTTACACATAAAGGTATGATAGTGATCATACCACGGTGCACATGATGGAGATCATATGCGGGAACCATATCATTTCACTTATTAACATGTGATGTTAGATTGCATCTTATATTGCTTATTTTGCGTTTTATTAGCATAATAAGATGATCCCTCATTTAGATATCAAGATAAAAATGTGTTCTTCCTTAAGTATGCACCGACAATGTTTCGTCGCTTCAAGACATCACGTGATGATCGGGTGTACTTGAATCCACGAGCATATCTCGGGTGTAAGACAGTTACACACGCGAATACTAAGGTTCTTACTTGGCGAGCCTAGCATGTACAGACATGGCCTCGGAACACGGACCGAAAGTTTAAGCATGAGTCATATGTTTTGATATGATGACCATATGTATGCTCGCCTTTGAAGCTACACCGACTCACGTGATGATCGGACTTGGTGTAGTGAATTTGGTTCATGTAATCACCAAAAAGACACGAGGGATTTCATTTTTGAGTGGGAGTTCATTTCTAATTTGGATTAGTAGAACTCAATTTATCATAAATTAAATCAAAGTGAATTTGCATAATTTGTTGTAGTCATTGGCATTCGTTCACCACCTTATGCATAGTTGTAATTGAGATAATAGAACTATAGAATTCTGGATATATACTTTACGAACTGGTATCATATTGTGTTGAGTGTCAATCTAAAGTTTAAAGTCCTATTGCAAACTTTCAGCAAACTCTATTTACTCCGTCAAATTTAATAGTTGGTATTAAATCGAGAGTAACAATTCCAGTGTTAGTATCTTAAGTATCATGTTTGCCTCCATGATTCTTGATTGTTTTAATATCAAGTTTATCTAGGAGCTGAAAGAATTGTTTCAGAAACCATCATGTCTGGCAGATATAACGATATCTGAAACAATGTTTTGGTTGCAATATGATAGAGTATAATATATGTTCTCATATTGGATGAGAATTTACGAAGGTTGGAGATGCTAGACATCCTAATCATCCAAAAGGGTTTTGGAAAGTAATGTTATACTCACGATTCACCTTTATAAGCTACAGTAGCTTGATCATGAAAGTCGTCATGATAAGGATGAATAGAATATGTATGTAAAATGTTTACTACACTAAAAGATTACTAAAGAATGGATTTTGAAAGAATACCGATCATTTTGATGATGGTGATCTACTTCAAAGTGCAAGTCCAAAGGTATTATTATTTGAATATACACGCGTTGAACTATGTGTCATGTATATGGCGCCACTTTTGATGTTGATAGATTCTTTTAAAGGAAAAGGAAATGCTGAAAGAGAATCTATAAAATATATTGGTAGAAAAGAAAAGACTGGAAATATCTAGTTTAGGTATATAGATGATATACATGTTATGGTTGTATTCTTTACTTGTTAAACAATGTGGTTCTTGGGTATTGGATACCGAATTGGTTGGTATGAAATTTCATACGGAACGACGCAATTTATGAACCACAATGGCCTAAGTAACTAGCAAGATAATATGTGATGATGTTCATCGAAAACAAACAAACCGTTGTTTGTATTTCTTGTTGACATCAAAGTTTGACTTCAAGATTTGTTTTAATAATTGTTATTTAAATCAGGTATTATGAGAACAAAGGTTGTTCAAATAATTACCGTATTCCATATATCATGGATGATTTACAAATCTAGTTGGAGAAATCACATCCATAAAACCTAATGCTAAAATGTCGCAAGACAAATGATTGAAAGATCACTTACGAAGTGACATCGCTGTTTAAATTAAATTGGAAAGAAAACATGAAGAATCTCCATATTCATGGATTTTTGGAGTCTTTGATTTGATCAAGTGACGCTTGTGAGACTTTCCACGTGATAATTAAAACTTCGTTCAAAGGCCAAAGAAGAACGAACGACTAAATTATTGGAATTTATACATATCGATGTATGTAGTCCATTATGTATAGTCGTAAGCGATGGATTTCAACTTCATATGATTTCTCCGAAAATTTGAGTGAATGTTCACTTAATGAGAATGAAGTATGAAATATTTGAAAATGTTTCAAAGACTTTCAAGATGAAGTGCAAAATCATTGTAACAAGAAAATAAATGGTTTATGATTTTATCATAAGGGATTTTTTTGAGTTACAAGTGTAACAAGAAAATAAATGAATTATGATTTTATCATAAAGGGATTTATTTGAGTTGCAAGTTTAGCAAAACACCTATATTTACATCTCCCGAAACACCATAGGAGTATGGAGTGTTTGAGATTTGTAATGAAACCTTGTTTGACATGGTTGGATCAAAGGTGTTATTTATAAAACTGCCATTATGTTTTAAAATATTAAAGCTTTAGAGACTTCCGCTTTTACACTGTAAAGAGCTCCATCTTTATCCGTTGAAATGACACCATGGAAGTTATGGTTTGGGGTAAAACCCAAGTTGTCATTTCTTAAATTTTGGTATGCTAAACATAAGTAAGATGTTTACAACCGAAGTCGGATGAGCATGTCTTTGTAGGTTATTTCGAATAACAATTGGTTATTCCTCTATAACACCGAGGACAAAGGGGTTTGTTGCTTGAAATATGAAGTTTCTTGATGAAGGAATTTTTCGCAAAAGTTAAGTGGGAGGACAATAGAACTTTGATAAGGTTAACGAACCTTAGCTATATGTGCTGAGTTGCGCAGCGCCGGAAATCGTTCCGAAGGCTGCCATAATGCTCATAGCTTATGTGCCTCAAAGGTTGTGGTCACGGAGATCTAAGTTCCTATTGAACCAAGTAGGTCGGTTAAACAATCAAATGCTAAGATTTGAGAGTAAATCATTATTGTTTGACAATGATGAACCGACTACATACAAAGAAGCGATGATGGGCCCTGACTCCGTCAAATGGCTTGAAGCCATAAAATACGTGATAGTTCCATACACGAGAAATCAAGTTTTGAACTTGGAAGACCCTCCGGAAAGGTGTAAAAACCTATCAGTCGTATTTGGATCTATAATGAAACGGACATGGATGTTTCACATCTATGAAATAGTCGACATGTCGTAAAGTATTTTATGACAATGTTCAAAGAGTTGACTATGACAAGATTTGATCTTTCATAGCGATATTTAGTCTGAATGGATTAAAGTAGCAACCACTACATATAATTTGGTATATGGTAGATGAATAAACAAAACAAAGTTCTTCTAATAGAATGGTTACCTAGGACGTGTACATGACACGGTCCAAAGGGTTTTATTAATTCAAAGGATGCTAAAAAGGGCATGCAAACTTCAACGGTTGAAGTAAGCATCACGGAGTTGGAATCTTCACCGTGATGAAAAAGGAGTTTTCATCTGGAGACGATGAAGATGCTTGCATTTGCAAGAAATTAAGTGGGAGCGCTGAGACATATTTCTAATACATTATGTGAAGGACATCTTGTTGATTAGAAATGATGTATCTTTTATTGACAAAGGTTAAGGATTTCATTTTGATGAAAGACTTAGGCAAAACCCGAATATTTATCATGAATGTCTATAGTGGATAGACGGTAACGCTAATATGGTTGGGCCAAACGTACATATATGAGATATTCAAGGAGTTCAATATAGAAACGACAAGAAACGGTTCTTGTCGCATGGAAAGGAATTGAATCAAGATTCAAGTGTATCGACACTTGATAAGTGAAACAAGATTCAAGTGCTTTGACACTTGATGAGTGAAATCACGAGAATGTTTTGATCAATCATACCATGATATGTACACATCCAGATATGTCCTATGCTCTAAGTGTTATGAGCATATACCAGAATGAATCATAAAATGATCATTGGACGATAGTGAGAATATTCTTATGATCTTTTGGAAGAACTAAGAATATATTTGTGTAGAGGTGACAAACAATTACAAATAGTTCATTATAAAGCATTACATTGATACTAGTTTTGTCACAAGATACAAATTAAGTTTATCTCAATTTAAACTATGGGTGGAACAATGTAATGGAAAGGAGATTCCAGGATGGATTTGGATGAATTCCAAAGTTAAGAAATTGTGACGGATACTACAACAAAAGGCTAAGTATATGACTGCTATAGTATCAGCAAAGGAGGGAATTTGTGTCAAGTAGTTTTTATCAAACTAAGGTGTGGTTCGCAACGGGCTAACACTAAAGATATATTGTATGACAATAGTATCGACATGATTTAACCCCGAGGAACTAAAGGTCTCACCGAAAGACCAAATTTATACAATTCCATCTCATTGGAGAATGAGTGATGCGTGGAGACGCAAAGATATGCAAATACACACGGACCTGAAAGTGTCAGATCCGTAGATTATGTTAACCACTTGCAATTGTCTCTAGTGCACGTGGGAGACTGAAGGGAATATGCCCGAGAGGCAATAATAAAGTGGTTATTATCGTATTCCTTGTTTATGATAAATGTTTATTTTGCATGCTATAATTGTATTAATACGGAAACGTTAATACATGTGTGTTTAATAAACAAACAGAAAGTTCCTAGTTATGCCTCTCTCATGAACTAGCTCGTTGATTAACAAGATGATCAAGGTTTCCTGATCATGGACATTGGATGTTGTTAATAACGGGATCACAACATTAGTGTAATGATGTGATGAACATTCATCCGAAGTATAGCATTACGATCAAAGTCATTGAGTTTATATTGCTATAACAACTTACGAAGTGATCCTAATCCTTAGACCATGAGATCATGTCAATCACTAACACCGGAAGAGATTCTTGATAACATCAAACGTCACACCGTAACAGGGTGATTATAAAGATGGATTCAGAACTACTAAAGTGTTATGTTGAGGCCCATGGATCGAGAGTGGAATTTTTTCATCCCGATGACGGATAGATATGCTCTGGGCCCTCTCGGTGATATCACATTGATTAGCTTGCAAGCAAGTGATTTGATCACTAGAATGTTATATCACGGGAACGAGAAAATAGTGCATGTCAGTAACGATATCAAACTAGGTATGGAGATACCGATGATCGAATCTCGGATATGTAATATATCGCGAAACAAAGGGATTAAGATACTAGCGTAAAAAGTTCCGACGATCACAAGAAAGTCATCGTTGAATGTGTGGGAGTCAGTATGGGTCTCCAGATCCCGCTTCTGATTATTGATCCGAGAGGGCTCTCGATCATGTCCGCATTATTCACGAACCGTAGGGTGACACACTTAAGAGACACCGACATCCAATTGGAGCAAAAGTTTCATGCCGAAAGAATGAACAAGCGCAGGAATTTATTTCACTAGATACTGAAACAGGTTTTCGGGTGAAATTGCATAAAGTGGTTATGCATGTGAAATGGAATTCTAGCAAGGGGTTATTTGTGAATGTTTGTCATTAAAGTAATTGAAAAAATTCTGAATAAAATAAAAGAGTTTTATTTAATGAGAGTTTGCATTAAATTTGGTGGAAATTTAATGGGAATGTGATTGGACTTTTGAGTGGAGGGAATGTAAAGGAGATTCGTGAGTGGAGTGTCCACCCACATTAAGAGGGGAGGGCAAGGGGGCAGCCCCATGCGCCGGCCACCCCCTTGGGGTTCCCCCCTCCTCCTATAAAACGAGCCCCCCTCCTCACTTGTCTCTCACACCTCCTCGTGAAGGATATCTCTCCCCCTCTAGTATTTATCCCCCATGGTCTCGGAATAGCGAGATACATGTTCCCGGTGGCTTTTCGGCAAGAAAGAGTTGTGCTTCCGCTGCATCGCTGGAGCGAGGAGGCGGAGGTTGCTCGGTGCCTCGAACGTGTGTGCGAGCACGGATGCGCTACTGTTTTGCGGCGCTAGGACTTCATCTCGATCTTGAGATCGCAAGAGATCGCCTATATCAACCACGAGTTTGGACTCGTTAAGATTTGTCGGTCTTCAAGGGTATGTTCTCTACGGATATACATCCGCCCGTTGTTCGTATCTAGTAGATAGATCTTGGTACATAGTTGTTCCCATCGTAGGAAATTTTTTGTTTTCTATGCTGCGAACCCTACATTTTCCTCTATTTTTGCATGTTGGGTGATTCTTGGAGAATGGACTGCCGGAGTCAGGATTCTGATGGAAAAGAGGTGTTTTGATGCAATTTCACGAAGGTCAGAAAAATACCAGAAAAATCATGGAAAATTATATTTTCCCAGAATACGAAGGAAGCCAGAAGGGGAGGCGGAGTTGGGCCATAGGGGGCCCACAACCCCCCTGGCGCGGCCCCCCTAGGCCGCGCCTAGGGTGGGTGTGGCCCACCTGGCCGACCTCCGACTCCGCCCTCTCGCCTATATCTTCCTCTCAGAGCCCTAATACCAGAGGCGACCACAGAAAGATTCCGCCGCCTCTGCGGGGCAGAAAACACCGAGAGAGAAAGAGCTCTCCGGCAGACAGATTTCTACCGAGGAAATTCCTTCCCGGAGAAGGTAGATTGTTGCCATCAACACCATCATCAAGATAGACTTCATCGGGATCATCATCATCCACGCCATCATCTCCACCAGCACCATCATCACCACTCCATCTCGCTGTAACAATTGTGTTGAATACTTGCATAGTTCTTAGGGGAAACTTTCCCGGTGTTAATTACTATTGTAGTTGATGCTTGTGAGTGGAACCACTGGATTATTGTTTATGTTCAGATTGTTATCCATCACCATATCATCTTTGATCTTGATCCATATGATGTCTCGTGAGTAGTTCATTTAGTTCTTGAGGACATGGGAGAAGTCATGTTTACTAGTGGATTTGTTTTGAGATATTATTCAATGGTTTAGTATTTAAGTTGTGGTGCTATTCTTATAGTGGTGTCATGTAAATGTCGACAACATGATACTTCACCATTTATGGGCCTAGGGGAATGCATTGTTTATTTGGCTACTAATTGTGGGGCTGCTGGAGTGACAGAAACCTAAACCCCCGTTAGGACACCATTGCATAAGGGAGTATAGGATCTCAGAGTTTAAGGCTGTGGTTAGGTTTATATATTAATTGATTTCCTATAGTTGCGGATGCTTGAGGGGGTTTAATAACAAGTATGTATTAGTCCAAGTAAGGTCGGTACATTAGCACAGGTTCACCCACACAACACTTACAACACCAAAGAAGAGTACTCAGTTATTTCAAGCAAAAGCACTTGACAAAATTCCTATGTGTCCTCGAGAACGTTTGGTCCTTATAAGTATTTCAACCGGCTTGTCCTTTGCTAAGAAAGGATTGGGCCACTTGCGGCAGTTGTTCGTTGTCTTTATTACTTAAACTTCGTTTCGTTGCTTTATCATAAAGCCCCTAAAAATCCGTTTGCTAAGTATTTACAGAGATTTCCTGCTCCATACCACTAGTAAACACTTTCTTCTCCTTGTTGGGATTGAAACTCCTATTTATTGAAAGTACTACGATACACCCCCTATATTTGTGGGTCATCAAGACTATTTTCTGGCACCGTTTCCGGGGAGTGAAGCGCTATTGAAGAGTGGAACTAGTGAAGGAAACTTCTACTGTGAGTATTGCTTTTTATTGCTGTTTGTTACTTTGTTTCCAATATGGATAACCCACATGGTTTTCTGTTTGGGAAAACTACTACCACTGTTAGGGTAGTATATGAACCACCACCTGTTGAGATAGATCCTTTTAAGATACCTACAAGTATTGTTGATTGTGTTATGGATAATTATTATTTTGTGGATGGAACAGTCCATCCTGGTGATCATTTTCTTTTTATCCATGAATTATGCGGGTTGTTTAAGTGTGCAGGTATCACAACTAAACAAGTGAAGAACAAGTTACTCTTTATATCCTTGAAAGGGAGAACTGAAGAATGGTATAAGCTGCTGAAGAATGGAAAATCCATGGAATGGGAGGAAATAGTACCTCTCTTTTATTCTAAATTCTATCCTCCCAATGAAATCCATAAGGATATAAATCTGGTATATAACTTTTGGCCTCATGATGGAGAGAGAACAACTCAAGCTTGGGGGATACTGAACTTACTAATGCTTAAATGTCCTATTCATGAACTCCCTAATAATATTATTATCAATAAATTTTATGCTAGGCTTTCTCTTCATGATAAAGATTTAATAGATGCTTCTTGTGCTGGATTATTCACACATATGAAGGAAGAAGCTAAATGGGATCTCCTAGGACATATTCAAGAGAACACTGAAGCTTGGGATAATGACAAATGAAGAAACTCAGGTATAAACTATGATTATGAATGCATTAAATCCTTTATGGGAACTGATGACTTCCGTGATATTAGTAATGAGTATGGTCTTGATCCTCAAGTTCTTGCGAAATGTTTTAAGGCCTTTGCCTCTTATATTGAAATTCCCAAAAAAGAGTGGGACAAGTACCAAGCTCCTTATAAAGACATTGTTACCCATGTTCCTACTAGCATAGAAGTATGTACTACTGATCCTATTTTGCCTGAACCTTATGTTGATAAAATCCCTTTTCCTGCTAAGGTAATGGAACATTTTATCATAGCAAATGTGGTTAGCAAAAGTACAAGGAAAACTATGGAACCTGATGAGCAAATAAATAATGAACCTGTGGTAGTGAAAGATCTTGTCACTAGAAATGTAGAGGATGAACACATTGTATTCTGTGAAGATGCTTCTAATATTATTTCTCATCCTAGTAAGGCTAGAAAAGCTAGTGTCCCTATGTTTTCTGTTAGAATTGGTGATCATTGCTATTATTGTTTATGTGATATTGGTGCTAGTTCTAGTGCTATTCCTTATGAGCTTTACAAGGAAATTATGCATGAAATTGGTCCTTGTGAGCTTGAGGACATTGATGTGGTTATTCACCTTGCTAATAAGGAAACCATTTTCCCTATTGGTATTGTAGGAGATGTGGAGGTTCTTTGTGGTAAGATTAAATATCCTGCTGATTTTCTAGTGCTTAATTCAGCAGCTAGCAAAACTTGCCCTATCATTTTTGGTAGACCCTTCTTGAACACTTGTGGGGCTATTATAGATTGTAAAGGGGAAAAAGTGTTAACTAAGTTTGATGGAGATTCTTATGATTTCAACTTTTCCAAATTTTCTAAAGCTCATTGTGAAAATAGTTTTCCTAATAAAGATTTTAGGATGGAACAACTTGCTTCTATTGATCTAGTTTATGACCTTGGACCTCTTTTTGACGACTGTAAGTATGCTCATTCTCATGATAAAGTTGTTGATAGTGACAGTTATATTGTCAACTTTATTCAAAGTGCTACTGAAAGTTATTATGAGAGAGGGAAACATGGTTTTATGCACCTCAATAATGTTAAGTTTCCCCGTTTTATGTTGAAAGATTTGAAGTTACATTTTTTTGTATTCCTATGCTAATGGCTTTTTGTTTCAACAATTTGTTTTCTCATGATACCCCCATGCATAGGAAGTGGGTTAGACTCAAATGTGTTGGTTATTTGCTTCTTGATACTCTCTTTCACTCCAGATATATATCTCCTATGTGAGCATCTTTGAAACTATCAAGCCTAACTTGAAGGCATTAAAGAAAAGTACTTCTTGGGAGATAACCCAATAGTTTTTTCGAGTCTTGGAAGTTATTACCTCAGTAATAACCGCTCCTTATCCTTTTTGTTTTGGTTTTGGTGTCAAGTTCAACTACTTTTGAGAGTGGAGGAGTTGTGAAAAGTGGTTGTCCAGGGATAGATTTTTGTGCTGCATTGGACAAATGCGTGAGGGAGCTCCGTACTTCGGATGGAGCTGTATTGTTTTGTGCTTGTTACCCAAGTTGTTACCCAACTTTCATTAGTTTTACACCTTTTGATTTGAGCAACAGAAGTTTTTCTGAAAAATCAATCTTTAACTACTGGTCTGTTTTGACAGATTTCTGCCATCATTTGCATTTGCCTCTCATATTGATTCCCTTCCAGGTTCTTTTGGGTTTTTGGAAAGGAGTTGCTACAGTAGCTTTTGTTTTGATGGATTTCATTTGAAGTGTGTACTTAAAGGTTTATTGTTTTTGCTTACACTAATGTTGCCATTGAGGTTTGTGTAATGCCTAGAATGAAAGAAATTTCCAGGAGAAGAAGAAAAGTAATCTGAAGAGTTGTCTTTGCATAGGTAAAAGTGGTGAAAACAGAAGGTTCGTGAAATCCTAATATTTTTATATTTTTGATGTTTTTATTGCATATGAAAGGTTACGAAATGAAATAGAGGTGGAAACGGAGTCCGGGGTTGCCACACCCACCCTAGGCGCGGGCCCCAGCTGGCCGCGCCTGGAGGGGGTGTGAGCCCCCTAAGCTCCATCTCCACCTCGTTTTTGCATCAGTACCTTCCTTATGCAATAGGTGCCCAAAGGGAACTTGCCGTCGGTTTGGGATCTGCCTCGTTCTAACCATGCAGGGAAGGAACATACTAAGAAGGAAGAGTGGGGAAAGAATAACAAGGACTGGGACTCTCTGTCCGATATGATCATGAACCGCATTGAGCAAAATTCGGAGTTTATTCATACTCTGACCTTCGAGATTGAGGATTTGAGGAAGCTGGTTGAGGATCTTATCAAGAGAACACCATCACCACCAAAGGAGTAATTCGTCATCAGGTTTGGCATCCCTTTGGCTTGTTCCAAGCTTGGGGGAGTGTTGCGGTATCACATCATTATCTTTTATCTTTTACCTTTTTAGTGGATTCATGTCTTTGGTAGAGAAGTTATCTTATAGGTTGGTTTGCATTGTGGAAGTATCTCTCCTTTAGTTGATTATCTATGTATCCCTTGGTGTGAGTGCCTTTATGGAATATTAATGAGAAGTTTCATATTTTACTTTTTGCACTTCTTATTTTAGTTTGCAATCTCTATTATATGATTGATCTTGTTGATCAGTATTGGCATCACTTTGGGAGCATCAAGTAGATCTAAATTGGTTTTGGCAAACCGAGCTCTGGTCAGTAGCAACACTTTCTAAGGTTTGAGAGGAAAGATAAAAATCTTACAGGTATTTTGTATCATTTATTTTCTTTCTTGATTGGCTCATAAGCTTAGTATTCTTTATTTAAGATCTTTTTGTGTCTTCAAGGAAGATTGCATGTTTGGCTTTATCACTTGTAGGTTTTATTGTTTCTTTTAACTCTTTTGCTTGCTACCCAACCTTGCTACCCAAAAACCTGTTTTGAGAAGGCATACTTCTCATGCATCCAATCCCTTTGAACCAAACCCGTGCCATTTGTGTCCATGATATCTACCTATTAGCATTATTGCTATTCCAAGCAAATTCTCAAGCTTCATCATCTTTCGAATTAAAAATTATTTTGTTATGTGAAAACTAGTTAGTAAAGCTCTCACGAACTTGATGGCACACCTTATTTTCTTGCCACTAATAATCTTGAACCATTGTGTCATCGAAGTCGTATATTCTTGCATCTATACGTTGGGATTAGCAGAACTGTGTTGTCATGGGGAACGCTTTCAACACTTATGGATACATATCCAGTTGATATCATGCTTTTTTGTTTGCGGATGTCGTCAGTGTGAAATAAAAGGGGAGCTTGTAAGTCCATGGAGTTATGTATGTGTGTTAGAGAAACGCCTAGGCCGCTAGCCTAAGCCATGCCTAATCATGTGGAAACTTGCAGCATAACCATAGTGAGCGATCTATGAAGCACCCTCAATAAAAACCTATGCAAATAGCAAATAGCAAAAAAAAGATCACTGAGATGCTCACTGTCTGCTTGTCTTGTCATTTTGATTATGGGATAGCTCCTATATCATGTGCAAGGGGTACCCCGTTGGCAGTTCTTTATGATACACATGTACTTACAATGACAAAAACTTACCGGTAACTAAAGTTGAGTAGCATGAGGAGCGACCCTCGTACTCAAGGGACATGAGATTGCCAACTTATATTTCATCAAGCATATACTCCATCCTTGTTCACTTTAACCTTAATCATCTCAAGATGCTTATGATAGGGGAAATTAGGCATCAAAACTAGTAAGTACCATAATATTTTGGAAGCTTTTTTTGACTTGAACTCCCTGCTTCCCTCTATGAAGGGACCTTTCTCCTACTTCTAAGTTGAGTCAGTAAACCTACTTCCTCCCTATCTCTAGCAAGCATTTGAGTTGTTGTGTTGCAAGAATTCATATGATGATTTATTCACTCATGATATCTATCTTCCTTGTTTGCACAAGACTCTTATCTATTGAGTATTACTTTGAAAGCCATCATTGTGAAAAACCTTTTTAAGCAAAGAGTGCTCCTTTTTTTGAAGACTTCTACAAAGGCTTTATTTGTGAAACTGTTTGTCAGCTGTTCTCTGACCAAGAACAAAGTTTGCCAATTCCAATTATGATTTATCTTTATGCATCTCTATTGTGACTCCTGAACTTGTTGCAAGATAAGTTATATAATGGTGAGTTGCTTTCTTCTATGAGTTGTGTAATGGTAAGTGTGATGCTTCTTGTTTGTATTCTTTTATCGACACTTCACTCCATAAACCTGTGGACATGTTTACTGAACTCAGTTTTCGGTTGGGGACAAGCGAAGGTCTAAGCTTGGGGGGAGTTGATACATCCAATTTGTATCACCATTCTATATCATAATTTTCCTCTATTCATTGATATGTGTCTTATTATGAGGTGTTACTTATGTCTTTTCCTCTGTTTTTGCATGTTGGATGATTCTTGGAGGATGGACTGTCGGAGTCAGGATTCTGATGGAAAAAGAGGTGTTTTGATGCAATTTCGCGAAGATCATAAAAATACCAGAAAAATCATGGAAAATTATATTTTCCCAGAAGACGAAGGAAGCCAGAAGGGGAGGCGGAGTTGGGCCACAGGGGGCCCACACCCCCCAGGAGCGCCCCCTAGGCCGCGCCTAGGGTGGGTGTGGCCTACCTGGCCGGCCTCGGACTCCGCCCTCTCTCCTATATCTTCCTCTCGGAACCCTAATACCATGGGGCGACCATAGAAAGATTATGCCGCCTCTGCGGGGCGGAAAACACCGAGAGAGAAAGAGCTCTCCGGCAGACAGATTTCTGTCGGGGAAATTCCTTCCCGGAGAGGGGAGATCGTCTCCATCAACACCATCATCAAGCTAGACTTCATCGGGATCATAATCCACACCATAATCTCCACCAGCACCATCATCACCACTCCATCCACACCATATCATCTTTGATCGTGATCCATATGATGTCTCGTGAGTAGTTCGTTTAGTTCTTGAGGACATGGGAGAAGTCATGTTGTTAGTAGTGGATTTGTGTTGAGATATTATTCAATGGATTAGTATTTAACTTGTGGTGCTATTCTTCTAGTGGTGTCATGTGAACTTCGACTACATGATACTTCACCATTTATGGGCCTAGGGGAATGCATTGTATATTTGGCTACTAATTGTGGGGTTGCCGGAGTAATAGAAACCTGAAACCCCGTTAGGACACCATTGCATAAGGGAGTGTAGGATCTCAGAGTTTAAGGCTGTGGTTAGGTTTATATCTTAATTGCTTTCCTATAGTTGCAGATTCTTGCAGGGGGTTTAATCACAAGTATGTTTTAGTCCAAGTAAGGTCGTTACATTAGCACAGGTTTACCCACACAACACTTACAACACCAAAGAAGAGTACTCAGCTATTTGAAGCGAAAGCACTTGATAGAATTCCAATGTGTCCTCGAGAACGTTTAGTGCTTATAAGTATTTCCACCGGCTTGTCCTTTGATAAGAAAGGATTGGGCCACTTGCTGGAGTTGTTCGTTGTCTTTATTACTTGCACTTTGTTTTGTTGCTTTATCAGAAAACCCCTAAAAATTCGTTTGCTAAGTATTTATAGAGATTTCCTGCTCCATACCACTAGTCAACACCTTCTGCTCCTCGTTCGGATCGACACTCCTATTTATCAAAAGTACTACGATACACCCCCTATACTTGTGGGTCATCACAAGTTGTTAAAGCTTTTACAGAACACATCAAAGTTCCAAAATAGGGTTCGGCCAAGTATGATCCACCACCCGAACCTGAGAATAAAAGAGAAGTTAAAGCAGCATTGTCCTCCCTAGAACCAATGTATGAGATACCTTTTCCTAACACTACACAAAAGAATATTTTGGAATATGAATAGGTCAAGGCAGTACAGGAGGAGAAAGAAGAGGAAAGTGTGCCAATAATTGAAGAACATCTAGATGAAACCAAAGATGAAGAGGTAACCAAGGAAGCAATCATGGCTATGTATGCACATTGTAACATAGTTGAACTTGATGAAGATATTTCTATATTGGTTGAAGGTAAAATTAAGGTAAAATATGTGGGTAAGCCTATTCTTCCCTCCATATTTAAAGAAACCTCGCATTAGGGTTTATGTGATCTTGGCGCCGAAGTTCATATTATATCCTATGACTTTTATTTAGAAATAAAAGAAGAGATAGCACCGGCTACAATAGAACATACTGATATGACAATCATGTTAGCCAATAAAAATGTTATAATTCCAATGGTAGTAGTTGAAAATGCAACTGTCACAATTGACAATATAAATTTCCCTATTGATTTTGTAGTTGTTGATATGCCAATTGACACTTTTTGCCCAATCATATTTGGAAGAAACTTTTTGAGTGATATAGGTGCCATAGTCGATTTCAAAAAGGAGGCTGTATCCCTTAATCTTGGGTAAGCGAAAAAATAATTCCACTTTTCCAAA
The DNA here is from genome assembly GCA_916181665.1 of Avena sativa. Taxonomy (NCBI): domain Eukaryota; kingdom Viridiplantae; phylum Streptophyta; class Magnoliopsida; order Poales; family Poaceae; genus Avena; species Avena sativa. Next base: position 205,100,997 of record OV702281.1, on the reverse strand, counting down.
CTTAAAGACAAATCTCCACATATACAAGAAGAAGAGAAAGATAAGACTATTGAGGATATGACATCTCTTTTCTTAAATAATCAAGATGAATAAATAAATGAAGATCCAAATTATGAAGAAATAATTATGGATGGTAGAACTTTAGAAGAACTAGAAAGTGAATTTGATTCATTTCCCATTGAAGAAACTCCAACTGATGAAACTTTTGAAGAGCCTGAAAAGTGAGGGGATGAAGAATTACCACCACAGAATTAAAAACTCTACCAGATAATCTTACGTATAGATTCTTAGATGATACTAATAAATTCTCTGTTATTATTACTGCTAAACTTTTAGGGGAAGAAGAAGAACTCATGAAGGTACTAAAGGAGAACCGCGTGGCCTTTGGGTACTCAATTGACGACTTGAAGGGTATTAGTCCCATGACGGCCTCCCATCGAATATTCATGGAGGAAGGTGCTAAATCAGTTGTGGAATTTAGTAGAAGACTGAAGCCTGAAATGAAGGAATTGGTAAGAAAGGAAATGGTATGCCTCCTTGATGCAGGTATAATTTATCCTGTAAAAGAAAGTGAAAGGGTAAGTCATGTTCATATTCTTCCTAAGAAAGGCGTCTTTATTATTGTTCCTAATGAAAACAATGAATTGATACCTACTAGAACTATTGTTGGATATTGGATGTGCATAGATTTGAGGGAATTGAATAAGGAGACTGTAACATCCCAAAAATATTAATCAAGGTTATCAATTCCAATCACCCAAATTTAGGGTTAACAAAAACTTTTGTAATTAAATCTATACGAATGCATGAGTGTATGTGATGAATGCATGTATCCTTGAATGTACTTGTTTTATTGTTGTGAATGGAAAGGATTGTCTTAAAGATGAAAACAACATCATCTAAATCATTTCCAACCAGAATAATCTTCGGAAATTCAAAAACAAACAAAATGAGCTAATGGTCATTTTTTCCAATCTTGCTCACTACACCACTTTGAGTGTTTCTAGTCCAAGATTTCAAATAGAAACAAATCCAGTTATTTTCACCCCTTGCTAGACCAAGTGAAAATGAAATAGAGCCCACCTTGCAAACCCACAGAAACTTTTGGCAACCCTATTCAAATGACATTTGAAAAATGGATCTAGTTCATATGGGAAGATCACCATTTCTCAAAACCCAACAAAACCAGTGCACCTTGACAAATCCAATCAACCAGAGACTACCTAGTATGTGAACATTACATCCACGAAGTTTCAACCAAAAATTCAAATTTGAAATTCTTTCGGCCATTTCATCGAACACTTGGAGACAGAAAACAAATTTGGCAAAACTTCACTGTTTTGAGCAGTGATCACCCCAAACCTTGTTCCCCATTGATCACCCATGTTTCCCCCAGTGCCAACCAGTGCATTGAACCAACCTAGACCCTACCCAATGCACCATTCCATGCATGCCCGAGCCAACCCCGGCCAACCGACCATGGCTAGCTAGCAGGAGCAAGCGCCGCGCCTAGCCACCGTGTCCAGGAAAAACGCCACCGTCCATCGCCACCCCCTGTCTAGCCCTCGAGCCCTGCCAAGCCGTGGACCACTGTGAGACCCTGGCGCATGGCTCAATAGGATTGATAGGAAACCCATACCAACAAGTTGCAACTTCTTTTCCGGAAGCTCATTCGAAAAGAACTCTAAGGTTAAGCGTGCTTGGCCTAGACAAATTCTAGGATGGGTGACCAACCGGGAAGTGGGTAACCAGGTGCGCACGAGTGAGGACAAAGTGCGCAGAAAAGACTAGTGTTGGTCTGTGGGGTTAGTCTAGAGATCCTATTGTGCTGCCAGAAGTGACAGCCGTCGGTCCGGAGTGACCGGGGGTGTTACAAATTGGTATAAGAGCCGACCCTCGCGGTTAAACGGGCGTGTGCGGTCAGTGGCGGACATGTGGCGCATGGCGCGTGTGGCCCGGAGTGGACACGGCATGGCACATGTGCCGGCACTGGACGCACAGACGTGTGCCAAGAGGGGACGTTCCTGTCTTGTGGTTGATCGATGAGGACGTCGATCTTCTAAGGGTGGGTGTATGTGAGACTCTGGCGCATGGATCAATAGGATTGATAGGAAACCCATACCAACAAGTTGCAACTTCTTTTCCGGAAGCTCATTCAAAAAGAACTCTAAGGTTAAGTGTGCTTGGCCTAGAGCAATTCTAGGATGGGTGACCGACTGGGAAGTGGGTAACCGGGTGCGCACGAGTGAGGACAAAGTGCACAAAAAAGACTAATGTTGGTCTGTGGGGTTAGTCTAGAGATCCTATTGAGCTTCCAGAAGTGACAGTCGTCTGTCCGGAGTGACCGGGGGTGTTACAACCACCGAGAACGCACGCACCTAGTTTGTCTCTGCCATGTCAAGAGCGCTCCAGCTCGCTGCAGTCGACACGCTCGCACAGACCGCGCCTCGCCTTCGCCGCCCATGCATGTGATCACCACCGTCCCAGGAACCTCCCAAACATCCCTTTTTGCCTCCGCGCGACCCGTAGCCACTGCGCGTCATCAAAACCGCAGTCCGTGCCGCTCAGAGCACCAGCTCATTCCGACCGAACCGCACCGCCCCTTGCCGCGCCATCAATCCTTTGATCACCGCCAAGAGACCACGCACCGTCCCCTAGCCCAGCCATGCCCATAGCTCGCTGTAACGCCGACCCCGACGAGCACTGCCCATGTCGCTCGGCCTCTCTCGCTCGGCTATAAATGGAGGCCTTCCCCGCTCATTTTGTTCACACCATTCCACTACCCACCTCTCACTGATCCTTCTCACTTCTTCCCGAAGCAAGGCGAGCACAGCATCGCCGGAATTTTGCCGGAGCCTGCCGCGCTGGAGGAGAAGGGCGCCGATTATTGGAGCCACCCCAGGAGGAGCCGCCAGTACCAGGAGAATCGCCGTTGTTGACTTTGTCATTCGCCCCATGGCCGACCATCGCCTGAGTGTAACATCGTAAAAATAATAATCAAAGTTATCAAATTCCAATCACCTAAAATTAGGGTTAACAAAAACTTTTGTAAATTAAAATCATATGAATGCATGTGTGTATGTGATGAATGTATGAATGCATGGATGGACTTGTGTGATTGTTGTGAATAGCAAGGAATGGTTTAAATATGAAAAAAAATCATCTAAATCATTTCCAAGCAGAAACAAATCAATAGAAATTCAAAAACAAACAAAACAAGCAAATGGTCATTTTTGCCAATCTTGCTCACTAGGCCACTTTGAGTGTTTCTAGTCCAAGATTTCAAACAAAAACTAAACCAATTTTTTCACCCCTTGCTAGACCAAGTGAAAGTGAACCCAAGCCCACCTTGCAAACCCACAGAAACATTTGGCAACCTGATTCAAATGACAATTCAAAATTGAATCTATATCATATGGGAAGATCACCATTTCTCAAAACCCAACCAAACCAGTGCACCTTGACAAATCCAAGCAACCAGAGACTCCCTAGTATGTGACCATTGCACCCACCAAGTTTCATCCAAAAATTCAAATTTAAATCTCTTGCGGCCATTTCATGAAACACCTTCTAAGCACAAATCAAATTAAATAATAAACACTATTGTGAGCAGTGTATGTGCCAACCTTGTTCCCTCTCTAGCTCTCACTACACTCCCATTAGATCATTAAACTTGTCTAAGCAGCCATAGCTCACTGTGAACTCGACCATGCCATCAATGGCCACCATGGCCGAGCACACTTGCCACCCCCAACGTCGACAGCATGCTACAAGCCTAACTAGCCTTGCCAACCGTGTCTGGGACGCACGCCACCGTCCACCGCCACCCCCTGTCCAGCGCTCGAGCCCTTCTAGCCACTGGACCACAGGGAACACTCACGCCCATTCTCTCTACAACCATGCCGAGAGCACGCTAGAGTGCCGCGCTCGACATGCTTGCACAGACCGCGCCCCGCCTTCGCCGCTCGCGTACGTGATCACCATTGCCCTAGGAACCTCCCAGACAACCCCGTGCTCCGCCGCGCGACCCGTAGCCTCTGTGCGCCATTAAAACTGCCGTTGGTGCCACATAGAGCGTCGACGTGTTCCGACTGAACCGCACCGCCCCACGCCTTGCCATGAAGACGTTGAGCATCGACAGGAGGCAGTGCACCATCCTTCGGCCATGCCATTAGCTCACTGTGAAGCCGACCCCGATGAGCTCAGCCTGCACCCTTCGGTTCCCTCGTCGCACTATAAATAGAGGCCTCCCCCATTTGAATTCAGCACACCATTCTGCTCCCCTCTCTCTCAGAACCACCCCACTTCTTCCCCGGAGCAAGGCAAGAACCAGTTTGCCGGAATTTCGTCGGAGCGTTCCGCTACTAGAGGAGAAGGGAGCCGTCGATTGGAGCAGCCCTAGGAGGAGCCACCAGTACCAGGAGGATCGCCATTGTTGACTATGTCATTCGCCCCCATCGCCGACCCTCGCCTGTGCCCCCGTGAGCCGCCACTGACCCCACTGTCCGAGCTAAGGTTTGTGCTCGTCGCGTTCTGTTCAGACGTGGACGACGACCCTCAGCCGTTGATCCTCGATCTAATCCTACGGTTATAATCGACCTGTACACCTTCGCCACTCTCTGTCTCACTGGCGAGTGGGGATAACCACTTAACCCACCCTTGTGTGCTGTGCGTAGTGGGCCGACCCAGTTAGCACTTCCGCATGACCCAATAGTTTAAATTTATATTTTTTATTTTTGTTTCAAACCTAGTTCTGTCTATAGATTCAAAATTCAATCCGGAGAGTTTCACTAAACCAAATTGCATGAAACCAATTTTGTTAGAAAGGTATTGAAATTCATAATCCAAGACCGTTGGATTCAAACTATTTGGAATTGTAGATCACCTATAGTAAAAATAACAAGGCAGAGACTTTTCTGCATTCAAACATTTTTCAAAATTCATTCATAAAAGCTTTTGAGTTGTTTCCAACTCTCAAAAAACACATTTGACAAGACCTTTCTGAATATATAAAGTTATCTAGGTTTACTTGAAGTAAGAATGGATAAGTAATAAAAGAATGCCCCATAGGCATTTCTAGTCATTTTATTTAATTAAAATAAAAGGGTTAAACCTAGATTGTGTCACCACTTTAAATCACATTCCCAAGTACTGAAACGTGTGGTGATGACATGTTTCAACATGATCTCATGCTTTAGTTGGAGAATATTAAATCTTAAGTAGTTTTTCAATGAGTAGAAATTACTTTTCTAAAATAAAATAAATAAAACTAGTGCCTTAATCTTTGTGATGTTTGTGATGATGCTAGATCATCTTGTGAGAACCCTGATGTTATAAATAGAATTAGTTAAGTATTGTTTGGTGATTGTGTACCTCATATTTATTTATAGAAGCTAGTACCGACCAAGGATACGAAGATGAAGGAGATTACTACGAGGAAGAAGCCGAGGAGAACTTCAACCACTGCTCTGCACAAGGCAAGGTATCTAAGCAAGCTTCACAAACAAGTTAATTTTGCAAGCTAACATTTGCATAATAACTATGCAAACTAGATTCCTTAGGTATATGTGATTACACCCCTTTGATTATACCCAATCCCAGGTTTAATTGCAAGTTGGTTTATTTTTATTTCTTTATCAAAGCTCCTTAGTTATGTTTACTTAGTGACTTGTAAGTTTTGGAAAGATATAAAAGGTAGAATAAAGAGCATAAAACATGACCTAAGTTAGATAGATCTTGATGTCATCCTGAGGCATGAGATTGAACTTAGATAAGACACATTTGTTTATCACCCCTCACTAGTGTTTACCCCCAACTTTAGTGGTTAGTGATAAGCATAAAACTTGATCACTTTAGATGGGAGTACCTGGTGAAAAGGATTATGAAAACCTTAGAATGATGAGTCATTCTAATGAAATGTTTTGACATGTGTTCCTGAACACCAGAAGATTTTGATGATGAAAATGTTGAGCCATGAGCCTTAGCCCTTTATAAAACTAATGGTTGTCTCGATGCGATACCATTCCAATTTTACCGTACAACCAAAATACCCGAATTTGGGTAGGGCTTGACTGGAAGTTTATATACCTTAGTATGGGTTCCCTTACGGCCGAGGTTTGAGTTGAGGATACCTCATGAAGATTGACCACCTATGAAGTTCCCATGATGACATATGGTCATGGTTGGGAGGCCAAACTCATAGGAGAGGTGCCTATACGAGTGTGTGTAATTGAAAGGTTAGGATTGATTATCCGCATACTGAGTATGGTGAATTCAGGATTGTTCCTGATGGATGTATCGAATATTGTGGTGAAAGTTTACCACCTCTGCAGAGTGTCAAACTATTTGAGTAGCCGCGTCCGTGGTTATGGACAGTTGGAGTGGCCATACTATTCCGTCGTCGGGAATTCCGCCTGGTGTTTTCCTAGAGCATCTACGGACACCATCCGTGAAGGGAGTGGACATCGACAACCCGGACAGAGTTGACTCTTTTGTTCACATGGTGACAAACGTCCCTCCGGCTTGGACAAAACCGTTCATGGAGTATCTCGAACACGGAACTTTGCCCGACGACGAGGTCCAAAGACAACAAATAGTATGTCGAGCAAAGGGCTATACCATAATCAATGGACAGCTCTACAAAAGAAGCACCACTGGTGTATATCTTAAGTGTGTTTCCCAGCAAGAAGGTATTGAAATCCTACGTGAAATCCATCTCGGAGATTGTGGGCATCACGCTGCTCCCTGATCGTTGGTCGCTAAATCTTTTTGGCAAGGATTCTACTGGCTGACCGCGAAGGCGGACACCGACAAGCTGGTTGAGACATGCATGGGATGCCAGTACTATGCCCGACAACCACATGTTCCTGCTGAAGAATTGCGAACAATACCAATAACTTGGCTGTTTGCAGTCCGGGGGATGGACATGGTTGGTATGTTGTAGACGGCACCATGTGGGTTTACGCATCTTCTAGTAGCAGTTGATAAATTCACCAAATGGATAGAAGCTAAACCCGTTAGAAAGCTCAATGGGGAAACTACCCTTAGGTTTGTCCGGGATCTAGTGGTGAGATTTGGTCTCCCACATAGCATAATCACCAACAACGGCAACAACTTGTCACTCGGAGAAGTGGAGGCTTATTATTGGGACAAGGGCATCCGACTTGACCTTGCATCTGTGGCACATCCATAGTCCAATGGTCAGGTTGAGCGAGCCAATGGATTAATTCTGCAGGGAATCAAGCCACGTCTTGAGGCACCGCTACATAGAGCAGCTGGAGTCTAGGCGGAAGAATTGCCATCTGTGCTGTGGAGTTTACGAACTACACCCAACAGATCCACCGGCTACACCCCTTACTTCATGGTATATGGAGCAGAAGCCATCCTACCTTCCAACATCCTTCATGATGCACCAAGAGTTGCCGCCTACGATGAAGATGACACTGAAGAATCTAGACGCCTAGATGTGGACCTTCTCGAGGAGGAACGCGTATTGGCATGCCAAAGATCCGCCATCTACCAGCAGAATCTATGCAGCTACCATAGTCGCCGTGTTCAGCATCGCTCATTTAAAGAGGGGGATCTGGTGCTCCGACTTAAGCAGAAGAAGTCAGACAAATTATCCCCGCCATGGGAAGGACTGTTCATCATAAGCAAAGCGCTGGTCAATGGGTCTTACTACCTCGTTGACAATCGTGAACTGAAGTATAGACCCAACAAGGATCATAAGCGTAAGCGACGCGACCCGGATGATGACTACCCGGAGCTTGATCGACCATCGAACATAGCACAGCTACGTCCTTTCTACACTTAGCATCTTTTATCTATTGTGTACCTCTTATATGATCAATGAAATAAATCTCTCTGTTTCACTCATATTTCTGAGTCTTTTACCTCCTTTAGTGTTCATTTTTGGATCGTATAAAACCTTTATGCGCAAGTTTTGCAATTGCACTTGTGAAAATTCTGCCTATGGGCGTTAGATTAAGTTTTCTGGTCTACACGTTCTTTGTCGTTTTTATGTGGATTCTGGAGTAGTGACTTTCGGCACTTATTATCAGCGATTTTGTGCTTAGGTTATTGACTGTGCCATTGGGAATCACCGCCTGAGCGCATAGTTCCGACAATGAGTCTTCCGACTCACGAAAAGACAAGCATAAAAACCAAAGTAATGGATAAGCCAGCACTTGCTTAAAAAATATATACATGCTAGAACCAGTTCTTGAGTAGCAGGAAATAGCACCATTGTTTTCCTCCTTAAGTTAACTAGTAGTTTTTTCCACATACAAATTCCAGAGGAAACAAATATTACATATTGTTTTTTATTCCTCTGGAGCAGGTGACTTGGACGCAACATCGTCAGCAGCAAGAGAACCATCTTCCTCGAAGTCGGCGGTGTTGAGGGACTCGGAGGAGCTTTGGCTGTTGCCGTCAATGGTTTTCATGGGCATGAAGACGTTAGGGTCGACCAACTCGGTGACTCTTGTATCAAAACCCGCGAGTGACGCCAAAATAGCCTTGTGATCTATCTCTTGGCCATCGTCATCCACGTCGGGGATACCGGAGGTCACCGTGTTGATGTCAGCGTTTTCGTAGTGAGCCTTAACCATTGACAGCGCCATCCTCGTATCGGCCCGGGTACATGAAGCTTTCCAGCTTACAATATGCTCGGGGGCTCGGCGCAAAATCTTCGAGAACTTCTCCATGGAATCGACCGCCTTGATGTTTATCTGAAGGGGCTTGGCTATCTCTTGGTCTGCTTGATGGCGGTGTTGATAAAGTTGCCGGCAAGGACCATGCATTCTTCTGGCGGAGGAGGCGACTGGGTCAACCCAATAGGTGCTGCAAATTTATGACAAAGGAACGCATGAGTTCAATAACGAAAAAAAGTTCAGAGTATCTAGCTTACAGAAGTACAAGGAGGAGAATCACTTACTAAAGATGCTAATCTCAGCCTGCCGGAGGGTATCCGCCATGGAGTCCCGTGCTTGTCGGAGGATCCTGTACGCTTCAAGATGGCGCTGATTTTGCTCATCGGCAGCTTTCTTATGCTCTTTCAGGATCATGATTTCCTCCTTCAAGCGGTTCATCTCCGTATTGGCGGAATCCTGCAAGACTTTCATGGAGTCCTCATGCATCTTCAGCATATACTTCCTCTCCTGCTTAAGGATCTTGTTTTCACTATCCAGCTGCAGAATATTTGTTCAACAATATCCTTAGCCTTGGAAATGGCTTCTGCAAGTTGGAAAAAGAACAGTACACAGTGTTTACTTAGAGAATGTTGGCACAAGACCAAGTTGGAATACAAAAAAGAAAGGAAAAATAGACGCTTGCTCTTGGTGATTTGTTCCTTCAAGAAGGCAGTTTTACCCTTTTCTTCTTCCAAGTCCGCACGCATCTTCTGGTACTTCTCATTGGCCATGCCTCTCTGAGCATTCTCATTCTATGGAAAATTTAATGATGTTTAGTCTACTTGGAGCATATAGCAAGATAACTATCCACCTAGAAGCTTGGGGTCTACAGTGAGAGTTTTTAACTTAGCAATATTCTTGGTCTTTCTTTAAGCATCCAGTAGGAACTGATTTAGTTTTCAACTAGAAGCTTGGGGGCTACAGTATAAAGTTTTTAACTCAGTCATATGCTTAGTTTCTCTTTAAGCATCTAGTCGGAACTAATTCTGTTACAACTAGAAGCTCGGGGGCTACAGTATCGAAATTTACAAAAACTGTGTATGCTACTATAAAAGCATCTAGTCGGAATAATACATTCAAACTATATGCTTGGGGGCTACAGTGAGAAGTTTTCTAGCTTAGTCACTCTTAGAGCATTTAGATGCAAAGACCTATGGTTTTCCATCTAAATCCTCGGGGGATACAGTGGGATACTCATATGAAATGTAAAAGGCAAATAAAACTTACAAGTGCAATGATCTTGAGGTTGGTAGCACTCTCAGCAAGCAACTTGCCAAAAGAAAGGTTGTTTCCTTGCAAGATTTCTGCTTGCCACAAAAGCTCCTCAAGACCGCATGTTGGAGATGTTGGCGCCGCGCCAGGAACCAAAGCGGAGCTACTCGGTGTAAGTGCTGGGTAGACTATCTTCGGGAACTCGACGGTTTTCCTAGGTGCGAAGACGCCGCCTTCGGCAGACGTACCACTATCCACCACCACCTTACCACTACCGATGGAACCCTTAGCCGGAGCTTCGGCCATTTGACTTGCGACACTTTCTTGCGTTGCCTGTTCGCCGACAACGGCAGGCTCTGCGGAGGCACCTGAGTCCACTTCCATGGCGGAAGGGCTAGATGCATCTTTGTCCTGTGAGCTTGTCGGAGCTGGCGTAGGCTGGACGCTGGGAGTGACAGGGGCGATGGCGGGAGATGTGTGGGGAGACATGACACGATGCAACATATCCTTCATGTTTCTAGAAGCCCCCAAAGCTTTGGAGGTCTTCCTCAAACTAGTAGTGGCCTTCTTCCTGAAACGTGCAAAAAGTATAAGTATAGGAGTAAGACAAGCAATGGACAATGTCGGAGAGAAAGAAGCTTACACAACAGGGGGTGATTTGGCAAAGGGGATCCCGGTAACCTTTCTTTTCTCCGCCTCCAGGGCGGCAGTAGTCTTCTTGGAGGCTCCACCCTTCGTCTTCTTCTTGTTGCCTCCGTCGGCAGCGTCAGAGGTGGACCTCTCCCGCTTTCGCGCTAGCAGGACATCGTCGTTGGACACGACGGTGACTTCCTTCATATTTGGGTCATAGATTTGGAAAGCCATGCTATCCTCCTCTAGAGTGCTAAGCTGTTAAGTGAAATCCCACAAGTGTTAGATGAGGATGGTAAAGGTTAGACAGAAGAACTAGAGTATATGTCATACACAGAAAATAAACATCATACCTTTGGGCACGTGCCGTCAACGAACATGTCGTAGGTGATGGTGAAGCCACGCTTCCTATCCTTCACCTTGACAATGTCCTTGAGTCGGTGCTTGACGGAGTCACTCGAGAAATTTCCCTCGGAGATGCAGAGGCTATCCTTCCTATCCTTGGTGTACACATGCATCAGCTTCAAGCGGTGTTGCAGAGGCTGGATCCGCCTAACGAACCAGCACATGGCCAGGTCCAATCCGGTCAGACCCGTATCTACGAACCACTCTATCCGCCTTATAGCGCGGGAAGCGTCGATGTTGGAGGGAAGGGAGGTATGGGATCTCCATGTCGAGGCTTCGGCGACAGCTCCATCGACGAAGTCCAGATACGTTGCTTCTTGGCCGGCCAGAGGGATATCTGGGCCGTAGAAGTACGTTCGTTGCCAGGTCTTACAAGACTCGTGGCTGACTATGTCGGGGAACTGCCGGCCAGGCCGGATCTTAAAACTAATTGTGCCACAGTTCCTGAGCTCGTCCTTGCTGGCTCTGGCTTCCCTCTTGATGATGAAGAAATAAATAAAGAGATCTATCCTAGGCCTAATCCCTAAGTAACCCTCACAGAGCGCCGCGTAATTGCTATGCGCGAGGATGCTATTGGGGGAGAGATTCTGAGGCTGTACTCGGTAATGGTTGAGGATAGCTAGTAAGAAATTGGAGATGGGTAGAGAAACGCCGCGTACCAGTTGGGCTTTGAGGTACACCTTCTCTCCTGCTTGGGAGAAGGGGTGACCTTGCCGACCGGCGCCCCCTCCAGGCGAGCCCCTCCGTCGCAGGGAGGTAGCCCTCGACGAGCAACTCCTTGATGTCGCGGTCCGTGATGTCTGAACCACGCCAGTCCCCCTTATGGGAATCATTTTCCTCTTCCAGCAGCTCCAGCGCCGCTGGATTGTGGTCGTTGCTGGTGGATTCGGCCACCGCAGACTTGGGGATCACCAGGCCCTCTGGGGCACGAGGACGGTGCTCGCCGGCTTTGCCGCGGCATCGCCTGACGCCACCATGGAGGAGGCAGGGCTGCTGCTAGCCATTGGGGAGATTGAGATGGTGACTGCGAAGGTTGAAGGGATAGGGTTTTTCACAGAATGCGCGGAGATCTCGAGGAGGCGCTCACTGGAGGAAGAAGACGACGCATGAGGAGAATGAGGCGAAAAGTAAAAATTCCACTACTGTTACAATTTATAACCTATGGCGACAAGATTCGTGCAAGACGATTGAATGGTTGACGCGTGGGCGACTTGTGCAGGAGCGTGCGTGGAAATTTCGCCACGTTACCAACCGTCGCCGCCAACGGTTCGTATCGCTTGCATGGGAAAAATGGACATGATTGTGTTCTCTGCATGTGTGAGTTACGAGGCGTTGCTGACCTATGTCTACGACGTCCTAGCTGTCACTGGCAGATGAACCATCACATCGGAAGATTCCGGCATGGACAGATCCAGTCCGGCTATGGAAGAGTACGATAGAAGATTCAGCAATTCTACGACTTAAAAATTGAAGATGGAGAAAACCTTGCAGGGTTCTTTAGGAGGACTATAAGATATTTCTTGATGATTTTCCGACATCCATCTAGACGGAGCATTCACCCTGAAGAGGCAAGATGGCGCAAGATCTCGGAGTTCTCTGGGGGCTACTGTTGGGGATATGCTATATGGGTATCCTCATAGCATGTATCATATCCGAATAACCGGGGTGGCCCATGGTTGGTAGCGTGGCCCATGGCCTGCTGGGCGGCCCAGTTAGATGGATCAAAAAGGGAGGCCCATGCTGGATAAAGGAAGGCTACGGTGGAGTCACCGACGTACCCGGAGCCTTGGAGTGCAAGACACGCTAGACTAGTTGTGAGCAGTGTAGGACTATGTAACCTATCCGGTAGGACTTTCCCTGTAACCCTAGGACCTGGCAACTATATAAGTCGGTCCTATGGGAGACTTTAGGGCAGACAATCTCAGACAACCTAGTGTCGACTACGTCGCACCTCGCACAACGAACCAATCCCTGTAACTCGGTGTATTGCCATTATAGTGATTTATAGCAGGTGTAGGATTCCGCCACCGTTGTGGGATTTGAACCTAGATAAGTTGTGTTACCTCGTACGCGTCAACCGATCGCCTTCCCCCATGTCTCTAAACACGCACTGTGAGAACCTCTCCATGGCATAATCGTCGGCAATACCACGACAATGCCTATACTAGTGTGTGTAATTGAAAGGTTAGGATTGATTATGCGCATACTGAGTATGGTGAATTCAGGATTGTTCCTGACGGATGTATCGAATATTGTGGTGAAAGTGTACCACCTCTGCAGAGTGTCAAACTATTCGAATAGCCGCGTCTGCGATTATGGACAGTTGGAGTGGCCATACTGTTCCTTCATCAGATGTTTTCAAAATGACTTGTGAAATGAATCATGAATTTGACTTGACCATAACAGGGTTCTGATATGAAAACTCAAGTTTTCACTTAGGTGTTATAAAACATTAGACTAGCTTTCTTTGCTTATGAACTCAGTTAGAGATAAACCTGTCTTTTTGCAAAACAACATAGAGCTTAGTACTCCTACTCAAAACCCTTACTTGTTAGTGATAGTTTGCGAGTACTTAAAGAGTACTCATGGCTTTGTCCCTGGCTATTCTCGTGGCCAGACTATGAACAGGACTATTAGGAGGATGGACCGCAGGAATGTTACGACAACTAGGATCATGTCCCATCGTCAGCATTTCCTGTGACCATGAAGATGGAGTCTCGCCCATGCTACAATTATTATATTATTCCGCTACTTGATTGTACTAAGAATGGATCATGAGATCCTTTATTTGTTGTAAGACCTTATGTATGGTTTGTAATAGATGATGTACTGTGATATCCAATTTGTTATGTCTCACAAAAATGGTAATCCTGGGATTGCGATGTATGGCATAACATGCATCTGCGATTAAAAATCCGGGTGTTGACAAGTTGGTATCATATCCATCCTAGCCATAGGAGACCCTAGTTTAGAATGGACGTTTGAATCAAAAACTTAGTTTCAAAACAAAATAAGTGAGTATTTATGAAAACCTATTCTTATTCTTATCACTTAGACTCTTTCATGAAAATTCATGTTCCTCAAAAATTTTGCAAACTTACTTAAAATTTGACACACTTAATCACTCTACTAACTTACTCATCCTATATTCTTATAGATGGATGTGAAGTATAGAAAATTTTATTAGCTGGGGAACAGAGGAAACCTCATCTTTGAGCGTGACTTGGACCAGGTTTCGGAACTTCTGGAGCGCTTGCACCCCGAGTTCTTCGGAGCCCAGCTCAACAATCAGGAAGGAGGAGAATTGCAATGGATGATTGTTGCCAGTCTCCGAGGGAAGATTGAAGACCCCACCTTAGAGGGAGTCCAGTTCACCTTAAGGGAGAACAACTGGCTGGATGGACTTCCCAGGGCCATGCAAGAAGCTCTTGACCGTCTGTGTGGGCAAAGCATCAATCAGATCAAGGGCACCCACTTTGATTTCTATCCAAGGCATGATGCGATGGGACAACCACTGGAGGTACCACGTCACCCGGAGCTGAAGCATCAAGTGGACCACCTCATCTTCATGATGTATGAACGGCAGAAGGAATTGGACAATGCCCGCTCCTACGCCAACCACAACTATGCCATCATCGTCAAGAAGGACCAGACCATTGCCATGCTCGTGAAGGATCGCATGTCTCGTCACCGTCAGCTTGACAAGAAGGAGCGCATCATTGCTCGCCTTCGTCACAGGATAACAGACTTGGAGGAGACCATCCATGAGAGGGACATGCAGCTTGAGGAGAGGGAGGATGCAGGGGAGGACATCCGTGGAGACCCCTATTCCTATCTTAGTGACGATGATGACTTCCTGGAGGATCAAGCCATGGACTTCTTCGCCGATGAGGATGAGTTCTCCTTCATTGATGATGATGAGGATGATGATGAAGCCACCGATTCCGAGGAGTAGTAGCACTTGAGCACTAGCGTTAATGAAGTTGTATCCAGTCCCACTATATTGTAGTTCCATAGAATGGTTCTTAAAACCATATGTTTCCTTGTTGTGGTGTGTGTTTGTACTGTGTGCTATGAATGAATGAAAAGCAAGTTGCTAGAAGTCAAACTTCAAAAACTTTTCTAAAACAAAACCCCAAACCATAGAAATTTCCCTCTTTTCTCATGATCTACCTCAATCTTTAGATGCCTCACGAAGGAAATAGTTCATCCCCGGACCCAAGTTGCAGATCTTGCAAATGTTGGTTTCTGACCGCGAAGCTGAAAGAGCCTAACGTCAAGCCAACTTAGCAACCCTTCAATACATAGCTTAGATGGCCAACAACAATCAAGGCCATGGAAACCAGGACAACCATGGATCCAAGATCAAGAACTTCTAGAACACTAATCCACCCGTCTTTAGTTAACTAAAGATCCCTTAGATGCAGATGATTGGCTGCAAACCATGGAGAACAACTTAGAAGTTGCGGGAGTGGAGGCCAATGAGAAAGTACTGTTTGCCACCCACTATCTTGCAGGAGATGCAAGAGCTTGGTGGAACGGTGTTCGCGCCATGACTAGAGGACAAATGATGACCTGGGATGAATTCAAGCTCAAGTTTAGCAGAACCCATGTGCCACCGGGTTTGATCAAGAGGATGAGAGATGAATTCAGAGAATTGAAGCAATGGAGGATGACAGTAGTTGAGTACCGTGTCAAATTTTTGTCCTTATCCAGGTATGCACCGGATGAGATTGACACTGAAGCCAAGAAGAAGGAAAGATTCTTGAATGGCCTGCATGATGAGATGCAGACATTATTAGTCAATATTCCATTTACTAACATTGAAGCCTTAGTATATTCTGCCATTCAGATGGAAGGAAAGATCAACCAAGCCAATGAGAACCACAAGCGTCGAATGATGCATAAACCAAGAACCCACCATACCCCAAAGTATCGCCCCAACCCGTCTACAGGACTTGCCCCTAGAAACAATAGACCCCCGATGAACCGTCCAACCTATCTCAACCGTGTTTGGAGGAAACCCAAGGCCAGGAGGAAACAACAACAACCCCGGTAACCCACAATTTCAATCGTGCACTGCCCAAGTTTAACAACAACAATGTCGCCAACAACACCAATACTGCCCCGAAAACTGGAAGCAGTGTCGTGCCTGTTGCAGGAAAGGACAAGTCTCAGGTGACTTGTTATGAATGCGGAACCAAGGGTCACTATTCCAATGAGTGCCCCAAGAAGCTTGCAGCAGCCCAGCTCAGCAGCAACGTCGTGTTCAACCTGGAAGAAGATTTGCCCCAGGAAATTCGCTCAAGCGCAACAGCCGTCTATTCCTCATGAATGCTGAAGAATCCCAAGAAGCGCCATATGTCGTGCTGGGTATGTTTTCTGTTAACTCAGTACTTGCAAGAGTGTTGTTTTATTCTGGAGCATCGCACTCGTTTGTTATAGAAGAATTTGCATGCACTAATAAGATTCAACCAACAAAATGGAAGCATGTTATGATAGTTCAAATACCTGGTTCAACCACCAAAGCTAGAAAAATTTGCGAGGCCGTACCTATCAGAATACATGGCATAGATTTTTATGCTAATATAATAGTACTTGGAACCAAAGGTTTGGAAGTAGTACTAGGAATGGATTGGATGTCGAAACATAAAGGATTAATCGACTGTGCCAAGAAAGCCATAACCATGACCAGTACCACTCGAGTATCAGTACAGCATGTATCTGAAACCTTGCCCCATAAATTCAAGTGCAACAAGAGTCTAGCCCAACCAACCATTGACCAAGTAAGAATAGTCTGTGAATAGCCCGACGTATTTCCAGATGTTTTGCCCGGTATGCCCCCAGATTGGGATATCGAGTTTATCATTGAACTAATCCTTGGAACCCGACCCATAGCTCAGAGACCTTATAGTATAAACCCGTCTGAATTAGTGGAGCTGAAGAAGCATATAGATTCTATGCTAGAGATAGGACTGATTCAACCAAGTGCGTCGCCATGGAGATCACCTATCTTGTTTGTGGACAAGAAAGATGGAGGTAGCCGTTTGTGTACGGATTATCGAAAGCTGAATGATGTCACCATCAAGAACAAGTACCCACTGCCGAAGATAGAAGACATGTTTGACAAGTTGACCGGTGCCAAAGTGTTTTCTAAGATTGATCTTAGGACTAGTTATCATCAACTCAAGATTCGCGCAGAGGATATTCCGAAGACTGCCTTTACCACCATATATGGATTGTATGAGTACACTGTCATGTCTTTTGGATTAACAAATTGCCCCGCTTATTTCATGAACGTCATGAATAAGATTTTTATGGACTTCCTGGAGTTTGTCGTTGTGTTCATCGATGACATTCTTATCTATTCCAATCATAAGAAGAACATGAGCTACATCTGAGGATAAGAAGTTTGAATGGATGGACAAATGTGAAGCAAGTTTTCAAGAACTCAAGAAGAGATTGATCTCAACCCCAATCTTGATTATGACGAATATCACGAAGCCTCTTGATGTGTATTGTGACACATACAAGATTGGTCTCAGATGTGTGCTAATGCAAGAAGGCAAGGTCATATCATATCTATCTTGACAACTGAAGCAACATGAGCAGAATTATCCTACCCATGACCTTGGACTAGCAGCCGTAGTTTTAGCCTTGAAGACATGGCGGCATTACCTCATGAGAAACCATTGCGAAATTTATTCGGATCACAAGAGCCTGAAGTATATTTTCACTTAGAAAGAACTGCAATTGAGGCAAAGGAGAAGGATAGAGTTAATCAAGGACTATGATCTGGACATCCACTATCACCCCGGTAAAGCCAATGTGGTAGCAGATGCCCTTAGCAGATTGCTGTGTCGCTTAAACTCCATGATTCTGAAGGAGCAACCAAGTTTGCACAAGGAGTTAGAAGATTTCCAAATGGAAATAGTAAGTGAAGGATTATTGGCTAGCATAGAACTGCAACCCACTTTGATCAGTCAGATCAAGGAGGCTCAGAAAGGAAATGCTAGTATCGATAGAATCAAATGTCGTATCAGTATAGGGAAAGTACCCGGATTCACCGAAGATGAAGGAGGAATTTTGTGGTACAAAGGACGTATCTGTGTGCCAGTGGATTCGGAGTTGAAGCAAGATATTTTGAAAGAAGCCCATGATAATCTCTATTCTATCCACCCTGGAGGAACAAAGATGTATCAGTATTTGAAGGAGCAATTTTGGTGGCATAAGATGAAGAGAGAAATCGGAAGCTACATAGCCAAGTGTGATATTTATCAGCGAGTCAAGGCGGGACATCAGAGACCTGCAGGACTGTTGCAACCATTGCAGATTCCAGAATGGAAATGGGATTCAGTTGGAATGGATTTTATCACTGGTTTGCCTACATCTAGTAGGGGAAATGACTCTATTTGGGTCATAGTAGATCGACTGTCCAAAGTCGCCCATTTCTTACCTGTCAAGACCACTTATCAGAGTTCGAAGCTAGCAAAGTTGTACATTAATAGAATCATCAGTTTGCATGGAGTCCCCAAGAACATTGTATTAGATCGAGGAACCCAGTTTACCTCGAGATTTTGGAAGAAAGTCCAAGAAGGATTAGGAACCCGACTGGATTTTAGCACAGCTTATCACCCTCAGACAGATGGACAAATGGAGCGAATAAAACAAATACTCGAAGATATTCTGAGAGCCTGTGTGTTAGAATATGATCTAAATGGGAAGACTGTATGCCTTTCGCAGAATTTTCATACAACAATAGTTACTAAGCCAGTTTACAAATGGCCCCATTTGAGTTCCTGTATGGAAGGAAGTGTCGTACCCCTTTGAATTGGTCGGAAGTAGGAGAGAGTTAGATTTTCGGACCCGACATCCTACGAGAAGCAGAAGAGAAAGTTCACAAGATTCGTGAGCACCTCAAGACCGCCCAATCCAAACAGAAGAGTTATGCCGACAAGAGACGTCGAGACCTAGCCTTCAACATCGGAGATTTTGTGTATCTCAAAGTATCACCTTTGAAGGGAATGCAACATTTTCAACTCAAAGGAAAGTTAGCCCCCAGATATATCGGACCCTTCAAGATTATGAATCATCGAGGAGAAGTATCGTATCAACTGGAACTGCCAGAGGAGATGTCAGTCGTGCGTAATGTGTTCCATATCTCATTACTTCGCAAATGCCTAGAAGTCCCGAAGAAGACCGAAGTTTTCAAGAATATTGATCACCGAACCATAGAGATCAACGATGACTTTACATATCCCGAAGTACCCATCCGTATTTTGGAGGAATCTTTCAGAACCACCAGGACCCGGAGTATCAAGTTTCTCAAGATCTAGTGGAGTAACCACACTAAAGAAGAAGCTACCTGGGAGCGAGAAGACTACATTATGATGGAGTTTCCAGATCTCTTTAAATCCTAGTTTTTACTTTCTCTCAAATCTCGGGATGAGATTTTGTTTAAGGAGGGAAGGTTTGTAACATCCCAAAAATATTAACCAAGGTTATCAATTCCAATCACCCAAATTTAGGGTTAACAAAAACTTTTGTAATTAAATCTATATGAATGCATGTGTGTATGTGATGAATGCATGAATGCTTGAATGTACTTGTTTTATTGTTGTGAATGGCAAGGATTGGCTTAAAGATGAAAACAACATCATCTAAATCATTTCCAAGCAGAATAATCTTTGGAAATTCAAGAACAAACAAAATTAGCTAATGGTCATTTTTTCCAATCTTGCTCACTACACCACTTTGAGTGTTTCTAGTCCAATATTTCAAATAGAAACAAATCCAATTATTTTCACCCCTTGCTAGACCAAGTGAAAGTGAAATAGAGGCCACCTTGCAAACCCATAGAAACTTTTGGCAACCCTATTCAAATGACATTTGAAAAATGGATCTAGTTCATATGGGAAGATCACCATTTCTCAAAACCCAACAAAACCAGTGCACCTTGACAAATACAATCAACCAGAGACTACCTAGTATGTGAACATTACATCCACCAAGTTTCAACCAAAAATTCAAATTTGAAATTCTTTCGGCCATTTCATCGAACACTTGGAGACAGAAAACAAATTTGGCAAAACTTCACTGTTTTGAGCAGTGATAACCCTAAACCTTGTTCCCCATTGATCACCCATGTCTCCCCCCGTGCCAACCAGTGCATTGAACCAACCTAGACCCTACCCAATGCACCATGCCGTGCATGCCCGAGCCAACCCCGGCTAGCCGACCATGGCTAGCTAGCAGGAGCAAGCTCCGCACCTAGCCACCGTGTCCAGGAAGCACGCCACTGTCCACCGCCACCCCCTGTCTAGCCCTCCAGCCCTGCCAAGCCGTGGACCACCAATAACGCATGCGTCCAGTTTGTCTCTGCCATGTCCAGAGTGCGCCAGCTCGCCGCACTTGACACGCTCGCACAGACCGCGCCTTGCCTTCGCCGCCCGTGCCTGTGATCACCATCTTCCCAGGAACCTCCCAGATATCCTTGTTCGTTGCCGCGTGACCCGTAGCCATTGTGAGTCATCAAAACCGCAGTCGGTGCCGCTTAGATCACCAACACATTCCGACCGAACCGCACCGCCCCTTGCCGCGCCATCAAGCCATTGAGCACTACTAGGAGACCATGCACCGTCCCCTAGCCCAGCCATGCCGGTAGCTCGCTGTAACGCCAACCCTAACGAGACTGCCCATGCCGCTCGGCCTCTCTCGCTCGGCTATAAAAGGAGGTTTTCCCCACTCGTTTTATTCACACCATTCCACTCCCCACCTCTCACTGATCCTTCCCACTTCTTCCTGGAGCAAGGCGAGTGCAGTACCGCCGGAATTTCACCGGAGCCTGCCACTGCTGGAGGAGAAGGGCTCCGTTTATTGGAGCGACCCCAGGAGGAGCCGCCAGTACCAGGAGAATCGCCATTGTCGACTTCGTCATTCGCCCCCATCGTCGACCATCACCTGAGCCCCGGTGAGCCGCCACAGATCCTCACTTGCCGCGCTAGGGTTCGAGCCCGTCGTGTTCTGTTCGACGAGGACGATGGTCGTGAGACGCTGATCCTCGATCTAATCCTATGGTCGTAGTTAGCCCATACCCCTTCGCACCCCCCTGTCATGCGCAGTGGGCCGACCTAGTTAGAATTCCTGCGCGACCCAGTTAGTTTGAATCTAGATTTATCTATTTAGTTTCAAACCCAGTTCTGGCAGTAGATTCAAAATTCAATTCAGAGAGATTCACTGGACCAAAATTGCATGAAACCAATTTTGTTAGAAAGGTATGGAAATTATTAATCCAAGCCCGTTGGATTCAAACCATTTGGAATTATAGATCACCTATAGTAAAAATAACAAGGCAGAGACTTTTCTGCACATAAACATTTTTTAAATTCAACCATAAATGCTTTTGAGTTGATTCCAACTCTCAAAAATCACATTTGATAAGACCTTTCTGAATATATAAAAATATCTAGGTTTACTTGAAGTAATAATGGACAAGCAATAAAAGAATGCCCCTCCATAGGCATTTCTAGTCACTTAAATTAATTAAAATAAAAAGGTTAAACCATATTAAATCGTGACACCACTTTAAATCACATTCCCAAGTACTCAAATATGTGGTGATGACATGTGTCAACATGATCCCATGTTTTAATTGGAGAATATTAAATCTTAAGTAGTTTTTCAATGAGTAGAAATTACTTTTCTAAAACTAAATAGATAAAACTATTGCTTTAATCATTGTAATGATTGTGATGATGCTAGATCATCTAGTGTAAACCCTTGTGTGCTAAATAGCAGTAGTTAAGTATTGTTTGGTGATTGTGTACTTCGTATTTATTTATAGACGCTAGTACCAACCAAGGATAAGAAGAGGAAGGAGACTACTACGAAGAAGAAGCAGAGGAGAACTTCAACCACTATGTGATTGTACCACCTTATTATACCAAATCCCAGTTTTACTTGAAAGCTTTATTAATTTATTTCTTGATCAAAATTCTTTGTTTACTTAGTGACTTGTGAAGTTTTGGGAAAGATAATAGATGTAGCATAAAGAGCATAAAACTTGGCCTAAGTTAGGTAGAAATTGATGTCATCTTGAGGCATGAGATTATACTTAGATAAGTCACACTTGATTATCACCCCTCATTAGTGTAACTTTAGTGGCAAGTGCTAAGCATAAAACTTGATCCCTTTAGATGGGAATACTTGGTGAAAATGATTATGAAATCCTTAGAATGATGAGTCATTCTAATGAGATGTTTTGAAATGTGTTAGTGAAGACAAGGGGAATTTGATGACAAAAATGTTGAGGCATGAGCCTTAGCCCTTTATAAAATTGATGGTTGTGTCTGGATGCGATACCATTCCAATTTTACCGTACAACCACAATACCCAAAATTGGGTAGGGCTTGACTGGAAGTTTATATATCTTAGTATGGGTTCCCTTGCGGCCGAGGTTTGAGCTGAGGCTACCTCATGATGATTGACCGCCCGTGTAGTTCCCAAGATCATAGATGGTCATGGTTGGGAGGCCAAACTCATAGGAGAGGTTCCTATACTAGGGTGTGTAATTGAAAGGTTAGGATTGATTATCCACATACTGAGTATGGTGAATTCAGGATTGTTCCTAACGGATGTATCGAGTATTGTGGTGAAAGTGTACCACCTCTACAGAGTGTCAAACTATTCGAATAGCCGCATCCGTGGTTATGGACAGTTGGAGTGGCCATACTGTTCCGTCATTAGATGTTTTCAATATGACTTGTGAAATGAATCATGACTTTTACTTGACCACAACAGGGTTGTGATTATGAAAACTGAGTTCCCACTTAGGTGTTATCAAAGCTTAAACTAGTTTTCTTTACTTCTGAACTCATCTAGAGATAAACTTTGCTTTTTGCAAAACAACCTAGAGCTTAGTATTCCTACTTGAAACCTCTTTACGTGTTAGTGATATTTTGCGAGTACTTAAAGAGTCCTCATAGCTTTGTCCCTGGCTATTCCCGTGGCCAGACTATTAAGAGGACTACCAGGATGATGGACCGCAGGAAGGTTACGACAACTAGGATCATCTCCCATCATCAGCATTGCCTGTGACCATAAAGATGGAGCCTCGCCCACGCTACCGTTATTATATTATTCCACTTCTTTGATTGTACTAAGACTGGATCATGAGATCCTTTATTTGTAAGACCTTTATTATGGTTTTTAATGGATGATGAACTATGGTACCAATATGTTATGTCTCGCAAAAATGGTAATCCTGGGATTGCGATGTACGGCATAATAGGCATCTGGGATTAAAAATCCGGGTGTTGACAGAGACTAGGAAAGATCACTATCCTTTACTGTTCATAGATCAAACCTTAGAGAGGTTAGTAAACCACACTCATGTTTGCTACTTGGACGGATACTCTGGTTTTTCCCAAATAGTTGTTCATCCTGATGACCAACTTA
The DNA here is from genome assembly GCA_916181665.1 of Avena sativa. Classification (NCBI taxonomy): domain Eukaryota; kingdom Viridiplantae; phylum Streptophyta; class Magnoliopsida; order Poales; family Poaceae; genus Avena; species Avena sativa. The sequence goes on along the minus strand of OV702281.1, from coordinate 205,077,604 downwards.
AAACAACTTTCATTAGTCGTTATGGTTTACATGCTTATTGACGCATGACTTTTGGTCTATGTAATGCTCCAGCTACTTTTCAAAGATGCATGACTGCTATATTTGCAGATTTTATAGAACTAATAATGGAAGTATTTATGGATGATTTTTCTGTCTATGGAACTTCGTTTAGTAGTTGCTTGGATAATCTCAATAGAATTTTGCAGCGTTGTGAAGAGACCAATCTTGTCTTAAACTGGGATAAGTGCCATTTTATGGTCAAAGAAGGCATAGTTCTTGGACACAAAGTATCCGGTAAGGGTATTGAAGTAGATAGGGCTAAAGTAGAAGCAAGAGAGAGAATGCCACAACCAAGGGACATAAAAGGTATATGAATTTTTCTTGGTCATGTAGGCTTTTATTGAAGGTTCATTAGAATTTTTTCTGGAATTTCTAAACCTTTTACTAATCTATTGCAAAAGGGATTAAGATTCAATCTTGATGATAAGTGCCTTATTGCCTTTGATAAACTTAAATATGCTTATCTCGTGCTCCCATCATTAAACCACATATATGGGATATGGCTTTTGATTTAATATGTGAATGTTGTGATGATCCTGTAGGAGTAACTCTGGGACAACACATAGGTCGCAGATTTAATATTATACATCATGCTAGTAGAACTCTCAATAGTGCTCAAAAGAATTATCCTAAAGAAGAAAGAGAACTCTTTGCTGTATTTTTCTCTTTTGATAAGTTTCGTTCTTATATTGTTGATGCAAAAGTAAGAGTTCATACAGATCATTATGGTTTAAAATAACTCCTCAAGAGGAAGTTTCATCACCCAAGACTGATCCGTTGGATCCTTTTACTTTAAGAATTTGAGTTGCATATTTTGTAGAGACAAGAAGCAAAGGTAGTAGATGCATCATCTATATTTACCCAGGAAGACATCAATATTATTGAGAGGAGTTTTAGTCCTGGTGATTTTTGTTTTCATGAATTACTATATGAGCTAAGGACACATCCTCCCAAGAAGAAGAAGTCCTTGTTGTTGGAGGATCTTGTCACTCCCGACTAAATAAATAGTAATAGGAAGGTAAGTTTTCTAACTTAAATAAGTGCTTTGTTTTCACAGTTTTTACTTCTAAAAATTCCACCTTTGAATTCCTCTTATTTTTCTGAAATTTTTGGGGGGTTTCAGTAACTATATAGCCGCAACTATACATCTAGAGAAAAATCTCCCGTCGTATAGTTGGTCGTCAAATCTTCTGTATCCCCCACACGAAATAATTTTTGAGGTGCGGTATCTATACGGCCGCAACTATACGGCCGGAGAAAATTCTCCCTCCGTGTAGTTGGTCGTTAAAGCTTTAGTACCCTCCACCCGTTTTCGTTATTATTCTTATAAAAAACACTCTTTGTCGGTACATAGTCGGTCATTTAACCGACCTGGGCTCCAGATATTTGGAAATATCTTCCCGGAACCAACTATACGGCTAGAACTATACGGGCCGGAACCGTATAGTTGGTCGTTACGGCACAGAACTCCTCCAAATACGCAATTTATTTTCCTAATTGGTTTGAATTGTTTTCTTGGACGAGAATTTGGTGTCTCTCGCGAGTTTTACCGACCTGTGACCCCTCTTACGTACTGCCCTTGGGCCTCTTTCTAATCACAAATCACCAGGAACAAATTCAGCTATGCGCTATCCCATCACAGGCCATGGAAAACATATGGGGATCATTGCTCCTAGGGACCTTTCTAGGAGCCCGTCTATGGAGGACGGCGGCGAGGAGGTGGAGAGTTTTAGACCGGGGTGCAAAGAGTACGTCGAGCCAAGCTTCTACAACAACGACCCCGATGAAGGCTCGGGAGACATTTACATCTGTTGCAACGTCTATGATCCCCCGGAGGTCGACTGGGCGGTGATGAAAAGAACTAAAAAAGAGAGAGAAGGCCGCAAGCCGCATGTAAAAGGACGTGTGGAGACGGTCAAGTTCATCACTACAGATCCACGACGGCATAAGTGTAAGGAAATACCTAACATTGGGGCAGGTGCTAGAAAGGGACCAGTGTTGCCCCACTCGAGGCCTACCACTGGCGCTCATATGAGGGAGAAACCTCAAGAAGAGTGGAGGAGCAGCTTCTACTTCCCTGATCCATCAATAATGGATGAGGAATAAGAAGTTGTCCCTAGGACAAAGGATCGCATGCGGGAACTAGAGATATATTAGAAGCAGGAGCTACTCCATCGCGCTGAAGTCTGTCACCGCCTCAAGGAGATAGAGGAGAAGGATGATCTTCTCCCATTGGTGACTAAGCTCATAGATAGGGTGGATACTCTGCAATCTAATTTGTGCAGGTGCTACATCTGCATCACCACTCTAGAGGATACCAACAAGAAGCTACGCATCGCAGTTCTACATGCCATAGCGCCATAATGACCTTCAATAAAACACGGTATCAAATAATCGCGAGGGATTATTTGATCCTGCCTGGCTTGATTCCAAGCTTGGGGAGATCTTTAAGACCTTGTAATATATCTTACAAGTTTTTATTTCTATTATAGTTTTGCATTAGTTCGAGCTCATAAATAAAATTTGCATCATTAGATTCCCTTCAGGAATAGTTGATCCCCCTTATGAAATTCTGAGTTTATTGTAATATATGGAGCATTATTGATTTTGAGTTTGTCTTATTGGATATATGAATTGCTTGAGTATGATTTTACTTACACTTGATGATAGCAATAGTACTCTTCCATACCACTGGTATTAAGAGAACACTTAAATATAATTTGATCAATATATTGTAGGTCAATGGTTTGATTTACAAAAAGGAGATATTATCTAATTAATTAAGATGAAAAATAGAAACCTTGAACAAGGAGAAATTATAAGTGCTATCAAATAGAGCGAGAACAAGTTGAGTTAGAATACTCAAGTTATAAAGATGCTTCATATATATTTGGAATTTGGTAATTAAGATCATTAAACTTTGAAATTCCAACATCAAGTGGAATATATGGCTAGCTTCTTTGCACAACACTTAAAAAAAGTGTGAGCACAAGTATATATAGAAAAAGAAGAAAATGAAAGATGAATAAAATGAGCGAATATGCAAAGAGCAAGTAGGAATATACCACTATACTGTAGTAAGGCAAAGAGCAAGTAGGCATATAACATATACCACTATATTGCAAAGATCAAGTAAGAAAATTTGGTTGTGGGTCCATCGTAATTTTTTATGGGTTTATCCTCAATCAACTTTGTAAATTTATCCACCATCCCTAGGAGACAGTTAAATCCACATTTTGCCTTCCGAAACGGCCCTCCATATCAAACCCCTAGACCACAAATAGCCATATAATAGGGATTATTCGTAGCCGATCAGCCGAAATGTGTGCTTGATGGGAATACTTTTGGCAGCCTTTGCACATTTTGAGTAGTTTCTCGACATCTTCTTTAGTTGTGAGCCAAAAGAGTCCATGTCTAAAATATTTTTCCACTCGTAAGATTCCCATTCACCTTCATGGATTTCTCGTAAGATTCCCATTCATTCTTTCGGAGAAATATAACATTGGAGAACCCAAGGAACACTCCGCTTATAGAGATCACCATTTAAAATTGTGTAGGATTTTGCTCGTTGGACGATCTATCGGCCTAGAACTTCGACTTCAGGTATTTTTCCATCTACCATGAAATCTAGGTAGGGTTGTGTCTAGCTGGGAATCATAGCCAAAACTGCTACTAAAGGTGAGTCAGATTTCATCGGATAGTCCTCATCAACTCCTATGATAGAGGGGACTTTTAAGTTCTCTAAGAAAGCACCATCCGGAACTGGTTTCCACAGAGAGCCTATTTGTGATAGAGCATACGCTTCCTCATTTTCTTCTCAAGGGATGTGTTGATCCTCAAATCCCTCGAATGATTTGGATAATTCATCCATAATAGCTGTGTATGCTGCAATGTTTTTATTTGCATTGCAGATATCGGATACTTTCTATGCAACTAAATACGAGTCTCCAAAAAACATCATTCCGGTAACACCAATGTATTTGTTCATGCGTATTTCATGTAACAGTGCTTCATATTCGGCCATATTATTGGTTGCCGTGAAGTCAACCTGTAACACATAGAATATCTTATCTCCTTGGGGTGATTTGAGCACCACGGCAGCCTCCGAGCCTCCACGTGATTTTTATCCGTCAAAGTTGTCAAGTATTTGGGACTTTATTGTTGTATGTGACTTGTACTCAATGTCAAAAGTTGCTAGCTCGATTCACCACTTTGTGACACGTCTTGTGGCGTCGCGATTGTTGATTATATCTCGCAGGAGAGCAGTACTCACCACTATGGTCCTGTGCTCTTGAAAAGAATACACCATAGGCTAACTTTTGGTAATGTGGATACCATTGATTCGACTCTGTCAGGACCTACTTAGATAATATGTTGGATGCTATACTAGATACTCGTGATCTTCCTCCTTGCGCTCCACTGATGTTACACCACTTACGACTTTGTTTGTCGTTGCGATGTAGAGTAACATAGGCTCCCGTGGTTCTAGTGCGGCAAGGATTGGTGGATTTGAAAGTAGATCTTTCAAACTTTGTAGGGCAGCTTCAGCTTTTTCGTCTAGAAAAATTTGTTGTTTTGTTCAAGAGCTTGTGCAAAGGTGTGGCTCTTTCTACGAGCCGACTGACGAACCAGATAACTAATGTGATGCAGCCAGTGAGTCGTTGAACGTACTTCAGGTGAGTTGGCCTGGTAATGTTTAGTATAGCCTTTATTTTGTCCTGGTTCACCTCTATGTCTCTTTTAGACACGATGAAACCTATCAATTTTCTGGCCAGTATTCTTAAGAAGCACTTCTTCGGTTTTAGCATCATATTGAATTTTCGTATGCTAGCAAATGTTTCCTCTAAGTCGGAAATTTGTGTTTCCTTCTTTTTGGACATGACTGCTATGTCATCCACGTATACATGGACGTTGTGTCCGATTTGATCACTGAGGCAACGTGGCATAGTTCGTTGATAAGTTCCTCATGCGTTCTTTAAGCCAAAATGCATAGTTCTGTAGCAGAAGGTTCCAAAAGGAGTGACGAAAGACGTCTTAATTTGATCTGATTTCTTCATCGGTATTTGCTGATATCTGGAATATGCACCGAGAAAGCTGAGTAATTCTGACCCTGCCGTGGAATCAATAACTGATCGATTCTTGGTAAAGGAAACATATCTTTGGGACAAGCCTTGTTCAAGGCAGTATAATCAACACACATCCTTAAATCAACAGTGTCCTTTTTAGGAACGAGTACAAGATTTTCCACCCAACCTGTATGGATGACCTCTGTGATAAATCTAGTTAAATCTAGTCGAGCTAATTCCTTAGCTATATCTTTGAGCTTTTTATCACCAGACCGTCATAACGACTGTTTGACGGGTCTAGCATCGGGATACACATTAAGAGAGTGCTTGGAAAGTTCCCTAGGTACTCTGGTCATGTTAGAAGGTTGCCATGCGAAGATATGTTCATTAGCTCTGAGGAACTCGATGAGCACGCTTTTCTATGCAAGGTCTAAACCTACCCCTATGTTTATCGCCTTGGAGGGATCATCTTCCTTCAGCGGTGTATTCTTCGTATCTCCTGATGCATTGAACTGCACACTCGGTTTTAGCACCTCGTTCTTCATAGAGGGTATCTTGGACGGGTCGGTGTTTTTCTTAATCTCCTGGTACTCCTGGGCAGGCAGCACGGCTTCAGCAAAGGAGGTAGATCCGTCCTTGCAATCTCGTGCTTTCTTCGGGTTTCCCTAGATAATGATGATGCCGTAGGGACCCGGAAGTTTCATCATATTGTAGATGTAGCAGGGATGGGCCATTGTAACATCCCAAAAATCATGTTTCAAACTTATGCATATCATCCATGCATCCATGAGCATATGTTTTTCATTTCAAACAAAACACTTCAAAAACAAGAGCATATGAGCTCATTATTTTATGTGATCAGCATTTGAAACAAATGCTACTCTCTAATAGAGATTGTTGTCCATGAAACCAAACTTTGATGTCTTATTGCTTTCAGAATGTGTTGCTAGTTTGCTAAGGTTTTAAACTAAGATTTCAAAGCAAATACAATTTGAAAACCAATTTAAAACAACTGCTATGTCACTGTTTATTCTATTTTATTTCAAATGACCAAGCCAATTCAAAGTGACCACTTGGTTGTGTGCCCAAATTTGTAACTATTGCACACTTCAAAATTCCTGAAAAGATTTGAATACAAATAGAGTTTGAAATCATTTGAAACTCATTCTAGAAAATCAAATCAGAAATGGAAAAGGAATAGAAAAAAGGAAAACGTCCAGCGCCAGGGTTTGAGCCCATCAACAGAAGCAGCCCATCTAGCCCACCCGGGTTCTCTCTCTCCCTCTCTCACCCGCAGACGCACCCAGCTAGTGACTGACGCTCGGACCCCACCCCCACTCTGTTTCTCTTGCAGACAACTGGGCCCCGTCCACGTCACCGTCGTCTTCCCCAAATTTCGCGAACAACACGTCGCACTGGCCGTTGCTGGCGTTGATTCCGCGGCGTAATTGCCATTGATTCTCCAGGCGTTTCTTGTCGAGCCCTTGCCTACTTAAACTCCTCTGCACCGTGGCCATTTCCCCTCACTCAATTTTCTCTCCACGCCACCAGGCTGCTCACAACTCGCCAAACACCGCCACATCTCCGATGATCTCCGGCGTGCGATTCCGGTAAGACCCCATCGCCCCTTGCTGTCTAAGTTGGCCAGAATGATCACAACATCCTTGCGCATCTTCTCAACCTATTGGTGCATGCTAGGACCATCTGGAGACTCGCCAACGACGACGACTGCAAGCACCCGACGCCTTCTTCTTCTCCGGCGATCAATTGCGGTAAGCACTAAGAGCCCCTTGACCTCTCTCGCATACGACTAGGTTCGCCTTGTCCTTGCGCAGCTACTGATGCCTCTGGTTGATGCTAGGAAGGCCCAGAGCGTCGGCAACAACTCCGTCTGCAACCACCCGATGTCGTGCGCAACTCCGACGAGCTCCCTCGGCCACTCTAGAGCGCCCCTTGCCGAACCACCGCCACCTTGAGCATCAGCAGCCCTCTGCGATTCCGGTAAACCCCTTCTCCCTCTCCCGCGCGACCTAGAACGCCAGCTCCGCCACTGACAGACGCGCCGCCGCTTGTCGCCGCCGCTAGCGCCGCCACTAGATGGTCAGGCTGCTCAGGAACGTTGGATCCAGATCGTGCGGATAGGATAGAACGCGAGCGAAGCGGTAAGATTGGATCTGAGCCGCGCGTTTAAGTTAGATCCAGCGGCTCAGAAGCGTGATCTGACGCGAACCGGTACGCGCCAGTAAGATTAAGACGCGTGGCAGTGAGTTAGATTTAAAACAAATTTTGAATCTGATTTATGATCAAATTTGATCTGGCTATAACTTTTGATCCCCATGTTAGAATTTGACAAATTTTATACTGTTGGAATCAAGAGAGCAAGCTCTTTCTGATTATGCAATGTGTTTAATGTTTAGTTTCTGTTAAAAAGGTTTTAATTGTAGAAACATGTGTAGGGCTTATTTGAGTATATGAAATGTTTAGGATTTGATTTAGGGTTTAAATAATTGTTGTTTGGCAAGTTTTTAACTTGTTAGTGAATCAGTATTGTTTTCTTGCTTGGTTGAATTTTAAAAATCATCATAGATCATCTTGCATGCATGCATATATTTTTGGTTGCATATGTTTGGTGTGTAATTTGTTGCTACCAATCTTTGTGTAGATTTTGGTGCTAGTGATTGTGATTGTGAGGAGTGCTATTCTCCCAACTACCAAGGCAAGTGATACTCATGAATATTTTTATCCTATGTTTTCTACTAAGCATTAGAAATATTTTGTTAGGCTTGCATGCTATATTTTGCTTATATGCCATGTTGGGAAATCCTAGTAGTTGTAGAAATGCTAGGGAATTTATAAGTTAAGTTACTATCTATGCCATGATTAGCCTAGCTAGTAGCAAACAAGGGTAGGTGAAAATATACATGCTATGATGAAATTATTTCTAAGTCTTTGGACTTGTGTTTTACCTAATAAAACAACTAAGTTAATAAAACACCTGGGTGGAATGGAAGGAAAGGTTTATGTTGAGTGGTTACACAAGGCCCATTTCTATGGTTTACCTTGTGTATCTCACTTGTGGTAAGCCACCCAGGAACAAAGAGATTTTAGAGGCCAAGTGTTAAGAAGCTTCTAGTGCAGCCACTTGGCAATATGGGCTCTGCCTGGATCACATAAGTTGCTAGAACTTAGCCATTTGGACAGTTGGTGGTAGTGGGATGATAGGTTGGAACGCGTCCATTTGGTTAAGGAAAGGCTTCTGAAAGGTCCTGTCTTGGTGAAACCAAGTCTGGTGGGGAAAGTGCACAACCTCTGCAGATGGAAAAATCTAAGTACTTAGCCAAGTCCATGGCAATGGACAACTTGAGCATCAAGACATGGAAGCTATCAAGAATCTCCTCATCCCAATTTCTAAGTAAAAATTTGTGGGTGAACAAGGGTGAAGGACCTCAATGTCTATTGGTGGTTCCTTGGGAAAATTTTTGACAAACAAAAACTTAGTGATTTCAACTAATAGGCAAAACCTATTTTGAGCAAAGCAAGCCAAGCTACACTTAGCCAAATTGCATATAGTATCTAGTCCACTTAAAATTTTACTAAGGTATCACTTGCCAATACTATTCCAAAGTATTGACCCACTGTGGCTGTAACTTGTGATGTTGCAGGTTACTCTGATGAGGATTAGGTGTCATGAGTCTACACTCAACATGTTTGCCTGTGGCACATGAAGATGAAGACTTTCGTTTATTTACTTAATCAAACTCTTGTATTAGGCCTGTGGCCTTGGAGTTGTAAAAACTATGTTTATCTCTGGAATGGATGTAATAAATGACCTTTATATCTATGTACTTCATCTTAAACTGTGGATGCTAGCAATGATCCAAGGACTAGCATTGCAATCACAGGGATCCTTTTCCTTTATAAAGGAGGGATCTTATAGATGGTATCAGAGCACTGTGTTGCCTGTAGGATTATGACCCTAGGATTGGAAACCACTAAGGAAAAATTTTCAACAGCTTCTATAATTATCTATTCTTCTCGTAAACTTTTCTAATCTTCTTTCTCATCTCTATTTGTAGATGAACTCCATCAACGAAGCGGTAAGGAAAGGACCACTCATGACAATGACTTTGGAGTGTGAGACAAAATTCCCCAAGGCTCTCAAGGACCTCATGGTTGCATTAGAGATACAAGGTGCAGCTGTGTACAAGGGTTTTCCTGTGATGGATGAAGGAGTGGAATACTGGTGGGTGCAACTTCACTTGTATAAAAACAAGGAAGACAACCATCAGGAAAAAGGATTCTGCATGTTCACCAATTCAGTGGTGCACCCTACATTCTTTGAATCAGCAAGGGATGCAGCTTGGAAGACCATCAAAGAACTTGGTGATAGAGTCAAGTGCAGAATGCTCAACCTCCAAATGATCTCAAGAAAGAGAAGGAACATACCCAAGAGTTGGAAGCTACCAACCAAACCTTAAGAGGAGACATAATAGACTTAGTGATGGAGTCATGTGAGCAAGATAGGCTGATTGCTTCTAGAAACATTGTGTTAGCCAACAGATCCAGTGAGATAGGATTGTAAACGTACTTCGTTAGTTGGACCACCACTTATCACCTTATTTTCCAAAATGTGACTTTAAAATAAGAGTGAACCATGGTTGTTGTAATGGTTTCATGTATTCATAACTTGTGTGTTTTGATTTCCAAGGATATGTATGTGATGTTTTGTCTTTTGTTTTATCTTGAATTGTGTTGTTCTAACTTTTCTATCTTATAAATAGATGCCTATTGTTACCATCAGCACTGTTGAGGAGTTCCAGGTTACCCGTTTTGGTCCTCGTATCGTTGAGCTTACTACTTTGCTCAATCTCCCTCTTCCTACCATCATGGTGCTTCCCCTCACCAAGTTTGAGAGGAAGGACCTCTGGGGGCTTCAAGGTCAACCAGCCCGGATGCCAGACTAAGCCTACCACGGAGGCCATTGTCTTCAAGCTCATGCACGATGACAGTGAGAGAGGCCTTGAGGTAGTTATGCAGGATCTGATAGGACGTCTGCTAGGGAGACACTCCCGACAGGTTAGAGGTACTCACTTCCACGTCTTCGGTAGACGTGATGAGGATAGAGAGTCCATCGACTTCGAGGACGATTCGAGGGACACAGCAGAGCCGATTCGCTTGTACCTCCAGGACTTAGAGTCTCTCATTAGGCACGTGGACACTGACAGGACCAACGTCATGCTCAACAATGACGAACTCCAGGTGCAGCTTCGCGAGAAGGACAAGCTCTTCGCGGAGCAAGACGAGATAGTCAAGGAAATGGAGGCGAAGTTCGAGAGCCAGGACAGGAAGTTCAAGAGTCAGGAGAAGCGTGTCCAGGATAGGAACAAGAAGATCCGGGACATGACTGAAGAACTACAGACCAAGGACTTCGAGCTCGAGAAGCAGCAAACGGTGATTGAGAGACTTCGTTCCCAGAAGAGGGCTCTCAAGGCCAAGACAGAGACCTTGACCACTAGTGTCGAGGAATACAAGACCGCGATGGAGAACGCATGTCTTACCTTTGTCGAGGAGGAGATTGATGCCGAGGAGTAGATTCGACTACTCATTTATCATGTATTATCGTACGTGTTGTTTGAGAACTTGTTATTTGACCATCCGACACGTGGATGGCTTGCCACTTGTGTGTTTTACTTTGCAATGTTGAATCCTTTATCTTGGTGTTGCATGCTTGTGTTTGCTTATGTGATGTAATGTGCATGAAAGCATCTATGGGTATCTCATTCTTATCTCTATTGAACAAACCACAGATGCCTCCCCGTTGTGCAAACCCCAACCCCAACAACAACAACAACAACATCACTCCAGAAATGCAGCAAATGATGACCGCTCAAACTCAACTGATGCAGATGATGACGATGTTCATCTAGAACCAAAACAACAACAACAACAATAACAATAACAACAACAACAACCCACCGGGTTTTGATATGCTTACCAGGTTCTGGAGATTGAGGCCAGCAAAGTTCTCAGGGACGACTGATCCCATGGTGGCCAATGACTGGCTACGCTCTGTGAACAAGGACTTGGTAACTGTGGGCTGTACTGATGCTGAAAAAGTCAGATTTGCAGCATATCTGCTAGAGGGGCCAGCCACCACATGGTGGGACAACTTCCAGATCACCACTCCCATAGAAGATGTGACATGGGCTATCTTTGAGGATGGCTTTCGCACTGCTCATATCTCATCTGGAGTAATGAGTCTGAAAAAGAAGGAGTTCCATAACCTGAAGCAGCGCCACCGTAGTGTGGCTGAATATATTGAGGAGTTCAACAATCTGGCGCGATATGCACCGGATGAAGTTGACACTGATATTAAGAGGAAGGAAAAGTTCCTCGAAGGGTTAAATGATGAACTGAATCTGCAGCTGGCTGTGGCCTATGTTCCCACTTATCAGTCTCTCTCTGACAAGGCTGCTATTTTGGAGAACAAAATAAAGCAAGTTGAAAGCAGAAAGAGAAAGCACCCCGACAAGCACAGCTCGGGATCGTCACACAAACGTTCCCATTATGATGACAGTGGAAGCTCAGGATCCCATAAGCATGGGAAATTCAACAAGCACCACAACCACAACCGTCATGACAACAAGCATCACCGTAGTCATGACAATGACAAGTACAAGAACCACAAGGGTGGATACAAGAGCCACCATAGTGGTAATGGAAGTGGAAGTGGAAGCCAGCCTGTCAAGAAAGACATAAGTCAGATTGAATGCTTCAAGTGCAAGAAGATGGGTCATTATGCCAATGAATGCCCAGAAAAGAAAGTTGAAGGACCCAACAAGCCCAACCCTTTTCAGAAGGGACAAGTGAACCACATTAATGTGGAGGAGATCTATGAGGAGCCAGATGCTGTTGCTGGTAAGTTCAAACTCAATTCTATTCCAGCATTTGTTCTCTTTGATACTGGTGCATCTCATTCATTCATATCAAGAGCATTTGTTGAAAGAAATGAACTGCTGGTAGAAACTATTGGGTGTCCTATAAAAGTAAGTTCTCCTGGTGGAGAAATGATAGTGAATTCAGGATGTCATGATCTAGTCATAGAATTTGGGAAGTATAAGTTTCCCGTTAACTTGATAATTCTAAAATCCCAAGGATTGGATGTCATTTTGGGAATGGACTGGATGACTAAGTACAAAGGAGTGATAGATTGTGCCAACCATACTGTCACACTCACAACTCCAGAAAATAGAAGGATCAGATTCAAGACCAACTTTGAAGCAAAAAAGAGTATGCTTAATTCTCTTAATGGGGTTAGCATAGACAGTGTGCCAATTGTGAGTGAATATCCAGATGTGTTTTCGGAAGAATTACCGGGAATGCCACCAGATAGAGATGTGGAGTTTCTTATAGATTTGGTACCAGGATCTGGACCAATAGCAAAGAGACCTTATAAAATGTCAGTTGATGAACTGAAAGAACTCAAGAAACAACTTGGAGAACAGTTGCAGAAATGATTTATTCAACCAAGTTCTTCATCTTGGGGAGCCCCAGTTTTGTTCGTGGAGAAGAAAGATAGAAGTCAAAGGTTATGCATAGATTACCGTTCACTCAACGAGGTAACTATCAAGAACAAATACCCTTTGCCTAGAATCAATGACTTGTTTGATCAACTAGAAGGAGCTTGTGTGTTCTCAAAAATTGATCTCTAGTCATGCTATTTTCAACTCAATATAAGAGAACAAGACATACCTAAAACAACTTTCACTACAAGGTATGGATTGTATGAGTATACCGTAATGCCTTTTGGTTTGACCAATGCTCCAGCATACTTCATGAATATGATGAACAAGGTGTTCATGGAATTCCTTGACAAGTTTGTTGTCGTTTTCATCGATGACATCTTACTCTACTCCAAGAGCAAAGAAGAGCATGAAGGACATTTGCGTTTGATACTTGAGAAGTTAAGAGAACATAAACTTTATGCCAAATTCAGCAAGTGTGAGTTCTGGTTGGATGAAGTTGGTTTTCTAGGACATGTTATGACAAAGGATGGTGTAGCAGTTGATCCTGCTAAAGTTTCAGCTATGACTGAATGGGAATCTCCCAAGTAAGTGAAAGAAATTCGTAGTTTCCTTGGCTTAGCAGGTTACTAAAGGAGGTTCATTGAAAATTTCTCAAAGGTAGCTAAGCCCATGACGGAATTACTAAAGAAAGACAAGAAGTTTTCTTGGTCTGAAGGTTGTGACCTTAGCTTTCAGGAATTGAAGAAGAGACTTGTGACAGCACCAGTCTTGTGTCTGCCAGATTTGGAAAAAGGTTTCCAAGTATATTGTGATGCATCTCATCAGGGTTTGGGTGCAGTACTTATGCAAGACGGTAAAGTTGTGGCTTATGCCTCGAGACAACTCAAAACTCATGAAGTGAACTATCCTACTCATGATTTAGAGTTAGCCTCTGTTGTCCATGCACTCAAAACATGGAGACACTATCTTTTGGGAAAACATAGTGAAGTGTTCACAGATCACAAGAGTTTGAAGTATATCTTCACCCAGAAGGAAATTAATATGAGACAAAGAAGATGGCTAGAACTTATCAAGGACTATGACTTAAGTTTGCAATACCACCCCGGTAAAGCAAATGTTGTAGCAGATGCTCTAAGTCGTAAGGTTTTTGTGAATGGCCTTACCAAAGGAGAATTGCTAGATGATTTGTGTACCCAATTTAGAAAACTCAGATTGGAGATTGTGCCTGAAGGACATCTCATGACTTTGGATGTTCAACCCACTTTGTTGGACAAGATCAAAGAAGCCCAGAAGATTGATAAGGAAATTGAAGAGATGAAAAAAAAAGATTGGCAAAGGCAAAGCCAAAGGATTCCATGAATACGAACAGGGTACTTTATGGCATAGGAAACGTATCTGTGTTCCACAAGATCCGGAGCTTCGGAAACTGATTTGGCAAGAAGCACACAACTCTCCGTATTCCATTCATCCGGGTAACACAAAAATGTACATGGACATGAAGGAAAGATTTTGGTGGAATAATCTCAAGAAATACATTGCCGAACATATTGCTTTGTGTGATGTGTGTAGTAGAGTGAAGGCGGAACATCAGAAACCAGCAGGTTTGCTTTAGCCACTACCTATTCCTGATTGGAAGTGGGACAAGATTGGTATGGATTTCATTACCGGATTACCAAGGACCCGGTCAGGATACGATTCTATTTGGGTAGTAGTGGATCGCCTAACTAAAGTGGCTCATTTCATACCCGTAAAGACAACCTATACAAGTGCTAAGTTAGCCATAATTTACATGAGTAGAATTGTATGTCTACATGGAGTGCCCAAGAGTATTGTGTCTGATAGGGGAACTCAATTCACTTCCCATTTTTGGAGACAGCTACATGAGTCATTGGGAACGAGGTTGGAATTCAGTACTGCTTTTCATCCTCAAACCGATGGACAAACAGAAAGGACTAATCAGATTCTTGAAGACATGTTGAGGGCATGTGCCCTAGACTATGGAGCCAGTTGGGATGAAAGTCTGCCTTACGCAGAATTTTCCTATAACAACAGCTATCAAGCTAGTACTGAGATGGAAACATTTGAGTTTCTCTACGGAAGAAAGTGTACCACCCCATTGTTATGGAATGGTGTGGGGGAAAGAAGTTTATTCGGACCAGATCTTATCAAAGAAGCCGAAGAGAAGGTCAAGTTGGTTAAGGACAGATTGAAGATAGCACAGTCCCGACAGAAAAGCTACGCAGATCCTAAGCGTAGAGAAGTCACCTACGAATTTGGTGATAGAGCCTATCTTAGAGTGTCACCACTTCATGGAGTGAAGAGATTCGGAGTCAAAGGAAAATTGGCACCAAGATATGTTGGACCATTCAAGATTCTGAGTCGTAAAGGAGAAGTTGCCTATGAAATAGAACTGCCAGAATCTCTGTCAGCTGTTCATAATGTGTTTCATGTGAGTCAACTTAAGAAATGTCATCCAGAAATGGAAGAAACTTCTTTGAAGGATACAATACCTTTGGAGGAGGTTCAACTAGAAAGTGATCTCACTTATGAAGAGAAACCTATCAAGATTCTTGAGACTGCAGAAAGAGTCACACGGACTAAGACTATCAAGTTCTGCAAAGTGTAGTGGAATCATCATTCCGAAGAGGAAGCAACATGGGAAAGAGAAGATGATCTTCGGAAAGACCACCCTCACCTATTTTCTAGCCAATCCGAATCTCGAGGGCGAGATTCACCTTAAGGGGGTTAGATTTGTAACATCCCAAAAATCATGTTTCAAACTTATGCATATCATCCATGCATCCATGAGCATATGTTTTTCATTTCAAACAAAACACTTAAAAAACAGGAGCATATGAGCTCATTATTTTATGTGATCAGCATTTGAAACAAATGCTACTCTCTAATAGAGATTGTTGTCCATGAAACCAAACTTTGATGTCTTATTTCTTTCAGAATGTGTTGCTAGTTTGCTAAGGTTTTAAACCAATATTTCAAAGCAAATACAATTTGAAAACCAATTTCAAAACCAATTTAAAACAAGTGCTATGTCACTGTTTATTCTATTTTATTTCAAATGGCCAAGCCAATTCAAAGTGACCACTTGGTTGTGTGCCCAAATTTGTAACTATTGCACACTGCAAAATTCCAAAAAAGATTTGAATTCAAATAGAGTTTGAAATCATTTGAAAATCATTCCAGAAAATCAAATCAGAAATGGAAAAGGAATAACAAAAGGAAAAGGCCAGCGCCAGGGTTTGAGCCCATCAACAGAAGCAGCCCATCTAGCCCACCTGGGTTCTCTCTCTCCCTCTCTCACCCGCAGACACACCCAGCTAGTGACTGACGCCCGGACCCCACCCCCACTCTGTTTCTCTCGCGGACAACTGGGCCTCGTCCACTTCACCGTCGTCTTCCCCAAATTTCGCGAAGAACACACCGCACTGGCCGTTGCTGGCGTTGATTCCGCGGCATAATTGCCATTGATTCTCCAGGCGTTTCTTGTCGAGCCCTTGCCTACTTAAACTCCTCTGCACCGCGGCCATTTCCCCTCACTCAATTTTCTCTCCACGCTACCAGGCTGCTCACAACTCGCCAAACACCGCCGCAGCTCCGACGATCTCCGGCGTGCGATTCCGGTAAGACCCCGTCGCCCCTTGCTGTCTAAGTTGGCCAGAATGATCACAACATCCTTGCGCATCTTCTCAACCTATTGGTGCATGCTAGGACCATCTGGAGACTCGCCAACGACGACGACTGCAAGCACCCGACGCCTTCTTCTTCTCCGGCGATCAATTGCGGTAGGCACTGAGCGCACATTGACCTCTCTCGCATACGACTAGGTTCGGCTTGTCCTTGCGCAGCTACTGATGCCTCTGGTTGATGCTAGGAAGGCCCAGAGCGTCGGCAACAACTCCGTCTGCAACCACCCGACACCGTGCGTAACTCCGACGAGCTCCCTCGGCCACTCTAGAGCGCCCCTTGCCGAACCACCGCCACCTTGAGCATCAGCAGCCCTCTGCGATTCCCGTAAACCCCTTCTCCCTCTCCCGCGCGACCTAGAACGCCAGCTCCGCCACTGACAGACGCGCCGCCGCCTGTCGCCGCTGCTAGCGCCGCCACTAGATGGTCAGGCTGCTCAGGAACGTTGGATCCATATCGTGCGGATAGGATAAAACGCGAGCGAAGCGGTAAGATTGGATCTGAGCCGCGCGTTTAAGTTAGATCCAGCGGCTCAGAAGCGTGATCCGACGCGAACCGGTACGCGCCAGTAAGATTAAGACGCGTGGCAGTGAGTTAGTATTAAAACAGATTTTGAATCTGAGTTATGATCAAATTTGATTTGGCTATAACTTTTGATCCCCACGTTAGAATTTGACCTATTTTATACCGTTGGAATCAGGAGAGCAAGCTCTTTCTGATTATGCAATGTGTTTCATGTTTAGTTTCTGTTAAAAAGGTTTTAATTGCAGAAATATGTGTAGGGCTTATTTGAGTATATGAAAAGTTTAGGATTTGATTTAGGGTTTAAATAATTGTTGTTTGGCAAGTTTTTAACTTGTTAATGAATCAGTACTGTTTTCTTGCTTGGTTGAATTTTAAAAATCATCATAGATCATCTTTCATGCATGCATATATTTTTGGTTGTATATGTTTTGTGTGTAATTTGTTGCTACTAATCTTTGTGTAGATTTTTGTGCTAGTGATTGTGATTGTGAGGAGTGCTACTCTCCCAACTACCAAGGCAAGTGGTACTCATGAATATTTTTATCCTATGTTTTCTACTAAGCATTAGAAATATTTTGTTAGGCTTGCATGCTATATTTTGCTTATATGCCATGTTGGGAAATCCTAGTAGTTGTAGAAATGCTAGGGAATTTCTATGTTAAGTTACTATCTATGCCATCGTTAGCCTACCTAGTAGCAAACAAGGGTTGGTGAAAATATACATGCTATGATGAAACTATTTCTAAGTCTTTGGACTTGTGTTTTACCTAATAAAACAACTAATTTAATAAAACACATGGGTGGAATGGAAGGAAAGGCTTATGTTGAGTGGTTACACAAGGCCCATTTCTATGGTTTACCTTGTGTATCTCACTTGTGGTAAGCCACCCAGGAACAAAGAGATTTTAGAGGCCAAGTGTTAAGAAGCTTCTAGTGCAGCCACTTGGCAATATGGGCTCTGCCTGGATCACATAAGTTGCTAGAACTTAGCCATTTGGACAGTTGGTGGTAGTGGGATGATAGGTTGGAAAGCGTCCATTTGGTTAAGGAAAGGCTTCTGAAAGGTCCTGTCTTGGTGAAACCAAGTCTGGTGGGGAAAGTGCACAACCTCTGTAGATGGAAAAATCTAAGTACTTAGCCAAGTCCATGGCAATGGACAACTTGAGCATCAAGACATGGAAGCTATCAAGAATCTCCTCATCCCAATTTCTAAGTAAAAATTTGTGGGTGAACAAGGGTGAAGGACCTCAATGTCTATTGGTGGTTCCTTGGGAAAAGTTTTGACAAAGAAAAACTTAGTGATTTCAACTAATAGGCAAAACCTATTTTGAGCAAAGCAAGCCAAGCTACACTTAGCCAAATTGCATATAGTATCTAGTCCACTTAAAATTTTACTAAGGTATCACTTGCCAATACTATTCCAAAGTATTGACCCACTGTGTGATGGGGATATGCCTACTGGGGTATACCCAGCAGGACGTTTCCGACTGGCCCAAGAACCGGCAAGTGGGCCTGCAGAACGGCGAGTGGATTGAAGCCCAGCGAGGGACCGAGTGACTGGAAGCTGAAGGCCCAGGCGAGTAGATAGGCCCAGTTGGATTAGGTTAAACGACTACCGAAGCTTTAACTGAATCGGTTGAGATATGTAAACCCTAGGGGAGGTGAGCCTATATAAGCCTCCCCATAGGGAGAGTAGAGATACGTTCCCTCATACACCCAAGCGACTCGCTGCCTAGCCGCCGAGCTCGCCCATTGTAACACCTCCATAATACAATCTAGCAGGAGTAGGTCTTTACCCTCCGGGGGCCGAACCTGGGTAAAGCCCTGTGTCTTTGCCCTCATCTCGCACCGCAGATGGCTGGCCGCCCTTGCCCCTCGTTCTACTACTCGCTGCCGATTGCAGCATCTGCCGTGACTATTCCCATGACAGTGGCACCCACCGTGGGGCCTGGCCAGTCCGGCCGGTGCTCTGCGGCGAGATCCAATCTGCCCATCAATGAGACGGTCGCCACCGGCCGCATGATAGCGATCGGCGAGATGCTCCAAATCTTGCCGAGCAGCTATGTCCCGGCGGCGCGACCCATCACGCACAGCGTGATCCTGCCGATTGTCACGATCAGCCTCTTCGTCGGTCTCACCGACGTCATCGTCTCGGAGGATTCGGCTCGCATCCGCGAGTCGTCGCCACGCGATCGGCTCTCCGAGAGCCAGATCCGCACGATCCATCGCCTCGCCTCCGAGTACAACTCGGCCCACAGCAACGTGGCCGGGAATTCAGCGGCCACAGAGGATGCGGCCCTCATCGACGACGCCGACTCGGCGACCCCGGCGTCACTCGCCGGATCCATCACCGCGGCTTCGTCCGCGGGCTCCATTGCCCAGGTCTCCAACGCGGGAGACTTTGATGATTCCTCCATCCTCGGGATCTTCGAGTTCGACTCTGGGTCGGAGAACTCCGGCGACCCCCGCGACGGAACCGGTCGCCACACCGCGACCTACATGGCGACCGGCACCGATCCGCCGAAGGACCCGTTCTCCACCCCAATCCCTCCTAACGCCACGGCAACAGAGGTCGAGGAACTCCGCCTGAAACTGGCGGATGCGATACGCAAAGAGCAAGCCGAGCGCGAAAAATTTCGCCTCGAGCAGGTGATGGCGCAGGAGCTGTCACGCTACCACCAGCAGCGGATCAGGTCACGCCTGAACCCCACCGTTCAGGGGCGCGCCCTAAACTTCGACGACGAAAACGACCCGGCCCGCGTGGCCGAGCGCGCGATCTGCGAGAACGCGCCACCAGGAGGAAGCGCCCGACCCCCGCCAGGATCAACTACAATGGGCGCCCCACCACCACCCAACCGCACCCCTCCCAGGGACCAGCCGCGGATAGTAGTCTCCTCACGGGAGCGAGACGCAAATGGCCTCCCACTGTTCTCCACCCCGATGGACAACCTCGTGGCAGGCCGAGCAGCAGCCGACAGCATCACGACCATCGGCAACGGCGCCCTGCAGATCGAATACGTCAAGGCCCTGCTCGCGAAAGCCGTGGAACAACAAAGAGAGGGCGCCGACTCGCAAGGTCGAGTATACTCGCGTTCCTCGGGAAGCAGAGCGGCCTCCAGCGGCTGCCCAGCGGCGGCAAACACCCTCAACTGCCCCCCACCAGAGCCACTCCAGCTCCAATACCGACCCGCGAACGCGGCACTCTCCACCAACGATCCCAGGCCGGCAACCAACCTTGTCACCGCCAACGGGCAACCCATCGACGCCCGCACCCACATTATCAACAACCAAAGTTGGCGCGCACGCCAGCCCGATGACCTGCGACATACCCTAACCAATCGCCGCGACGGCGAGCCCATGGGGTCGCTAAGTCGACTCGGACCCAAGTGCTTCGGACCAATGATCCGAGGCGAGAAGTACCCGCCAAACTTCAAGGCGCCAAAGGAGATAGAAAAGTACGATTCCTCGTACGACCCCGCCGTCTGGCTCGACACATACCTCATGGCGATGGGGATCGCAGGCCACACTGACCTGCTAGCCGCCCGCTACCTCCCCCTGATGATGGAAGGGACGTGCAGGCAGTGGATCAACACCCTCCCCCAGGACAGTATCGACTCCTGGGAGGAGATGCGCGATGCCTTCGTCAGGCACTTCGAGTGCTCCTACACCCGCGCCACCACTATCGAGGACCTGGAGCGGTGCATCCAGGGACCCCGCGAGTCGACCCGCAACTGGGTCCAACGGTAGCAAGAACTTTGGTACAACGCGGTCGGCATCCACCCGGACATCGCGATCCACTGCTTCAAGACCTCGTGCCGCTACGAGCCCCTGGTCGCCAAGCTCAAGCGACACTCCCGCACCCTCGACAACATCCCTGACCTCCTCGAGATCGCCAAACGGTACACCGAGGAAGATCCAAACCAGGAAACAGACGACGAGTCAGGAGGTCAACGCCGCACGAGCGGAAACGACGGCGGACGCCGATCCGACCTACGCTACAGCGGCATTCGCCTCACCGGCAAGCGCCACAGTGACGGGCGAGTCGACTTCGTCGCCAACGCCGGGCACGCGCAGCGCGAGCCTAAGAGCTTCCGCCGCGACGGAGGACAACGCCGCGATGGCGGCAACTACAAGAACAAGCCAAGGTTCGACCCCGCGGCCCTCCTTAACCAACCATGTGCGTTTCATAGCAGGGAAGGGAAGCCCGCAACGCACACCACCGCCGACTGCCACACCCTCAGGGAAATCGAGAAGGCACAGCGAGCGCGGGAGGACCCCGACAACGACCCGCCAAACGGCGGCAAATTCGGCAAAGTGGCCGGCTCGCTCCACACCTTCACAGGCTTCAACATGAAGCGCGAGAAGAAGGTCATCGCCCGCGCTGTCGCCGTCAACGCGGTGGCCCAGATAGACGTCCCCCAGTTCCTAAACTGGTCGGAGCAGCCCATCACCTGGAGCCGCCAAGACCACTCGCCACGCATCGAGTACCCAGGACGAGTCGCCCTGGTGGTCAAGCCCAAGGTCGGCGACTACTGGCTCCCCAAGACACTGATGGACGGCGGCAGCTCCATCAACATCCTGTACCTCGACACCTTCAGGCGACTATGGCTCCCGCAGTCAATGATCGAGACGACTCACACCACATTCCACGGCATCGTCCCCGGTCGGAAGGCGTACCCGATCGGCAAGGTCACGCTGCCCGTAACCTTCGGCACACCGGCAAACTTCCGCACCGAGCGGATCGTCTTCGAGCTGGTGCCCTTTGACAGCCCCTACCATTGCGTCCTGGGGCGCCAGGCGTTCGCCAAGTTCATGGCAGCGCCCCACTACGCATACAACGCGATGAAGCTCCCCGGGCCGTGTGGCGTCATCACTATCCACGGCGACCCCGATATGGCCGCCGAGTGCGAGGCCAAAGGAGTCGAGCTCGCCGACGCCGTCATCGCGGCGGAGACCAACCACGCCGATGAGCTCGCCAAGTACGCGAGCGGGGTCAACAACGATGACCCCACCATACTCAAGAAGCCCAACTCAGAGGGCGCAAACACCTCAAACTTCGAGGCCACGACGCACACCCGCACCGTCGAGCTGGTCCCAGGCGACTCTAGCCAGACGGTGACGATCGGGACGGGCATGAGCCCAGCGTAGGAAGGCGCGCTCATCGAGTTCCTCCGTGAGAACAGGGACATCTTCGCATGGAAACCCTCTGACATGCCCGGTGTCCCTAGGAAGCTCGCTGAGCACAAGCTAAACGCCGACCCCAAAGCGCGACCTGTCAAGCAGTCGCTGCGGCCCTTCAATGAAGAGCGCCGCCGAGCCATCGCCGAGGAGGTGCAGCGTCTACTCGCTGCCGGCTTCATCCGGCCAATCAAGTACTCCAAGTGGCTGCCAAACCCAGTCCTGGTCGAGAAGAAGAACGGGACCTGGAGAATGTGTATCGACTACACAAACCTGAACGGCTCCTGCCCAAAGGAGTAGTTCGTCCTCCCGCGGATCGACCAGATAATCGATTCAACCGCGGGCTCGGAGTCACTATGTTTCCTCGACGCCTACTCTGGGTACAACCAGATCAAAATGGCTGTCGAAGACGAGGAGAAGACGGCGTTCATCACGCCATTCGGAGCCTTCTGCTACACCGCCATGACCTTCGGCCTCAAGAACGCCGGGGCGACCTACCAGCGGTGAATGCAAGAATGCCTCGTGAGCCAAATTGGCCGCAACATCCACGTTTACATCGACGACGTGGTCATGAAATCCACTCGCCAAGGCGACCTACTCGCCGACCTAGCGAAAACATTCGCCAACTTGCGAAGGTATAAGATAAAGCTCAACCCAGGCAAGTGCACCTTCGGTGTACCCGCCGGACAACTCTTGGGTTCGTCGTCTCCAAACGAGGGATCGAGGCGAACCCCACGAAGATCGACACGATCGCCCGGCTCGGCAAACCCGAGTGCCCGCGCGACGTCTAGAAGCTGGCCGGGCGAGTAGCGGCTCTCAGTCGCTTCATCCCCCGCCTGGGCGAAAAGGCGATGCCCCTATACCGCCTGATGCGCAAGAACCCCACCTTCCAGTGGGACAAGGAGGCGGACGACGCGCTCCGCGACCTCAAAAAGGTGCTACTCGCCGCACCACTGCTCGCCGCCCCCGCCGACAAAGAACCCATGCTGGTTTACGTCGCGGCGTCCGAGCGCGTCGTCAGCGCCGTGATGGTCGTCGAACGACCAGAAGAAGGAAAGGAGCGCCCAGTCCAGCGGCCGGTGTACTACATCAGCGAGGTCCTCACCGAGTCGCGCCAGCGGTACCCACAGTACCAAAAGCTAGTATACGCGGTCTTCAGAGCTCAGCGGCGCCTGCCGCACTACTTCCAGGAGCACCCGATCACGGTCGTCTCCTCAGCACCACTGCAAGACATCATCCGAAATCGCGAGGCGACCGGGCGGGTCGCCAAGTGGGCCGTCGAGATCGGCGTCCACAACATCAAATACGAGCCACGAAAGGCGATCAAGTCGCAGGCACTGGCAGACTTCATCGACGACTGGGAAGAGGCCCAGCAACCAGAGAAACTGCCGTACCTCCATTACTGGAGCCTGCACTTCGACGGCTCCAAGAACACGGACGGTGCAGGCGCAGGGATAGTGCTGAATTCACCAAAGGGCGACAAGCTCCGTTACATCCTCTGCCTCGACTTCACGCCCTGTACCAACAACATGGCCGAGTACGAGGCCCTACTCCACGGCATGCGAGCCGCCAAGGAGATGAAGGTCAATCGCCTCCGCTGCTACGGAGATTCCGACCTTGTCGCGGGGAAAGTCGCTGGCACCTGCGACGCCGTCTCCCCTACCATGGCGGCATACCGCCAAGCAGTGGACAAGCTGGGCGGACATTTCACCAGCTACTCCGTCGAGTGGATCGACAGACGGAAAAACGAGGAGGCCGACGCACTCTCTCGCATCGGGTCGGCTTGACTCGCACCACCAGCCGGCGTTTTCCTCGACACGATCACCAAGCCATCAGTCTCTCCACCGAGGGAGATCGACATCGGAGTCCCACTCCAACCAGAGGCAGCCTTGGTCGCACTCGTCAACGAGCCAGACGACTGGACCAAGCCCTACATCGCCTACCTGGAAGCCGGCACCCTGCTGACAGACGAGACAGACGCTCGAATGATCGCTCGTCGATGCAAGTCCTACACCATCATCGACGGCGAGCTCCACAAGCGCAGCGTCACCGGCGTGTTCCAACGCTGCGGCCAACCAGCTGAAGGACGCAAAATCCACCACGACATTCACTCCGGTGACTGCGGCCACCATGCCGCCGCTCGCTCCCTGGTCGCCAAGGCTATGCGACACGGCTTCTACTGGCCCACCGCACACGCTGATGCTGTCGATATCGTCCAGCGGTGCGCCGGGTGCCAGAAGTACGGCAACCAGACGCACGTGCCGAGCTCGGCGCTCAAAACAATCCCCATCACCTGGCCATTCGCCGTGTGGGGCATGGACATGGTAGGCCCCTTCAAGAAAGCCCCCTCCGGCTACACCCACCTGCTAGTCGCCGTCGACAAATTCACGAAGTGGGTGGAGGCCAAGCCAGTCCGGAAATGCGACGGGAAGACCGCCACAAAATTCCTACGCGAGCTCATATATCGCTACGGGTTCCCAAACAGCATCATCACGGACAACGGCACCAACTTCGCCAAGGGAGCCATGGCCGAATTCTGCGAAGAGCACCACATCCGGCTCAACCTCGCGTTAGTCGCCCACCCGGAATCAAACGGCCAGGCGGAACGGGCCAACCAAAGCATCCTCCACGGCCTGAAGCCGCGACTCCAAGTACCACTCGAGCGCACCGCCGGGTGCTGGGTCGAGGAGTTGCCCTCTGTCATCTGGGGGATCCGCACCTCAGTCAACAGATCGATGGGATTCACTCCCTTCTTCATGGTCTACGGTGCCGAAGCAGTCATGCCCACCGACGACGAACACGACTCGCCGCGGGTCGTCCACTATACGGAGGCTGCAAACGATCTTGCCCGCCAAGACGGGATCGACCAACTCGATGAAGCACGCGACCTCGCTCGGTCACGCACTGCCATCTACCAGCAAGGACTCCGCCGTTACCACAGCCGGCGGGTGAAAGCTCGCACCTTCCAGGAGGGCGACCTGGTGTTACGCCTCATCCAGGACAAGAAGGGCATGCACAAGCTCTCCCCCCCGTGGGAAGGACCATTCGCTATCGGGCGCGTACTCGGCAACGACGCCTACTACCTCATCGACGTCCGCGGGGACGGCGAACTCGACGTCAAGCGATCATGGAATGTAAACCTCCTCCGGAAGTTCTACTCCTAGAACCCCACACATGTACTCTCCAGTCGCTATGAAATAAAAAGAAACGGTTACCGCAAATTGCGCCTACTCTCCATGACTTGTGCCACTCGCACTCGTAATAACAGCGTTACACTAAACGCAGAAGTCAACCTTTGGTACAGCGATCGGCACGGCTAAGTAGTGCGGTGTAAGAGCACTGAATTACCACAGGTCTTGCATCGTCCACGAAAAAAGCCCACCCGGAGCCCCATTGGAGTCGCCTAGCTCGACTGGTTCTACGAGCCAAGACAACTGCCCTCGCTTCTCATAGCGACCTTGGTCCTCCGCATCCTCGGCATAGCGACTCGAACGGCTAAGTACCACGCTCGGGGACTGAACACCAGTTCGTCGCGAGCGGTCAGGGAAAACGCCAAGTAAGAGAGCATGCCCAGGACTCGCCATGCGACTGACCCCACGGGACAGGCAGGAGTGACGCGCTCACACCAACGCGCTAAGTCCTCAACCACCCTCGAGTCGCGCCTAGAACTACCAAGTACCACGCTCGGGGACTCGGCCACCCGACCTCGTTCGCGCACGGGAAAACAGTAAAGTACAGGGCACTCAAGGGAGTCGCCTAGCGACTGGATCTTCGAGCTCGGGCGAGTCGACCAAAACATAAAAACACATGACAACAACACATACATCATATACGAGGTAAACCCCACAAAAAGGGCGGACGCGCTCGGGGACTCGTTCAAAAATCAATCACAAACACACAACAAATACCAAAATAGACACGACGTCTCATTCAATTGGGTATTGCATTGTTTCATGTTACAAAATATGCCCGCGTGGCAGACCTGCTGCTAACGCCACAAGGCAAACCATCCTACTCTGCAGGCTTCGATGACGACTCGCCAACATCCCGGCGATTGCGGATGAACGCCGTGTACGGGTTTGACGGATACGTCATCAGTTCACCCGCCATCGCCGCGCGAAAAGGCTGCTCGACCTTGAAGTCACGATGCGGCGGCTCGGGGTCATTCGGCGCGACGACCGTCTCCTGGTACGGAAGGAGGTCGCCCATTGCCCAGACACGTTCTGAGTACGTGGCGGCACGGTCCTGCAACTTGAGGACCTCGGACAGCTCCACCGCGCCAGTCGACGTAGGATATCCACTCGTCACATCGTCGATGTCGAAATCTTCGGGGAAGTGGGCGAGTCCAAGGCTCAGGGCCGTCGACGCTCCGCGCCGAAACGCCGACCGCGTCATGTACTCAACGATCGCGGGCGCCTTCTCCAAATATTTCCACACCTCAACGAGGTCGCTGGGAGTCACTTCCGTGGGCGATATCTCTTGGAGATAGGCACGGATGCACGTTGCCGACAATGTCGCCGAATCGACGAGCATACTCACGCACTGCCTCGCGTCGAGCGAGCTCGCCTCTCCTTCGCTATCGATGATGCGACCTGCGAGTAGAAGACAATGATGAGTACGACGGACACCACAAAAGACACAACCACTGGAAAGGGAAGATGTACTCACTAAGCAGCGGGCGGGCGAGTTCCGTGATGAAGCATTGAAGCGATGTATGGTCGTCCTGAAGCCCAGCAATAAGGACTTCCGACACCTTGCGATCCTCCTCAGCGGCTGCAATGGCGGTCTTAGCTCGCCCGTCAGCCGAGCTCGCTTCTTCCTTCGCCTCCCGCAGTTCGAGCTCGAGGTTGGTGATCCGCTGTTCAGCGGCACTCAAAGCCGATTGCGCCGCCGCCAATTCACCAGCGGGGACAAGCACCTGGCGAGCTTCCTCTGCCTTCGCAGCAAAAGCCGGAAGCCCTTTGTTCGCTTCCTGGACAATGGCCAGCTCCTTCTCCGCGCGCTGCTTCGCGGCCAATCGGTCCGCCGACTCAAGCTGCAGACCCTGCACATCACCAAAAAAGTTAGTCAAAGCAAAATTCCTAAGTGCCCACCCGCTGAAATTCAGCGAGTGCGCACTCGGGGACTGGCGATCAAGAAATTCCTAAGTGCCCACCCGCTGAAATTGAGCGAGTGCGCACTCGGGGACTGGCGATCAAGAAATTCCTAAGTGCCCACCCACTAAAATTTAGCGTGTGCGCACTCGGGGACTGGATGCGAAAAATAAAAAAAGATGAGAAACTATAAGAATTAGGCCGCTGCAAAGCACCGACCTGATCCTCGGGGACTGGATGTCCCTGGATGGCTGCGCCAAGCATGCCATGGAGTTGTATCGCGTCCACGGACGCGAGTAACGCCGGCGTGTGCCCACGACGTTGGTCGACTTCAGCATCGGCGGTCCCAGGAGCGTGGCTCGAGGGCGCAGCTCCACTCGTCGTGGCCGCCTTGGTCACGAAGCGTGGGAAGGTAGCGATAGAGGCACCCGCTCCAAGGGAGGTTGCCTCCGCCGTTCCAGGCAAGGAAGCGCCCTCCTTCGTAGACGCGGCTGCCTCCATCACGGGCCCGGCTAGTGCAACCGCCGTGTCGTCAGAGATAGTGATGGTGTCGCCACCCTTGGCCTTCTTGCTGCCATCCGCCGAGGCGACGACCTCGTCCGCCTTCCTCTTGCGGGAAGGGTCCTCCTCGCTAACGACGGGTGGCACCTTAGCCACGGTCGGATGGCCCATCCTCTTCACTCCGGTCCTGTGCATCAATCGAATAAGCAAAAACAATCGAAATATTTATGAAAAGCAAGGAAGGGTGAGTGCACTCACTTGGCGACTGGGATGAAACGTAGCCCTGTACGGAGGCCGGCCGGTTTTTCCAGTTCAGGGCCCAGTCGGTGACTGAGCCCCATCTCCAGGACGTCGCGTGCCCAAGACACGGATGGATTTTTCGTCGTTGAGGCCGCAGCTGGAGCCTCTGGGACATCCTCGGCAAGAGCCTCCTTGAGAGGCGAAGTCGCTGTAGCCGGAGCCTCCTTGCGAGGCGAAGCCGCTGCAGCTGGAGCCTCTCCCAGCCCAGAGACTGGGGCGAATGGCGGAGGCATTGAAGCCAGCGACACTTCCACGGTCGCCGCGTCCAGCACGACTGTCACTGGTGGCGCGTCATCACCGGCTAGGCTGGGAGCATCAGAGCTGCTCGCCGAGTGCGGCGGCGAGGCCGACTTTGATGGATTCGTCTTCTTCTTCGGGGGGGCCCTTGCCTCCCTTTCCTTATTCTTCTTCTTCGACGGAGTGGCTTGACGGCGCGAGGTGGTCTCTGGGAGCTCGTCGTCGTCATCATGACGCTCGAGGCTTCTGCTTGCCTCGATCTCGCGCTGTCGTTGTCCGCGGGTCTTTCGGACCAGTGGGGCGACCTCCTCCTCGGACTCGTCATTGTCGTCCTCGTCGCCCTTGGCGGGCGGCGACTCGCCCACGTCCTGGGCGGATGAGCCCGAGCTCTCGTCGTCCGAAGGAGGGAGCCACCCTTCCACCACTTGGAATAGCTGCAACGAATACAGAATGGAATCAGAATTACCGCGACTGCATAGACTGCGACTGCGAGCAAAGTAAGGTGATTACCGTTGGAGCTGGACGCTTCGCGGTATAGGGGGAGACCCCAGCCTGCGCGTCCAGGTACACCGCCTGGGTAATCTTCTTCAGCGCTGGGAGGTAGTCCTCCAGTTTCCACTCGTCGAGGCAGGCCTTTGTTGAGTCTCCCCGGCTCGTGTACTGGTACATATAGTGGTCGCGTTGGGCGAGCGGAACGAGCCGCCGCCCGAGCCAGCAGTTGTACAGATTTATCATCTGGAGGCCCTTCTTCTTCAGACCGCGGATGGTCTGGAGCATCTCGTCGATGACCATCCGCTGGTCGTTGGGGAGCTTGCCGACTTGGAGATGGCGCAGCTCGGACCGATTGGCGGAATACCGCGGGATCGCCACCTCGTCTTCCGGGCTCGCCTCGGCCACGTAGAACCACGACTTCTTCCAGTCGCTCGCTGCCTTGGCGGGCAGCATCAGATCGAAGAATGACGCTTTGGACTTGAGCTGGAACATCAGGCCGCCCGCGGCTAGCATTGGGCCGCCTGCCTCCTCGCGGCTAATCCGTCCGTGGAACAGATCTTGCCACAAGGGGAAGTAGGGCCGGCAGCCCATGTAGCATTCGCAGAACGCCACGAAGATGGCGAGCTGCTCGATGCTGTGGGGACCCAGATCTGAAGGCTGGATCCCGTAGTAGGCACAGAAGCGCCGGAAGAACAGGGACGTAGGAAACCCTAGCCCCCGCTCGAGATGACTGGTGAAACAGATGAATTCCCTCTCTCGCGGGTTTGGGGTCGTTTCTCCGGCTTCAGGGATACGCCAACAGCCGGCTCGCAGGATCCCGGCCTCCTCGAAAGAGGCCAGCTGCGCCCTCGTGCATTTGGATCTACCCCACGGTTCGGTGGAAAGGGCCATGGCCGAAGGGTTGATTGGGGGTCGGAGGATTTTGGGTCGTCTAGATCGCGATGCGAGGGAAGGAAAATGCGCGCAGTCGGAAGAAGTGATGAGAAGTTGGCTCTCTGATCGCCTGCCATTCCCCTTATATAATGGATGTTACCCGCCAAATCCAGAAGCCGTTACCGCGCGATGATTACGCCAAAAGTTACCGTTGGATTACCCCAACGGCTAGTTTGACCACGCCTGACGGTCCAACTCCGGCCACTCGGCTCGCCGACCCAATCGCCATGACAGTGTTTCGCCGACTCGACTCGCCAAAGCCGCGACTCGGATCACTGGTTTTCTCCTTTGTGCAGGAGCCCGCCGACGATTCGACTGGATGCCTACTCTGAAGCCGTATACTCCGACTGCCAGCAGCCACCTATGCCTAATCGCCGACGGCCTCGGGGACTACTGATGGGGATATGCCTACTGGGGTATACCCAGCAGGACGTTTCCGACTGGCCTAAGAACCGGCAAGTGGGCCTGCAGAACGGCGAGTGGATTGAAGCCCAGCGAGGGACCGAGTGACTGGAAGCTGAAGGCCCAGGCGAGTAGATAGGCCCAGTTGGATTAGGTTAAACGACTACCGAAGCTTTAACTGAATCGGTTGAGATATGTAAACCCTAGGGGAGGTGAGCCTATATAAGCCTCCCCATAGGGCGAGTAGAGATACTTTCCCTCATACACCCAAGCGACTCGCTGCCTAGCCGCCGAGCTCGCCCATTGTAACACCTCCATAATACAATCTAGCAGGAGTAGGTCTTTACCCTCCGGGGGGCCGAACCTGGGTAAAGCCCTGTGTCTTTGCCCTCATCTCGCACCGCAGATGGCTGTCCGCCCTTGCCCCTCGTTCTACTACTCGCTGCCGATTGCAGCATCTGCCCTGACTATTCCCACGACACTGTGGCTGTAACTTGTGATGTTGCAGGTTACTCTGATGAGGATTAGGTGTCATGAGTCTACACTCAAAATGTTTGCCTGTGGCACATGAAGATGAAGACTTTCCTTTATTTACTTAATCAAACTCTTGTATTAGGCCTGTGGCCTTGGAGTTGTAAAAACTATGTTTATCTCTGGAATGGATGTAATAAATGACCTTTGTATCTATGTACTTCATCTTAAACTGTGGATGCTAGCAATGATCCAGGGACTAGCATTGCAATCACATGGATCCTTTTCCTTTATAAAGGAGGGATCTTACAGCCATGAATGCCTAGTAAGCCAGATGTTCAAAGATGGCATGGTACGGACTTCTGAATGGTACCGCCTAGAAGGAGAGTGGCTCGGTCTGGTAATTGTCCGGAGTTCCGAATGTCACGTCTAGTGTGATCTCACCTAGCAAATCCGCCTGTCTTCCTGGTACAATGCCATGAAAAACCACATTGCTATGGTTTAGCTAGCTTTAGTGAAACTTAATCCGGTGGAACGTATCGATGTAGAGGATATTGATACTTCTTCCACCATCCATGAGAGTTTAAGAGAACTCATAGACATCAATAAGATGATTGATGACCAGAGGGTACTTTCCTCGATGATGATCTTTCTTTAGGTTATCGGTTCGGTCAAAGGTGATGGTTACATTCGACTAAAACAGAAACTGAGGGACAGCTGAAACCATGGCAATGAGCTCATGGACAACCGACTTTCTGACCTTAGACGTCTGAGTTCCAATGAAGAAGATGTAAGTGTTTTTCTTTGTAGGATAGTCCTTCTTTCCATCTGACCTGGGTTGTGCGGAATCTGCTTCTTCCTTGTCGGAATGTTTCTTGGAATCCTTCCCTTTCTCGGAATTTTTCTTTCATTTTCGTTGCTTGGCTCTGTAGCTAGCGGATTCGTCTTTCTTGATGTCATCATGGAAACTACACTCAACATTGGTGTGGGAAGAACCTCGTTCCTGTTCGGGCGATGTACACAAGGGTTGTTTGCAATGTCGGCCTAGGAATAAGTTTTTCCGGGTTGCTGATATCCTCTACCCTAGACTCGGGAAGTTTTGCGGCCTCGTCCTCGACCACCTCCACGCCCTCCTTGTCCTCCAGATATAAAAGTTGTGTTGACAGCTGCATTATCTGGACCAGGCTTATATTTGGAGGTGTTCTTGCACTTTTGAGCTTACTGTTTTGTATGTTTGGATGCATTGGGATGGCCAGAACATTTAGCAATCCATCTTAATCATCATCGGCGTCTGCATATTTTCTCGCCGTTTCTATCATCTCTCCCCAAGTCTATAACTTTGTCGCGATTCAGCATATGGCACAGTGATCCGACTGGGAGCCCTGAGTTGACAGCTTCAATCACGGTCTAATCATTTACGCCCTCATAGGAGTTCTCCATGTCAACCCATCGCCCGAGGTAATCGCGCCAAGTTTCTTCGGGTCATTGGGTAAAACGCTGCAAGTCTTCGACTCTGCGGGGCCTCCTGTATGTACCCTAGAACTTCAAAAAGAACACACTTTGCATATCATACCAGTTATGTATCGAGTTCTCTTGAAACTCGTTGAGCCATGATCCAGCCATATTCCACAACATAAGTAGGAGATACCATACCGCGACCAGGTTGTTTCCTCCTTTGGTGATGTAGAAAGCTAGAAAAAATCCTGGAGCCCAGTATATGGCCGAGCCGCACTGTCATAGGGTTGAATGTGCCGTGCAATGCGGAAGTCAATTGGAAACTTTGTTTGACAAATACGTTGACCAAGGCATTTGGGTCCCACGTACACGTCTTCCTCCTCGTACTGTCGTGCCTCTATGTTAGATTCGATGCGGTGGCGAGTGTCATTGGGTGAGAGTGATCTGCGCCTTGGCTGCTCGCTATGCCTGCGTGATGGCGGAGTTGGATTCGTTCTTCTTCTTCTGCCATTCCCTTCTCCACCCCTGTTGTTTCCATCGCTGTGATGAGATCCTTCGTGGTTGCTGCTGGGTGGTGATGGTGGCTCTGGTGGGTTATTTACGGCTAAGCGACAGGTTCTTGGATCTTCGTTAAGCTAGGTCTGCGATGGATATTCACGACGTCGGTCACCGTCTTGACTTGTTTCGGGGCGATCCTCATCGTTCCTTCGTCTATCATTATCATCATTGCGACGAGGTTCAGCCGAAAGACTAGTGTGCCTGGGAGAGGGCATCCTTGGTCGGTCTCATTCTTTCTGTTGCCATGCTTCCTATTCATCCTTGTGGACATTATTTTGCTGACGTTGGGGTTGGTCAGGATCCAATGCTCTCATGGCGTATTGGGACGCAGCCGGAAGAACGCCCGACAAGCTCCGCGCGGTCCTACGATGATGACCATTTGATTCGGTCCTTGAGTTTTCGTCATACCTAGGGGCGGAACGATGACACTGATTCGGCTCCCTTTAGGGTCATATAGCAGTGTTTTTGCTTGCATTAGTGCGGCACTGCTCTGATTTTGATGCTAGTTTTTCGCTGAACGATGCAGCCGTTTTCTGCTGTTGCGTCCTTTGTCGAGCAATGCTATGTACTGCTGGACCTGTTCTAGAGAAGGATTGTTGGTGAGGATAACTCAAGCAGCTGTAGCATTTTCTATTGGCATGTTGTAGACTCGGTTTTTTCCTTCAGCCTTTCCGTCGAATAAATCTTTGTGTACTTTTGGGTTCTTGTTAGCAAGAACCAAGCCGCCTCTAGTATTGTTTGGCAATTGCTTGAATCTTGACTGGTACTAGGCAGGATTGTTGTCTATTTGCTGTTTAATCTCGACGATGCGTGCAGCCTCTTCGAGCACAAACAAGCGATGTTTCTCCAAATCCTAAGCCCTTTTCTCTAGCTCATGCCGCGTTAAGTTCCTAAGAAGTTTGGATTGGTACTGTTAGTGCATCTCCGTAGAGTTCGCGTGCACCTTGGATGACTACGTGTCCATCAATCGGAGGTTCGATCGGCATGGGATTAACCGGATCTCCATATGGCTTCTCCAGTATGATTTCTTCATCGATGTCTTCAACGTTGGCTTCCTCCACCGGATCTATTGGTGTCGGGTTTTTTTCTTCTTCTTCTTTGTCCGACTGGTGGTTTTTACACGCATACCGGTGGCAAAGATGGCTTTTGGTGCGATAACGGGTGTCGAAGATTTGTCCCGTGAAGGAACTAGGGTCCAACGATCCCTTGGTTCAAGAGGGGGCTAAACACTCATTCTCAAGGAACCTCGACAACGGTAGCGACGGCGGAGTAAGAACCACGACAGAGACATGACAAGGGGTTTTTTACCTAGGTTCGGGACCGTCGTGATGAGGTAAAGGTCGTACTTCTACTTTGTTGTATTTCTCACTTGGCTTCGTGATGGTACAATGGAAGTTTGTTGTCTAGGGTTTAGATCGCTGGGGATCGATACTTTCTGAGGTAGGAAAAGGGTCCATTATATAGGGCGGCGTTGGTCCTCTTCCACCAGCCTTTGGGCGGGAAGGGCGTCCAATGTGCCGCTCCTCGAGATCCCGTTCTAGGAGGCTACTTTATGTCAACTTGGTCTAGTTCTCCCTTTTGCACTCTGTCCTCCTATAAAGTGTCCTTTGTTGATGTTGCTTGTCTACATCTAGCACACTCTGCTTTTCCCCCTTTCACCAAAACGGCAACTGGGGATCCTTCCACCATGAGATCACATGTCCTTTCCGCGAAAGGAGGGTGGAACGACTTTTCTTTACCAAGGCGGCCAGCGTCACAAAAGCATTGCGCTTCCTATCGAGGCCTCAGTCTGTACTCCTTCTGGAGAAATTTCTGTCATACCCTAGACACACTCTGAGGTATCCAAGGCCCAAAGGCATAACATGATGCCATGGCAGACTCCCTCGAGAGGCATTACCTCCGGAGGTTCATCGTCTCGTGAGGCGGGTGCCTCACGATACCTGCTCGGTTGGGTTCCCTCTAGAGGCGTGCCGCCTCACAAGGGTGAAGATTCCCATGGCGCGGGGCTCGTTCACCATGAGAACGTGGCACCCCGGTTGCCAGGGCTCCGATAGTATCCCCCGGGCGCTTGGCCTGCACCTGTCCCCTTGTGGGCTCGAAAGGGCAAGCGACTCTTGACGATGGATGGGACCCCTGCGCCCGTTTGATAAACAGGACCTGACCTGCTTGAATCTCGGTCGTGATCCCAACTGGCCACGCATGGTTGTCCGTATACTTGGAGTGCATTGTTCCTGCTCGAAGAGTTGTTCCCATGATGCGACAGCGCGTGGGGCCTGGCAGTTAATACCGCGTGCGCAGTGCATTGATGCGTATTTTCGACTGGCACAATTAAATTAGGGGGGTGGGGAAGGAATCTTATCACTTCCACACCACCTCTCTCCTTCTTCCTTCCTCGTGCTTCCATGTCAAAGCTTCGTCCTTTTCATGGCGCCAAGGCGCTTCTCAGATGTCGGGGACGGAGGAGACTCCTTCGGCGAAGCACCGCTGGGTGCAACCACGCGAGGGCGGCCTCAGGGCTCGCCGGAGCGGCTCTGCGCCTTCTGAGGTGGACGGGGACAGCTCCGCTGGACGTGACAAAACATGCCTAGACTGCGGAGACCCGCCTTTCTCCAAAGGCCGAGGATGGGGGCGAGCCTGAACCCGTGGCGGATTTTGTCCTCATCCTGAAGGAGGACGATTTGTCCTCTAGGGTGCGACATCCCACTGGCTTTTCCCTCGCGTCGCATGACCTCTACGAGGGATGTGCACACCTGAGACACTCAAGAGGCAGTTTGGAACATCCCAAAAATATTAAGCAAGGTTATCATTTTCAATCACTTAAAATTAGGGTTAACCAAAAACTTTTGTTAATTAAAATCATATGAATGCATGTGTGTATGTGATGATTGTATGAATGCATAAATGGACTGTATTGATTGTTGTGAATAGCAAGGAATGGTTTAGAGATGAAAAAACATCATCTAAATCAATTCCAAGCAGAAACAAATCAAGATAAATTAAAAAACAAACAAAATAAGCTAATGGTCATTTTTGCCAATCTTGCTCACTAGACAACTTTGAGTGTTTCTAGTCCAAGATTTCAAATAGAAACAATTCCTTTTCTTTTCACCCCTTGCTAGGCCAAGTAAAAGTGAACCGAAGCCCAACTTGCAAACCCACAGAAACATTTGGCAACTAGATTCAAATGACAATTCAAAATTGAATCTATATCATATGTGTAGATCACCATTTCTCAAAACCCAACCAAACCAGTGCCCCTTGACAAATCCAAGCAACCATAGACTACCTAGTATGTGACTAGTACACCCACCAAGTTTCATTAAAAAATTCAAATTCAAATATCTTGCGGCCATTTCATCAAACACCTTCTGATCACAAATCAAATAAAACATCAAACACTATAGTGAGCAGTATTTGTGCCTAACTTGTTCCCTCTCTAGCTCACAACACACTCTCAGTAGATCATCTAACTAGTTTAACCAGCCCTAGCTCACTGTAAACTTGACAATGCCATCAATGGTGACCATGTCCGAGCCCCAATTTCCACCCCAACGTCGACAGCAAGCTAGAAGCCTCACTAGCCTCGCCTAACTTGTCTAACAGGCACTCCACCGTCCACCACCACCCCCTGTCCAGGGCCAAAGCCCTGCCAGCCACTGGAACACCCAGAACTAGCACACCTAGTCTCTCTCCGACCATGCCGAGAGCGCTCCAGAGCGCCACGCTCAACACGCTCGCACAGACCGCGCCCCGCCTTCGCTGCTCGCATACATGATCACCACCACCCAGGGAACCGCCCAGACATGCCCGTTCGCCGCCGTGCGGATCATAGACGCTGTGCGCCATTAAACTCCCATCGGATCCTCCTAGAGCATCGACGTGTTCCGACCACATCACACCGCCCCATGCCTCGCCACCATGCCATTGAGTTTCGCCAGGAGGCAGCGCACCGTCCCCTACCCCAACCCATGCTGTTAGCTCGCTGTGCGGCCGACCCCGACGAGGTCAGCCTGCCCCCTTCAGTCCCCTCATCGCACTATAAATAGAGGCCTTCACCGCTCGAATTATTCACACCATTCCACTCCCCTCTCTCTCAGAACCACCCCACCTCATCCTCGTAGCAACGCGAGCACCAGGTGGCTGGAATTTCGCCGAATCTTGCCGCTGTAGGAGGAGAAGGGCGCCGTCGATTGGAGCCGCCCCGTGAGGAGCCACTGTTACCAGGAGAATCACCGTCATTGACTTCGTCGTTCGCCCCCATCGACGACCATCGCCGGAGCCCCGGTGAGCCCCAACAGACCCCCACTGCCCGCCCTAGGGTTCGACCTCGCCGCGTTTTGTTCAGACGTGGACGATGAACCTCATGTAGGGGTTCGTAGCATGGAAAACAAAAATTTTCTATCGCATACAAACAAACAAGCCAAGATCTATCTACTAGATTGTAGCAACGAGTCGATGGAATAACTTACCCTCGAAGATTCCAAAGCGGTTAACGAGAGCAGATTCTCGTGGGTGATGTAGTCGTACACTTCCGATCTCAAGATCGCGTAGACGATCCTTCCGGCGCCACGTTCCGGTAGCGCTCCCGCAGTCGGTCACACGTTCGGTACTCGACGAAGACCTTCCTCTCCCTTGTTCCAGCAGGCAGCGGAGGTTGTAGCACTCTCCTCGCGATTCCGGCAGCACAACGGCGTGGTACCGGAAGTAGAGGGGAAATCCCGCAGGGCTTCGCCTTAAGCCGGTGCGAGTATGGTGGAGCTTATGAGAGAGGCTATTAGTGGTCTAGTAATTAGACACACCAATTAGAAGGCTCTAAACCAATTAGAAGGCTCTAAACCGTTGGCTAAAGCAATTAGAAGCTCTAAACCAAAACGGCTCTAAACCGGAGATTTTAGAGGTAGAAAGTTGTGTGTCTAGGAGGGGAGCCCTGCCCCTCCTTTTATAGGTGGGGAGGCGCGGCCAGGGGAGGGGAGTCCCTCCCCAAGTCGGCCTTGGGTGGCGC
This sequence comes from Avena sativa, assembly GCA_916181665.1. Classification (NCBI taxonomy): domain Eukaryota; kingdom Viridiplantae; phylum Streptophyta; class Magnoliopsida; order Poales; family Poaceae; genus Avena; species Avena sativa. The sequence continues at coordinate 205,040,103 of OV702281.1, read as the reverse complement.
GCCGGCTTGGGGAGGAGACTCCTCCCTCAAGTCGGTTCCCAACTCCTCTTTCTTGTTTCCCACAGTTTCTTGTTTTAGCCGTTTGACTTTCAAACTGGACATTTGACTTTTCTGTTATAGGATTCAATTTAATCCTTTATTTGGGACAGCAAGAACACTTAGTACATGATGCAATCATTCCAATATGTAATGACACATTCATGTACCCCTCCCCCCCGTAGTGCCGGACAATCCGGAACCTTCCAGAACATTCCCGATGAAAACACCAGAATCATTCCCAAACTCCGAAACGGGACTTTCCTTATATGAATCTTATTCTCCGGACCATTCCGGATCACCTCGTGATATCCCGGATCCCATCCGAGACTCCGAACAACATTCGGTCTCTTTCTCATAATACCATAACTACTCAAACAACGTCGAATCCTTAAGTGTGTCTCCCTACGGTTCGTGAATTATGCGGACATGATCGAGACAATTCTCCGAACAATAACCAATAGAGGAATCTGGAAATTCATATGGCTCCCACATATTTCTACGATTACTTTGCGATCGAATGAACCACTTACATACGATACCAATTTCCCTTTGTCTCACGATAGTTTACTTATCCGAGGTTATGATCGTCGGTATCTCTGCATACCTAGTTCAACCTCGTTACCGATAAGTACTCTTTTCTCGTTCCCGTGATATGTGATCCCTTGTGACCAAGTCACATGCTTGCAAGCTAATTGGATGACATTCCACCGAGAGGGCCCAGAGTATATCTATCCGTCATGTGGATGGACAAATCCCACTCTTGATCCATGTGTTTCAACCAATACTTTCTGAACACTCAATGCCACCTTTATAGCCACCCTGTTACGGTGTGGTGTTTGATGACATCAAAGCATCCATCCGGAAAAGGTGATATGCATGATCTCATGGTCGAAGGAATTAGGTTACTATGTATCAGAAAGCATATAGCAATTGAACTATTGAAATAACTTTATCTTTATGCTACGCTTATCTATAGGAGTATGTCCATCACATCATTCTCCTAATGATATGATCCTGTTGTTAATAACATCTCTATGTTCATGATCAGGAAACCATGATCATATATTAACCAACAAGCTAGTTTAACAAGAGGCTTTACTAGGGACTCTTATTTTAGTTTACAAATCACACAAGTATTAATGTTTCCGGTTAATACAATTATAGCATGGTATGTAAACATTTATCATAAGTGTGAAGATATGATAATAACCACTTTATTATTGCCTCTTGGGCATATCTCCAACAGTCTCCCACTTGCACTAGAGTCAATAATCTAGTTTCAAACCTTTGTGTATTCAACACCTATGGCTTTCCGGTGTTGTATGTACACGATTGCTAGTGGTCAACTGATCTCCGGATCTGACACTTCCAGGTCCGTGTGTAATTGCATGTCTTTGCGTCTCTACGCATCACTCATTCTCTAATGAGATGGCTTTGTATAAATTTGGTCTTTCGGTGTGACCTTTAGCTCTTTGGGGTTAAAACATGTTGATAATACTGTCGTACAATATATCTTCATAGTATTATCCCACTGTGAACTACACCTAGTTTGATAACAAACTACTTGACACAAACGCCCTCTTTTGCTGCTATAATAGCAGTCATATACTTAGCCTTTTGTTGTAGTATCTGTCACAATGTCTTAACTTTGGAACTCATCCAAATCCATTATGGAACTCACTTTCCATTATATTGTGCCACCCTTAGTTTAGATTGAGATAAACTTAATTTGTACTTTGTGACAAAACTAGTATCAATGTAGTACTTTTACAATGAACTAACCATCTATTTGTCACTTCTACAAATATTATACTCTTAGTTCTTCCAAAAGATCATAAGAATATCCTTACTATTGTCCAATGATCATCTTACGAATCATTCTGGTATATGATCACAAAATTTAGAGCATAGGACATATCTGGATTTGTACATATCACAGTATGATTGATATAAATACTCTTTGTGATTTCATACATCAAGTATCAATCTATATTTGATTATTTGTTTCACTTTACCAAATGTCAATACACTTGAATATATCATCAACATTGAACTTATTCAATCCTTTCTGTGTGACAAGAACCTCTCTTGTAGTTTCTATATTGAACTCATTCAATATCTTGTCTATGTACTTCTGGCACAACCATATTAGCGTCTATTGATGCCAAATATTTGGGTTTTGCCTAAGTCTTTCATCGGGATGAAATTCTTAATATGTGTTAATAAAAGATACATTATTTCTAATCAACAATATGTCTTCCACATAATGTATTAGAAACATGTCTTAGCGCTCCCACTTAATTTCTTGCAAATGCAAGCATCTCCATCGTCTCTGATGAACTTTTAAACTCCTTTAACAGCTTCATCACAGTGAAGATTCCAACTCCCCTATGCTTACTTCAACCATTGAAGTTTGCATATGTTTTTAGCATCCCTTGAATTTTAACAAAACCCTTTGGACTGTGTCATGCACACGTCCTAGGTAACCCTTCTGTTAGAAGAACTTGTTTTGTTTATTCAACTACCATATAATAAAATTATATGTAGTGGTTGCTACACTAATCCATCTAGACTAAATATCGCTATGAAAGATCAGATCTTGTCATAGTCAACTTTTGAACATTGTTGTGAACTCTTTCCCAACATGTCGACTATTTCATAGATGTGCAACATCCATGTCTGTTTATTTATAGATCCAAACACAACTGTAAGGTCTTACACCTTTCTCGAGGGTCCTTCAAGTTCAAAACTTGATTTCTCGTGTATGGAACTATCACGGATTTTATGGCTTCAAGCCATTTGACGGAGTCAGGGCCCATCATCGCTTCTTTGCATGTAGTCGATTCATTATTCTCAAATAATGATTCAACCCTCAAATCTTGGTATTTGATTGTTTACCCGATCTACTTGTTTCAATAGGAACTTAGATCTCCGTGACCACAACCTTTGAGGCACGTGAGCCATGAGCATTGTTGCTGTCTCCGGAACACTTTTCGGCGCTGCGCAACTCTGCACATATAGCTAAGGTTCTTTTAACCTTATCAAAGTTATATTGTCCTCCCACTTTTCTTTTCACGAAAAATTCCTTCCAAAAGAAATTTGATGTTCTAAGCGACAAACACTTTTGTCTCTGGTGTTATGGAGGGATACTTAACAGTTATTCGAAATAACATACAAAGACAGGTTCATCCGACTTTGGTTGCAAACATCTTTCTTATGCAAAGCATACCAATGTTTAAGAAAGGACAACTTGGGTTTTATCCCAAACCATAACTTTATATGGTGTCATTTCAACGGATTATGATGGAGCTCTTTTCAGTGGAAAAACGGTAATCTCTAAAGCTTTTAATCTTTAAAATATAATGGCAGTTTTATAAATCATACCTTTGATCTTACCATGTTAAACAAGGTTTAATTACATATCTCGAACGCTCCATACACTTATGGTGTTTCGGGAAAATGCAAATCCACGGAACGATTCCTTAAATCTTAGGTATTATGCTAAACTTGTAACTTAAATATTTTCCTTTATGATCTTATCATAAACTATTCATATTCTTGTTACAATGATTTTGCACTTCATCTTGAAAGTCTTTGAACTTTTCAAGTGTTTCATACTTTATCCTTATTAAGTAAATATTCATATATTCACTCAAATTTTTTTTTGGAGAAAGCATATGAAGTTGAAATCCATCGCTTTTGACTACACATAATGGATTTCATACAACAATATGTACAAGTTCCAATAAGCTAGTCATTCGTTCCCTTTTGGCCTATGAACGAAGTTTTAATTATCTCTAGGAAAGTTTCACAAGCGTCATTTGATCAAAAATCAGAAGACTCCAAAATTCCATCAACATGGAGTTTCTTCATGTTTTCTTTCCATTATAATTCAAACGGCGATGTCACTTCCTAAGTGATCTTTCAATCAATTTGTCTTTCGACATTTTTAGCACTAGTTTTATGGATGTGATTTCTCCAACGAGATTTGTGAATCATCCATATTTTATGGATCACGGTAATTTATTTGAACAACTCTTTTGTTCTCATAATACCTGATAAAACAAATCTTGAAGGCAAGCTTTGATGTTTAACGAGCAACACAATAACCCTTTATTTGTTCTCGATGAACATCATCACATATTCTTTTGCTAGTTAATTAGGCCATTGTAGTTCATGAATTGTGTTGTTTCGTTTGACGATTCACACCAACAAATTCAGTATCAAATACTTAAGAATCACATTGTTTAATAAGCAAAGAATGTAGCCATAACATGTATATCATCTATATACTTAAACTGAACAATTCTAGTCTTTTCTTTTCTGCCATATATTTATGAGATTCTCTTTCAGTATTTCCTTTTCTGTTTGAAAGAATCTATCAACATCAATAGTGGAGTCATACATATGACACATAGTCCGAAGCGTGTATAGTTAAATACCAATGTCTTTGGACTTTCACTTTGAAGTAGATCACCATCATCAAATGTTTGGTGTTCTTTCAAATTCCTTTCTTTAGTAATCTCTTGGTGTAGTAAACATTTTACCTACATCAAATATTCACCCTTATCATGGAATTATCCATGATCAAGCTACTTTTAGCTTATAACGGTGAAACATGAGTATAATGTTGCTCTCCAAATCCTTTTGGAGGATTAGGATAACTAGTGTCTCCAACCTTTTGCAAATTCTCATCAAATATGAGAACATGACTTTTGCCATATTATACTCTATCATGTTGTAACCAATACTTCGTTTCAGATATCACAATATCTTCCACACATCATGGTTTCTGAAACAACTCTTTCAGATCCTAGATAACCTTGATATTAAGAGAATCCTTTGAATATCAAGAATCATGAAGACAAACATGATACTTATATACTAACACTTGGAATTGTTACTCTTGATTTAATACTAATTATTAAACTTCATGGAGTAACCGGAACTTACTGAAAGTTTGCAATAGGACTTTTAAACTTTAGATTAACACTTCAAAACAATACGATACCAGTTCGTAAAGTAACTAACCAGAATTCTATAGTTCTATTATCTCAATTATAACTAAGCGCTAGGTGGTAAACGGATGCCAATGACTACAACAACTATGCAAATTCACTTTGATTTAGTTTATGATAAATTGAGTTCTAATTAATAATTAAATTAATCTAGGTGAACTCCCACTCAAAACAATATCCCTCACATTGTTTTAGTGATCACACAAACCAAATCCACCACATCAAAACCGATCATCACGAGAGTTGATATAGCTTCAATGGCGAACAATCAACATGTTCATCATATCTACTATATGACTCATGCTCTACCTTTAGGTAATCCGTGTTCCTGAGGCCATGTCTGTACATGCTAGGCTCGTCAAGATCAAACCTTAGTTTCCGCATGAGCAAATCTGGCTTGCTCACGTTGTATACACTTGTAGAATCTAACACACCCGATCATCACGTGGTGCTTCGAAACAACAAGCTTTAGCAACGGTGCTAACTAAGGGCGAACACTTTATGACCTTAAATTCATGTGCATGAGGGATCATCTTATAATGCTACCGTCGTCTACTAAGCAATACAAGATGCATAAAGGATTAACATCACATGCAATTCATAATATGTGATATGATATGGCCTTTCTTCATTGTGCTTCCGATCTCCATCTTCTAGCACGAACATGATCTCCATCATCACCGACATTGCATCAAGGTCAATGATGCTTCTCCATGGTTGTCGTCCACCGGCTTCAACTATTACAACTACTTTGAATAGACACGCGGGTCTTAACATAAATTAAAGACAACCATATGGCTCCTGCCGGTTGCCAACTTACAATAAGGAACATTGCATACATCATATATAATCACAATCATGGCCATATCACATCACAGCACACCCCTGCAAAACAAAGTTAGACGCCTCTAATTTTCTTTGCACGTTTTACGTGGTTTGGGGCTTCCAATAAGTGTCGTTCTAACTTACGAACAAGAACCACAACATTGATACTAGTATTGTCAATCACCCGTTGTAAATTGAATCTTAACTATGCTAGGAGAAACAGGCACCCGCAAAGCCACTTATGCAATACAAGTTGCATGTCAAGCGTGGAGCAAGTCTCATGAACGATGTCATGTAAGGTTAGCCCGGGCCGCTTCATCCCAACATACCGCAAGATGCAAAGTACACAAGAAGCAATCGACAATAAAAGCATCAACGCCCACAATGACCATTGTGTTCTACTCGTGCAACAGATCTACATATAGACACGGCTCTGATACCACTGTAGGGGTTCGTAGCATGGAAAACAAAAATTTTCTATCGCATACAAACAAACAAGCCAAGATCTATCTACTAGATTGTAGCAACGAGTCGATGGAATAACTTACCCTCGAAGATTCCAAAGCGGTTAACGAGAGCAGATTCTCGTGGGTGATGTAGTCGTACACTTCCGATCTCAAGATCGCGTAGACGATCCTTCCGGCGCCACGTTCCGGCAGCGCTCCCGCAGTCGGTCACACGTTCGGTACTCAACGAAGACCTTCCTCTCCCTTGTTCGAGCAGGCAGCGGAGGTTGTAGCACTCTCCTCGCGATTCCGGCAGCACAACGGCGTGGTACCGGAAGTAGAGGGGAAATCCCGCAGGGCTTCGCCTTAAGCCGGTGCGAGTATGGTGGAGCTTATGAGAGAGGCTATTAGTGGTCTAGTAATTAGACACACCAATTAGAAGGCTCTAAACCAATTAGAAGGCTCTAAACCGTTGGCTAAAGCAATTAGAAGCTCTAAACCAAAACGGCTCTAAACCGGAGATTTTAGAGGTAGAAAGTTGTGTGTCTAGGAGGGGAGCCCTGCCCCTCCTTTTATAGGTGGGGAGGAGCGGCCAGGGGAGGGGAGTCCCTCCCCAAGTCGGCCTTGGGTGGCGCGCCGGCTTGGGGAGGAGACTCCTCCCTCAAGTCGGTTCCCAACTCCTCTTTCTTGTTTCCCACAGTTTCTTGTTTTAGCCGTTTGACTTTCAAACTGGACATTTGACTTTTCTGTTTTAGGATTCAATTTAATCCTTTATTTGGGACAGCAAGAACACTTAGTACATGATGCAATCATTCCAATATGTAATGACACATTCATGTACCCCTCCCCCCCCGGAGTGCCGGACAATCCGGAACCTTCTAGAACATTCCCGATGAAAACACCGGAATCAATCCCAAACTCCGAAACGGGACTTTCCTTATATGAATCTTATTCTCCGGACCATTCCGGATCACCTCGTGATATCCCGGATCCCATCCGAGACTCCGAACAACATTCGGTCTCTTTCTCATAATACCATAACTACTCAAACAACGTCGAATCCTTAAGTGTGTCTCCCTACGGTTCGTGAATTATGCGGACATGATCGAGACACTTCTCCGAACAATAACCAATAGAGGAATCTGGAAATTCATATGGCTCCCACATATTTCTACGATTACTTTGCGATCGAATGAACCACTTACATACGATACCAATTTCCCTTTGTCTCACGATAGTTTACTTATCCGAGGTTATGATCGTCGGTATCTCTGCATACCTAGTTCAACCTCGTTACCGATAAGTACTCTTTTCTCGTTCCCGTGATATGTGATCCCTTGTGACCAAGTCACATGCTTGCAAGCTAATTGGATGACATTCCACCGAGAGGGGCCAGAGTATATCTATCCGTCATGTGGATGGACAAATCCCACTCTTGATCCATGTGTTTCAACCAATACTTTCTGAACACTCAATGCCACCTTTATAGCCACCCTGTTACGGTGTGGTGTTTGATGACATCAAAGCATCCATCCGGAAAAGGTGATATGCATGATCTCATGGTCGAAGGAATTAGGTTACTATGTATCAGAAAGCATATAGCAATTGAACTATTGAAATGACTTTATCTTTATGCTACGCTTATCTATAGGAGTATGTCCATCACATCATTCTCCTAATGATATGATCCTGTTGTTAATAACATCTCTATGTTCATGATCAGGAAACCATGATCATATATTAACCAACAAGCTAGTTTAACAAGAGGCTTTACTAGGGACTCTTATTTTAGTTTACAAATCACACAAGTATTAATGTTTCCGGTTAATACAATTATAGCATGGTATGTAAACATTTATCATAAGTGTGAAGATATGATAATAACCACTTTATTATTGCCTCTTGGGCATATCTCCAACACCTCAGCCATAGATCTAGCTTCTAATCATACGGCCATAATCATCCCGTACCCCTTCGCACCCCCGGTCTCGCTGACTGGTGGGGACAATCACTTAAACCACCCGCGCGCGCTGTGCGCAGTGAGACGGCCCAATTAGCACTCCCGCGCGACCCAGTAATTCATATTTAGGTTTATCAATTTAGTTTCAAACTGTGTTTTGTATCTAGATTCAAAAATCATTTCAGGGAGATTCACTGAACCAAATTGCATAAAACTAATTTTGCTAGAAAGTTATTGAAATTCTTAATCCAAGATCGTTGGGTTGAAATCATTTGGAATTGTAGATCACCTATAGTAAAAATAACAAACAAGATACTTTTCTGCATTCAATTTTTTTTCAAAATTCAACCATAACAGCTTTTGAGTTGATTCCAACTATCAAAAATCTCATTTGATAAGACCTTTCTGAATATATAAAAATAACTAGGTTTACTTGCAGAAATAATGGACAAGTAATAAAAGAATGCCCCATAGGCATTTCTAGTCACTTTAATTAATTAAAATAAAAAGGTTAAACCTTATTAAGTTGTGACACCACCTTAAATCACATTCCTAAATACTGAAATATGTGGTGATGACATGTGTCAACATGATCCCATGTTTTAGTTGGAGAATATTAAATCTTAAGTAGTTTTTCAATGAGTAGAAATTACTTTTCTAAAATAAAATAAATAAAACTTTTGCCTTAATCTTTGTGATGATTGTGATGATGCTAGATCATCTAGTGTAAGCCTTTGTGTGCTAAATAGAAGTAGTTAAGAATTGTTTGGTGATTATGTACTTGGTATTTATTTATAGACGAATGTAACGAGCAAGGATACGAAGAGGAAGGAGGATACTACGAGGAAGAAGCAGAGGAGAACTTCAACCACTACACTGCACAAGGCAAGCTAACACTTGCAACTGTGAAAACTATATGACCTATGCAATGCATTACACATGCCTTGATTATATCAATTGATGATACCCAATCCCAGTATTACTTGCAAGCTTAGTTATTTTTTATTTCTTTATCAAAGATTTTATTTGTGTTGACCTAGTGACTTGTAGATTCTGGAAAGATATTAAGGGTAGCATAAAGAGAATAAATTTGGCTTAAGTTAGATAAATCTTGATGTCATCCCGAGGCATGAGATTGAATTTAGATAAGTCACACTTGATTATCACCCCTCATTAGTGTTTAACCCCATTTGTAGATGCTAGTGCTAAGCATAAAACTTGATCACTTTAGATGGGAATACTTGGTGAATATGGTTATGAAAACCTTAGAATGATGAGTCATTCTAATTAAATGCTTTGACATGTGTTGTTGAACACTAGATGATTTTGCTGATGAAAATGTTGAGGCATGAGCCTTAGACCTTTATAAAAGCTGATGGTTGTCTAGATGTGATACCATTCCAATTTTACCGTACAACCACAATGCCCGAAATTTGGGTAGGGCTTGACTGGAAGTTTATATACCTTAGTACGGGTTCCCTTGCGGCCGAGGTTTGAGCTGAGGCTACCTCGTGAAGATTGACCACCTTTGCAGTTCCCAAGATGACAGATGGTCATGGTTGGGAGGCCAAACTCATAGGAGAGGTGCCTGTACTAGGGCGTGTAATTGTAAGTTTAGGATTGATTATCCGCATACTGAGTATGGTGAATTCAGGATTGTTCCTAACGGATGTATCGAATATTGTGGTGAAAGTGTACCACCTCTGCAGAGTGTCAAACTATTTGAATAGCCGCGTCCGCGGGTATGGAAAGTTGGAGTGGCCATACTATTCCGTCGTCAGATGTTTTCATAATGACTTGTGAAATGAATCATGACTTTGACTTGACCACAACATGGTTGTGATATGAAAACTAAGTCCCCACCCTTAGGTGTTATAAAAATTTAAACTAGGTTTCTTTGCTTCCAAACTTAGTTAAGGTAAATCCGGCTTTTTGCAAAACAACCTAGAGCCTAGTATTTCCTACTCAAAACCACTTCACTTGTTAGTATTAGTTTGCGAGTACTTGAAGAGTACTCATGGCTTTGTCCATGGCTATTCACGTGGCCTATGAAGAGGACTATCAGGAGGATGGACCGCAGGAAGGTTACAACAACTAGGATCATCTCCCATCGTCAGCATTGCCTGTGACCGTGAAGATGGAGTCTCGCCCATGCTATCATTATTACATTGTTTCGCTACTTTGATTATACTAAGACTAGATCATGTGATCCTTTATTTTTTGTAAGACCTGATGTATGGTTTGTAATGGATGATGTACTGTGATATCCAATCTCTTATGTCTCGGAAAAATGGTAATCCTAGGATTGCGATGTATGGCATAACAGGCATCTGGGATTAAAAATCCGGGTGTTGACACAGTGGAGAGTGGTCCGTGGGGGTCTATACCCCTTCGCTAGAGGAGATGTACTTTACCTCTGGTTGGAAGAGCTTCAATCATGACCACGAGATCGGCAGTGGCTCCGTGCCACGGTTTAGGTGTGACACCAAGAAGGACTTGAAGGTGTTTGTGTACGAACCTATGTCGTGCCGTGCCGACTACCCCCGCCGCCTATAAGAGGCTAGGGGAGCTCCTGCAGTAGTCGCCTTGGCACCGGCGAAGACGGGAGTCCTTTGCTTGCTTAGGAGTCATCATGCTCTTGATTCGTAGTCAGGCTGTAAGGATAACCTATAATAGGACCTATAACAGATCTTCCCGTTTGTTTCTCGCCTTTTCGCGCTTCTACTACAATGCTTGGATCTCTTTGTTTGTCGGAGATTTCTCCCGTGAAGGAACTAGAGTCGAACAATCCCTTAGTTAGAGAGGGAGCTGAACACATGTTCCCAACGAACCTCGGCGATGATGGCGATGGCAGAGTAAGAACCATGATAGAGAGATGACATAGGAGTATTTTTACCCAGGTTTGGGGCCCTAGTGAGGAGGTAAAGCCCCTACTCCTGCTTTTTTGTATTGGTCGCTTGGCTTCGCGAGGGTACAATGGAGGTTGAATGTCTAGGGTTGAGATCGCAGGAGATCAATCCTTTCCAAGATAGGAGAAGGGGCCTTTATATAAGCAGGCGCCAGGCCTCTTCAGGCCGAACATTGGGCGGCAAGGGTCACCACATTGCCTCACTAGAGGCTATGGCTTCGTCTTGTCCTATTCTGGCCGCCAGCTAGCCGTGGCGCCGGCGTTATGGACGGTCATTGTACTATGCCGCTGCCCCTTTGCACCAAAGTTTCCCATCAGTCCCTGCCAGGCCCTTGCGTAATACCCCCTTCTTTGCACCAAAGGGGGAGTGGAGCATCCTGCTTTTCCAAGGCGGTCCAGTCCTCGCATGGACCGCGCATAGGCATGTTGTCTTCCATGTTGGGTTCCGAACCGCGGAGCCACCCCCTTGATGGCGCCCAGTACTTGTTGTGGGAAGCTTCGTTGGAAACCCCAAGAGCAAGGTATGAAGCAGCAAGTTTCCCTCAGTAAGAAACTGAGGTTATCGAACCATTAGAAGGAAGGAAACGTCACACAGGTGTTCTAGCAACACGGAGACCTGCACAACACAAACTCAAGACTTTGCCCCAACGAATCAGTGAGGTTGTCAAGCTCACCGGTTTGCTGTAACAAAGGATTAAACATATGGTGTGGAAGGTAATGGTTTGCAGCAAGTAAACAAGTAACAGTGGAAGATGTATCATTGGTAAAGATTGGAATGGGGTCCATAGTTCACTAGAGGTGCTCTCCTTAGATAAACAACATGGCATGAAGGGTAAACAAATTACAGCAGGGAAATTGACAGGAACTGAGCAAGGAATAACAATGCAATTACTAGTTAGAAAGATCCTATGAGGTTCTCTCCTTAGATAAACAAGATACATAGACCATCATCCAACTGCATCTATGACTAGAAGTCCACCTTCAGGTTATCATCCGAACCCCCTCCAGTATTAAGTTGCAAGCAACAGACAACTAGTTTAAGCAAAGTGTGTAAGGTAATAGTCCACATGTTCCATGAACAAGAGAACGTTGTTTTCTCCCTAGTAGCAACAACACATCTACAACCTAAGAGATTTTTGGCACTTCCCTTGGAAACTAGAGGCATGAACCCACTATCGAGCATAAATACCCCCTCTTGGAGTCACTAGCAACAACTTGGCCAAGATAGCTACTAACAACGAAGAGCATGCAAGATCACAAACAACAAAGACATGATAGAATCATAAAGACAAAACCATTAATTAAACCAACATAATAATCTCCATATCCATCGGATCCCCGCAAACACAACATGCATGATTACAAATAGATTAGATCCTGATCATGAACGGAGCTCACACAATATCTATACATGAAAGCACAAAGGAGGAGATACAACCATCTAGATACTACATGGACCCATAGTCCAAGGTGGAACTACTCACGCGTCATACCGGAGAGAAGGCCTCCGGGATGATCTCCCCTCCGGCCGGGAAGAACTTCAGATGCCCCGATCTAGGGACGATGGTGGCGGCGGCTACAAATGGTTTCATGGATTTCTGATCGGGTCTGCAGGGTTTCTGCATCGGGGGCTTCTTATAGGCGAAGGGGGAGACCGAGGAGGCGGCCAGGGCCACCAAACCCTAGCCAGACACGGGGTGGGTCTGGCCCCTCTGGCATGCCAATCGGGCTCTCCTATGGACTTCTTGTTCCCCACGGAAAGTAATTGACTTTGTCCTTTGTCCCGTCCAATTCCGAGAATATTTATTTACTAACTTTTCTGAAACCAAAAACAGCAGAAAACAGGCATCTGGCACTGTTGCAACTTGTTAATAGGTTAGTACTAGAAAACATGTAAAAAGCACCTCAAAGTCTAGACAAGCAAAGCAAAGTAGATACAAAACAAGCATGGAGCATCAAAAATTATAGATACGTTTCCAACGTATGACCCCTCGCGAGGCCTGCGTCCGGGGGTCTTGGCGTTTGATGTGGTTGATATTCATGGAGTCGCATTCTTTGCTTGCCCTCGTGAGCCCTGCCAGGGCATGACTTGTGGGACCGACGTCTTGACGAGACAGGGTACCCCCGGTGCCAATAGTCCTAAAGTAGCCCCTAGTCGCTTGTCTTGCACACGTTTGGCGAAAGGGTGTGGAAGTCAACGGAACTTCTGACGCTGGTCCCATGATTGGTCATGTCCGTGTGCGGTTCCCCGAGGATGCGCCTGCATCCTCCATGTAACATCCCAAAAATATTAATCAAGGTTATCAAGTTCTAATCACCCAAGTTTAGGGCTAACAAAAATTTTTGTTAATTAAAATCAATATGAATGCATGTGTGTGTGTGTGATTAATGCATGAATGCTTGCAATGACTTGTTTGATTGCTATGAATGGCAAGGATTGGTTTAAAGATGAAAACAACATCATCTAAATCATTTCCAAGCAGAATCAAATCAATATAAATTCAAATATAAACAATATGAGTTAATGGTCATTTTGACCAAAGTTAACCACTAGACCACTTTGATTGTTCCTAGTCCAAGTTTTCTAACAAAAACAAATCCAATTCTTTTCTCCCCTTGCTAGACCAAGTAAAAGTGAACCCAAGCCCACCTTGCAAACCCACAGAAACATTTGGCAACTCTATTAAAATGACAATTCAAAACTGAATCTAGTGTAGGTACTACGATCACCATTTCTCAAAAACCACTCAAACCAGTTCACCTTGGCAAACCCAAGAAACCAGAGACTACCAAGTATGTGACCAGTGCACTCACTAAAATTCATCCAAAAATTTCAAACTAAATTTCTTTTGGCCATTTTGTCAAACACTTGGTGAGTACAGTAAAACCTGCCTAACTATCACAGTTTTTGATCAATACTTTGTTCCCTCTTTGCACCCTACTCTCACCCGTTGTCTCCCCCAGTGACCACACTGCATTGACACAAGCTAGAACCCTACCCTTTCCACCATGCCGTGCCACCCGAAGATACCCCTTGTCAGCCGACCATGGCAAGCTAGCAGGAGCCATCGCCGCGCCTAGCCACCATGTCTAGGAGGCAGCACAACGTCCATCGCCACCCCATGTCTAGTCCTCGCACGCATCCAGGCACTGGACCACAGAGAATGTGTCGTGCCCAATGTCTCTACGCCATGCCGAGAGCACGCCAGAGCGCCGCGCCCGACATGCTCGCACACGCCGCGCCTCGCCTTCGCCGCCCGTGCCTGCAATCACCACGACCCCAGGAACCTCCCAGACACCCCTGTTTGCCGCTGCACGACCCGTAGCACCCGTGTGTTGTCAAAACCACCGTCGGTGCCGCTCAGAGCGTCGAACGTTCCCGACCAACCTCGATCGCCCCTCGCCGCGCCATCAAGTCCTCGAGCATCGCCAGGAGACCAAGCATCGTCCTAGCCTCCGAGGCATGCCGTTAGATCACTGCACCATCGTCACCGACGAGCTCTGCCCATGCCGCACTGCCTCTCTTGATCGACTATAAAAGGAGGCATGCCCAGCCTCAATTCACCACACCATTCCACTCCCCACCTCTCACAGAACCTCCCACACCTTTCCCCAGAACAAGGCGAGCACCACGTCACCGGACATTCACCGGAATTCCGCCGCGGAGGAGGAGAAGAGGAGCCATTGATTGGAGCCACCCCAGGAGATGCCGCAACCACCGTTCGAACCGCCACCATAGACAACATCGTTCGCCCCCAACGTAGAACCTAGCTGGACCCCTGGTGAGCCTCACACAATCCCCACCGCCACGTTAGGGTTCAGTCTCGCCGCTGCCCGACGGAGACGACACACCCCAGCCGTTAGATCATGTTCTAATCGTAGGCCTCAGATTGAAGCGTACCGCTTCAGTTAAAATGAGCCGCTGACACGTGGGACACCCATGTCAGGAGCCCTCCACGCACTGCGCTATGCGCAGTGGGCCGGTCCAGTTAGTTCCCGCGCGACCAAGTTAATTCAAGTTAGATTTTTCCATTTAGTTCAAACTCTAGTTCTGTGAGTAGATTCAAAAATCAATTCAGAGAGATTTACTGAACCAAATTGCATGAAACTAATATTGCTAGAATGGTATGGAAATTATTAATCCAATCCCGTTGGATTCAAACCATTTGAAATTATATATCACCTATGGTGAAAATAATAAGCCATAGACTTTTCTGCATTCAAACATTTTTCAAAAATCAACCATAAATTCTTTTGAATTGATTCCAACTCTCAAAAACCACATTTGACAAGATATTTCTGAATATATAAAAATATCTAGGTTTACTTACAGTAATAATGGACAAGTATTAAAATAATGCCCCATAGGCATTTCTAGTTACTTTAATTAATTAAAATAATAAGGTTAAACCTTATTAAATTGTGACAACACTTTAAATAACATTCCCAAGTATTAAAATATGTGGTGATGACATGAGTCAACATGATCCCCTATTTTAATTGGAGAATATTAAATCTTAAGTAGTTTTTCAATGAGTAGAAATTACTTTTCCAAAATAAAATAAATAAGACTAGGCTTTTTTTCATGTGATAATTGTGATGATGCTAGATCATCTAGTGTGAACCCTTGTGTGCCAAACAGAAGTAGTTAAGTATTGCTTTGTGATTGTGTACATCGTATTTATTTATAGACGCTAGTACCGGCCAAGGATACGAAGAGGAAGGAGACTACTACGAAGAGGAAGTAGTGGAGAACTTCAACCACTGCACTACTCAAGGCAAGCTATCTAATGCAAGCCATCCTAGAAAGCTAGAAGTTTGCAGGCTAACACTTGCATAATCACTATACAAACTAGAGGCCTTAAGCATATTTGGTTATGCCACTTGATTATACCAAATCCCAGTTTTACTTGCAAGTTTTATTCTTTTATTTCTTTACAAAGTTCTTTATTACTTTTAGTTAGTGTTTGTGATGTTTTGGAAAGATATTAGAGGTAGCATAAAGAGCATAAAACATGGCCTAAGTTAGATAAGACACACATATTAGATAAGACACACTTGATTAGAACCACTCATTAGTGATTACCCCCAACCTTAGTGGCTAGTGCTAAGCATAAAACTTGATCACTTTAGATGGGAATACTTGGTAAAAATGATTGTGAAAACCTTGGAATGACGAGCCATTCTAATGAAATGATTTGACATGTGTTATGAACACAAGATGTTTTGATGATGAAAATGTTGAGGCATGAGCCTTAGCCCTTTATAAAACTGGTGGTTATGTTCGGATGTTGTACCATTCCAATTTTACCGTACAACCACAATACCCAAATTTGGGCAGGGATTAACTGGAAGTTTATATATCTTAGTATGGGTTCCCTTGCGGCCGAGGTTTGATTTGAGGCTACCTCGTGATGATTGTCCACATGTGTAGTTCCCAAGATGACAGATGGTCATGGTTGGGAGGCCAAACTCATAGGGGAGGTGCCTATATTAGGGTGTGTAATTGAAAGTTTAGGATTGATTATCGGCATATTGAGTATGGTGATTCAGGATTGTTCCTGATGGATTTATTGAATGTTGTGGTGAAAGTGTACCACCTCTGCAGAGTGTCAAACTATTCGAATAGGCGTGTCCGCGATTATGGACAGTTGGAGTGGCCATACTGTTCCGTCGTGAGATGTTTTCAAAATGAATTATGACTTTGACTTGACCACAACAGGGTTTGAAAGTGAAAGCTAACTTCCCACTTATGTGTTGAAAAACATTAAACTAGTTTTCTTTACTTCTAAACTCAGTTAGAAATAAACCTGGCTTTTTGCAAAACAACCTAGAACTTAGGATTCCTACTTGAACCACGTTACTTGTTAGTGATAGTTTGCGAGTACTTAAAGAGTACTCATGGCTTTGTCCCTGGCTATTCCTATGGCCAGACTATGAGGAGGGCTACCAGGATGATGGACAACAGGAAGTCTATGACAACTAGGATCATCTGACATCGTCAGCATTTCCTGTGACCCTGAAGATGAAGCTTCTACCATGCTACTATTATTATTATTCCGCTGCGTTGATTGTATTAAGACTGGACCATGAGATCCTTTATTTGTATGACCTTTATTATGGTTTGTAATGTATGATGAACAATGGTACCAATCTGTTATATCTTGCAAAAATGGTAATCCTGGAATTGCGATGTATGGCATAACAGGCATCTGGGATTAAAAATCCGGGTGTTGACAAGTTGGTATCAGAGCCATCCTGACCATAGGATACCCTAGTTAGAATGGACGCTTGAATCAAAAACTTAGTTTCAAAACAAAAGAAGTGAGTATTTATTAAAACCCATTCTCATTCTTATCACTTAGATTCTTTCATGAAAATTCATGTCCTTCAAAAATTCTTGCAAACTTACATAAAATTTGACACACTTGATCACTCTACTAACTTACTCATCCTATATTCTTATATATGGACATCAAGTATAACAAGTTCTACCATTTGAGAAATGGAGGAGAGCTCATCTTTGAGCGTGATTTGGACCAACTCTCGGAACTCCGTGAGCGCCCGCACCCCGAGTTCTTCGGAGCCCAGCTCAACGATCAGCAAGGAGGAGAATTACAGTGGCTAAATGTTGCAAGTCTAAGAGGCAAGATTGAGGCACCCCCCTCAGAGGGAATCCAATTCATCTTAAGAGAGAACAACTGGCAAGACGGACTCGCCAGGGCTATGCAAGAAGCTCTTGCCCGTCTGTGTGGGCAAAGCATTAATCAGATCAAGGGTACTCGCTTTGAGTACTACGTAAGGAGTGATGCTATAGGACAGCCATTGGAGGTGGCAGGTCACCCAGAGCTGAAGCATCAAGTAGATCATCTTGACTTCATGATGTATGAAAGGCAGAAGGAGTTGGACAACGCCCGCGCATACACCAACCACAACTATGCCATTGAAGTCAAGAAGGACCAGAATCTCGCCATCCTTGCGAAGGAGCATAAGACCTTTTGCCGTCTGCGTGACAATAAGGATCACATTATTGCTTGCCTTCGTCACAAAGTGACAGACTTGGAGGAGACCATCCATGAGCGGGACATGCAACATGAGGAGAGGGAGAATGTAGGGGAAGATATCCATGGAGACCCTTACTCCTACCTCGGTGATGATGATGACTTCCTGGAGGACCAAGCCATGGACTTCCACACTGATGATGATGATTCCGCCTTCATCGATGATGATGAAGCCACCGATTCTGATGAGTAGTAGCACTTGAGCACAAGAGTAGTTGTGAGTTCTACCCGGTCCCATTGTATCGTAGTTTCACAGAATGGTTCTTAAAACCATATGTTTCCTTATTGTGGTGTGTGTTTGTGTTGTGTGCTATGAATGAAAGCAAGTTGCTAGTTAGCAAAACCAGAGTCAAAAATCAAAGTTTAAAAACTTTTCAAAAACAAACCCATGAACCTTAGAATTTTCCCTCTTTTCTCATGATTTATCTCAATCTTTAGATGCCTCGCGGAGGAAGCAGTTCATCCCCGGACCCAATGCTGCAAATCTTGCAAATGTTGGTTTCAGACCGTGAAGCTGAAAGAGCCGAACGTCAAGACAACTTAGCCACCCTTTAACACATAGCTTAGATGGCCAATAACAATCAAGGCCATGGAAACCAGGACAACCATGGATCCAAACTCAAGAACTTTCAGAACACCAATCCACCCATTTTTAATAAGTCTGAAGAGCCATTAGATGTGGATGACTAGCTGTAGACCATGGAGAACAACTTAGAAGTCACAGGAGTGGAAGCCAATGAGAAAGTGATGTTTGCCACCCATTATTTGGTAGGAGATGCAAGAGCTTGGTGGAATAGTATTCGCACCATGAATGGAGGACAGATGATGACTTGGGATGAATTCAAACTCAAGTTTATCACAACCCATGTTCCATCGGGTTTAATCAAGAGGATGAGAGATTAATTTAGAGAATTGAAGCAAGGGAGGATGACAGTAGTTGAGTACCGTGACAAATTTCTGTCATTAGCAAGGTATGCACCAGATGAGATTGACATAGAAGCCAAGAAGAAGGAGATATTCTTGAATGGTCTGCATGATGAGATGCAGACGATGTTAGTCAATATCCCGTTCGCTGACATTGAAGCCTTAGTGGGTTCTGCAATCCAGATGGAAGGCAAGATCAACCAAGCCAATGAGAATCAAAAGCGTCAAATGATGCATCAACCAGGAACCCAACATACCCCAAAGTATCGCCCCAACCCATCTGCATCATATGCCCCTAGAAACAATAGACCCCCGATGACCCGTCTGAACTATCCCAACCGTGGAGGAGGAAACACAAGGCCCGGAGGAAACCACAACAATAACCCCAACAAATCCAACAATTTCAACCGTGCACCGCCCAAGTTCAACAACAACAATGTCTCCAACAACCCCAATACTGCCCCAAGGACTGGAAGCAATGTTATGCCTGTTGCAGGAAAAGACATGTCTCGGGTGACTTGTTATGAATGCGGAACCAAGGGTCACTACTCCAATGAGTGCCCCAAGAAGCTTGCATCAGCCCCCAATGTGAATGCCCCAGCTCAGCAGCAGCCCCATGTTCAGCCTGGAAGGAGATTTTCCCCAGGGAACTCGCTCAACCGCAACGGCCGTCTATTTCACATGAATGCTGAAGAAGCCCAAGAAGCGCCAGATGTCGTGTTGGGTATGTTTTCTGTTAACTCAGTACATGCAAGAGTGTTGTTTGATTCTGGAGCATCTCACTTGTTTGATACAGAAGAATTTGCATGCACTAGTAAGATTCAACCAACAAAATTGAAGCATGTTATGATAGTTCAAATACCTGGTTCAACCACCAAAGCTAGACAAATTTGCAAGGCCGTACCTATCAGAATCCATGGCATAGATTTTTATGCTAATCTAATAGTACTTGGAACCAAAGGTTTGGAAGTAGTACTAGGAATGGATTGGATGTCGAAACATAAAGGATTAATTGATTGTGCCATGAAATCCATAACCATGACTAGTACCACTGGAGTATCAATAGATCATGTATTAGAAACCTTGCCTCGTCAATTCAAGTGCAACAAGAGTCTAGCCCAACCCACCATTGACCAAGTCAGAGTAGTATGTGCATACCCCAACGTATTCCTAGATATGTTGCCCAGTATGCCCCCAGATTGGGATATCGAGTTTATCATTGAACAAATCCCTAGAACTGGACCCATCGCTCGGAGACTTTATAGTATGAACTCGTCCGAATTAGTGGAGCTGAAGAAGAAACTGGATACTATGCTTGAGATAGGTCTGATTCAACCAAGTGCGTTGCCATGGAGATAACCTGTTTTGTTTGCGGATAAGAAAGATGGAGGTAACCGTTTGTGCACAGATTATCGGAAGCTGAATGATGTCACCATTAACAAGTACCCACTACCGAATGTAGAAGATCTGTTTGACCAGTTGACCGGTGCCAAAGTGTTTTCTAAGATTGATCTTAGAACTGGTTATCATCAACCCAAGATTCGCGCAGAGGATATTCCAAAGACTGCCTTCACCACCCGATATGGATTATATGAGTACACGGTCATGTCTTTTGGATTAACCAATCCCCCCGCTTATTTCATGAACCTCATGAATAAGATTTTTATGAACTTACTAGATAAGGTTGTCGTTGTTTTCATCGATGAAATTCTGATCTATTCCAAATGAGAAGAAGAACACGAGCTACACCCAAGGACCATCCTTGAAACCCTTAGGGAGCATCAGTTGTATGCAAAGTTTAGCAAATGTGAGTTCTGGTTAATAAGTAAGATTCCTCGGACATATTGTGTCGGCCGGTATAATTGTTGTCGACCCCGCCAAGGTTAAGGATGTGGAATAATGGCAAGCACCAACCATTCAAACCCATGTTCGGGCATTTATAGGATTAGCGGGATATTACCGCAAGTTCGTAGAAGGATTCTCGAGCATCGCAAGACCAATGACCAATTGTTGAAGAAAGATAAGAAGTTTGAATAGATGGACAAATGTGAAGCAAGTTTTCAAGAGCTTAATAAGAGATTGATTTCAGCCCCAATCTTGATTATGCCAGATATTACGAAGCCTTTTGATGTGTTTTGTGATGCATCCAAGATCGGTCTCGGATGTGTGTTGATGCAAGAAGGCAAAGTCATGTCCTTCCCAACAACTGTAGCAACATGAGCAGAATTACCCTACCCACGACCTTGAACTAGCAGCCGTAGTTTTATCCTTGAAGACATGATGGCATTACCTCATGGGTAACCGCTGTGAGATTTATTCGGATCACAAGTCTAAAGTATACTTTCACCCAGAAGGAGCTGAATATGAGGCAAAGGAGATGGATAGAGCTAATCAAGGACTAGGATCTGGACATTCACTATCACCCCGGCAAAGCCAATGTGGTAGCAGATGCTCTTAGAAGATTGTCATGTCGCTTGAACAACATGATTCTGAAAGAGCAACCAAGTTTGCACAAGGAGTTGGAAGATTTTAGAATGGAGCTAGTAAGTGAAGGATTTTTGGCTAGCATAGAACTTCAACCCACTTTGATCAGTCAAATCAAGGAGGCACATAAAGGAAATGCTAGTATCGACGGAATCAAACGTCATATCGGTACAGGTAAGGTACCTGGATTCACCGAAGATGAATAAGAAGTTTTGTGGTACAAAGGACGTATCTGTGTGCCAGCAGATTCAGAATTGAAGCAAGCAATTCTGAAAGAAGCCCATGATACTCTTTATTCTATCGACCCCAGAGGAACGAAGATGTATCAGGATTTGAAGGAGCAATTTTGGTGGTATAATATGAAGAGAGAAATCGGAAGCTACATATCCAAGTCTGATATTTGTCAGTGAGTCAAGGCGGGACAACAGAGACCCACAGGACTTTTGCAACCATGGAAGATTCCAGAATGGAAATGGGATTCTGTTGGAATGGATTTTATCACCGGTTTGCCTACATCTAGTAGGGGAATGACTATATCTGGGTCATAGTAGATAAACTGTCCAAAGTTGCCCATTTCTTACCAATCAAGACCACTTATCAGAGTTCGAAGCTAGCAGAGTTGTACATTGCTAGAATAGTCAATTTACATGGAGTCCCCAAGAACATTGTGTCGGATCGAGGAACCCAGTTTACCTCGAGATTTTGGAAGAAAGTCCAAGAACAATTAGGAACCAGACTGGATTTCAGCACAACTTATCACGCACAGACTGATGGACAAATGGAGCGAGTAAATCAGATACTCGAAGATATGTTGAGAGCTTGTGTGTTAGAATATGGATCAAAATGGGAAGACTGTGTGCCTTTTGTAGAATTTTCATAGAACAACAGTTACCAAGCCAGTTTGCAAATGGCCCCATTTGAATTTATGTATGGAAGGAAGTGTCGTACCCCTTTGAATTGGTCGGAAGTAGGAGAGAGTCAGATTTTCGGACCCGACATCCTACGAGAAGCCGAAGAGAAAGTTCACAAGATTTGTGAGCACCTTAAGACCGTACAATCTAGACAGAAAAGTTATGCCGACAAGAGACGTCGTGACCTAGCCTTCAATATCGAAGATTTTGTGTATCTGAAAGTATCACCCCTAAATGGAATGCAACGTTTCCAACTCAAAGGAAAGTTAGCCCCCAGATATATTGGACCCTTCAAGATTTTTAATCGCCGAGGAGAAGTATCGTATCAACTGGAACTGTCGGAGGAGATGTCACCCGTGCATAATGTGTTCCATATCTCGTTACTCCACAAATGCCTAGAAGTCTCGGAGAAGACCGAAGTTTTCAAGAATATTGATCATATAACCATAGAGATCAACGATGACCTAACATATCCCGAAGTACCCATTCGTATTTTGGAGGAAGCCTTCAGAACCACCAGGACCCAGAGTATCAAGTTTCTCAAGATCCAGTGGAGTAACCATACTGAAGAAGAAGCTACCTGGGAGCGAGAAGATTACATTAGGACTGAGTTTCCAGATCTCTTTAAATCCTAGTTTTATTTTTCTCAAATCTCGGGACAAGATTTTGTTTAAGGGAGTAAGGTTTGTAACATCCCAAAAATATTAATCAAGATTATCACCGTGCATAATGTGTTCCATATCTCGTTACTCCACAAATGCCTAGAAGTCTCGGAGAAGACCGAAGTTTTCAAGAATATTGATCATAGAACCATAGAGATCAATGATGACTTAACATATCCCGAAGTACCCATTCGTATTTTGGAGGAAGCCTTCAGAACCACCAGGACCCAGAGTATCAAGTTTCTCAAGATCCAGTGGAGTAACCATATTGAAGAAGAAGCTACATGGGAGCGAGAAGATTACATTAGGACTGAGTTTCCATATCTCTTTAAATCCTAGTTTTATTATTCTCAAATCTCGGGACAAGATTTTGTTTAAGGGGGTAAGATTTGTAACATCCCAAAAATATTAATCAAGATTATCATGTTCTAATCACCCAAGTTTAGGGCTAACAAAAACTTTTGTTCATTAAAATCAATATGAATGCATGTGTGTGTGATGAATGCATGAATTCTTGCAATGAATTGTTAATTTCTATGAATGGCAAGGATTGGTTTAAAGATGAAACAAACATCATCAAAATCATTTCCAAGCAGAATCAAATCAATAGAAATTCAAATATAAAAAATATGAGCTAATGGTCATTTTGACCAAAGTTAACAACTAGACCACTTTGAGTGTTCCTAGTCCAAGTTTTCTAATAGAAACAAATCTAATTCTTTTCACTCCTTGTTAGACCAAGTATAAGAGAACCCAAGCCAACCTTGCAAACCCACAGAAACATTTGGCAACTATATTCAAATAACAATTCAAAACTGAATCAAGTGTAAGTACTAAGATCACCATTTCTCAAAAACCACTCAAACCAGTTCACCTTGGCAAACCCAAGCAACCAGAGACTACCAAGTATGTGACGAGTGCAATCACAAAAATTCATCCAAATATTTGATACTAAATTTCTTTCGGCCATTTTGTCAAACACTTGGTGAGCACATTAAAACCTGCCTAACTATCACTACTTTTGATCAATGCTTTGTTCCCTCTTTGCACCCTACTCTCACCCCTTGTCTTGCCCAGTTACCACACTGCATTGGTACAAGCTAGAAGCCTATCCTTTCAACCATGCCATGCCACCCGAAGCCACCCCTTGCCAGCCGACCATGGCAAGCTAGCAGGAGCCATCGCCGCGCCTAGCCACCATGTCCAGGAGGCAGCCCAACGTCCACTGCCACCCCCTGTCCAGCCCTCGCACTGAGCCAGACACTAGACCATAGAGTACGCGCCGCGCCCAATGTCTCTAATCCATGCCGAGATCACGCCAGAGCGCCGCGCCCGACACTCTCGCATATGCCGCGCCTCGGCTTCACCACCTGTGCTTGCAATCACCATGACCCTAGGAACCTCCTAGACACCCCCGTTCGCTGCTGCACAACCCGTAGCACCCGTGCATCGTCAAAACCACCGTTGGTGCCACTCAGAGCATCGACCGTTCCCGACCAACCTCGACCACCCCTTGCCGTGCCATCAAGTCCTTGAGCATCGCCAGGATAGCATGCATCGTCCTAGCCTCCGAGCCATTCCGTTTGCTCACTGCACCATCTTCACCGATGAGCTCTGCCCATGCCGCACTACCTCTCTCGATCGGCTATAAAAGGAGGCCTCCCTAGCCTATATTCACCACACCATTCCACTCCCCACCTCTCACAGAACCTCCCATACCTTTCCCCAGAGCAAGGCGAGCACCAGGTCACCGAAGTTTCACCGGAGTCTGTTGCGGAGGAGGAGAAGAGGAGCCGTTGATTGGAGCCGCCCTAGGAGCTGCCGCAGCCACCATTCGAACTATCGTCATTGACAACATCCTTCGCCCCCAACGCCGACCCTAGCTGGAGCCCTAGTGAGCCTCACACGACCCCCACTGTCGCGTTAGGGTTCAGTCTCGCTGGCGCTGCCTGACAGAGATGACACACACCAGCCGTTAGATTAGGTTCTAATCGTAGGGCTCAGATTGAAGCGTACCGCTTTGGTTAGAATGAGCCGCTGACGTGTGGGACACCCATGTCAGCAGCCCTCCGCATGCTGCGATGTGCACAGTGGGCCAGCCCAGTTAGTTCCCGCGCGACCCAGTTAATTCAAATTAGATTTTTCCACTTAGTTCAAACTCTAGTTCTGTTAGTAGATTCAAAAATCAATTCAGAGAGATTTACTGAACCAAATTACATGAAACTAATTTTTCTAGAAAGACATGGAAATTGTTAATCCAGGACCATTGGATTCAAACCATTTGAAATTATAGATCACCTATAGTAAAAATAACAAGGCAGAGACTTTTTTGCATTCAAACATTTTTTAAAATCAACCATAAATGCTTTTGAGTTGATTCCAACTCTCAAAAACCACATTTGACAAGATCTTTCTGAATATATGAAATTATATAGGTTAACTTAAAGTAATAATGGAAAAGTATTAAAAGAATGCCCCATAGGCATTTCTAGTCACTTTAATTAATTAAAATAATAAGGTTAAACCTTATTAAATTGTGACACCACTTTAAATCACATTCCCAAGTATTAAGATATGTGGTGATGATATGTGTCAACATGATACCCTATTTTAATTGGAGAATATTAAATCTTAAGTAGTTTTTCAATGAGTAGAAATTACTTTTCCAAAATAAAATAAATAAGACTAAGGCTTTATTTCATGTGATAATTATGATGATGCTAGATCATCTAGTGTGAACCCTTGTGTGCCAAATAGAAGTAGTTAAATATTTTTTGGTGATTGTGTACCTCGTATTTATTTATAGACGGTAGTACCGACCAAGGATATGAAGAGGAAGGAGACTACTACGAAGAGGAAGTAGAGGAGAACTTCAACCACTGCAATACTCAAGGCAAGCTATCTAATGCAAGCCATCCTAGCAAGCTAGAACTTTGCAAGCTAACACCTGCATAATCACAATGCAAACTAGAGGCCTTAGGCATATTTGGTTATGCCACTTGATTATACCAAATCCCAGTTTTACTTGCAAGTTTTATTCTTTTATTTCTTTATCAAAGTTTTTATTACTTTTAGTTAGTGTTTGTGATATTCTGGAAAGATATTAGAGGTAGCATAAAGAGCATAAAACTTGGCCTAAGTTAGTTAAAACTAGCTGTCATCCTAAGGCATGAGATTAGATTTAGATAAGTTACACTAGATTAGGACCACTCATTAGTGATTACCCCCAACCTTAGTGGCTAGTGCTAAGCATAAAACTGGACCAGTTTAGATGGGAATACTTGGTGAAAATGATTGTGAAAACCTTGGAATGATGAGTCATTCTAATGAAATGATTTGACATGTGTTATGAACACCAGATGTTTTGATGATGAAAATGTTGAGGCATGAGCCTCAGCCCTTTATAAAACTGATGGTTATGTTCGGATGCGATACCATTCCAATTTTATCGTACAACCACAATACTCGAATTTGGCTAGGGCTTGACTAGAAGTTTATATATCTTAGTATGGGTTCCCTTGCGTACGAGGTTTGAGATGAGGCTACCTCGTGATGATTGTCCACCTGTGCAGTTCCCAAGATGAAAGATGTTCATGGTTGTGAGGCCAAACTCATAAGGGAGGTGCCTATACTAGGGTCTGTAATTGAAAGGTTAGGATTGATTATTAGCATACTAAGTATGGTGATTCAGGATTGTTCATGATGGATGTATCGAATGTTGTGGTGAAACTGTACCACCTCTGTAGAGTGTCAAACTATTCCAATAGCCGCGTCCGCGGTTATGGACAGTTGGAGTGGCCATACTGTTCCGTCGTCAGATGTTTTCAAAATGACTTATGAAATGAGTTATGACTTTGACTTGACCATAACATGGTTTTGAAAGTGAAAGATAAGTTCCCACTTAGGTGTTGAAAGACATTAAACTAGTTTTCTTTACTTCTAAACTCAGTTAGAAATAAACCTGGCTTTTGCAAAACAACCTAGATCTTGGGATTCCTACTTGAACCATGTTACTTGTTAGTGATAGTTTGCGAGTACTTAAAGAGTACTCATGGCTTTGTACCTGGCTATTCCTATGGCCAAACTATGAGAAGGACTACCAGGATGATGGACAACAGGAAGTCTAGGACAACTAGGATCATCTCCCATTGTCAGCATTGCCTGTGACCCTGAAGATGAAGCTTCGACCATGCTACTATTATTATTATTCTGCTGTGTTGATTGTATTAAGACTGGATCATGAGATCCTTTATTTGTAAGACCTTTATTATGGTTTGTAATGGATGATGAACTATGGTACCAATCTGTTATGTCTCGCAAAAATGGTAATCCTGGGATTGTGATGTATGGTATAACAGGCATCTGGGATTAAAAATACGGGTGCTGACATTCCATGTGCCCACGAACGGCGTGGCACCCGCTCGATGCGGGAACCATCGCTTCCATTTGAGGGTGTTGGGGTTCGCACCGCCCATAAAAACCCGAACCTTGGAACAGCCGGCACAATTCATCTTCCGTGTTGCCGACCTTATCACCGCTTCCGCCAAGTAGTCTCCGGATGGCCCCCAAGAGATCCCACGCCGCTGCTTCCGCGTCGATCCACCCGACATTGAATGTGGGGTCCCTTCCTTGAGCCACTATCCCTAATGAAGAAGGGCTAGAGAAGGTTGAGAAGCTCATGGCCACCCTCTCAAACGAGTGGGGTGCTTCACGGGCCTGGTTCCTCGGCGTTGGGGAGACTGGTGGTGCCCTACCGTGGTCGTGGTTCACCCACACCATTGTCTCCGGGCTTGTTCCTTCCTTCTCGCCCATTCTCCTCACCGTCCTAGAGCACTAATGCATCCAGCTGCTTGACCTTCATCTGCGGAGCGTGACGCTCCTGGACGCTTTCGCATTATGGTGCGAAGCTTTCGTCGGCATGGCACCCTCCGTGACGCTATTTTAACACTTCTATCACCTCCTCGTCCTCTAGCCGGAACACACTCTAGGAGGCGTTGGATTCTTCGCCGGCGAGGAAGGGGATTTCGTGCCCATCTCCATTCTTGGAGCCTAATCGGAGTTTTGCCCAGATTGGGTGCTGGTCGAGGCCGGCCGGGCTTAGGCACAACTCTGAGCCCCGGCGAGATTAGCCATGGAGAACCCTAGATGGGCTCGCGAGGCCGCTGCCTGCATGAATCCAGGCCCCCTCGCGAGGCGCGTGGAGCATCCGAGGAGCCAGGGTCTGACTAGCGAGATGGTGGTACAAGAGTATCTGTGGCAGTAGATCGCTCAACTTTAGGAGCACTGGCGGCCTCTCTGGACCCTAGCGCCGGGTAGATACGTGGCCAAACACATAGAGGGCTCCGTTCTAAGGATACAGTGGCCACCCTCCTGCGCCTTCTCCTAGGAGCGGAGCCAGGGGTGGAACTTCCTCCTAGCGTGCGCCCCTTGTACCTAGAGGACGGCGCACCTGCCCTGCGCGCCAAGATTTCCACCTTCGACGCTCGGGGCATGTACTCCTTGGTTAAACTTGAACGAGCATGCAGGGCCGGGTGATGGTCCCGGATCCTCCTCGGCCATCCACCGCAAAGAGATGACCAGCAGGGCGTCCGCCTCTAGAGGGTACGTCCCCGCGCCTCGCGAGGGAGAGGCCCATGGTTCCGTCAGGCAGGAGGGCCCTGATGCCACTTCGCGGGTGCGGCCGACCGCCATCGTGCTTGCTTCTCGGGCGGCCGGGAAATGACCGAGACCCACGGAGGGTCGCTCCTTCCTTCCTCCTGGAGCGCAGAGGGCCAATTGGTCCTTGGCAAGGGTAGCCATTGCAGGGTGAGTAGGCCTCACGCGGATCCTTCTTCCTCATCATGTTGCTTTGATGCATTCGCGAGGAGAAGAGGAATAAAGAGGCTCCAGAGCAGGTTTCCGACGAAGCCTTGGAGCGCGTCCGCTATCCGTCGGCGAGAAGGAGTCTCTCACATGCCTCCATGGAGGCCCCGAAGTCGCCACCGCACGGAGTCTCTAGCCATGGGGCAGAGGACCGCTCTCTCGATGCGTACCGAGACACTTGTTGTTTCAAAATAAAGAGTCCAACGAAGCAAAAGGCAAACTAAAAGGAGGACAAGGGTGGGGTAGAATGGATGGTGTCAGATAGAGTGGATAGATAGGTAGGTTTTTCTATTTGAAATGTTTTGTTTTAGTTGAATTGGAATAAACTGAAAGACATAAAAGAAACTTCACAAAGCTTCCAACTGAAGTAAACCAGAGGGAACATGAAGGAGGACCCATGGATGGAACATGAAGAATGGTTTGATGTCGATTTAGCTTGATGACATTCAAATCAAACAAGACCCAAAACCAAAGAGTTCAACAGAGGGGGTGATGGTGTCCTTGCATGGGCCATGCATGTGGAATATTTACCACCTCTATGATTGTGAAAACTCTTATAGTTTCTTATGAGCACATATCGATGCATGCATTATATTCACAAGAAAAGTGGCACACATAAGAATGGAGGTTTGCTTGTAGTATGAGATTATTTGACATATGAATACATATTAAACCAAATGACCATGGTAGTGTGTATTTTCCCACTAGATTAAATTATAGTCAAAATGGCATCATACATGGGCATACATTGAATAAAACCATATGAAATCTTAAATGAAGCATCTCTACTCACATGACATGCCAAGGTTGCCATGAGGCTCCACATACTTAATATTGTGAAAAGAATAGAAACATATATGGGAGCATGTACATTTATAAGTGGATCCATCTTATTACATATGAGCTAGACAATTGCCAAAAGAAATGCAAGTGCTCATATATAGTTTGGATGGTGGGATTAAAAGGTGATGAAAAGAAAGGTGGTGGAATTGTAATAGATATGCGCACAACTCAAGTTGAGCATGAAGCAATTTATGAAGAACCAAATACAATATATCAAGAGGCAAATACAAGTGATACAATATATAATGCATATGGGATAAGAACCAAATAGAGAAGTTTAATATGATGCTCATATGCAAGATGGCATGGTGAAATGAGGATCACATAATGATGATGCATTAAATGATATGTATGAAGTAGCAATATATAGACTAGGAAAGTAGCATTGCGATTGTTAGATAATTGGGATTCTACACATGCGATGCTGACCGCTGTGGGAAGGGCCCTCTTCACCAACCTCCTGCAGTTGTCGCCTGCCCTCGACTATTCTCGGGTCATGCGGCGGGCCGAGACTAGGATGGCTCTAGAGGCGAGTGTCACCCCCCTTGTCGACCTACTGATCGAGCAATTTCCGTGCAAGGTGGACGGTGAGGAGGAGGCTGAGCCAGACAATTTGAGCGACTCCGCTGCTGAATAAGAAGGCCTCTGTAACACCCTAGTTTTAGCTAATCTTATATTTAGGGATGATTGTTAATTCATGAGCATCTTATTTTAAAATATGCATGTAAATAAAATATAAAGCAAAACCCTAAAACCCTAACCCTCCCCTCTCTCTGAAATACATTCAAATGGTTTTGATAATTTTTGAAAAGTACAAAAAGTTAGGAGCCCAAACTGTATATATGGGCCCCTGCAGTATTTCATGTAATTACAAAACTTCTGGTAACTTAAAACTTATTCAAAAGAAAAGGATCTAAAAATATAAATAGAAAAGGGAAAATAGGAAATAGAAAAGGTTTTCTGGAATAAAAACATTTTACTAACCTAACTAGGCTACATCCCATCTCTCCCATGTCCCTACCTGTCATCGCATGCAGCCCGCAACCCCTGCAACAACCCGCTCCTGGCCCAGTACCGGTTCAACCTCCCCTCGGCATAATCCTCGCGCACGGCAAGGAGGTGTGTGTTGTCTGCGATGCCGTCTGTCGCCGCGTGCCAGGATTCGGGTTACCCGCCGCCATCCAAAGGAGGATAAGAACTAGAGCTGCAAGCCTCTCCTTCTCCCCTATCCTCTCTTTCCCTTCCTTTCTCTCTTCCTCTTCTTACTGAGCAAGACGAACCAAAGATTGGCCAGTGCCATCCATCGCCGTAGTTCTCGAGATCCTTCCTCCTAGCTGAGGCCACCGTCGGGTATGCCTTGCTGTCGTATTTAAATTGCCCCTACCCAACCATGCCAGGTACCTCCAACTAGCTCTAATTGCCTTCTCATTCTACTGCTGGCCACCGCTCTCCAACGCTAATACCGGCGCCTTCCGACCTCGTCTGCCCTCCCTGATCCCTTTATCGCGATCTCAGTGAGCCGCCGGTCCCTCTGGATGTGGTGACCTAGCATACCACTGCATGATGTACTACACTATAATCATTGCATAACACCAATGAAACACCATTCACTAGTATTACATCCCTTAGAGTGGTACGACAGAAACACAGCAGGTCTAAGACATGACTATAGGTTACAACTCCACTCTTTACAAAAGATCTAGAGGACACTCTAGGTTAAAGAGAGAGAGAAAAAAGAACCAAAAATTATAAACTCATAACTATCATGCTATTAGACTAGTATTTAAACTATTGGACTTGCATTGCTGCTATTGCAATACTCTACAGAAATGGGTTCTATGGCTAGGGATTATAATCCTATCTAATCAGAAACTTCATCTTCACTTCATTTGATGTGTATGTTGACTTTCTTGACCTCATTGAAAAACTTGAGCTGTTGATGATGATTCCCTAGAGCATAATTTGATGTAGACGTCGTCTTATTGGCTTCAGAATCTAGCAAGGGTTAAGAAGATACGATGAGTACGAGTGTACTTAGCAAGTTCACTAAAAAGGAGTGTATGATACACTAACTACAACCACATACCATAGGTCGTAGGCAATGCAGGTTTTTGTAAACATTTCTTCAAAGGTTGCTTTTATTCTGAAGAACTATGTCTGTCATCCTTCACAGGTTTACCAGAACTTTCATGGAGTTCCTTTCCTGCCGCGTTCGTAGCTCCTTCCCGGAACTTGGAGTAACAAGTTATAGTTCTTACACTCTGCAGAGGTGCATTACTTTACCCATGGGAGACCTTAGGTTTGTTGCACATCCGATTTGCAGGCTCATTCAAACTTTGTTGGTGTGAGGCCCAGACTAAGATCCAAGCCAATCAATGCCCTTCTCCGTGACCCCGCATCTCTGCACAATCCTTCGGGCCGAGCTACATCTCCGCTAAGCCCCCTTTCGGGCAAGCTATAGCCCGGATGAGTTCCCGAAGACTCTATAAGCCGGTTGTGCCCCTGGCAAGCTCCATAAAGGTCTGACTATACCTCTGGCAGCCGCTCATAGATAATCTAGACACCAAAATCGTTGGACCTAAGGGTGCCCACCCATATGCTAGATCCACACAAGGAATCACAGTGTCCCGTTAAGTTCGTATTGCCTACATATAGAAGGAAGAAGATCTAGCTGATTTCTCCGTCCCATTCCAAATCTCATGATTAACGCGTGATATATGGCACAAGAATCACTAGAGACATTGGTTGTTAAGTCCTAGATAATATGTTCCTTTACATCCGGAACTTTCGTAGTAGGTTATTACCCTTTTGGTAATTAACCCATAATCATATTATTATGAAAATAGTGTTGTCTGACCTTTTTGAAATGCAGGTCATGACCACACTAGATTTGCAAAATATTTGATAGAAAATAACCAAAGGACATGAACAAGTGTGAACCTGCCTTTTGTTATTGCAAAATTATGCACTCACGATCTTCGATTCAATATAAGATCCAATATCTAAAAAAACATTATTGGTCAGGTAAGTACTAATGTTTAAAGAAGCAAGATGCTATTATCCATACATAATGTAATGTCGTTTGATAAACTCGAATCCCCGGAATAAACCTTGATGATCTAGGGTTTGGGAACTGGAAGTGGTTTCTTTGGAATGTGTTGCCCTTTTAGATTAAGTTTCACACTTGTGCATCTCATTAAGGCTTGTGAGTGTGTGTGAAGCAACTTACAAGCATATTGAAATAACATACAACAATAAAACACTCAAGTGTGGAAGGTATCCAAAGACTCCTTATATGAAGGTTGTTAATTAAGTAGATTTATTTTGGAATGCTTAAGAATTACAATTAGTGTATCTTAAAAGAATAACTTTTGACAAAAAGTTTACTTAGCTAAACAAAAGCATTTAAACTTTAAGTTAACATTTTTAGGTTTCTTATTAGCTATAGTTCTCTAGGAAGAAAAATTTACTTAATTGGAATAAGGAACACAGTAGTAGTTGAGACTTATCTATCTTGGTCATTATATGGTATTATAATTTGTTCACTTCATAATGTTTCCTAGAGGTTAATTAAGAGTGGTAACACTTCTATTTGGTTAGTTTTTTTCTTAACATTATAGTTCAGTAGAATTATTTACCTCCTTCCAAATGAGTGGTTATAATTCAAAACATGGAAACAATATTACTTAACTACTTATGAAGTATCTTTGGATTTATAATCCATTTATAAACTTGTGAGTGTAGTAATGGTATAAGGTTAAGTCAAAAATATCATTCTTGAGTATTTTATATTTGATAAGAATTCTTTTGGAATATAATATACACTTATTGATGAATGATAATTCAACAGAATTGTATTTAAAATATTTTGAGGTATATTGAATTCATATTATAAATACTTTAAGTCTAATATTATTTTTAGACCTTTAATGGACAATATTAGGGGTATTAGCATTTTATGCATACTTTTATGAATTAACAATTAAGGAAATAGGTTTGAATTTAAGTTATTAGAGTACTAAAAAATTTATTTACTTACAAAGTGGATTATTATATTTTTATCATGTAGATGTAATTTTTGTGCTCATTTTGGTATATTATATTTATTTTTATGAATTTCAAATATTAAGATATGATTTTTATAAGATTTATTACTTCATAAACACTTAATAAATAATAAATATTTAGTTAAGTGATACAATATTTTATGTTACAGTTTTACATTGTAGTTCTTATGTTTCTAAGAATTTTAGTATATTATTTATATTTTTCTCATTTACCATTATTAAAAGATGAATTTTTAAAGTTTTATTACTTATAAATTCTTTATTAAATAACAATTATTTAAATAGTTAATATAATTATGTTTAATAATAAATTTAAATTGTAGATTTTATTTTCTAATCATTT
The DNA here is from genome assembly GCA_916181665.1 of Avena sativa. Lineage (NCBI taxonomy): Eukaryota > Viridiplantae > Streptophyta > Magnoliopsida > Poales > Poaceae > Avena > Avena sativa. Next base: position 205,005,750 of record OV702281.1, on the reverse strand, counting down.
TCATATATTAAACCTATTTTTCACATTTATAAAGCCAAAGATATTGAATTAATAGGATTTATTCATTTTCTAATTAAATTTTAAATAGAGAAATATTTTTTATGCCGATTCCAAACCTAGACCTAGTCACTAACTAGTGGGCCAGTGGCAACATCACATGCCACATAAGCTAAGACTGGGTCTAATCTGCTGACTAGGCACGAGATGACATGAACACGACGTCATTGTGACATCACGTGAGATGATCCTCACCAATCGATATTGAATCCATCGATTTGGTGCGCACGCGGCTGTGGTTGGGCTTGTTGGAAATAGGACGACGTGAGGAACCTAGTAGCGGTGGCGCCGCTCGAAAATGGTCATCAGAGATGATGGCACGACGATGGACAATGGTGGCAGGGGCAGGGGTACGTCGGAGAAATCGGAGAAATGGAAAGCACCAGGAGAATCAGGAGCTCACCACAGTTGCGATGGAGTGCACGGGGAGGCAAGTACAGGTCGGGAAAATTGGCGAAGTGAGCGGCCATGACCATTGGACTTGAGGAAGATGGGTTCGATGTGGCCGATTAAGGGCTCGTCGGCTCAATTCCTTCCTTGTGGAGATGAAGCACGACATGGAAGAGCTCGTAGCATCCTCGGCTGGCCCTTGGATGCTCTCTAACAGAGACGATGTGTCAGCCTCTATAGCTAGGGTTTGGGACAGAGGAGGGGAACGATAGAGAGAGAGTAAATGGATGAGGACTGGAGAGAGGAGGCATGCGGAGCTCTTATCCTTCAGGGTGACATCGGCAACTGCATGAATCGTGGCACGGGTACGGCGAATGGCGGAGCTCAGTCCAGCGCGCTATTTCAAGTCAGAGGGGAAGACGACAATGGAAATAAAGGCCGAAATGGTATGGGCTGGTGTTGGGACGAAGTGGGATGCCACAATTCTTGTTAGGTTGACTGCCGTGGCTGCTCGTGGGCGACAGATAAGGGAGAGGGGAAATGGGAAAAGGGCCAGAAACAACTCTTATCTGTTTCTTTTGATTTTTCTTTAAAATTTTCTATTTTCTATTTTCATTTCTAATTTTGTATTTACATGTTTTTTTGGAAATTTCTTTATATAATTTATTTTCTAAATAAAGGAAAACATATTGAAGTGTATGTAGGGTCCTTTATGAGCCCTTAATAAAATAATGTAATTTCTTTGTTTTATTTTTATAGTTACTTGATTTTTTTGATAATTTGTAGGGACCTTTGTTATAAATTTCATTTACATAATAAACCATGAACTTATTCCTATTTATTCATGAAACTTGGTCCTCATTGACCTATATCATTAGGGAAACTTTCTAATGGTGATCCTACATTATTATTTGCTACATAAAGTTCTAAGGAATTAAGATGGTTAATATATTTCACATGATCCTAGAAGATATCATGATCTATATTTTATTACCACTGGCTTAGAAGTTAGGGTTTGGAATCACAAACATTTACCTTGAGTTTTAGAGGATTTAATATACTTAAATTCTTTTATAGACATGGATGAAGGTTAAGGGCTAAGATATATTGCCTTCATGCTTGTGTTCTTGAATGATATCACCATCCAAGATAAAATATTAGGGTTTTCCTCTATAATAACTAATGAGAAAGAGTTTATAATGATAAGTTTTAAGCTTATATGACTATGATGTTTGGGAGTGACAAATATAGGCTTAGGTGATTTGTAACATCCCAATTTCAGCAATCCTGATTTCCTGTCCAAAAGGCAAAAATCAAAGGGAATAAAAACTTCTCTTGTTATTTGTTGCAATGTTTGCTTACTTGTTTGCTTGTCCTCCTGCAACTATTTGTGTATCAGGTAATGTACTCCTCATCTCAACACTAGTTTACAAAAAGCTATTTTACAAAGGAGATGTCTTGGCTCATCTTTCATATTCACAAATGTTCTAGAATTTCAAAAACCTGAGCCAAGATGAATTTCACACAACAAAATACTTTACTAGTTTCTATTAACAAAACTATGGAGACCTATATATAATCTCCTTAAGTTTTCAAGAAAGAACTCCCAGCTACTCTTACCCCTAGGTTTTCCAAAACCATTATTAAAACCTTTTCATTTCAATCTTGGTAGAGATACCAAGATGGTCCTTATCTTACTTGAAAGCACAACCTATTTAAAAATACCCACCCTTAACCAAGATAGGCTTGATGGTAACACTAATAGTAGTTGGATAAGCTTGATAAGATGAATTGCCTTGATCTGATGTTTGATGAATTGCCTTGATCTGCTTATTGCCTTGTTTGCTTAGGTAATAGAGTGAGCCAATATAGTAGCTCATCCCTTAGGACCGAATCGATGTGTGTGATCATCAATCTCAAACCAAGCATCCAAATCTGGATCAAACCAGGCCACTTAAGTGACCACCTCATCTCCTAATTAGATCAATCCAGGGTTAATCACTTCTGATAGTTTCCAACTTAGTGGAGACTCAATAAAATCATGGAACCCCTCAATTCAATCTATAGCTCAACATAAACCACTTAATGGGAAGGGCAAACCATTTCAACCCTCTCAAATTTTTCCCTCTTGCATAGTAGTCAAACTCCCCAAATCTGCCAAATTGGCTAAGTCTGGATTTCTTACCTAGATTCAATCTTTGTAGCCTTACCTTTTCCAACCTATGTGAATTCTTGAGAAGGTACTTGAACCATCTTGTAGTACATCTTTAGTACTACCAAATCCTACTCTTGCCCTTGGCTAAGCCTATCTAATTCCCACTTATCCATGATGGTTCTGTAGTCAAGATGGTAATCTTTTCTTTAAAATCTTATCATCTTGCCTATTTTGGCAGAATATCACATCTATATGCTACCTTCCCTTGCCAACTATTTGCACAATTATGATCTACTAATCATGTCATATCAATCCCCACTTCAATTGTTTCCATTGAAGCATTGTGCTTCTTAAACCCACATTGTTTAGGAGGCTACATGATGTATCTGTTATGGCAGCCTTTTTTTCAACAAAGTTTGCCATCTCTTCTAGACCACCTCAAACGCAACCAAGCCCAACTCTTGATTCCTTGATCATCTATATAACTTGGTCTAGCTGTCCATATATCCCTTGCACCAAGGTGAGCTCTGAGCTCACAAATACACCCCTGTCTTGGTAGCATGAAAATAACAAAACCCTAGATCCCCTAAAATCTAGTTTCTTCCCATTTCACCCAAAAATCTTCAATAACCAAGATGAAATTGAGGTATAAATCAAGTCTAAAACCTACAACTTGAATATAACCATCCCCAAATAATTCCCATAATTATTTGGATCATCAAACAAATTAAATTCATTATCTTGCAGAATTCTCAAAATCTGTGTCTATAAAAGAAAGTTTCTTTTTCTCCAAACCACTTTGCCAACTCAATGCATATTTGAGTTCTATACCTCATACCCTACCTTCCCAACTCAAAAATAAACATTTTTGAGATTCTCTACTATTTTTTTTGACATTTTTATTAAATGGCAGAAACTAGAAATAATTCCCTGAAATTACATTCCCACCTCAATAAATTCCAATAAAATTCGCCAATGTGTAATATGGTATTTAGGACCATCCCAAATCAAAAAATCTCCTTGTCCAACGTAAAAATATCACTTAATCTTCTAGAAACTACTTCTGCACTTTTTGAATAAATGAAATTAAGTGCACCAAGAACTATTGGAAAAATCCCAAAGAATTCTTGGTGATGCACATTAACCCTATTTATATACCAGTACTCTCTCCCCGCTTTACCCAATGCAAAATTTTCAACTTTCCTCACAAGCCTCAATTTGAGAAACTTTTGCAAATCAATCAAACTTTGTTTCAAACCACCTCCAAACCCCATCAACTCTTGTCAAGGTTTTCCCCAAGCAAACCAACCCCTATCTGGTCGTGGGCACTGTAGCACAACAGCACCAATCCTCCCCTTGCCCCTTGATATTTTGGAGAAAGAGAGAGGGAGATAAAAATCTTGTGAAGAAAATACAACAACAGCCACACCACCTCTTCCTCCATTCAGCACTCGACCACAGGGTCCAACCACCACCCAGCACCACCCCAGCCAGCCAATGGACAACCAGCAACCTCCCCAAACTCCTCGATGAGCTAGGTCCACAATAGAACTTTCCCTTCGGTTCATACGGCCAAAGGCCCTCTCTCCTCGCTCATTTGCTTCCTCCCACTCCAGCTTACCCCTCTAGAGCACCCTCTCCCTCTCCCTAGCTCTATACTGGCCAGGAAAAGAGGGGAAAGGCCTCCTCGGCCATGGCAAGGAAATCGAGCCTCGAGCTCCCCTCTCCCCTCTTTCCCCTCTGCAGGTCACCCTGCACGAACCTCCTTGCCCCCAACGTGGTCTTGACAACACACCTACAAAGTCAAAGGACAAAACATCTGCTACACCCTTAAAGATCCCAAGACAAACCCAAGGAGGATCTGAAGCTAAGAGAAGCGTTTGTTACACCTGTGGAGACCCGGACCACTTCGCCAGCAGCTATCCAGGCCAATATTGGATGAACGCGAAGCAAGAAGCTCTGGCACCCAAAAAGGGCAAGAAACCACGAGCCCCTTTGGCCAGAAGAATCAGGAAGACACTATCCCCAGAACCTCCTCTTCCCCCGAGAAAGCACAACCTGAGGAGAAACCTTCAACCCTAGAACGGCGACAAGATTTTGGACGCTCCCCCTGAAGTAGTTCACGCACCCGGAAACTCGCCTATCCCAACATAGGTAGAGTTATGTATCGTCCAAGAACCTGTTTTGTAAAACTCTAAGTGCTTCGATGCCCTGCGGCATAGACCTATTTTGTAACCTCTTAAGTACATCCTCCACCGACCGGCACGAACCTGCTAAATTTCTGGGTGATATGCAAGTGTCACGTATTTCTTTGCATGTTTTACCCACGACGTTGCATCAGAAAATTTTGGAACAACCCCTTTAGAAAGGACCTCGTTTCCTAGACCTCCAAGATCCAATGGCATTCTCCAACCCATCGGACCCCGAACTAGCTCAGAACTAACTACCCGAAATCTAGTAGACGCCCTTTCCGATAGACCCTCCACCTCATGAAACGGTTCCGATGACGTTGATAGAAGATAACTACCCCGAAGGAAAGGTGTAGCGTCGTTCCCCAACATCAGTATACGACTCCACCCAAGAATGTCAGCGACTATGCCAAGCACCCTTAGTTTTGATCTAAGGGGGAAAGACTGCGTCTTTCCCGCCCAAAACCCGATAGACCCCTGGAGTCGAACCCTAGTTAGTGTCAAGTGATGACCACCCCTCCAAATCTGAATCATCGACCCTGCAAGAAGAACGACAATCGAAACTTCTCTAGAATCAGAAGATACTTCAGGAAAATACTCCCCTCTAAGGTCGACTGCCCAGTCAACACCCCGGTGTATCAAGACCTTGAAGAGAGAAAAGTCGACCACGAGGCGAAGGAGTAAAGAAGACTCAAATTGATGTCTCGCCTCAAGAAGGAAGTACCCCGTCGACGCTAAACCTACCTAGACTTGTCATAAGGGGAAAAGACTGCGTCTTTTCCACTTTCTTCTTCTAAAACCTCCACTCTGAAGCCCCCACAGCCCCGATCCGTAATTAACGACGTCAGGTATTTATGAAACTTGTTAGCGCCTAATAATTTCCACCGCTGAAATTGTAAAGAGGATGTTATCACCCAACCCTACTCTTCCCTAATCTCGAGAAGACATTATTTTAAGGGGGAAAGGTCTATAACGTCCCAATTTCAGCAACCCTGATTTGCTGTCCAAAATGCAAAAATCAGGGGGAACAAAAACTTTTTCTTGTTATTTGTTGCAATTTTTGCTTACTTGTTTTCTTGTGCTCCTGCAACTGTTTGTGTGTCCGCTAATGTACTCCTCATCTCAACACTAGTTTACAAAAAGCTATTTTACAAAGGAGATGTCTTGGCTCATCTTTCATATTCCCAAATGTTCTGGCATTTCAAAAACCTGAGCCAAGATGACTTTGACACAACAAAATACTTTACTAGTTTCTATTAACAAACCTATGGAGACCTATATATAACCTCCTTATGTTTTCAAGACAGAACTCTCAGCTACTCTTACCCCTAGGTTTTCCAAAACCTTTATTAAAACCTTTTCATTTCAATCTTGGTAGAGATACCAAGATGGTCCTTATATTACTTCAAAGCACAACCCATTTAAAAATACCCACCCTTACCAAGATAGGATAAATGATAACCCTAGTAGTAGTTTGATAAGCTTGATAAGATGAATTGCCTTGATCTGCTGTCTGATGAATTCCCTTGATCTGTTGTCTAATGAATTGCCTTGATCTGCTGATTGCCTTGTTTGCTTAGGTACTAGAGTGATCCAATCTAGTAGCTCATCCCTTAGTACCCAATCTATGTGTGTGATCATTAATCTCAAACCAAACATCCAAATCAGGATCAACCCAAGCCACTTAAGTGACCACCTCATCTCCTAATCAGATCAATCCAGGGTTAATCACTTCTAATAGTTTCCAACTCAGTGGAGACCCAATACAAGCATGGATCTCATCTATTCAATATATACCTCTACATCAACCACTTAATGGGAAGGACAAACCATTGCCACCCTCTCAAATGTTTCCCTCTTGCATACTAGTCAAACTCCCTAAATCTGCTAAATTGGCTAAGTCTGGATTTCTTACCTGGATTCAATGTTTGGAGCCCTACCTTTTCCAGCCTATGTGCATTATTCAGAAGGTACTTGAACAATCTTGTAGTACATATTTAGTACTACCAAATCCTACTCTTTCCCTTGGTTAAGCCTATCTAATTCCCAATCACCCATGATGGTTCTGTAGTCAAGATGGTAATCTTTTCTGCAAATCTTATCATCTTGCCTATTTTGGCAGAAGCTCACATCTATATGCTACCTTCCCTTGACCACCTATTTGCACAATTATGATCTAATAATCATGTCTTATCCCCACTTCACTTGTTTCCATTAGATCATTGTGCTTCTTAAACCCACATTGTTTAGGAGGCTACATGATGTATCTGTTATGGCAGCCTTATTTTCAACAAAGTTTATCATCTCTTCTAGACCACCTCAAATGCAACCAAGCCCAACTCTTGCTTCCTTGATCATATATATAACTTGTTCTAGCTATCCATATATACCTTGCACCAAGGTGACCTCTGAGCTCACGAATACACCCCTGTCTTGGTGGCATGAAAATAACAAAACCCTAGATTCCCAAAAATCTAGTTTCTTCCCATTTCACCAAAAACTCTTCAATAACCAAGATAAAATTGAGCTATAAATTAAGTCTACAACCTCCACCTTGAATATAAATATCCCCAAATAATTCCCATAATTTTTTGGATCATCAAACATATTAAATTCATTATCTTGCAAGATTCTCAAAATCTTTGTCTATAAAAGAAAGTTTGTTTTTCTCCAAACCACTTTTCCAACTAAATGCATATTTGAGTTCTATACCTCATACCTTACCTTCCCAACTCAAAAATAAATATTTTTGAGATTCTCTATTATCTCTTTTTGCCCTTTTTCTTAAATGGCAGAAACAAGAAATAATTCCCTAAAATCACTTTCCCACCTCAATAAATTCCAAAAAATTCTCTAATGTGTAATATGGTTTTAGGACCATCCCACATAAATAACTCACCTTGTCCAATGTAAAAATATCACTTAAGCTTCTAGAAACTACTTCTGCACTTTTTGAATAAATGAAATTAAGTGCACCAACAACCATTGGAAAAACCCCAAAGAATTCTTGGTGAGGCAAATTAACCCTATATATCTACCAGTACTCTCTCCCCACTTTGGACAATGAAAATTTTTCAACTTTCCTCACAAGCCTCCATTTGAGCAACTTTTGCAAATCAATCAAACTTTGTTTCAAACCACCTCCATACCCCATCAAGGTTTTCCCCCACAGCAAACCAACCCCTATATGGTCGTGTGCACTGTAGCACTACAGCACCAACCCTCCCCTTGCCCCTTGATCTTTTGGAGAAAGAGAGAGGGAGATAAAAATCTTGTGAAGAAAAGACAACAACAGCCACACCACCCCTTCCTCCATTCAGCACTCGACCACAGGGTCCCACCACCGCCCAGCACCACCCCAGCCAGCCAATGGACAACCAACACCGTCCCCAAACTCCTCCATGAGCTAGGTCCACAATGGACCTTGCCCTTTGGTTTATAAGGCCACAAGCCAGTACAACCCCTCTCTCCTCCCTCATTTGCTTCCTCCCACTCCAGCTTACCCCTCTAGAGCACCCTATCCCTCTCCCTATCTCTATACTAGCCAGGAGAAGAGAGGAAAGGCCTCCTTGGCCATGGCAAGGAAATCGAGCCCCGATCTCCCCTCTCCCCTCTTTCCCCTTTGCATGTCACCCTGCATGAACCTCCTTGCTCCCCTGAATCTTCTGAAGGGATACGGGTAGGCTACACTAGCGCAAATCAAAAAAAAATCTACCGTGTAAACCAGGATTACTGTTGTCATAGATCACGGGATTACCACTAGACGCGCAGTTGCGGAACTTGATGAAGCTCGTCGAGGCAGTGCAGAAGATCTACGTCTCCTCCTCGTTCTCGTACCATGAGCAGCTCCCCTTGTGCAGCTCGTCCAAGCGCTATAGATGCAGCGCCTTCGAGGTATCCACACGTACAGGGTGGAAGCGTCAGATGCCGGATTGCTAGGTCCGCACGTGCAACACATGTGTGAGGAGTGGCGGCTGGGTGGAATGGTCTAACCCTGGTCAGCTCGCCCCACCCTCTCTTATATAGGCGTCCCTGATGGGCTTCTACCTTAGGAGCCCATTAGTAGCCTAAGCCTGGTCTAATTCGGATCCAATCTTTATTAGGCTTACATCCCCTTAAGTGTGTGACCCTATAGGTTCATATACGTATAGACATGACACGAATACACTTATTCTGTCAATAGTTGATAGCGGCCTCTAGCAAGACGTGCCAACTCCTAAACATATACAATGATCATATCGGACGAACCATCACAAGGTTTAGTACATGTCTTTCCCTTTGCCTCACGATATTTGGTCTAGCTCCAAGCTGACCTCCCTTTCTCGATACCGTGATTCGGAATCCCTTTACTAGGTTAACTCTTAACCATATGTAGCACGGCCATGCATTGTTGGATCCGATCACTCGAGGGGCCTAGAGATATCTCTCTCAACTAGAGAGGGGCAAATCCCATTTTGATTGACCATGCCTTGCAGCATGCTTTAGGAAAAACCCAAAAGCTACCTTTATAACTACCCAGTTATGGAGTAGCGTCTGATAGCCCCAAAGTAGGTCGATCCACATCTCAAGTACATGCGACAATCTCAGGTCTATGGACAAAATGTACACGATGTGTAGAGAGAGAGCTGCAACTAATTGTCAGTCTCAAGTTGGCTCATTCCAACCCCATGTTCATAACATGTGTCCACATCATTGGTTTGACATCTCCATGTCTATGACTTGCGAAACATAGTCATCAACCAATCGATGTCCTAGTCTAATATTGACATGTGTCCTCACATGAACTCCGACTAGGGACAACTATTAAATAACCATACAAATAAAGAGTTTGACAAACAATTCACATAATTGCCAATAAATACAATTTGCTTGATATGGATATTCAAGGAAAATTACAATAACTCATGGATACATAAGAAATATAATCATCTCTATGATTGCCTCTAGGGCATATTTCCTTTAGTCTCCCACTTGCACTAGAGTCAATCTAGATTGTATCTAATACCTATTGCTCTTGCGTGCGCCTCATGCGCAGGCTGCGGGAGTGGCTTTGTAAAAGTATCAACAATATTTGAGTCCGTATGTATTTGGCATATCATGACACTACCATCCTCAACGAACTCACGAATCTAATGGTAACGCATGCGAATATGTTTGTTCTTCTGGTGCTGTCTAGGTTCCTGGCTTGTGCAATAGAACCATTGTTGTCCAGTAAACGTCCATGGGATTGGATGCACCCTGAACCACACCAAGAGCAATCAGGAAATTCCTAATCCAAACAGCTTCCTTTGCAGCCTCCGAGGCGGCAATATATTCAACTTCTGTTGAAGAGGAGGCCACCATATCTTGCTTGGAACTTTTCCAACTCACAGCACCACTATTCATGACAAACACATAACCAGATTGCTATCTGGAATCATCTGAGTCGTTAAGGTAACTCGCATCTGTGTAACACCTCACACTGAGTTCATCTTCACCTCCATAAACTAGGAACACATCCTTAGTCCTTCTCAAGTACATAAGGATATTCTTTACCGATGTCCAGTGACCTTCACCTGGATCATCCTGATATCTGCTCGTAACACTTAGAGCATAGGAAACATCTGTGTGAGTACATATCATTGCATACATGATGGATCAAATAGCCGAAGCATATGGACCCCTACTCATGCGCTCACGCTCATCAGTAGTCGAAGGACACTGAGTCTTGCTGAGTTTAATGCTGTGAGACATGGGCAAGAACCCCTTCTTAGCCTCTTCCATGCTAAACTGTTTCAACACTTTGTCAATGTATGTACTATGGCTTAATCCATTAGCCTCCTTGATCTATCTCTATAGATATTGATGCCCAAAATATATGCCGCTTCTCCTAAGTCCTTCATCGAAAAACTATTTTTCAACGAGGTCTTAACAAACTCGAGCATAGGAATGTCATTTCCAATCAGTAATATGTCATATACATATAAGATTAGAAATACCAGCGCTCTCCCACTTTCGTTCTTGTAAACACAAGGTTCTTGTTCATTTTTGATGAAGCCAAACTCCTTTACAACTTCATCAAATCGAATGTTCTAAATCCGAGATGCTTGCTTTAGCCCATAAATGGACTTTAGAAGTTTGCATATCTTTCCAGTATTGTTTGGATCGAAATGTGCATCATATACACGTCCTCAGTTAGGATTCCATTTAGGAAAGCTATCTTGACATCCATCTGCCATATTTCATAGTCGAAATGTGCAGCAATGGCTAGAATGATCCGTATAGATTTAAGCATCGCTACGGGCGAGAAAGTCTTGTTGTAGTCAACTCCTTGAACTTGTCGAAAACCTTTTGCAATAAGTCGAGCTTTATGGATGTGAACATTTCCATCCATATCAATCTTCTTCTTATAGATCCATTTGCACTCGATGGCCTTAAAACCATCAGGCAGGTGAACCAAGTTCCAAACTTGATTGTCTCCCATGGACTCTATCTCGGATCTCATGGCGATCAGCCATTTCTCAGAGTCCGCGTCCACCATCGCTTCTGCATAGGTCGCAGGCTCATCATTGTCTTACAATAATAATTCCCGTGTTTCGTGGAGCCTCGCCGACCTTCGTGGTTGTGGTGCTTCTATTGCCACGAGTTCCTCAACTTGTTCTTCTACAATAGCATCACTTGTAGAAGCATCCCCAACTGGCTCATCTTGAACTTCTTCAAGTCACACCAACCTTCCACTCGTTCCTTTTGTGAGAAACTCTTTCTCTAGGAAAACACCGTTTCGAGCGACAAAAACTTTGCCCTCTTCTCGGTTGTAGAAGTAATACCCTAAGGTTTCCCGCGGATATCCCACGAAAATGCACTTATCCGATTTGGGTGTTAGCTTGTCTGACTAAAGTCGCTTGACAAAAGCATCACAACCCCAAATCTTTAGAAAAGACAAACTGGGATTCTTTCCAGTCCACATATCATATGGTGTCTTAACTACGAATTTAGATGGTACCCTATTAAGTGTGAAAGCTTCCGTTTCTAGAGCATAACCCCAAAATGATAATGGTAAATCCGATTGGCTCATCATCGATCGAACCATGTCCAACAAAGTTCGATTGTGCAGTTCGGAGACCCCGTTTCTTTGAGGCGTTCTGGGCGGCGTGAGCTGTGGAACAATTCCGCAACTCTTAAGATGATTGCTAAATTCGTGACTCAAATATTCACCTCCGCGATCAGATCTCAAGGCCTTTATTTTCTTGCCACGTTGATTCTCTACCTCACTCTAAAACTCCTTGAACCTTTCAAAAGTTTCAGACTTATGCTTCATCAAATAGACATAACCATATCTACTGAAATCATCAGTGAAAGTACTGAAGAAGTGATATCCTCCTCTGGCTATCGTGCTCATTGGTCCACACACATCAGTATTTTTGAGTTCCAACAAGTCTGTCGCTCTCTTGGGTAAACCCGAAAAAGGCGATTTGGTCATCCTTCCAAGTAAACAAGCCTGACATGTCTCGTATGATTCAAAATCAAACGAAGTTATAAGACCATCACCATGGAGCTTCTTCATGCGCTTTTCACTTATATGCCCCAAACGACAATGCCATAAATAAGTAGGACTCAAATCATTAGGCCAAATCCTTTTAGCACTAACATTGTAAATAGATGCATCATCAAGATTTAAAATAAATAACCCATTCACAATGGGAGCATTAGCCATAAACATATCATTCTTAGAGATTACACAACCATTGTTCATACTCGCAAATGAATATCCATTCCTCATCAAACATGAAGGTGATAAAATATTTCGACCCATACATGGAATTGTAACATCCCTAAAATCATGTTTTCAAAATTTGCATATCATTCATGCATGCATATCATTTAGGGATCAATTTCAAACTCATTTCAAGAAAATAGAAGGACTAAGTGCTATTATTTTATGTAGGCAAGGATTGATCTAATGCCACTCTCAAGTGAGAGAATATTTGTTTTAAAACCATTGTATGAGTTTATAGGATTGGTTGGTTAATTTCCAAGATTGGACAAATTTTTCCAAAACAAAATTTGGTATTAAAACCATTTTCAAATTTTTATCAAACTTTGTGAAGAGGCACTGTTGATTTTGAATTTTAAAAAGGACCAAGCAAGTCTAATAATACAGCAAGGATTTACGCCCAAAAATATGAAGTTTACACTTTACAAAAATCCAGAAAAGGTTTGGATTTCAAATGCTTTTGAATTTGTTTGAAAATGAATCCTGAAAATCATTCTAGAAAAAGAAAAGCAATTAGAAAACCCAACTCGTCCTGGCGCCAGTCTTTCGGCCCATCAGACAAAACGACCCACCCGGGCCACTCCTCTCTCTGTCTTTTCTCACCCGCGCAGAACCCACCCCCCCTCGCTGACTACTGGGCCCCGTCCACATCACCGTCGTCTTCCCAAATCTCGCGAAGAACACGTCGCCGCTGGCCGTTGCTGGCGTTGATCGCGCGACGTAATTACCATTGAATCTGCAGGCGTTTCCTGTCGAGCCCCCTGCCTACTTAAACCCCTCTGCACCGCGAGTCTTTTCCCTCACTCAGCACCTCCACTCCGCCACCAGGCTGTCGGCAATTCGAGCTGCAACTCCGCTGCCCGACGCACTCCGGCGACCTATTCCGGTGAACCCCGTGCTCCCCTTCACCTCTCGTTCATACGAGCTTGCCTGTCTTGCCCGGGCGCATCTTCTCACACTTTCTGTTTGCTCTATATCTCCCCAGGTCGTCGTCTCCGTTGAAGCCCGCAAACAACCGAAGCGCCGTCCAACTCCGACGAGCAATCACGGTAAAAACAGACCGCCCCTCGATCCCTAGTTCATACGACCGTGTTCGCCTCGCCTCTGTGCATCTCCTAATGCTTTTTGTGCATCTTATTGCGCCATAGAACGTCGCCTCCGTCTCCGGTAATGTGCACCCAACACGAAAGCAAACTCTGACGAGGATTTCCGGCCGTGCCAGTGCGCCCCTGTCCAAGCAAAGACCACGCTGAGCTTCCTCGTGTTCGTGCGAATCTGGTAAGCCACGCCACACACCCCAACCCTCATTGTATTCGCCGGAGCGTCGCTGACAGAGCGCCGCCGCTACGCCACCGTCACCAGCGCCGCCGAACTTTGGTCGCATGGTCCAGGACCGTTAGATCTAGATCCAATGAATCTGATAAAATCACTTAACGAAGGGGTATGGGTCAGATCTGGCCGTGCGATTTCGTTTAGATCGTGCGGTCCACACTAACCGATCCGCGCGAAACGGTACCGACGAATCAGAGAGCGCCGCATGGCCTGTGTTTAAATTTAAAACAGAAATGTGATCTATTAGTTAACCAAACTGTAAAATTCATAACTTTTGATCCACACGTTCAAATTTTGCAAATTTTATATCATTGGAATCAGGAGAGAAAATCCTTTCTGTTTATGCAATGTGTTTAATGTTTTGATTCTATAAAAATGGTTGTTTTTAAAGAAACATTTGTAGGCATAATATGTGTATAGTAATTATTTGAAAAATAATTTGTTGATCAAATAAAGTTTATTTAGTGTGTTCTGGACTTGTTTAGAATTCAGTACTGTATACTTGTCTTGTTTGGTGTAGAAAAATCACCACATGTCATTTGCATGCATTCATATATTTTTGTTTGTATATTTTGATATGTGATCTTTGTGGCATTATTTTATGTGTAGATTTTGGTGCAAATAGTGATTGTGATTGTGAAGATTGTTGCTACTCCGCAAACTACCAAGGAAAGTGGTGCTTCATGATTTTATACCTATGTTTTTCAACTATGCACTAGAAATATTTTGTATAGGGCTTGCATGAATATTTTGATCTATATGCTATGCTTGGGAAATCCTAGTAGTTGTAGGATTGCTAGAAATTTCTAAGTTAAGATGCTTACTATTGCCATGCTTAGCCTAGCTAGTAGCTACCAAGGGTGGTTATATAATCATGTTATGTGAAAATATTTCTAAGTCTTTGGACTAGTGTTTTTGCCTAATAAAACAACTAAGTGAATGAAACACCTGGGTGGAATGGAATAATGGTTTGTGTTGAGTGGTTACACAAGGCCCATTTCTATGGTTTACCTTGTGTATCTCACTTGTGGAAAGCCACCCAGGAACAAAGGGATTTGAGATGCCAAATGTTAAGAAGCTTCTAGTGCAGCCACATGGCAAAAGTGGCTCTGCCTGGATCACATAGGTTGCAATAACTTAGCCATTTGGACAGTTGGTGGTAATGGGATGATAGGTTGGAACGCGTCCATTTGGTCTAAGGGAAGGCTTCTGAAAGGTCCTGTCTTGGTGAAAATCAAGTCTTGTGGGGAACGAGCACAACCTCTGCAGATGGAAGAATCTAAGTACTTAGCCATGTCCCTGGGATTCGACAACTTGAGCATCAAGACATGGAAGCTATCAAGAATCTCCTCATCCCAAATTCTAAGTTAAAACTTGTGGTTGAACAAGGGTGAAGGTTCACCAATTTCTATTGGTGGTTCCTTGGGAAAGTTTTTGTCAAAGAAAAACTTAGTATTTTCAACTGATAGGTAAAACCTATTTTGAGCAAAGCAAGCCTAAGCTACACTTAGCCAAAATGCATATAGTATCTAGATTGCTAATATTCTACTAAGGTATCACTTGCCAATACTATTCCAATGTATTGAACCACTGTGGCTGTAACTTGTGATGTTGCAGGTTATTCTGATGATGATTAGGGGTTATGAGTCTACACTCAACATGCTTGCCTGTGGCACATGAAGATAAAGACTTATTTATCTTACTATATATTTGAGCTCTTGTAATAGGCCTATGGCCATGGAGTTGTAAAAGACTATGTTTGTCTCTGGAATGATATGTAATAATCACCTTTGTTTCTGAGTACTTCATCTTAAACTATGGATGCTAGCATTGATCCAGGGACTAGCATTGCAATCACAGGTATCCTTACCTTTATAAAGGGAGGGATCTTACAGATGGTATCAGAGCACTATGTTGCCTGTAGGATTATGACCCAAGGATTGGATTAGAAATTACTAAGGAAAAAAATTCCAACAACTTCCACACTTGTCTTATTCTTCTCGTAAACTTTTCTAATCTTGTTTCTCATCTCTATTGATAGAAGGATGCATTGTTAGCCTTTAGACTAGAGAGTGAAAGATTTTTTGTGCCTTGTTAGTTGGACCACCACACTTATCATTGTATTTCCAAATTTTTTAACTAAGTGATATTGAACCTTAGATGTTTGTATACTATGAATTGTGTGATTGTTTGCCAATGATATACTTGAGTTACTCTGTCTTGTGTGTTTCTTTTGATGTTGTTTCTAACATTTTCCTATCTTATAAAATAGATGCCTAATGTTACTATCAGCACGATTGAAGAGTTCAAGGGAACTCGTTTTGACACTCGTCTTATTGAGCTCACTAGTGTGCCCAATCTCCCACTTCCTACCATCATGATGCTTCCCCTCACCAAGTTCGAGAGGAAGGACCTTTGGGGCTTTAAGGTTACACAGCCAGGACGCCAGACTGAGCCAGCCACGGAGGCCATCACCTTCAAGCTCATGCATGATGACAAGGAGAGAGGTCTAGAGGTAGTCATGCAGGATTTGCTTGGACGTTTGTTAGGGAGACACTCTCGGGAGATTAGAGGTACTCACTTCCACACCTTCGGGAGACACGACGAGGATGGTGAGGCCATTGACTTCGAGGATGCTTCTAGAGAGGCGGCAGAGCCGATTCGTCTATACCTCCAAGACTTAGTGAAGGGAATATGCCCGAGAGGCAATAATAAAGTGGTTATTATCGTATTCCTTATTTATGATAAATGTTTATTTTACATGCTATAATTGTATTAATACGGAAACGTTAATACATGTGTGTTTAATAAACAAAAAGGAAGTTCCTAGTTATGCCTCTCTTATAAACTAGCTCGTTGATTAACAAGATGATCAAGGTTTCCTGATCATAGACATTGGATGTTGTTAATAATGAGGTCACAACATTAGTGTAATGGTGTGATGAACATTCATCCGAAGTATAGCATTACGATCAAAGTCATTGAGTTTATATTGCTATAACAACTTACGAAGTGATCCTAATCCTTAGACCATGAGATCATGTCAATCACTAACACCGGAAGAGTTTCTTGATAACATCAAACGTCACACTGTAACAGGGTGATTATAAAGATGGATTCAGAACTAATAAAGTGTTATGTTGAGGCCCATGGATCGAGAGTGGAATTTGTTCATCCCGATGACGGATAGATATGCTCTGGGCCCTCTCGGTGATATCACATTGATTAGCTTGCAAGCAAGTGATTTGATCACTAGAATGTTATATCACGGGTACGAGAAAAGAGTGCATGTCGGTAACGAGATCAAACTAGGTATGGAGATACCGATGATCGAATCTCGGACATGTAATATATCGCGAAACAAAAGGATTAAGATACTAGCATAAAAGGTTCCGACGATCACAAGAAAGTCATCGTTGAATGTGTGGGAGTCAGTATGGGTCTCCAGATCCCGCTTCTGATTATTGATCCTAGAGGGGTCTCGATCATGTCCGCATTATTCACGAACCGTAGGGTGACACACTTAAGAGACACCGACATCCAATTGGAGCAAAAGTTTCATGCCGAAAGAATAAACAAGCGCATGAATTTATTTCACTAGATACCGAAACAGGTTTTCGGGTGAAATTGCATAAAGTGGTTATGCATGTGAAATGGAATTCTAGCAAGGGGTTATTTGTGAATGTTTGTCATTAAAGTAATTGACAAAATTCTGAATAAAATAAAAGAGTTTTATTTAATGAGAGTTTGCATTAAATTTGGTGGAAATTTAATGGGAATTTGAGTGGACTTTTGAGTGGAGGGAATTTAAAGGGCATTTTGTGAGTGGAGTGTCCACCCACATGAATGAAGGAGGGGGGGCAGCCCCCATGGCCGGCGGCCACCCCTTGGGTGCCCCCCTCCTCCTATAAAAGGAGCCCCCCTCCTCACTTGTCTCTCACACCTCCTCGTGAAGGATCTCTCTCCCCTTCTAGAATTTATCCCCCATGGTCTCGGACTAGCGAGATACATGTTCCCGGTGGCTTTTCGGCAAGAAAGAGTTGTGCTTCCGCTGCATCACTGGAGCGAGGAGGCGGAGGTTGCTCGGTGCCTCGAACGTGTGTGCGAGCACGGATGCACTGCTGTTTTGCGGCGCTAGGACTTCCTCTCGATCTTGAGATCGGCAAGAGATCGTCTACATCAACCACGAGTTTGGACTCGTTAAGCTTTGTCGGTCTTCAAGGGTATGTTCTCTACGGATATACATCCGCCCGTTGTTTGTATCTAGTAGATAGATCTTGGTACATAGTTGTTCCCATCGTAGGAAATTTTTTGTTTTCTATGCTGCGAACCCTACAGTGGTATCAGAGACGGATCTATGCGTAGATACTTTGCACGGGTAGTACACATATGAGTATGTGGGCGATGATGATCATTTTATTGCTTCTTAGTTGTACTTTGGATATTGGTGGCATAGTGGGATGAAGCGGCCCGGACAAACTTTACATGTCCTCGCACATGAGACCTGTTCCACGCTTGACATGCAACTAGTTTTGCATAAGTGGCTAGCGGGTGTCTATCTCTCCTACTATAGTCAATATCTAATTTGCAACGAGTTGTCAACAATTTGGTTATCCTCGTTGTGGTTCATGTGCGTAGGTAAGAACGGTTCTATCTTCGAAAGCCCTAAGCCACGTAAAACTTGCAATGGATAAATTAGAGGTGTCTAGTTTAGATTGTTGCTGGGCTAGTGTTATGATATGGTGATGTTGTAAGTAGAAGTATGAGATGATACTCTTACAACACACACAGCGTGTAAGTTCCATAGACCTTGGCCTTACACATAAAGGTATGATAGTGATCATACCACGGTGCACATGATGGAGATCATATGCGGGAACCATATCATTTAACTTATAAACATGTGATGTTTTGATTGCATCTTATATTGCTTGTTTGGCGTTTAATTAGCATAATAAGATGATCCCTCATTTAAATATCAAGATAAGAATGTGTTCTTACTTTAGTATGCACCGATTATGTTCTCGTTGCTCCAAGACATCAAGTGATGATCGGGTGTTTGTGGATCCACGACCATATTTCGGGTGTAAGACAGTTACACACGCGAATACTAAGGTTCTTACTTGGCGAGCCTAGCATGTACAGACATGGCCTCGGAACACGGACCGAAAGGTTAATCATGAGTCATATAGTAGATATGATGCCCATTTGATGCTCGCCTTTGAAGCTACGCCGACTCACGTGATGATCGGACTTGGTGTAGTGGATTTGGTTCATGTAATCACCAAAAAGGCACGAGGGATGTCGTTTTTGAGTGGGAGTTCATTTCTAATTTGGATTAGTAGAACTCAATTTATCATAAATTAAATCAAAGTGAATTTGCATAATTTTTTGTAGTCATTGGCATTCGTTCACCACCTTATGCATAGTTGTAATTGAGATAATAGAACTATAGAATTCTGGATATATACTTTACGAACTGGTATCGTATTGTGTTGAGTGTCAATATAAAGTTTAAAGTCCTATTGCAAACTTTCAGCAAACTCTATTTACTCCGTGAAATTTAATAGTTGGTATTAAATCAAGAGTTACAATTCCAGTGTTAGTATCTTAAGTATCATGTTTGCCTCCATGATTCTTGATTGTTTTAATATCAAGTTTATCTAGGAGCTGAAAGAATTGTTTCAGAAACCATCATGTGTGACAGATATAACGATATCTGAAACAATGTTTTGGTTGCAATATGATAGAGTATAATATATGTTCTCATATTGGCTGAGAATTTGCGAAGGTTGGAGATGCTAGACATCCTAATCATCCAAAAGGGTTTTGGAAAGTAATGTTATACTCACGATTCACCTTTATAAGCTACAGTAGCTTGATCATGAAAGTCGTCATGATAAGGATGAATAGAAGATGTATGTAAAGTGTTTACTACACTAAAAGATTACTAAAGAATGGATTTTAAAAGAATACCGATCATTTTGATGATGGTGATCTACTTCAAAGTGCAAGTCCAAAGGTATTATTATTTGAATATACACGCTTTGGACTATGTGTCATGTATATGGCGCCACTTTTGATGTTGATAGATTCTTTTAAAACGGAAAAGGAAATGCTGTAAGAGAATCTATAAAATATATTTGGCAGAAAATAAAAGATTGGAAATATCCAATTTTGGTATATGGATGATATACATGTTATGGTTGTATTCTTTGCTTGTTAAACAATGTGGTTCTTGGGTATTGGATACCGAATTGGTTGGTATGAAATTTCATACGGAACGACGCAATTCATGAACCACAATGGCCTAAGTAACTAGCAAGAGAATATGTGATAATGTTCATCGAAAACAAACAAACCGTTGTTTGTATTTCTCGTTGACATCAAAGCTTGACTTCAAGATTTGTTTTAATAATTGTTATTTGAATCAGGTATTATGAGAACAAAGATTTTTCAAATAATTACCGTATTCCATATAAGATGGATGATTTACAAATCTAGTTGGAGAAATCACATCCATAAAACCTAATGCTAAAATGTCGCAAGACAAATGATTGAAAGATCACTTACGAAGTGACATCGCTGTTTAAATTATATTGGAAAGAAAACATGAAGAATCTCCATATTCATGGATTTTTGGAGTCTTTGATTTGATCAAGTGATGCTTGTGAGACTTTTCTCGGGATAATTAAAACTTCGTTCAAAGGCCAAAGAAGAACGAACGACTAAAATATTGGAATTTATACATATCGATGTATGTAGTCCATTATGATGTATAGTCGTAAGCGATGGTTTCAACTTCATATACTTTCTCCGGAAATTTGAGTGAATATTCACTTAATGAGAAAGAAGTGTGAAATATTTGAAAATGTTCAAAGACTTTCAAGATGAAGTGAAAATCATTGTAACAAGAAAATAAATGATTTATGGTTTTATCATAAGGTATTTATTTGAGTTACAAGTTTAACAAGAAAAATAAATGAATTATGATTTATCATAAAGGGATTTATTTGAGTTGCAAGTTTAGCAAAACACCTAGATTTACATTTCCAGAAACACCATAGGAGTATGGAGTGTTTGAGATTTGTAATGAAACCTTGTTTGACAAGGTTGGATCAAAGGTGTTATTCATAAAACTGCCATTATGTTTTGAAAGTTTAAAGCTTTAGAGACTACCGCTTTTACACTGAAAAGAGCTCCATCTTGATCCGTTGAAATGACACCATGGAAGTTATGGTTTGGGGTAAAACCCAAGTTGTAATTTCTTAAATTTTGGTATGCTAAACATAAGTAAGATGTTTGCAACCAAAGTCGGATGAGCATGTCTTTGTAGGTTATTTCGAATAACAATTGGTTATTCCTCCATAACACCAAGGACAAAAGGGTTTGTCGCTTGAAACGTGAAGTTTCTTGAAGAAGGAATTTTTCGTAAAAGTTAAGTGGGAGGACAATAGAACTTTGATAAGGTTAACGAACCTTAGCTAAATGTGCTGAGTTGCGCAGCGCCGGAAAATGTTCCGGAGGCAGCCATAATGCTCATAGCTTATGTGCCTCAAAGGTTGCGGTCACGGAGGTCTTAAGTTCCTATTGAACCAAGTAGGTCGGTTAAACAATCAAATGCTAAGATTTGAGAGTAAATCATTATTGTTTGACAATGATGAACCAAATACATACAAAGAAGCGATGATGGGCCCTGACTCCGTCAAATGGCTTGAAGCCATAAAATCCGTGATAAGTCCATACACGATAAATCATGTTTTGAACTTGGAAGACCCTCTGGAAAGGTGTAAAAACCTATCGATCGTATTTGGATCTATAAAGAAACAGACATGGATGTTTCACATCTATGAAATAGTCGACATGTCGTAAAGTATCTTACGACAATGTTCAAGGAGTTGACTATGATAAGATTTGATCTTTCATAGCGATATTTAGTCTGGACGGATTAAAGTAGCAACCACTACATATAATTTGGTATATGGTAGATGAATAAACAAAGCAAAATTCTTCTAATAGAATGGTTACCTAGGACGTGTACAAGACACAGTCCAAAGGGTTTTGTTAAATTCAAAGGATGCTAAAAGGGCATGCAAACTTCAATGGTTGAAGTAAGCATCGCGGAGTTGGAATCTTCATCGTGATGAAAAAGGAGTTTTCATCTGGAGACGATGAAGATGCTTGCATTTGCAAGAAATTAAGTGGGAGCGCTGAGACATATTTCTAATACATTATGTGAAGGACATATTGTTGATTAGAAATGATGTATATTTTATTGACAAAGGTTAGGGATTTCATTTTGATGAAAAACTTAGGCAAAACCCGAATATTTAGCATGAATGTCTATACTGGATAGACTGTGAAGCTAATATGGTTGTGCCAAACGTACATATATGAGATATTGAAGGAGTTCAATATAGAAACAACAAGAAACGGTTCTTGTCGCATGGAAAGGAATTGAATCAAGATTCAAGTGTATCGACACTTGATAAGTGAAACAAGATTCAAGTGCTTTGACACTTGATGAGTGAAATCACGAGAATGTTTTGATCAATCATACCATGATATGTACACATCCAGATATGTCCTATGCTCTAAGTGTTATGAGCATATACCAGAATGAATCATAAAATGATCATTGGACGATAGTGAGGATATTCTTATGATCTTTTTGAAAGAACTAAGAATATATTTGTGTAGAGGTGACAAACAATTACAAATAGTTCATTGTAAAGCGTTACATTGATACTAGTTTTGTCACAAGATACAAATTAAGTTTATCTCAATTTAAACTATGGGTGGCACAATGTAATGGAAAGGAGATTCCATGATGGATTTGGATGAATTCCAAAGTTAAGACATTGTGACGGATACTACAACAAAAGGCTAAGTATATGACTGCTATAGTAGCAGCAAAGGAGGGAATTTGTGTCAAGTAGTTTGTTATCAAACTAAGGTGTGGTTCGCAACAGGCTAACACTAAAGATATATTGTATGACAATAGTATCAACGTGTTTTAACCCCAAGGAACTAAAGGTCTCACCGAAAGACCAAATTTATACAATGCCATCTCATTGGAGAATGAGTGATGCGTGAAGACGCAAAGACATGCAAATACACACGGACCTAAAAGCGTCAGATCCGTAGATTATGTTAACCACTTGCAATTGCGTATATGGAACACCAGAAAGCCATAGGTGTTCAATACGCAAAGTTCTCAAACTATATTATTGTCTCTAGTGCAAGTGGGAGACTAAAGGGAA
The DNA here is from genome assembly GCA_916181665.1 of Avena sativa. Taxonomy (NCBI): domain Eukaryota; kingdom Viridiplantae; phylum Streptophyta; class Magnoliopsida; order Poales; family Poaceae; genus Avena; species Avena sativa. The sequence continues at coordinate 204,982,611 of OV702281.1, read as the reverse complement.
TATGCCCGTAAAGTGGTTATTATCGTATTCCTTATTTATGATAAATGTTTATTTTACATGCTATAATTGTATTAATACGGAAACGTTAATACATGTGTGTTTAATAAACAAAAAGGAAGTTCCTAGTTATGCCTCTCTTATAAACTAGCTCGTTGATTAACAAGATGATCAAGGTTTCCTGATCATAGACATTGGATGTTGTTAATAACGAGGTCACAACATTAGTGTAATGGTGTGATGAACATTCATCCGAAGTATAGCATTACGATCAAAGTCATTGAGTTTATATTGCTATAACAACTTACGAAGTGATCCTAATCCTTAGACCATGAGATCATGTCAATCACTAACACCGGAAGAGTTTCTTGATAACATCAAACGCCACACCGTAACAGGGTGATTATAAAGATGGATTCAGAACTAATAAAGTGTTATGTTGAGGCCCATGGATCGAGAGTGGAATTTGTTCATCCCGATGACGGATAGATATGCTCTGGGCCCTCTCGGTGATATCACATTGATTAGCTTGCAAGCAAGTGATTTGATCACTAGAATGTTATATCACGGGAACGAGAAAAGAGTGCATGTCGGTAACGAGATCAAACTAGGTATGGAGATACCGATGATCGAATCTCGGACATGTAATATATCGCGAAACAAAAGGATTAAGATACTAGCGTAAAAGGTTCCGACGATCACAAGAAAGTCATCGTTGAATGTGTGGGAGTCAGTATGGGTCTCCAGATCCCGCTTCTGATTATTGATACGAGAGGGGTCTCGATCATGTCCGCATTATTCACGAACCGTAGGGTGACACACTTAAGAGACACCGACATCCAATTGGAGCAAAAGTTTCATGCCGAAAGAATAAACAAGCGCAGGAATTTATTTCACTAGATACCGAAACAGGTTTTCGGGTGAAATTGCATAAAGTGGTTATGCATGTGAAATCGAATTCTAGCAAGGGGTTATTTGTGAATGTTTTTCATTAAAGTAATTGACAAAATTCTGAATAAAATAAAAGAGTTTTATTTAATGAGAGTTTGCATTAAATTTGGTGGAAATTTAATGGGAATTTGAGTGGACTTTTGAGTGGAGGGAATTTAAAGGGCATTTTGTGAGTGGAGTGTCCACCCACATGAATGAAGGAGGGGGGGCAGCCCCCATGGCCGGCGGCCACCCCTTGGGTGCCCCCCTCCTCCTATAAAAGGAGCCCCCCTCCTCACTTGTCTCTCACACCTCCTCGTGAAGGATCTCTCTCCCCTTCTAGAATTTATCCCCCATGGTCTCGGACTAGCGAGATACATGTTCCCGGTGGCTTTTCGGCAAGAAAGAGTTGTGCTTCTGCTGCATCGCTGGAGCGAGGAGGCGGAGGTTGCTCGGTGCCTCGGACGTGTGTGCGAGCATGGATGCGCTGCTGTTTTGCGACGCTAGGACTTCCTCTCGATCTTGAGATCGGCAAGAGATCGTCTACATCAACCACGAGTTTGGACTCGTTAAGCTTTGTCGGTCTTCAAGGGTATGTTCTCTACGGATATACATCCGCCCGTTGTTTGTATCTAGTAGATAGATCTTGGTACATAGTTGTTCCCATCGTAGGAAATTTTTTGTTTTCTATGCTGCGAACCCTACACTTAGAGGTTCTTCTTAGGCACCTAGATACTGATAGGACCAACGTCATGCTTAGCAATGACGAACTCCAGATGCAGCTTCATGAGAAGGAAAAGCTCTTCGCGGAGCAAGATGAGATAGTCAAGGAAATGGAGGCCAAGTTTGATAGTCAGGATAGAAAGTTCAAGAGTCAAGAGAAAAGAGTCCAAGATAGGAACAAGAGGATTCGGGAGATGACTGCAGAACTAGAGGCCAAGGACTTCGAGATCGAGCATCAACAGGTGGTGATTGAGAGACTTCGTTCACAAAAGAGGGCTCTCAAAGCCAAAGTAGAGGCCTTGACTACCAATGTCGAGGAATACAAGACCGCTATGGAGAATGCAGGTCTTACACTTGTTTATGAGGAGGTTGATGCAGAGGAGTAGTGATGACTACTCATTTATCTATCATTTACCATATCTTTGATTATTGAGTCGCAATGACCATCCAACATGTGGATGGCTTGCTATTGGTGTGTTTACTTTTCAAACTTGTTGTTATGTCGTTGAACTTTATGTCATTTTGATGCATGCTTGGTGATTGTCTATGTGATGTATTGTGCATGTCAAGCATATATGGGTATCTCATTCTTATCCTTATTGAAAACCACAGATGCCTCCCCGACATGCAAATCCCAACCCTAACAACAACAATATCACCCCTGAGATGCAGCAGATGATGACAGCTCAGACGCAGATAATGCAGATGATGACCATGTTCATACAGAATCAGAACAACAACAACAACAATAATAATAATAATAATAACAACAACAATCAGAACAACCCACCGGGTTTTGACATGCTTACCAGATTCTTAAGACTAAGGCCAGCAAAGTTCTCAGGAACTACTGATCCCATGGTGTCCAATGATTGGCTACGCTCAGTGAACAAGGACTTGGTAACTGTGGGCTGTACTGATGAAGAGAAATTCAGGTTCGCGACACACTTGTTGGAAGGACCATCAGCTACTTGGTGGGATAACTTCCAGATCACCACTTCCATTGAGGATGTGACATGGGCTATCTTTGAAGATGGTTTCCGTACTGCTCACATATCATCCGGAGTGATGAGTTTGAAGAAGAGGGAATTTCATAACTTGAAGCAGCGCCACCGCAGCGTGGCTGAATATATTAAGGAGTTCAACAATCTGGCGTGTTATGGACCGGATGAGTTGACACTGATGCTAAGAGGAAAGAGAAGTTCCTTGAAGGATTGAACGATGAATTGAACCTGCAGTTAGCTGTGGCCTATGTCGCCACATATCAGTCTCTTTGTGACAAGGCTTCCATCTTGGAGAGCAAGATGAAACAGGTTGAAAGCAGGAAGAGGAAACACTCTGTCAAGCACATCTCGGGATCATCTCACAAGCGTTCCCATTATGATGATAGTGGGAATTCTGGATCCCACAAGCATGGAAAGTACAACAACCACAACCACAACCACAACCACAACCGTCATCATGACAACAAGCATCACCGTAGTCATGACAATGACAAGTACAAGAATCACAAGAGTGGGTACAAGAACCACCACAATGGAAGTGGAAGTGGTAGTGGAAGCCAGCCTGTCAAGAAGGACCTTAGTCAGGTTGAATGTTTCAAGTGCAAGAAGATGGGGCATTATGCAAATGAATGCCCAGAAAAGAAAGTTGAGGGACCCAACAAGCCCAACCCTTTTCACAAGGGACAGGTGAACCACATCAATGTGGAAGAGATCTATGAGGAACCTGATGCTGTTGGTGGTAAGTTCAAACTCAATTTTGTTCCAGCATTTGTTCTCTTTGATACTGGTGCATCTCATTCATTCATATCAAGAGCATTTGTTGAAAGAAATGAACTACCGGTAGAAACTATTGGGTGTCCTATAAAAGTAAGTTCTCCTGGCGGAGAAATGATAGTGAACTCATGATGTCATGATCTAGTCATAGAGTTTGGGAAGTATAAGTTTCCTGTTAATCTGATAATCCTAAATTCCCAATGTTTGGATGTCATTTTGGGGATGGACTGGATGAAAACATAAAGGAGTGCTAGATTGTGCCAACCATACTGTCACACTCACAACTCCAGAAGATTCAAGACCAACTTTGAATCGAAAAGGAGTAAGCAAAATTCTCTTAAGGGGGTTAGCATAGATAGTGTGCCAATTGTGAGTGAATATCCGGATGTGTTTCTGGAAGAATTGCCGGGAATGCCACCAGATAGAGATGTGGAGTTTCTCATTGATTTGCTACCAAGATCTGGACCAATAGCAAAGAGACCGTACAAGATGTCAGTTGATGAGTTGAAAGAACTCAAGAAACAACTTGGAGAACAGTTACATAAAGGATTTATTCAACCAAGTTCTTTATCTTGGGGAGCACCAGTTTTTTCTGTAGAAAAGAAGGATAGAAGTCACAGGTAATGCATAGATTACCATTCACTCAATGAGATGACTATCAAGAACAAATATCCTTTGCCTAGAATCAATGACTTGTTTGATCAGTTAGAAGGAGCCTGTGTGTTCTCAAAGATTGATCTCCGGTCAGGTTATTTTCAGCTTAAGATAAGAGAACAAGACATACCTAAGACAACTTTCACCACTAGGTATGGATTGTATGAGTACACCGTAATTCCATTTGGTTTAACCAATGCACCAGCGTACTTCATGAATATGATGAACAAGGTGTTCATGGAGTTCCTTGACAAGTTTGTTGTCGTTTTCATCGACGACATTTTGATCTACTCCAAGAGCAAGGAAGAGCATGAAGGGATTGATACTTGAGAAGCTTAGAGAGCATAAGCTGTATGCCAAATTCAGCAAGTGTGAATTTTGGTTGAATGAAGTTGGATTTCTTAGACACGTTGTGTCAGGAGACGGTGTAGCAGTTGATCCTGCTAAAGTTTCAGCTGTAAATGAATGGGAATCTCCTCAGTCAGTGAAAGAGGTTCGTAGTTTCCTTGGCTTGGCAGGATACCACAGAAGGTTCATTGAGAATTTCTCCAAGATAGCTAAGCCAATGACAGAGTTACTAAAGAAAGACAAGAAATTTGCTTGGTCTGAAGGATGTGAACTCAGTTTCCAAGAATTGAAGAAGAGGCTAGTGACAGCACCAGTCTTATGTCTAACAGATTTGGAGAAAGATTTCCATGTGTATTGCATCTCGTCATGGATTAGGTGCAGTACTTATGCAAGAAGGGAAAGTTGTGGCTTATGCCTCGAGACAACTCAAAACTCATGAGGTAAATTACCCTACTCATGATTTAGAGTTAGCCTCTGTTGTCCATGCACTCAAAACATGGAGACACTACCTTTTGGGAAAGCGATGTGAAGTATTCACAGATCACAAAAGTTTGAAGTATATCTTCACCCAGAAAGAAATTAACATGAGAAAAAGAAGATGGCTAGAACTCATCAAGGACTATGACTTGAGTTTGCAATACCACCCCGATAAAGCAAATGTTGTAGAGGATGCTCTATGCCGTAAAGTTTTTGTGAATGGCCTTACAAAGGGAGAATTGCCAGATGATCTGTGTGCTCAATTTAAAGATCTTAGATTGGAGATTGTGCCTGAAGGATATCTCATGTCATTGGATGTTCAACCCACTTTGTTGGACAGAATCAAAGAAGCCCAAAAGACCGATAAGGCAATTGAGGAGATTAAGGAAAAGATTGTCAAAGAGAAAGCCAAAGTATTTCATGAAGACGAGCAGGGTACTTTATGGTATGGAAAACGTATCTGTGTTCCGCAAAATCCGAAGCTTCGGAAACTGATTTTACAAGAAGCACATAACTCACCATATTCCATTCATCCGGGTAACACCAAAATGTACATGGACATGAAGGAAAGATTTTGGTGGAATAATCTCAAGAAGGACATCGCCGAACATATTGCTCTGTGTGATATATGTAGTAGAGTGAAAGCGGAACATCAGAAACCGGCAGGATTGTTGCAACCACTACCTATTCTTGATTGGAAGTGGGACAAGATTGGCATGGATTTCATCACAGGATCGCCAAGGACCAGGTCAGGATATGACTCTATTTGGGTAGTAGTGGATCGCCTAACTAAAGTGGCTCATTTCATACCCGTGAAGACAACCTATACAAGTGCTAAGTTAGCCAAGATCTATATGTGTAAGGTTCCCAACCTTTAATAAGGTAGAGATCCCTGTGTTTACAATGCTAGTCCCTGGATCAATATCTAGCATCCACAGGTAAGATGTAATATCAAGAAACAAAGGTCATATACAAATTTATAACCAGGAATAAAATAATTTATTATATCTTACATAGCTCATTTGGCTATCTCAATACAATGCAGCAGAATATAACAATAGCATGGGGTGCTTCATCTTCAAAGTGCCACAGGAAAACATGTTGGTTGTATACTTGTAATCCTAATTCAACAAACTTCACTAATATCAAACAAACCTGCAACATAACAAGTTACAGCCACAAGGGTCAATACATTTGAACTGTATTGGCAAGTGATACTATGGTAGTATAGTGGAGTCTATCAACTATATGCATTTGGCTAAGTGGAGCTTAGGCTTGCTTTTCTCAAAATAGATTTTCCTTATCATTTGAAAACTCTAAGTTTTTGCTTGCCAAAAATCACCCCAGGCATCTCCCAATAGAAATTGGTGATCCTTCCACCCTTGTTCAACCACCAAGTTTTAACTTAGAAATTGGGATGAGGAGATTCTGATAGCTTCCATGTCTTGATGCTCAAATTTTCCTTTACCAGGGACATGGCTAAGTACTTAGATTTTCCACTTTGCAGAGGTGGTGCACTTTCCCCACAAGACTTGGTTTCCCAAGACAAGATCTTTCATAAGCCTTCCCTTAGACCAGAATGGACGCGCTCCAACCTATCAAACCCCTTCCACCAACTGTCCATTTGGCTAAGTTATTGCAACCTATATGATCCAGGCAGAGGCCATATTGCCAAGTGGCTGCACTTGAAGCTTATCAACATTTGACATCTCAAATCTCTTTGTTCCTGGGTGGCCATCCACAAGTGAGATACACAAGGTAAACCATAGAAATGGGCCTTGTGAACCACTCAACACAAACCATTCCTTCCATTCCACCCAGGTGATTCATTCACTTAGTTGTTTTATTAAACAAAACACAAGTCCTTGACTTAGAAATATTCCATAGTATGAATATATATTCCACCCTTGTTTTCTATTAGCTAAGCTAAGCATGATAATAGTAGGAATCTTAACTTAGGAAATTTCTACTAAGGTTTCATCTACTAGGATTTCCCATGGCATAGTGTATACTTAGCAAAATTCCATGCAAGTCCTACTTAGAAATATCACTAATGCATAGTGAAAATAAAGGGACAAAAGTATGAAGCATCACTTGCCTTTTTGGTAGAGAATATAAGTTCACTCCTTGATCTTTGAAATGTTCACACTCTTCAAATTACTACAATTCAATCAAGCAAGCAATATTTCAATCTACCATTCAAGCAACATCACATAAAATAATAGAAACAAAACAATGCATGCAAGCATGCTAAACTTTGTTTTATTTACAAAAGTGGTTTATAATAGGTTATAAACATTCTAAAACACTTATTGTTCATTTTATAAAGTGGCAAAACTATTTGCAAAACCATTTTTAAAACAAATCATTATTTTATGTGGTTGAAAATGCCTTTATCAAAGTAGCAATCTTTATAGGGTTCATCAAATACATTTTTAAATCATAAAACTTGGTGCTTGGGGTTAGAGAGTTTAAATCAAAACATTTCTCAAAGGTTTTCCTCCAAAAGCATTTTTAATAAATAAACATTATTTTTATTTGTCTAGAAATGGTTTAAATCAAAGATTTATTCTTTTGCTTCATCAAATATATTTTTGAAACCACCAATTGATTTCTATGGTCAGTAGGTTCAAAACAATCCATTTACCAAAGGTTTTATCTCAAAAATCATTTTAGAACAATTTTATATTCTAAACATGCATACACAAGTTTCTGCAAAAACAATCAATTTAACAGAAGTATTTTACTAAAAAAGTGCATGGTCAGAAAGTACTTGTCTTGTTGATTCCATTGATACAAAATTTGCAAAATTTGGACGTGTGGTTTGAAAGTTATGAATTTTTAAAATTGGCACATCAAATAGAACATTTCTGTTTTTATTCAAACAGACAGGTCCACGCGTCACGATTCTATTCGCCCATACCGTTTCACTCGGATTGATTGCTGACAGTCGTTGGATTTAAGTGGGATCGCACGACTCAGAATCAAGCGTACCCCTTTGGTTTAATTCTATCGTGGTCACGCGATCAAGATCGGACGGTGCACAGCGTGCTTGCCATCGAGTGGCGGCGCTGGCGGCGGCAGGTGGTGGCCCACGGTCAGACGGTGGAGGTGTCGACGCTACAGGAAGCTAGAGAGCGAAGGGAGATGCTCACCTGAATTGTGGGGTCGAGGTGAAGCTCAAGGTGGCCGCGGGATGGACAGGGGCGCACGGAGTTAGCTCGAATCGCTCGCCGGAGTTGTGCTGCGCCTCGGGCTTGTCTGTTCGTCGACGGGGGCAAGTCTACGATTCACTCCAAACCAAAAAATCAATGCCATTAGGTTCGCCAGAGAGAGGCGAATACGGGAGTATCAGCCAGAGGGAATGGGGCGGCTAGGAATTACCATGAGGTTTTGCCGGAGAGGTAGCAGACGACGGCGGCGGGCACTGATCGTCCTTGCCGACGCTCTGGGCGAGCGCGGCCGAGCTGAGGCCACTGGGAGGTGCGCTAGGGTCTGTGGAGCACGCGTGTGTGGTCAAGGGGGCGAGGGGCGATGGCGAGTGGCCGGAATTGCCGCCGAAGCTTGTCGGAGACAGTGGCGGTGTAGTGTGAAATTAAGCAGCCTGGGGGCGCGCTAGGGTGGGGGACTGAGGGGAAACAGAGAGGAGGGAGAGGCGGTTAAGTAGGCATGGTCGCGGGGCTGGGTTATTGCGCCATTACCGAGCAATTAATCGAAGAAACCGTCGGCAGAATGTCCGGGGGAGGAGGGCGTGGTCTACGCGCGGGTGGTGACGATGGTGAGGTGGCTATGGGGCCTGGCGTCAGTGAGAGAGGAAGAGAGGAAATGGGGTCCAGTGGTCAGCGACTTAGCGGATTCGGTCTGCGGTGAGGAAAAACGTTTCGGGGAGAGAGGGATAGGTGGGCTGCTGGGCCTTAGTGGGCTAGCTGGGCTGGGCTGGGTTTGTTTTCCATTTTTTTATACTAACCTTTTTCTTTTCTGTTTTTGAATATTCTGATTTGATTTTCATTCAAACAATTCAAGCAGCAAATCAATTCTAACCTCAACCAAAATTTGTGTAGATTCATATACTGATTAATAACACATTCCAAAGTCAAATTCAGAATAATATATTTATCCTTTTTAGGGTCTTTTAATTATTTAAAATAGTCTCTAGTTTTAATTAAATAAGATTTAGTAATATTATTTAATCTCCATTTGAATTTAAATCTCCACCAATCTTTGGGTGAATTTTAATTCTGTTTATCAACATATTTCAAAGTCCAAAACAAAATAATTCTTTTATTCTTTTAGGATCTATTAATAATTAAATAAATAGACCATAGTCTTTAATTCAAATAGGTTTTAATTTATTTTAAAACTCTTTTTGAAAACTAAATACTACCAAAATCTTTTCAGTAGGTTTCATTTGAAAAACAAAAACACTTGGAAAACTTAATTAAAATAATTTAACAAGTTTTAGTGTTTATTTAAAATGGAAAAACCTTTACTTTAATAAAATTGGATATTAATAAATCCTCATTATTTTATTTAAATAAACCTTTACTCTTTTTATCAAATAGAAATATTTTATTTCAAAAGCTTGGCCAAGATTTAATTTGGCTCTATAAAATAATCCTTATTTATATTTCTACCTTTGCTTTATAAAAACCATATCTTTTTATTTAAAGATCCAAAAATAGTGATTCCAACTATTGTAATTGTATTTATTATTTGTTTACCTTTTAAATTCTTTTAGGATTATTTGCTCACCATTTGGTATGGATTTCTAGATGGTTGCTTTATTATCTTTGGGAAATCAATTTCCTTATCTTATTAAATTCATAAGATTTTATCTATGGCTCCAAATTAAGTGAATCCAATTCATATGGTTTTATAATATTTCTAATAATCATTCTTGATCAAATTGAAATTTTTGTTTGGTCAATTTTTTATATGGATCAAATCCATAGGCTTGGAGTTAACTTGGAAATGATTTTCTTCCATTAGGGTTTTAGAGTTTGGTTCATTTCTCAAGTGTTTAATTTCCAGATGCATTTATGAAGAATGCATTCCACTTGTTTTGAATTTAGTTGGATTCAAATGTTAACCAAAGTTTTTTCAAGATGGAATTTTAAGTTTCCATTTAGAATCAAAAAGTTTCTTTTCACCCTAAATTTCAACAATTATTTATTTGTTTATTTTTTTTTCACATTACAAGATTTGGAAAATCTTGGGATGTGACAGGCTACCACCCTTAAAATAAATCTCGTCCCGAGATTTGGGGAGTCTAGGGGTTACAAGTTGGCTCAAAGCAACTAGGGTACTACCACTGTCACATCCCAAGATTTTCCAAATCTTGTAATGTGAAAGTAAATTAATAAAATAAAACTTTGTTTGATTTTCAGAGCCAGAAGAAACTTTTTGAACTCAATTGGAACTTCAAACCCATTTGAATTAAATAAAATCCTAAAGGGATTTAAAAGGATAAACATTTTAAATAAAGGAAAATAAAATATTTTGGAAATACTATTTTGGATCTTTTAAATAAAGGGTTTTGGCTTTCAAAAGAAAAAGTGGATTTATAAATAAAGATTATTTTACAGAGCCAAATTAAACCTTGGCCCAGTACTTAAAATAAAATGTTTTGTTTTGATTAAAAATAGCAAAGGTTTATTTAAATAAAATAATAGGGATTTAATATCCAAATTTTATTAAAGTAAAGGCTTTTTCCATTTTAAATAAACACTAAAACCTATTTATTTATTTTAAATAAGTTTTCCAAATATTTTATATTCTCAAATAAAACTTACTAAAGTGTTTTGGTTTTATTTTAGATTTCAAAATAAATATCTCAATAAAATAAATCCTATTTTAATAAAGAAGTCTATTTAATTAATAATGGACTCTAAAATAAAATGTTATTTAAAACAAGTTTCCAGGTATTCTATATTGCCCAAATAAAACCTACTGATTGGGTTTTGAAAATATTTAGATTTCAAATGAAGATTTTATTAATAAAATCAAACTCTATTTGATTTAATAACTAAAGTCCATTTTATTTAATTATTAATGGACCCTAAAATAAAAGGTTATTTTTGTTTTAAACAGATTTCCAAATATCTATTATTTCCAAATAGAACCTACTGATTTGGATTTGAAAGTATTTGGAATTCAAATGGAAATTGTATTAATTAAACCAAACCCTACTTTATTAATAAACCATGGTCCATTTTATTTAATTAATAAATGGAACCTAAAAAGAATAAAAATATTATTTTATTCTGGAATTTGGGTATGTTGATAAACAGAATCAAATTCAAAATTACAAAGCTGAATGATTGTTTGAATTGATTTGGGTGTGATTGTTTGTTTGGAAATTCAAAACAGAATTCAGAAATAGAAAAAGAAAAGGATACAGAATAAAAAAATGGAAGTGGACCAGACCCAACTGAGCCAGCCCAACAACCCACTTAGCCCAGTTCTCTCCTCCCCGCAGAAAACGATTCGAACCAATTCCCTAACCCGCAAAGCCACTGACTAGTGGACCTCCCCCTCTTCCCTTTTCCCACTTACGCAACGGCCCCACTCCTCCTGTTCTTCCTCTCCACCCCGCACGACCTCTTCTTCCCCCTCTCCTCGCCGTTGCAGACTTAATTTCTCGGCTTGATTACGCCTTAACGCGACAATCTTTACTCGCAGTGATCGCGCACCTTAAAGTTCCAGCCTCTCCTCTCCGTTTCCCCTCTGCCTCTTTCCCCGAGCACGCCTCCAGGCCGCCACAATCTCTCCTCGACTGCCTCGGCTCCGACCACCGTCTCCGGCCAATTCAGGCCAGTACACGCCACCCCCTTCCTTCTCGAGCACCCTAGCAGCTTCCCCACTCCCAGACACTCCTCCCCGTACCACCCGTTCGACCGCGGACACCCCTGAGCCTCGCCAACAACAACCTCCAGTACCGCTGCCGTCTGCCTCTACTCCGACGACGCCCACAGGTTAATTCCGACCACCCCGTGTCTTCTAGATCACGCACACATCTTTGCCATGGTCTTGCGCAGCTAACCCAGTCCTCCGTTTGGTTTCTCGTGATCGACAGCGTCGCCTCCGACCGCAACCAGGACCACCTGACGCCGTTCGCAACTCCGACGAGGAATTACTGCAACCCTAGTGCGCCCCTTGACCAACCACGAGTACTTTGAGCTTCGCCGTGTTCTCCTGAGCCTGGTGAGCTTACTCCCACCCTTTCTTGCTTCCTGCCTCGCCAGCGCCGCCGCCAACTGGTCGCACCGCCGCTCGCCGATGACCTCGCGCCGCCAGTTCATGGCTATTAGATAGGAGCCGTTCGATCTAGATCGGGCGGGCACGATAGAATCATTTAACACCGAAGGGGTACGCTTCCAGAACCATACGATCTAACTTGATCCAACGCTCTACAGAGCACGATCCACGTGAAGCGGTACCCGCGAATAGAAACGTGCCGCGTGTCACCTATCTCGTTTTAAAAGAAATTTGAATCTGATTTAATTGCAAACTTCAAACCCTTATAACTTTTGATCCACACGTCCAAATTTTGCAAACTTTATATCATTGAAATCAGGAGAACAAGCCCTAGCCAACCATGGCCTTTGTTTAGCAAAAAGCTTCTGAAAAAATGGTTGTTTTTGCAGAAACATTTGTATGCTTGTTAAGCTTATAAAAATTGTTTAAAATTGAATATGGGGATAAAATCTTGGGCAAATAGTGTGATTTGAACCTACTAACATTGTGAAACACTTTGTGGTCTCAAAAATGTTTTTGGTAAAACAAAAGAATGATTCTTTAATTTAAAATCATTTCTAGTCAAATAGAAATGTGGTTTATTTATTAAAAATGGTTTTGGAAGAAAACCTTTGGAAAATGTTTTGTTTTGAACTCACTGACCCCAAACCCTAAGTTTTGTGAATTGAAAACATATTGGGTGAACCTTATAGGTTAATGCCTTATTAAAAATATTTCTACACCACATAAAATGATACTTTATTTTGAAAATGGTTTTGAGGTGAAACCTCTTTGCAAATGACTTGGCCACTTTACAAAATGATCAAATAGGTGCTTGCAAATGTTTATGACCCATTAGAAACCACTACTTCAAACAAAACAAAGCTTGGCATGCTTGCATGCATTACTTTGACTTTGTCATTTTATGTGTTGCTTTGCTTGTTTGGTAGATTGAGTTGTGCCTTGCTTGATTAATTTGTAGTGACTTGAAGAGTGTGATTGTTGCAAGGACAAGGAGTGAACCTATACCCTCTACCAAGAAGGCAAGTGATGCTTCATACTTTTTGTCCCATTATTTTCTTTATGCATTAGTGATTTTGCTAAGTAAACTTGCATGGATTTTGCTAAGTATAGATCATGCTATAGTAAAACCTAGTAGATGAATCCTTAGTAGGATTTCCTAAGTTAAAGATTCCTACTACTATCAAGCTTATCCTAGCTAATAGAAAACATGGGTGGAATATATATTCACACTATGGAAAATATTCTAAGTCTAAGGACTTGTGATTTTGTCTAATAAAACAACTAAGTTAATGAAACACCTGGGTGGAATGGGATAGCTTGGTGGAGAATGGTTGAGTGGTTCACAAGGCCATGGACTTGGATTGTGTATCTCACTTGTGGATGGCCACCCAGGAACAAAGAGATTTGAGATGTCAAATGTTGAGAAGCTTCAAGTGCAACCACTTGGCAATATGGGCTCTGCCATGATCATATAGGTTGCAAGAACTTAGCCAAATGGACAGTGGGTGGTAGTGTTTGATAGGTTGGAACGCGTCCATTTTGGTCTAAGGGAAGGCTTCTGAAAGATCTTGTCTTGGGAAACCAAGTCTTGTGGGGAAAGTGCACCACCTCTGCAGAGTGTAAAACCTAAGTACTTAGCCATGTCCCTGGTAAAGGACAATTTGAGCATCAAGACATGGAAGCAATCAAGAATCTCTTCATTCAAATTTCTAAATTAAAATCTTGTGGTTTGAACAAGGGTTGTTTGAATTCTTCAATCATTGATGGAGAGATGGCTTGGTACAAGGATGTTGAAATCTTTGATTGAGAAAAATGATTTTGTCAAGCAAAAACTTAGTATTTTCAAAATGATAAGAAAAATCTATTTTGAGCAATGCAAGCCTCAACTCCACTTAGCCAAATGCATATAGATGATAGATTCCACTATACCATCATAGTATCACTTGCCAATACAATTCAAATGTATTGACCCTTTGTGGCTGTAACTTGTATGTTGCAGGTTTGATTGTTTTAGTGAAGATTGATTGTTTAGGATTACAAAGTCTACAACCAACATCTGCCTGTGGCACTTTGAAGATGATGGACCCATACTTATAATTATTCCGCTGCAAATGTAATGTAATAGCCAAATGAGCTATGTTTGATGTAATAAACTTATGTTATTCCTGGTTATAAAGTTATATTATGACCTTTGTTTCTTGATATTACATCTTAACTGTGGATGCTAGCTATTGATCCAGGGACTAGCATTGTAAAACACAGGAGGACTCTACCTTATTAGGTTGGGATCCCTACAGATGGTATCAGAGCATTGTGTTGCCTGTAGGATTTGTAACCCTAGGATTGGACAAAAACCCTTAGAAAAATAGTAGTTGTATTTTGTTCCAAAACTTATTTACAAAACAATCTTGTAAACTCTTTCCTCAACCATTTTGGGTTAACTCTACACCTCTTCTACTTCAACTTGATGGAAAAGCCAACCCCATGACCAAAGACTACACTATGTGCAAAGGACTTCTTCAACTTCTTCAACTCTAATGACTTCAACATCTTCAGCATATTCACCAAGGACCTCCAACTTGGATATCACTAAGGACTACAAGTAAGACAAGGAAATCTTGCTCAAGATTTAGAGACGGAGGGAATGCAAAAAGTTAGAAGGAGCCTACATCATTTGAAGTATTGTGACCAAAAGTTTTTCCAAGGAAACCATGATCTCATGCAAGAAGGATCAACAAAGAAGGAAAGAAAGATCACAAGTGAACCCTATAGATGGACCACCATATTTTAGTTAAAGACAAAACCACCAACTCATGTGAGTAGCAAAAATATTTTGTTCCCTAAGTATGTGCTTGAACCTTGTTTGAGTGAAATGTTTGTTTGTGATTGCTTGCACATTGCTTGTGTGAATTGTGATGTGTGTGAGTAGAATTATTCCCTTAGAAATATCTTGCCTATTCTAATCTCCCTTCAACCCAAATAGATGACTACTCCAAGAAACTCCAACATCAAGGTTGATGACAACAACAACAACCAAGAGGACAACATGAGAGAACTTATAGCAACCCAAAAGCAGTTGAGCCAAGAGACAACTCAGCTTTTAGCCAACAACAATGGACTAGACCCAACCATACAAAGGATTTTGAAACTTCAGTCCCAATTGTTGCAAGGATTAGTTACTCAAATGATCAACATGAGAGAAAACTTTTCCCAAAGAGCTAATGACAACAAGGATGACAAAGATGTTATTCTAGAAGGAACCCAAGCTAGCTATAATTTTAGAGACAAGAATCATGCATCCAAGGAACATGAAGATCAATGCCCCAAGAAGAGAGAAAGATCTCCCACCTATGAAGAACATGAACTAGAAGAACTCCTAGCTTTGGAGAGACCCAAGAAGAAGAAGAAATGCCCCAACCCTAACAAGAAGGATATTACTCAAGAGCAATGTTACAATTGCAAAGAGATGGGACACTATGCCAATGAATGCCCAGAAAAGAAGAAGAACCAAAGAAACAAACAAAAAGCAATGATACCAAAGGGAAAGAAAGATATCAGCCAAGTGATGTGTTTCAAATGCAAGGAACTAGGCCACTATGCAAGCAATTGTCCAGAGAAGATGAAGAACAAGTTAAACAAGTCTATGGAGAAACTCAACCTTGGCCCATGAACCCCATGAGTCAAGTATAGAAATAAGGAACACTATGCAAAAGTTTGCCTAGAGAAGTTTTTCTAGGATCCCAAGAAGGACAATGTGTAATTTTTGTTTGAAAATTTTTAAGGGTGGTAGTACCCTAGTTGTTTTGAACATGCTTGAAACCCTAGCCTCCCCAAATCTCGGGACGAGATTTATTTTAAGGGTGGTAGCCTGTCACATCCCAAGATTTTCCAAATCTTGTAATGTGAAAGTAAATTAATAAAATAAAACTTTGTTTGATTTTCAGAGCCAGAAGAAACTTTTTGAACTCAATTGGAACTTCAAACCCATTTGAATTAAATAAAATCCTAAAGGGATTTAAAAGGATAAACATTTTAAATAAAGGAAAATAAAATATTTTGGAAATACTATTTTGGATCTTTTAAATAAAGGGTTTTGGCTTTCAAAAGAAAAAGTGGATTTATAAATAAAGATTATTTTACAGAGCCAAATTAAACCTTGGCCCAGTACTTAAAATAAAATGTTTTGTTTTGATTAAAAATAGCAAAGGTTTATTTAAATAAAATAATAGGGATTTAATATCCAAATTTTATTAAAGTAAAGGCTTTTTCCATTTTAAATAAACACTAAAACCTATTTATTTATTTTAAATAAGTTTTCCAAATATTTTATATTCTCAAATAAAACTTACTAAAGTGTTTTGGTTTTATTTTAGATTTCAAAATAAATATCTCAATAAAATAAATCCTATTTTAATAAAGAAGTCTATTTAATTAATAATGGACTCTAAAATAAAATGTTATTTAAAACAAGTTTCCAGGTATTCTATATTGCCCAAATAAAACCTACTGATTGGGTTTTGAAAATATTTAGATTTCAAATGAAGATTTTATTAATAAAATCAAACTCTATTTGATTTAATAACTAAAGTCCATTTTATTTAATTATTAATGGACCCTAAAATAAAAGGTTATTTTTGTTTTAAACAGATTTCCAAATATCTATTATTTCCAAATAGAACCTACTGATTTGGATTTGAAAGTATTTGGAATTCAAATGGAAATTGTATTAATTAAACCAAACCCTACTTTATTAATAAACCATGGTCCATTTTATTTAATTAATAAATGGAACCTAAAAAGAATAAAAATATTATTTTATTCTGGAATTTGGGTATGTTGATAAACAGAATCAAATTCAAAATTACAAAGCTGAATGATTGTTTGAATTGATTTGGGTGTGATTGTTTGTTTGGAAATTCAAAACAGAATTCAGAAATAGAAAAAGAAAAGGATACAGAATAAAAAAATGGAAGTGGACCAGACCCAACTGAGCCAGCCCAACAGCCCACTTAGCCCAGTTCTCTCCTCCCCGCAGAAAATGATTCGAACCAACTCCCTAACCCGCAAAGCCACTGACTAGTGGACCTCCCCCTCTTCCCTTTTCCCACTGACGCAACGGCCCCACTCCTCCTGTTCTTCCTCTCCACCCCGCACGACCAATTCAGGCCAGTACACGCCACCCCCTTCCTTCTCGAGCACCCTAGAAGCTTCCCCACTCCCAGACACTCCTCCCCGTACCACCCGTTCGACCGCGGACACCCCTGAGCCTCGCCAACGACAACCTCCAGTACTGCCGCCGTCTGCCTCTACTCCGATGACGCCCACAGGTTAATTCCGACCACCCCGTGTCTTCTAGATCACGCACACATCTTTGCCATGGTCTTGCGCAGCTAACCCAGTCCTCCGTTTGGTTTCTCGTGATCGACAGCGTCGCCTCCGACCGCAACCAGGACCACCTGACGCCGTTCGCAACTCCGACGAGGAATTACTGCAACCCTAGTGCGCCCCTTGACCAACCGCGAGTACTTTGAGCTTCGCCGTGTTCTCCTGAGCCTGGTGAGCTTACTCCCACCCTTTCTTGCTTCCTGCCTCGCCAGCGCCGCCGCCAACTGGTCGCACCGCCACTCGCCGATGACCTCGCGCCGCCAGTTCATGGCTATTAGATAGGAGCCGTTCGATCTAGATCGGGCGGGCACGATAGAATCATTTAACGCCGAAGGGGTACGCTTCCAGAACCATACGATCTAACTTGATCCAACGCTCTACAGAGCGCGATCCACGCGAAGCGGTACCCGCGAATAGAAACGTGCCGCGTGTCACCTATCTCGTTTTAAAAGAAATTTGAATCTGATTTAATTGCAAACTTCAAACCCTTATAACTTTTGATCCACACGTCCAAATTTTGCAAACTTTATATCATTGAAATCAGGAGAACAAGCCCTAGCCAACCATGGCCTTTGTTTAGCAAAAAGCTTCTGGAAAATGGTTGTTTTTGCAGAAACATTTGTATGCTTGTTAAGCTTATAAAAATTGTTTAAAATTGAATATGGGGATAAAATCTTGGGAAAATAGTGTGATTTGAACCTACTAACATTGTGAAACACTTTGTGGTCTCAAAAATGTTTTTGGTAAAACAAAAGAATGATTCTTTAATTTAAAATCATTTCTAGTCAAATAGAAATGTGGTTTATTTATTAAAAATGGTTTTGGAAGAAAACCTTTGGAAAATGTTTTGTTTTGAACTCACTGACCCCAAACCCTAAGTTTTGTGAATTGAAAACATATTGGGTGAACCTTATAGGTTAATGCCTTATTAAAAATATTTCTACACCACATAAAATGATACTTTATTTTGAAAATGGTTTTGAGGTGAAACCTCTTTGCAAATGACTTGGCCACTTTACAAAATGATCAAATAGGTGCTTGCAAATGTTTATGACCCATTAGGAACCACTACTCCAAACAAAACAAAGCTTGGCATGCTTGCATGCATTACTTTGACTTTGTCATTTTATGTGTTGCTTTGCTTGTTTGGTAGATTGAGTTGTGCCTTGCTTGATTAATTTGTAGTGACTTGAAGAGTGTGATTTTTGCAAGGACAAGGAGTGAACCTATACCCTCTACCAAAAAGGCAAGTGATGCTTCATACTTTTTTTCCCATTATTTTCTTTATGCATTAGTGATTTTGCTAAGTAAACTTGCATGGATTTTGCTAAGTATAGATCATGCTATAGTAAAACCTAGTAGATGAATCCTTAGTAGGATTTCCTAAGTTAAAGATTCCTACTACTATCAAGCTTAGCCTAGCTAATAGAAAACATGGGTGGAATATATATTCACACTATGGAAAATATTCTAAGTCTAAGGACTTGTGATTTTGTCTAATAAAACAACTAAGTTAATGAAACACCTGGGTGGAATGGGATAGCTTGGTGGATAATGGTTGAGTGGTTCACAAGGCCATGGACTTGGATTGTGTATCTCACTTGTGGATGGCCACCCAGGAACAAAGAGATTTGAGATGTCAAATGTTGAGAAGCTTCAAGTGCAACCACTTGGCAATATGGGCTCTGCCATGATCATACAGGTTGCAAGAAGTTAGCCAAATGGACAGTGGGTGGTAGTGTTTGATAGGTTGGAACGCGTCCATTTTGGTCTAAGGGAAGGCTTCTGAAAGATCTTCTCTTGGGAAACCAAGTCTTGTGGGGAAAGTGCACCACCTCTGTAGAGTGTAAAACCTAAGTACTTAGCCATGTCCCTGGTAAAGGACAATTTGAGCATCAAGACATGGAAGCAATCAAGAATCTCATCATTCCAATTTCTAAATTAAAATCTTGTGGTTTGAACAAGGGTTGTTTGAATTCTTCAATCATTGATGGAGAGATGGCTTGGTACAAGGATCTTGAAATCTTTGATTGAGAAAAATGATTTTGTCAAGCAAAAACTTAGTATTTTCAAAATGATAAGAAAAATCTATTTTGAGCAATGCAAGCCTCAACTCCACTTAGCCAAATGCATATAGATGATAGATTCCACTATACCATCATAGTATCACTTGCCAATACAATTCAAATGTATTGACCCTTTGTGGCTGTAACTTGTATGTTGCAGGTTTGATTGTTTTAGTGAAGATTGATTGTTTAGGATTACAAAGTCTACAACCAACATCTGCCTGTGGCACTTTGAAGATGATGGACCCATACTTATAATTATTCCGCTGCAAATGTAATGTAATAGCCAAATGAGCTATGTTTGATGTAATAAACTTATGTTATTCCTGGTTATAAAGTTATATTATGACCTTTGTTTCTTGATATTACATCTTAACTGTGGATGCTAGCTATTGATCCAGGGACTAGCATTGTAAAACACAGGAGGACTCTACCTTATTAGGTTGGGATCCCTACAACCACCCTTAAAAATTTTCCAACTAGATTACTTCTTGGCTTGCTTGGGATCTTGTTGAAATCTCTCTGGACAAACATCTGCATTGTGTCCTTTGTTTCCACTCTTGAAACATGTGACAAGGTTGAGATCCTTCATAGGCTTGTTTATCTTGTGCTTCATCTTTTCTGGAAAATTGCTGGCATAATGTCCTGGTTCTTTTCAATTGAAACACATCACTTGGCTGATATCTTTCTTTTCCCTTGGTATCATTGCCTCCTGTTTGTTTCCTTGGTTCTTCTTCTTTTCTGAGCATTCATTGGCATAATGTCCCATCTCTTTGCAAGTGTAACATTGCTCTTGGGCAATATCCTTCTTGCTAGGGTTGGGGCATTTCTTCTTCTTCTTCTTAGGTCTCTCCAAAGCTAGGAGTTCTTCTAGTTCATGCTCTTCATACTTTACCACAAAGGTGGGAAATCTTTCTCTCTTCTTGGGGCATTTACTAGAGATATGACCTTCTTCTTCACAAGAGTAGCAAAACTTTGTGGTTACTTTAGATTTGGCCTGATGATGCATAGTTTTGACTTTGCCTTCATCCTTCTTGGTAGAAGTTGTTCCTTCATGAGGGTTTACAAACTGTTGTTGCACTCCACCTTGTTTCTTTTGTTGAACTATGGAATAGATGGGGCATTGGATAGGTACATGATTATTTCCTTCACATAGGAAACAAGTAGCTTGGGTTGTGGGGCATTGATTAGCTGGATGTTTTTCTTCATAATTGGGGCATTGATCTTCATGCTCTTTGGAAGTGTGGTCCTTGTCTCCACACATATTGCAAGCTTGAGTTCCTTCTAAAATATCATCCTTGACATCCTTGTTGTCACAAACTCCCTGGGAAAGGTTGTCTCCCATGTTGATCATTTGAGTGGCCATCCCTTGCAACAATTGGGATTGAATTTCCAAAAACTTTTGTATGGTTGGGTCTAATCCATTGTTGTTGGCTAAAAACTGAGTTGTCACTTGGTTCAACTGGGTTTGGTTTTCTAGTAGTTGTTATCTCATGTGCATCTCTTGGTTGTTTTTGTTTTCATTCTTGGTGTTGAAGTCTCTTGGAGAAGTCATCTGTTTGGGTTGGATTGGGATTAGAATGGCAAAATATTTCTAAGGGAATAATTCTAATCACACACATCACAATTCACATAAGCAAAGTGCAAGCAATCACAAACAAACATTCCACTCAAACAACAAGTCTCAAGCATATTTTTAGGCAACATAATATGTTTTCCTACACCACATTAAGTTGGTGTGTTTGATCTATACTTAATATGGTGGTCCATCTATATGGTTCACTTGAGATCATTCTATCCTTCTTGGTGGATTCTTCTTGAATGAGATCATGGTTTCCTTGGGAAAATTCTTGGTCGCATAAACTTTAAAGGTGATCATGATTCCCAAGTTGTGCTTCCTTAGTCTTCAAGTCTTGAGCAACATTTCTTGTCTCACTTGTAGTCCTTAGTGATATCCAAGGTTGAAGTCCTTGTTGAGAATAAGTTTGAAATCATTTGAAGATGTTGAAGTCATTAGAGTTGATGAAGTCCTTTGCACATGGTGAAGTCTTTGGCCATGGAGAAGGCTTGTCCATCAAGTTTGAAATAGAAGAGATGTAGAATCAAAACCAAAATGGTTGAGGAAAGAGTTTACAAGATTGTTTGTAAATAAGTTTTGGAACAAATACAACTCCTATTTTTCTAAGGGGTTTTGTCCAATCCTAGGGTTACAAATCCTACAGGCAACACAATGCTCTGATACCATCTGTAAGGTTCACAACCTTTAATAAGGTAGAGATCCCTGTGTTTACAATGCTAGTCCCTGGATCAATAGCTAGCATCCACAGTTAAGATGTAATATCAAGAAACAAAGGTCATAATACAAATTTATAACCAGGAATAAAATAATTTATTATATCTTCCATAGCCCATTTGGCTATCTCAATACAATGCAGCAGAATATAACAATAGCATGGGGTCCTTCATCTTCAAAGTGCCACAGGCAAACATGTTGGTTGTATACTTGTAATCCTAATTCAACAAACTTCACTAATATCAAACAAACCTGCAACATAACAAGTTATAGCCACAAGGGTCAATACATTTGAACTGTATTGGCAAGTGATACTATGGTAGTATAGTGGAGTCTATAAACTGTATGCATTTGGCTAAGTGGAGCTTAGGCTTGCTTTGCTCAAAATAGATTTTCCTTATCATTTGAAAACTCTAAGTTTTTTCTTGCCAAAAATCACCCAAGGCATCTCCCAATAGAAATTGGAGATCCTTCCCCCCTTGTTCAACCACCAAGTTTTAACTTAGAAATTGGGATGAGGAGATTCTTGATAGCTTCCATGTCTTGATGCTCAAATTGTCCTTTACCAGGGACATGGCTAAGTACTTAGATTTTCCACTCTGTAGAGGTGGTGCACTTTCCCCACAAGACTTGGTTTCCCAAGAAAAGATCTTTCAGAAGCCTTCCCTTAGACCAGAATGGACGCGCTCCAACCTATCAAACCCCTACCACCAACTGTCCATTTGGCTAAGTTATTGCAACCTATATGATCCAGGGAAAGCCCATATTGCCAAGTGGCTGCACTTGAAGCTTCTCAACATTTGACATCTCAAATCTCTTTGTTCCTGGGTGGCCATCCACAAGTGAGATACACAAGGTAAACCATAGAAATGGGCCTTGTGAACCACTCAACACAAACCATTCCTTCCATTCCACCTAGGTGATTCATTCACTTAGTTGTTTTATTAAACAAAACACAAGTCCTTGACTTAGAAATATTCCATAGTATGAATATATATTCCACCCTTGTTTTCTATTAGCTAAGCTAAGAATGATAGTAGTAGGAATATTAACTTAGGAAATTTCTACTAAGGTTTCATCTACTAGGATTTCCCATGGCATAGTTTATACTTAGCAAAATTCCATGCAAGTCCTACTTAGAAATATCACTAATGCATAGTGAAAATAATGGGACAAAAGTATGAAGCATCACTTGCCTTTTTGGTAGAGAATATAAGTTCACTCCTTGATCTTTGCAATGTTCACACTCTTCAAATTACTACAATTCAATCAAGCAAGCAATATTTCAATCTACCATTCAAGCAATATCACATAAAATAATAGAAACAAAACAATGTATGCAAGCATGCTAAACTTTGTTTTATTTACAAAAGTGGTTTATAATAGGTTATAAACATTCTAAAACACTTATTGGTCATTTTATAAAGTGACAAAACTATTTGCAAAAGATTCTACCTATAAACCATTTTTAAACCAAATCATTATTTTATGTGGTTGAAAATGCCTTTATCAAAGTAGCAATCTTTATAGGGTTCATCAAATACATTTTTAAATCATAAAACTTGGTGCTTGGGGTTAGAGAGTTTAAATCAAAACATTTCTCAAAGGTTTTCCTCCAAAAGCATTTTTAATAAATAAATATTATTTTCATTTGTCTAGAAATGGTTTAAATCAAAGATTTATTCTTTTGCTTCACCAAATATATTTTTGAAACTACCAATTGATTTCTATGGTCAGTAGGTTCAAAACAATCCATTTGCCAAAGGTTTTATCTCAAATATCATTTTAGAACAATTTTTATATTCTAAACATGCATACACAAGTTTCTGCAAAAACAATCAATTTAACAGAAGCATTTTACTAAACAAAGTGCATGGTCAGAAAGTACTTGTCTTTCTGATTCCATTGATATAAAATTTGCAAAATTTGGACGTGTGGTTTGAAATTAAAGTTATGAATTTTTCAAATTGGCACATCAAATAGAATATTTGAGTTTTTATTCAAACAGACAGGGCCACGCGTCACAATTCTATTCTCCCATACCGTTTCGCTCGGATCGATTGCTGACAACCGTTGGATTTAAGTGGGATCGCACGGCTCAGAAGCAAGCGTACCCCTTCGGTTAAATTCTATCGTGGCCACACGATTAAGATCGGACGGTGCACAGCGTGCTTGCCATCGAGTGGCGGCGCTGGCGGTGGCAGGTGGCGGCGCGCGGTCAGACGGTGGCGGTGTCGACACTACAGGAAGCTAGAGAGCGAAGGGAGATGCTCACCAGAATCGCGGGGTCGAGGTGAAGCTCAAGGTGGTCGCAGGATGGACAGGGGCGCACGGAGTTAGCTCGAATCGCTCGCCGGAGTTGTGCTGCGCCTCGGGCTCGTCTGTTCGTCGACGGGGGCAAGTCTACGGTTCACTCCAAACCAAACAAGCAACGCCATTAGGTTCATGAGAGAGAGGCGAATACGGGAGTATGAGCCAGAGGGAATGGGGCCGCTAGGAATTACCAGGAGGTTTCGTCGGAGAGGTAGCAGACGACGGCGGCGGGCAGTGATCGTCCTTGTCGATGCTCTGGGGCGAGCGCGGCCGAGCTGAGGCCACTGGCAGGTGCGCCAGGGTCCATGGAGCACACGTGTGTGGTCGAGGGGGCGAGGGGGATGGCGAGTGGCCGGAATTGCCACAGGAGCTTGTCGGAGATAGTGGCGGTGTAGTGTGAAATTAAGCAGCCTGGGGGCGCGCTAGGGTGGGGGACTGAGGGGGAAACAAAGAGGAGGGAGAGGCGGTTAAGTAGGCGGGGTCGCGGGGCTGGGTTATTGCGCCATTACCGAGCAATTAATCGAAGAAACCGTCGGCAGAACGGCCAGGGGAGGAGGGCGTGGTCTACGCGCGCGTGGAGACGATGGTGATGTGGCTGTGGGGCCTGGCGTCAGCGAGAGAGGAAGAGAGGGAATGGGGTCCAGTGGTCAGCGACTTAGCGGATTCGTTCTGCGGTGAGGAAAAACGTTTCGGGGAGAGAGGGATAGGTGGGCTGCTGGGCCTTGGTGGGCTAGCTGGGCTGGGCTGGGTTTGTTTTCCATTTTTTTTATACTAACCTTTTTCTTTTCTGTTTTTGAATATTCTGATTTGATTTTCATTCAAAAAATTCAAGCATCAAATCAATTCTAACCTCAACCAAAATTTGTGTAGATTCATATACTGATTAATAACACATTCCAAAGTCAAATTCAGAATAATATATTTATCCTTTTTAGGGTCTTTTATTTATTTAAAATAGGCTCTAGTTTTAATTAAATAATATTTAGTAATATTATTCAATCTCCATTTGAATTTAAATCTCCACCAATCTTTTTGTGAATTTTAATTCTGTTTA
Organism: Avena sativa; assembly: GCA_916181665.1. Taxonomy (NCBI): domain Eukaryota; kingdom Viridiplantae; phylum Streptophyta; class Magnoliopsida; order Poales; family Poaceae; genus Avena; species Avena sativa. The sequence goes on along the minus strand of OV702281.1, from coordinate 204,957,333 downwards.
TCAACATATTTCAAAGTCCAAAACAAAATAATTCTTTTATTCTTTTAGGATCTATTAATAATTAAATAAATAGACCATAGTCTTTAATTCAAATAGGTTTTAATTTATTTTAAAACTCTTTTTGAAAACTAAATAATACCAAAATCTTTTCAGTAGGTTTCATTTGAAAAACAAAAACACTTGGAAAACTTATTTAAAATAATTTAACAAGTTTTAGTGTTTATTTAAAATGGAAAAACCTTTACTTTAATAAAATTGGATATTAATAAATCCTCATTATTTTATTTAAATAAACCTTTACTCTTTTTATCAAATAGAAATATTTTATTTCAAAAGCTTGGCCAAGATTTAATTTGGCTCTATAAAATAATCCTTATTTATATTTCTACCTTTGCTTTATAAAAACCATATCTTTTTATTTAAAGATCCAAAATTAGTGATTCTAACTATTATAATTGTATTTATTATTTGTTTACCTTTTTAATTCTTTTAGGATTATTTGCTCACCATTTGGTATGTATTTCTAGATGGTTGCTTTATTAGCTTTGGGAAATCAATTTCCTTATCTTATTAAATTCATAAGATTTTATCTATGGCTCCAAATTAAGTGAATCCAATTCATATGGTTTTATAATATTTCTAATAATCATTCTTGATCAATTTGAAATGTTTGTTTGGTCAATTTTTTATATGGATCAAATCCATAGGCTTGGAGTTAACTTGGAAATGATTTTCTTCCATTAGGGTTTTAGAGTTTTGGTTCATTTCTCAAGTGTTTAATTTCCAGATGCATTTATGAAGAATGCATTCCACTTTTTTTGAATTTAGTTGGATTCAAATATTAACCAAAGTTTGTTCAAGATGGAATTTTAAGTTTCCATTTAGAATCAAAAAGTTTCTTTTCACCCTAAATTTCAACAATTATTTATTTGTTTATTTATTTTTCACATTACAAGATTTGGCAAATCTTGGGATGTGACAATATGAGTAGGATTGTATGTCTACATGGAGTAGCCAAGAGTATTGTGTCTGATAGGGGAACTCAATTCACTTCTCATTTTTGGAGGCAACTACATGAGTCATTGGTAACGAGGTTGGAATTCAGCACTGCTTTTCATCCTCAGACTGATGGACACACAGAAACGACCAACCAGAGTCTTGAAGATATGTTGAGGGCATGTGCCCTAGACTATGGAGACAGTTGGGATGAAAGTCTGCCTTACGCAGAATTCTCTTATAATAACAGTTATCAACCAGTATTGAGATGGCACCATTTGAGTTTCTCTATGGGAGAAAGTGTACCACCCCATTTATATGGAATGGTGTGGGAGAAAGAAGTTTGTTCGGACCAGAACTAATCAAGGAGGCTGAAAAGAAAGTCAAGCTAGTTAAGGACAGACTGAAGATAGCACAGTCCCGACAGAAGAGCTACGCAGATCCTAAGCGTAGAGAAGTCACCTATGAAGTAGGTGATAGAGCTTATCTTAGAGTGTCACCACTTCGTGGAGTGAAGAGGTTTGGAGTCAAAGGAAAATTGGCCCCAAGATAAGTTGGACCATTCAAGATTCTAATTCGTAAAGGAGAAGTAGCTTATGAGTTTGAATTGCCAGAATCATTGTCTGCCATTCACAATGTGTTTCATGTGAGTCAGCTTAAGATATGCCATCCAGAGATGGAAGACTTTGAAGGATACTATACATTTGGATGAGGTCCAATTGGAAAGTGATCTCACTTATGAGGAAAAACCTATCAAGATTCTTGAGACAGCAGAAAGACTTACTCGGACTAAGACTATCAAATTCTGCAAAGTTTAATGGAACCATCAATCCGAAGAAGAAACAACATGGGAAAGAGAAGATGATCTTCGGAAAGACCACCCTCACCTATTGGCTAGCCAATCCGAATCTCGAGGGCGAGATTCAACTTAAGGGGGTTAGATTTGTAACATCCCTAAAATCATGTTTTCAAAATTTGCATATCATTCATGCATGCATATCATTTAGGGATCCATTTCAAACTCATTTCAAGAAAAGAGAAGCACTAAGTGCTATTATTTTATGTGGGCAAGCATTGATCTAATGCCACTCTCAAGTGAGAGAATATTTGTTTTAAAACCATTGTATGAGTTCATAGGATTGGTTGGTTAAGTTCCAAGCTTGGACAAATTTTTCCAAAACAAAATTTGGTATTAAAACCATTTTCAAATCTTTATCAAATTGTGTGCAAAGGCACTGTTGATTTTGAATTTTAAAAAGGACCAAGAAAGTCTAATAAGACAGCAAGGTTTTATGCCCAAAAATATGAAGTTTACACTTTACAAAAATCCAGAAAAGGTTTAGATTTCAAATTCTTTTGAATTAGTTTGAAAATGAATCCTGAAAATCATTCTGGATAAAGAAAAGGAATTAGAAAACCCAATTGGACCTGGCACTAGCCTTTCGGCCCATCAGACAAAACGACCCCCCGGGCCACTCCTCTCTATGTCTTTTCTCACCTGCGCAGAACCCACCCCCCCCTCAATGACTACTGGGCCCCGTCCACGTCACCGTCGTCTTCCCCAAATCTCGCGAAGAACACGTCGCCGCTGGCCGTTGCTGGAGTTGATCGCGCGGCGTAATTGCCATTGAATCTGCAGGCATTTCCTATCGAGCCCCCTGCCTACTTAAACCCCTCTGCACCGCGAGTCTTTCCCCTCACTCAGCACCTCCAATCTGCCACCAGGCTGCTGGCAATTTGAGTTGCAACTCCGCTGCCCGACGCACTCCGGCGACCTATTCCGGTGAACCCCGTGCTCCCCTTCACCTCTCGTTCATACGACCTTGCCTGTCTTGCCCAGGTGCATCTTCTCACACTTTCTGTTTGCTCTATATCGCCCCTGGTCATCGTCTCCATCGAAGCCCGAAAACAACCGAAGCGCCGTCCAACTCCGACGAGCAATCACGGTAAAAACAGACCGCCCCTTGATCCCTAGTTCATACGACCGTGTTCGCCTCGCCTCTATGCATCTCCTGATGCTTTTCGTGCATCTTATTGCGCCGTAGAACGTCGCCTCTGTCTCCGGCAGTGAGCACCCGACGCGAAAGCAAACTCCGACGAGGATTTCCAGCCGTGTCAGTGCGCCCCTGTCCAAGCAAAGACCACGTTGATTCCTCGTGTTCGTGCGAACTGGTAAGCCACGCCACACACCCCAACCCTCCCTGTATTCGCTGGAGCGTCGCTGACAGAGCGCCGCCGCCGCGCCACCGTCACCAGCGTCGCCGAACTTTGGTCGCATGGTCCAGGACCGTTAGATCTAGATCCAACGAATCTGATAGAATCACTTAACGAAGGGGTACGGGTCAGATCTGGCCGTGCGATTTAATTTAGATCGTGCGGTCCACACTAGCCGATCTGCGCGAAACGGTACCGACGAATCAGAGAGCGCCGCATGGCCTGTGTTTAAATTTAAAACAGAAATTTGATCTATTAGTTAACCAAACTTGTAAAATTCATAACTTTTGATCCACACGTTCAAATTTTATATCATTGGAATCAGGAAAGAAAATCCTTTCTGTTTATGCAATGTGTTTAATGTTTTGCCTCTGTAAAAATGGTTGTTTTTACAGAAACATTTTTAGGCATAATTTGTGTATAGTAATTGTTTGAAAAATAATTTGTTGATCAAATAAAGTTTATTTAGTGTGTTTTGGACTTGTTTAGAATTCAGTACTGTATACTTGTCTTGTTTGGTGTAGAAAAATCACCACATGGTATTTGCATGCATTCATATATTTTTGTTTGTATATTTTGATATGTGATCTTTGTGGCATTATTTTATGTGTAGATTTTGGTGCAAATAGTGATTGTGATTATGAAGATTGTTGCTACTCCCCAAACTACCAAGGCAAGTGGTGCTTCATGATTTTATACCTATTTTTCAACTATGCACTAGAAATATTTTGTATAGGGCTTGCATGGATATTTTGATCTATATGCTATGCTTGGGAAATCCTAGTATTTGTAGAATTGCTAGAAATTTCTATGTTAAGATGCTTACCATTGCCATGCTTATACTAGCTAGTAGCTACCAAGGGTGGTTATATAATCATGTTATGTGACAATATTTCTAAGTCTTTGGACTAGTGTTTTTGCCTAATAAAACAACTAAGTGAATGAAACACCTGGGTGGAATGGAAAGAATGGTTTGTGTTGAGTGGTTACACAAGGCCCATGTCTATGGTTTACCTTGTGTAACTCACTTGTGGAAAGCCACCCAGGAACAAAGGGATTTGAGATGACAAATGTTAAGAAGCTTCTAGTGCAGCCACATGGCAATATGGGCTCTGCCTGGATCACATAGGTTGCAATAACTTAACCATTTGGACAGTTGGTGGTAGTGGGATGATAGGTCGGAACGCGTCCATTTGGTCTAAGGGAAGGCTTATGAAAGGTCCTGTCTTGGTGAAAATCAAGTCTTGTGGGGAAAGTGCACAACCTCTGTAGATGGAAGAATCTAAGTACTTAGCCATGTCCCTGGTATTGGACAACTTGAGCATCAAGACATGGAAGCTATCAAGAATCTCCTCATCCCAATTTCTAAGTTAAAACTTGTGGTTGAACAAGGGTGAAGGTTCACCAATTTCTATTGGTGGTTCCTTGGGAAAGTTTTTGTCAAAGAAAAACTTAGTATTTTCAACTGATAGGTAAAACCTATTTTGAGCAAAGAAAGCCTAAGCTACACTTAGCCAAAATGCATATAGTATCTAGATTGCTAATATTCTACTAAGGTATCACTTGCCAATACTATTCCAATGTATTGACCCACTGTGGCTGTAACTTGTGATGTTGCAGGTTATTCTGATGATGATTAGGGGTTATGAGTCTACACTCAACATGCTTGCCTGTGGCACATGAAGATGAAGAATTATTTATCTTATTATATATTTGAGCTCTTGTAATAGGACTATGGCCATGGAGTTGTAAAAGACTATGTTTGTCTCTGGAATGATATGTAATAATGACCTTTGTTTCTGTGTACTTCATCTTAAACTGTGGATGCTAGCATTGATCCAGGGACTAGCATTGCAATCATAGGGATCCTTACCTTTATAAAGGGAGGGATCTTACATGAATGTAATAACAATTATTCAACTCCATAATAAATCCTGACGGAAGGTGAAGTTGCATGACGCCGACGAACAATGCAGCAACCCTTGCTTTATTTCCGACACGAAAATCCACTTCGCCTTTCTGCACTTCTCTAGTCCTTATTAGCCCCTGCATCGAATTGCAAATATGAGCAACCGATCCGATATCAAATACCCAAGAGTTAACATAGGAATCAGCGAGAAGAATGTCCACAGCATTTACAACAAGCGTACCTGAGTGGGAAGTACTCTTACTTCCACTCTTCTTCAAAGAAGCTTGGTACTTGCATCCGTTTCTCTTCCAGTGGCCATGTTCATGACAAAAGAAGCACTCAGTGTCTTCTACAGGTCCAGCCTTTTGCTTGGGTGCAGGCTTAGGGATCGTATCCTTAGCCTTGCCCTTCTTATTCCAAGAAGTACCTTTTTTCTCGAAGCTAGGCTTGTTCTGCACAGCCATCACATGGCTATGCCCTGCACACTTCTTCATGTCACTTTCTGCTGTTTTTAGCATCCCGCATAACTCATTAAGGCCCTTCTCCACCCCATGCATATGGTAGTTCGAAATGAACTGCCCATAGCTGGATGGAAGAGACGCCAAAATGAAGTCAGTGGCCAACTCTTGGCCTAGTGGAAAACCAAGCTTTTCCAAAGTCTGACTGTAACCAACCATTTTGATCACATGGGGGCCTACAGCTGCTCCCTCTGCTAGCTTGCATTCGACAAAGGACTTGGCAACATTGTACCTCTCAGTACTTGCCTGATCTTGGAACATGTCCTTAAGCACAACGATCATATCGTATGCATCTTGATCCTCAAACTTCTTTTGAAGTTCAGGTTCCATGCATGCAAGCATCAGAAAGCTAACCTCAAGAGAATCATCACATGCTCTCTTGTAGGCGTTCTTTAGGGCAGCAGATGCATTATCAACAGGTTCATCGGGGATTGTGGTATCCAGAACCGTTTTCTTTTTATCAGACCTGAGAACAATTCTCAGGTTATGGACCTAGTCCGTATAGTTTGTTCCATTTAGTTTATCTTTGTCAAGAATCAAACACAAAGATGTAGTGTTCGGTGCCATTGATCTACAATAGAAAACATGCAAAATACTAAGCCATGTAACTATGAAAGAGTAAAACATATTAAAAAATTTAATAGCATATACTCCCACTTAAATGAATATCCCTCTATTGATCCTAAGTGATTCAAGATCCACAATTAACAAGTCGGCTAGTGAGCTTTAGCATCACTGCTAGAAGACAAGGTAAATCGGTAAGCAACACTTGCTAATCATATCACATATGACTCTTGTTGTTGGGTGACATCTCTATGTCAAAACTAGGCGCCCAACCTTTATGCCCTAAGGTCCTTAACTATTAAGATGACCTTGTCAAGCTCACCAACCCTTATGCGTGTAGGTATCCGATACAAACCCATCCAGCCAAGGAAAATCGCAACACCCTAATTTCATAGGCCCACCAACGATTGTACATGGCATAGGATGGTGCAAGGTTTGGTTGGGAGGGCATGGTTTAAATTAAACTTTGTGAGGGATCATTCTACTTCTATCATCTAAGTATGCATAGTAGTAAAACACATAAGAATAGCATTCACATAAATGTGACACAGTATGGCCCATTTTCTCATGGTGATTTTCATCGCCATAGAACCTGTCCACCATGATGATCTCCATCTTCATGTTCCATGTGAGCCATCCTCCAAGTGATGAGTCCTCCAAGAACTAATACAAGCTATTACACCTAACAGCTAGTAATCAAAATTACATAGAATTGGGATCATCACAAGTTGGCACGTAGGCCATTACAATAATTGACAACACATATGGCTCCAGCCGTGTTGCCCTACTCACGACACGCAGGTCATGATAAAATTCATACATGCATCACATACATATATGGGCCATACTGATCACATACATCCTGCAAAAACAAGTTATGCATAGAATCGCATTCTACCGGATCATGTGAACTTGCAGCACCTAGTTACCTTAACGAGATACAAAAGGGGCTACGACTAGGAGTGTCTAGGGGGTCTCCCCCTACGGGGTTCGAGTGTGAAAAACTGTGAAAAAGAGAGATCGAATCTATACAATTTTCTTTAAGGATTTTGATTGGCAAATCAAATTTACCATAAACTGTCTATTGTTCCGATCCGATCAAAATCCTTTGATCACGGTACATCGATTTTAGATCTAGGTTTCGATTCGATCAATCATATTGATCTTCGTGTGATTCAACAGGATTTATGTGTCACTGTCTACCCCGATGGCGGAAACCGACCGGTAGGGGTAAGTCATTCGACTACCTCAGAATCATGATCACGGAAACCAAGATAATAGATCAATCCTGAACCACCACAATATAAATGATCACATTATTCATATCAATATGCATATCACCATATGCAAACATCCCGAATCTATAACTGAATAGCATCGGCTGTGATACCACTGAAGGGATACAGGTAGGCTGCACTAGTGTAAATCAAAAAAATTCTACCTCGTAAACCAGGATTACTGTTGTCATAGATCACGGGATTACCACTAGATGCGCAGTTCATTATCCCAAAGATAAAACATAGAGTTCACAGTACTTAACAAAATAAATAAAGCCTTCATATTCATGTGCCACAGGCAAACATGTTGAGTGTAGACTCATAACCCAAGTCTCCATCAGAGTAACCTGCAACATCATAAGTTACAGCCATAGAGGGTCAATACATTTGAAATTGTATTGGCAAGTGATACCATAGTAACATATAATAACTATATGATTTTGGCTAAGTGTAGTTCAGGATGGCTTTGCTCAAAATAAGGTTTTTCTTATTAGTTGAAAACACTAACTTTTTGTTTGACAAAACACCCAAGGAACCACCAATAGACATTGGTGAACCTTTACCCATGTTCAACCACAAGTTTTAACTTGGAGAAATTGGGATGAGGAGATCCTTGATCACTTCGATGTCTTTGAGGCTCAAAATGTCCGTTACTGGGGACAAGGCTAAGTACTTAGGTTTTACCCTCACGAGAGGTGGTGCACATTCCCCACAAGACTCGACATGCATCGAGACGAGACTTTTCAGAAGCATTCCCTTAGACCACCATAGACGCGTTTCATCCTATCAACCCTACCACCAACTGTCCATCTGGCTAAGTTCTTGCAACCTAGTTGGTCAAGGCAGAGCACATATGCCATGTGGTTGCACTAGAAGCTTCTCAACACTAAATATCTCAAATCTCTTTGTTCCTAGATGCCCATCCACCAGTGTGATACACAAGGTAAACCATAGACATGGGCCTTGTGTAACCACTCAACACAAAACAATCTTTCCATTTCACCCAGGTGATTAATTCACATGTTGTTTTATTAATCCAAAAACATAGTCATAGATTTTGCATAATTTCATAGCATGAATAATCCACCCTTGTTTTCTACTAGAAAGGCTAAGCATACTAGTATAACAAGTTTCTTAACTTAGGGAAAATTACTAAGACAATATCTATAGGATTTACCCAAGCATAGCATATACTTAGAAAATAATCATGCAAATCCTACTCAAAATATCCCTAGTGCATAGATAAAATAATAGAACAAAAATATGAAGCATCACTTACCTTAGCAGTTGTGGGAATAGGAACAATCCTCACAATCACAATCTCCACAATCACCAAAATCTACACATAAAATCATACCACTAAATTCCCATTCAATATACAAACAAAAATATACATTTATGCATGCAAAATGCAAATGAATGATTTGTCACACTTTTCAAAACAAGATAAATAGTACTGAATACAAAGCATATTTCTAAGGTCCAAATAAACCAAAATTTACTTAAAAATGATTTTTTAAACAATTTATATATCCAAAATAATCCTACAAATGGTTCTGCATAAAATCCTAAATTTTCAGAAGAAAATGGCCAAACCAAGGCCATAGTTTTAAGAATCTCATTTTTCTGAATCCATTGATATAAAATTTGTAATTTTTGGAAAAAAATATCAAAAGTTATTGTATTTACAAGTTTGAATTTCTAATATATCAAAATTCAGATTTTAAATCGAAAATAGTGACACGCGACAGCTTCTGATTGGCGTGTACCGGTTCACGCGGATCACGCACGCGTGGCGTTAGATCTAAGTTTCATCATGCGGTCTAGATCTAGCCATACCGATTCGCTACTAGCTTCTAATCTAGGCCAGTGGACCACATCTACTCGACCAAAAGGCAGTGGCGCAAATGTCTACCGCAGCGGCGACGCCTCTGACGGTGATGTGCTGGCGAGGCCATGGGGCAGGATAAGGGGTGCTAGGGATTACCAAGGTCGTGGCATCGAGGTGAATCTCAACATGGTCGTGGTCGGGGCGGGGGCGCACGGACACGAACAAAATCGCTCGCCGGAGTTCGTCCCGTCGTCGGGTGCTCCCAGTTGAAGACAAAGGCGATGACCTAGGGCACAAGGGGACAAGCTGCAAGCGTAAGGAGGTGTGCAAGGACATAGCAAACACAATCTCGTGAACCATAAGCTAAGGGGATCATGGGACTCACCGCGATAGCTCACCGGAGCTTGTCGGTACTGCGGCGGTTCGGTGCAAAATCGAGGGAGCCTGGTGGCGCTCTGGTGGTGCTGGGTGGGGGGATATGACGCGGAGAGGGAGGGGGTTAAGTAGATGGGGCGAGGAAGGGAGTTACTCAGCGAATCAACGACAATCAACGTGCGAGTTATCGGCAGTGATTGTGGGGAGAAACGGGCAAAGGAACTAGTCGCAGGAGCGGTTTGGGGATGACGATGCTGACGTTGTATTAGGGCCACGGGTCAGTGGAATGGAGGGTGCGCGTGCGAGTGAGAAAGAGAGAGGGGGAGGTAAAACCCGGGTGGGCTTAGTGGGCCGCGAGGGGGTTGGGCCAGATAGGTTGCGCCTGTTATTTTTTCTCCTTTTCCCTTTTTCCTTTTCTGTTTTGAATTTCTAAATAGAATTTGAATGGCTATTTCAAATCCATTTGAAATCAACCTTTCACCAAATTTTTGTATGGTGATCCTAGTACCCAAATGTGTGTCAAACACATCTAACCATTAAAAAACCATTTTGAGGTCACAAAATGAAATAGAAACCATGCCCCATATATATAATAAAAGGGGTTTCAATTTCGTTCTATTAGGTTTTTTCGTTCTTGAAATTTTTTGTGCAAGACCAATATGCCATGATGATATGAATGCAACACCCTAATTTTGCATTTGATGAAATTTGGGATGTTACAAATATGACCCCCTTAAGATGAATCTCGCCCTCGAGATTCAGATTGGCTAGTAAATAGGTGAGGGTGATCTTTCCGAAGGTCATCTTCTCTTTTCCAAGTTGCTTCTTCTTCGGTATGATGATTCCACTATACTTTGCATAATTTGATAGTCTTAGTACGAGTGACTATTTTTGCTGTCTCGAGAATCTTGAAGGTCTCTCTTCATAAGTGATATCACTCTCCAACTGTACCTCTTCCAATGGTATGGTGTTCTTCAATGAACTTTCTCCCATCACCGGATGACATTCTTCAACTAACTCACATGAAACACATTGTGAACTGTAGACAGTGATTCAGGCAATTCAATCTCATAAGCCACTTCTCCTTTTCAGCTCAAATTATTGAACGGTCTTACATATCTAGGTGCCAATTTCCCTTTGACTCCAAATCTCTTCACACCACAAAGTGGTGATACTCTAAGATAAGCTCTATCACCTACCTCATAGGTGACTTCTCTATGCTTTGGATCTGTGTAGCTCTTTTGTGGGGATTGGGCTATCTTCAATCTTTCCTTTACCATTCTGACTTTATCTTCAGCTTCCTTGATCAGTTCCGGTCTGAATAAATTTCTTTCTCCTGCCCCATTCCATAGTAATGGCGTGGTACACTTCCTTCCATAAAGGAATTCAAACGGAGCCATCTCTATGCTTGCTTGATAGATGTTATTGTAAGAAATCCTGCGTATGGCAGACTTTCATCCCAACTAGATCCATAGTCTAGTGCACATGCCCTCAACATATTTTCCAAAATCTGATTGGTCCTTTATGTATGTCCATCAGTCTAAGGATGAAATGATGTGCTGAATTCTAGTCTTGTTCCCAATGATTTATGCAATTGTCGCCAAAAATGTGAAGTGAATTCAGTTCCTCTATCATACACAATACTCATAGGTACTCCATGTAGACATACAATCCTACTCATATAGATCTTAGCCAATTTAGCACTTGTATAAGTAGTCTTCACGGGTATGAAATGAGCCACTTTAGTTAGGCGATCAACAAAAACCCATATAGAATCATATCCAGATCTGGTCCTTGGCAGTCCAGTGATAAAATCCATACCAATCTTATCCCACTTCCAATCAGGTATAGGTAGTGGTTGCAATACCCCTGCCGGTTTCTGATGCTCTGCCTTCACTCCACTACACACATAACACAAGGCAATATGTTCTGTGATATCTTTCTTGAGATTGTTCCACCAAAATCTTTCCTTCACATCCATGTACATTTTTGTGTTACCTGGATGAATGGAATATGGTGAATTGTGTGCTTCTTGCAGAATTGATTTCCGAAGTTCAGTATCTTGTGGAATGCAAATGCACTTTCCATACCATAAAGTTCATTGTTCATCTTCATGGAATCCTTTCGCCTTTCCTTTACTAATTTTACCTTTACTCTCTTCAATTTTCTTGTCCAACTTTTGGGTTTCTTTGATATTATCCAACAGTGTTGGTTGAACTTCCAAAGACATGAGATATCCTTCAGGCACTATTTCCAATCTTAGCTCCTTAAATTGGGCACACAAATCATCTGGCAATTCTCCTTTGGTGGGACCATTTACATAAACTTTATGGCTTAAAGCATCGGCTACAACATTTGATTTACCGGGATGGTACTGCAAACTCAAGTCATAATCCTTGATAAGTTCAAGCCACCTCCTTTGTCTCATGTTGAGATCTTTCTAGGTGAAAATATATTTCAAACTCTTGTGATCAGTGAACACTTCACAACGCTTTCCTAAAAGATAGTGTCTGCATGTTTTGAGTGCATCGACAAAGAGGCTAACTCTAAGTCATGAGTAGGATAATTTACTTCATGAGTTTTGAGTTGTCTCGAGGCGTAAGCCACAACTTTCCCTTCCTGCATCAATACTCCACCCAATACTTGGTGAGATGCATCACAATAAACTTGAAAGTCCTTCTCTAAATCTGGCAGACATAAGACTGGTGCTGACACTGGTCTCTTCTTCAATTCTTGGAAGCTGATTTCACATCCTTAAGTCCAATCAAACTTCTCTTTCTTAAGTAACTCCGTTATTGGCTTAGCTACTTTTGATAAATTCTCAATGAATCTTCTATAGTATATGCAAAGCCTAGGAAACTACGAACTTCTTTAACCGACTTGAGAGATTCCCACTCAGTTACAACTGACACCTTTGCGGGATCGACAACTATACCATCTCCAGACACACAATATGTCCATGAAATCCAACTTCATTCAACCAAAATTCACATTTACTGAACTTGGCACACAACTTGTGCTCCCTGAGTTTCTCAAGAATCAAACGCAAATGTTCTTCATGCTCTTCTTTTCTCTTGTAATAGATCAAAATGTCATCGATGAACACGACACCAAACTTGTAAAGAAACTCCATGAACACCTTGTTCATCATGTTCATGAAATAAGCTGGTGCATTGGTTAATCCAAATGGCATCACAGTATACTCATACAATCCATATTTGGTGGTAAAAGCAGTCTTAGGTATGTCTTGTACTCTAATATTTAGCTGAAAATAGCCTGATCGGAGATCAATTTCTGAGAACACACGAGCTCCTTCTAGCTGATCAAAGAGATCGTTGATTATAGGTAAAGGGTACTTGTTCTTTATAGTCACCTCATTGAGTGATCGATATTCTATGTGTAGTATTTGACTTCTGTCCTTCTTCTCAACAAACAGAACTGGTGCACCCCAAGACAAAGAACTTAGTTGGATAAATCATTTCTGCAACTGTTCTCCAGGCTGTTTCTTGAGCTCTTTCAACTCATCAACTGACATCTTGTAGGGTCTCTTTTTTATTTTCCAGATCCTGGTAGTAAGACAATCAGAAACTCCACATCTCTATCTGATGGCATTCCTGGTAATTCCTCTAGAAACACATCAGGGTACTCTTTCACCACTGGTACACTGTATATGCTTACCCCCTTTGGGTTCAAAGTTAGACTTGAACTTAGTCAATTTCTTATCCGTTTCTTATCTATTACTCCTTCATACTTATTCATCCAATCCATACCGAAAATTACATCCAATCCTTGGGAATCTAGGATTATCAGACTAACTGGAAACTTATACTTTCCAAACACTTTTACTAGATCATGACATCCAAAATTCACTATCATCTCTCCACCTGGAGAGCTTACTTTAATAGGACATCCAATAGTTTCAGTTGGAAGTCTATTTTTTTCTACAAATGCTCTTGATATGAATGAATGTGATGCGCCGGTATAAAAAAGAACAAGTGCTGGAAAGGAATTAAGCTTGAACTTACCATCCACGACATCATACTCCTCATAAATTTCTTCCACATTGATGTGGTTCACTTGACCCTTCTGAAAAGGGTTTGGCTTGTTGGCTCCATCAGCCTTCTTTTCTGGCATTCATTTGCATAGTGCCCAGTTTTCTTGCACTTGAAGCACTCAACCTGACTGATGTCTCTCTTAGCAGGATGACTTCCATTGCCATTTCCACCATGGTGGCTTTTGTACACACTCTTGTGGTTTCTATGTCCACCATTGTCATGACCATGATCTTTATTGTTATCGTGGTGACGGTTACTGTTGTGGTGGCTGTTATACTTCCCGTGTTTGTGGGATCCAGAACCTCCACTATCTTCACCATGGGAACGCTTGTGTGACGATCCAGAATTATGCTTATCAAAGTGATGCTTCCTCTTCCTATTATCCACCTATTTCATCTTGCTATCCATGATGGTGGCTTTGTCACTCAGTGATTGATAAGTTGGAACATATGCAACAGATAGATGCATGCACATCTCATCATTCAGCCCTTCAAGGATTTTTTTCTTCCTCTTAGCATCAGTTTCAACATCATCCGGTGCATAGCGTGCCACATTGTTGAACTCCTCAATATATTCTGCAACACTGCGGTGGCATTTCTTAAGTTTGTGAAATTCCTTTTTCTTCAAACAAATCACTCCTGATGAGATATTAGCATTGCGGAAACCATCCTCAAATATTTCCCAAGTCACATCTTCAATAGGAGTGTGATTTGGAAGTTATCCCACCATGTAGCTGCTGGTCCTTCAAGCAGATTTGCTACAAATCTGACCTTTTCCTCATCAGTGCAGCCCACAGTGACTAAGTCCTTGTTCACACAACATAGCCAATCATTTGCTACCATAGGATCAGTGGTTCCTGGAAAACTTGCAGGACTCAACCTTAGAAACCTTGTAAGCATATCAAAGGCTGGTGGTTTTTTTGATTGATTGATTGATTGTTGTTGTTGTTGTTGTTTTTGTTGTTGTTGTTGTTGTTGTTGTTGTTGTTTTGGATCTAATTCTAATTCGCCATGAACTGGGTCATCATTTGCATCAACTGAGTGTGGGCTGTCATCAGCTGCTGCATATCATTGCCATTGTTGTTATTGTTGTTACTATTGGGATTGGCATGACGGGGAGGCATATGTGGTTTCAATAAGGATAAATAATGAGATATAACCCATAGATACTAACATGCACATCACAACACATAGTAACATTCACAATAAGCAAGCACAATAAACTTAGAGTTTAAACAACGTGAACAACAAGTTTTGGAAAAGTAAACACACTAGCATAGTCATCCACATGTTGGATGATCAATGCGACTCAATAAATAAATAGATGATAGATAAATAGGTAGAAAAGTAGTCAACACTAATCCACCATGTCGACCTCCTCGTCCACTAGAGCAAGTCATGCTGCCTCCATTGCTGCCTTGTACTCCTCCACACTGGTGGTCAAAGCATCGACCTTCGCCCGGAGGGCTACCTTCTGCAAGCGCAGCCTCTCTATCACTCCCTGTTGTGTCTCTAGGTTGCCTGTAGGTTAAGGCACGGGCTCTACGCTGAAGACTTTCGCTATTTGTGTTGTATTCACCATAATAGCCACTTTGTAAGTTTTTGTACTCAGTACTGTATGTATGATGTAATGATACTAGTCGGTTATGCTCACGGCTCACTGATCATGGGAACGTGAATTGTATGATAACGGGTATTCTCGGACCGTAAATCCGGGGTGCCACAGACATGGTATCAGAGCCATCCTGACTGTAGGAGACCTTAGTTAACATGGACGTTAGACAGGACAACCCCTATTTACGAAAACACCAATTTTTGAAAACTATTTCTCAAAAGCTTTTTGAAAGAATTCTTATCTCATCTTCTCTGGCTTAAACAATTTGAAAATGGATTACCCCATATCTTGTTTACTTCAAATGTTCCGTTTTCACAAACAAGGTCCGACTCAGAGACTATGAAGACAGAGATCCCGGAACAAAGCGACCCCAAGACAAGCAAAACAAAGGAGCTACCAATGACGAAAGACGGAGTCCTTCATCGCCCCAAATAAATCAAGTACGGCACCGACGCCAAAAGACGGCAAGACAGAAGTTAAGACCCTAGTAATGTCTGTACTTAGGATTAGCATCCCAAAAATAGGATTCCCTTTATGGCGTGTAGTCACCTTCTTAATACTCATGGCAGGCCTTTCTTGCTTGTCATGTGCGTGTGTGATGATTGAAATGTGTTGCTTGTCTGTCGGGAATCATCCGATACTTTAGTTTTGAACCCCCCTAGTTAGCAGATCCCAATACTAACCCTCGCAACCCCTTAGTCGGAAACCTCTCCTCAGCAGGATGGCCACCTAAGAAATCCTCTACAACCTCAAGTAAATCCCTAGGTGGAAGGACTGCGTCTTTCCACTCAACTCCAATAAACCATAGTTGACCAAGCACCATCAACCATAGCCTTCCACCAAATATTATACGTCGTTAATCCTCTCTACCCTCGCACGCGGAAGACCAACTCCATAGCATTGTTCTCTTCTTCAGCCTGAGACTTTCGCTCCACCAGAAAACCCCGAGTATGGACATGAAGATTGGAGACTCGAAGAAAGCGTGCAGCCATTGCAGTGAAGAAGGACATCAAGCCAGCCAGTGCTTAGGCAACTGCCCAAATTGTGGAGCTCTCCACTCTCCTGCAGATTGCCCCACCCAACTAGTCACCTGCTTCCTCTGTCAAGGTCAAGACCATGTCCCGGCCAACTGCCCCCTCTATCTCCTGATTGGCAAGGCTCGTCAACTTCCCCGTGCCAACATTGGGAAGAAATGAAGAGAAGGACGTTCCAAGAAAGGAACCTTCTTCTCCTGTGATGAATCGGGTCACTTCATCCGAGAGTGACCCCAACGTGGTCTCGACAACAATCCTACCAAGGTAAAGGCCAAGACACCCACTGCCCCCGTAAAGATCCCAAGACAAATCCAAGGAGGATCTGAAGCTAAGAAAAGCGGTTGCTACACCTGTGGAGGTCCGGGCCACTTCTCCCGCGAATGTCCAGACAAGTACTTGACGACCTCAAAGCAAGAAACTCCAGCACCGAAAAAGGGCAAGAAACCCCGAGCCCCTTCGGCCATAAGAATCAGGAAGCCGCTATCCCCAGAACCTCCTCTTCCCCCAAGAAAGCACTACTTGAGGAGAAACCTTTCACCCTAGAAAGGCGACAAAACTCTGGACGTTCCTCCAAAGTAACCTCTGCACCCAGAAGCTCACCTATTCTAGCATAGGAAGAGTTATGTATCGCCCCAGCACCTGTTTTGTAAAACTCTAAGTGCCTTGTTGCCTTGCGGCACAGACCTGTTTTGTAACCCTTAAGTTACCCCCTCCACTGACCGGCTTGAACCAGCTAAATGTATGGATAATATGCAAGTATGATATCCTTCTTTGCATGTTTTACCCATGACATTACATCAAACTAAACCCGGAACGACCCCTTTTCAAAGGACCTCATTTCCTAGACCGCCAAATTCCAATGGCATCCCCCAACCTGTCGGACCCGTAACCCGCTCAGAACTAGCTACCCGAAAGCTAGTAGGCGCCCTTCCCGATAGACCTTCTAACTTATGAAGCGGTCCTCACAATGTTGAAAGAAGATATCTATCCTGAAGGAAAGGTGTAGCTCCATTCCCCAACATCAGCATGCGTTTCCAACCAAGAAATTCGGCGACTCCATCAAACACCCGTAGCCTTGCTCTAAGGGGGAAATACTATGTATTTCCCGCCCAAAACATAATATACCCCCAAGAGTCGAACCATAGCTAGAACTAAGCGATGACCACCCTCCCTAAACCCGAATCTTCGACCCTATAAGAAGAACGATAATCGGTGCTTCTCCGAAATCAGAAGGAACTTCAGGAAAGTCCTCCACTCCAAGGTCGATCATCCAGCCAACACCCCTGGTAGCAAGTCCCTGAAGAGAGAAACGTCGACCCCGAGGAGAAGGAAAAAATAAGACTAAACTCCTAGTCCCGCCTCAAGAAAGAAGTACTCCCATCAACGGTAAACCCACCTAGACTTGTCCTAAGGGGAAAAGACTGCATCTTTTCCATTTGTTTAAAACTAAACCACCCAATCCAAAGCCACGCAGGTCCGAACCATATCTGACCCTGCCTGTCCGTTAGAAGACCTTTCAACACCACTTGTTTTCCACCGCTGAAATTGCTAAGAGGATGTTATCACCCCAACCCTACCCCTCCCTAATCTCGAGACGAGATTATTTTAAGGGGGAAAGGCCTGTAACATCCCAATTTCAGCAACCCTGATTTAATGTCAGAAAGGCAAAAATCAGGGGGAACAAAAACTTTTTCCTGTTATGCTTACTTACTTGTTTGCTTGTGCTCAAACACCTGTTTGTGTATTAGTTGTGTAATCCTCATCTCAACACTAGTGCACAAAAACTATTTTACAAAAAGAGATGTCTTGGCTCATCTTTCATATTCTCAAATGTTCTGGTATTGCAAAAACCAGAGCCAAGATGACTTTGACACAACCAAATACTTTACTAGTTTCTATTGACAAAACTATGGAGACATATATATACTCTCCTTATGTTTTCAAGTACCCTTATCTCTAGGTTTTCCAAAAACCTTTATTAAAACCTTTTCATCTCAATCTTGGTAGAGATACCAAGATGGTACTTATCCTACTTCAAAGCAAAACCCGTTTCCACATACCCATCCTTACCTTAAGCTAGGCTTGATGGTAACCCTAGTACTAGTTGGATAATTAATAAGATGAATTGCCTTGATCTGCTAGTTGATGAATTGCCTTGATCTGCTTTGTGATGATTTGCCTTGATCTGCTGTTTGCCTTTCTTGCTTAGCAACTAGAATGATATAATCTAGTAGATCATCCTTTAGGACCCAATATATGCGTGTGATCATCAATCTCAAAGAAAGCATCCAAGTCTAGATCTATCCTATGCCACTCATGTGATCATCTCATCTCATGCTTATCTCAATCCAGGGATAATCCCTCTTGTGGGTTTCCAAACTAGTGGAGACCCAATCCAAGTTTGGATCCCCTCTCTTCAATCTATACCTCAACATCAACCACTTGAGGGAAGGGATAAACCTTTGACACCCTCTCAATTGTTTCCCTCTTGAAAACTAGTCAAAATCACCAAATCTGCCAAAATGGCTAACTCTGGATTTCTTATCTAGATTCAACCTTTGGCGCTCTACATATTCCAACCAATGTGCATTTGTGAGAATGCACTTGAACCATCTTGTGGTACATATTTAGTACTATCAAAGCCTACTCTTGCCCCTGGCTAAGACAATTATTCCCACTCATCCATGATGGTTTTGTAGACAAGATAATAATCTTTTCTGCAAATCTTATCATCTTGCCTACTTTGGCAGAAGCCCACATCTTCATGCCACCTCCCCTTGACCAACTCTTTTCTTGGTTATGATCTACTAATCATGGCCTAGCAATCCCCACTTCACGTGTTTCCATTGGAGCCTTGTGCTTCTTAAGCCCACATGGTTTAGGAGGCTACCTGATGTATCTGCTATGGCAGCCTTATTTTCAACAAAGTTTGCCATATCCTCTAGATCACCTCACATGCAACCAAGGCCAACTATTGTTTCCATGATCATCTATATGACTTGGTATATTCATCCATATAACCCTTGTACCTAGGTGAGCTCTGAGCTCCCTAATCCAACCCTGTTTATGTGGCATCAGAATAACCAAACCCTAGATCCCCCAAACATAGTTTCCACCGTTTTTACCACTTCTCTTCAAAACCAAGGTTGAACTTGATGCCTACATCAATTATACATTATATACCTTGGATATAAGCATCCCCAAATAATTCCCACAATTATTTGGATTATTAAACTATTTTATTTCTTTTACTTACCAATTTCTCAAAATCCCTGTCTATAAAGGCAAGTTTGTTTTTCTCCAAATAACTTTGCCAGCTCAATGCATAAATGAGTTCTCCTCATCATACCCCATCTTTCCAACTCAAAAATAAATATTTTTGAGATTCTTTATTATTTCTTTTTGCCCTTTTTCTTAAATGGCAGAAACAAGATATAATTCATTAAAAATACTTTCACACCTCAATAAATCCCAATAAAATTCTCCAATGTGTGTTATGGTATCTAGGACCATATCACATCAAAAACCAAGCTTTACCAATGTAAAATTATCATCTTAGCTTCCATAATCTACTTCAGCACTTTTTGAAGAAGTGCATTTAAATGGGATTATAATCATAAGAAAAATCCCATTTAAATAATGGATAGATTATTTGACCTAATACACCTACCAGTACCATTTACACACTTGGTCAAATGAAAGTTTATCAACTTCCTTCACAAGCTACCAATTGATGAAGTTTGAAAAACCAAAGCAATCTTGAATCTAACCAACTACAAACACCCCCAAACCTTGTCAAGCACTACACCACAGCACCCACTACACTCTATGGTCGTGTGCTACAGAACCACCTACTGTAGCTTATTTCCTCCTTGTCCCCTAGTGCTTGTAAGAATAAGGGGGAGACAATATCTTGGCATATCTTGTGCATTAAAATCTTGGCAGAAACCACCACCCCTACCTTCACCTCTAGTCGTCTACAGTACCCCCACACACCACCCCACGAGCCAATGGCTGCACCCTAGCATCCCTAGACCTCCCCTCTCCTTCATTTCTTTTTTCCTACCATAGAAAACTCCTCCTCGGTTTAAATAGGCCAGAGGCCCCCTCCTTCTGTCCTGCTCCCTCATTTCTCCCCCTTACCACCAGAGAGCCTCCCCAGAGCTTCCCCTCTCCCTCCTTCCCCCTCTCAGCTAGCCAACCGTAGGAAAAATGGCACATTCGGCCATGGTCTAGCTCAAGGTCAAGGTCCCTTTTCCCTACTCCCCTCCCCGTGCATGTGTTATATTCGATATCTACACCCTCTAATGTCCTCCCCCATTCTCCTCTTTATGCTGCAGGAACACCAGAAGCGACCACCACCTTGCATGCCCGAGAGCAACCTCCCCCGACGCATCTCTCTTTCCCGGGCTCGGCCTGAGGTAACCACACCTCGCCCTATTGGGAATATGCCCTAGAGGGAATCATGTATGATGATATTTCCCATTGTATTCATAAAGCTATTAAGTTGTCCTTGTATAAACATCTGATGTGTATCATTGAATATGTGATTTGGTTGTGGAACTATACATTCATGTTGTTTGTACTAAATATCCTTGGTCATTGAGGTTGTGCTGGACACACAACTTAGACCAATGTGAAAGTCGTCTTGATGACTCGGTTTCACTTGTCATGGCCGTGGTGATTCTATTCCGACTTACACAGATTCGACTAAAGAGTTTAGCGAGTCGAATTGACCCATATTGAGGTACAACGAACAAGTTGTCATTTGTATATCTCAATCAACGTAATCCTTAGACCTTAGGTTGTTGCATAGTCCGAGTTGAGGATCACCGACTTAGGTTCTGTCAAACGCTGATCCGTAGCTAGGCAGTCATAAAGGCAGAGTTCGGGTAGACTGAGAATCAAGCTGCGTGATATGAATAACCAAGACGGAATTTTCCCCCTCCACTTGGAGAGATGTGCTCTGGGCCCTCTCGGATGATATGATTCGGAAAGCATGTCCATGCACGACTCGGTTAAGTGTTAACCGAGGCGATTGACTAAGAGTTAGTCGACTGAATCACTTATCTCGGATCGAGAAGAGAGTCGGACTATTTAAGGTTCTCCTATAGTCTGACAAGGTATATCGTGAGGCAAAAGGGACTCGGACGCAAGTCGCATTGGAAAGGCAATTCATCATGACTCTTTGGTAATTGGGAGTCGGAACGTTCTGCTAGGAGCCGCTACCGACTGATCGATTGAGAGTCGGACTTTAATCGTGTCCAAGTAGCCATGAGCCTGCGGGGTCACACACTTAAGAGCAGGAGTAAGTTCGGATTGGATCTGAACCGGAAATCTGGTTGGGTTGGCCCCGAGCCAGATTTGGACTAAGTCAGTGAGTCGGACTCACAAGGACTAATACTATATGGGCTTTAGTGAATGGGCCATGAAAGTGGATCCCACGTTCACTCCCTGTATATAGTGGAGCACAGTAACCCAGAAGGGTTAATCGTTGTTCGGTTAGGTCATTCCATATGTTGGAAACCCTAGCTCCACAGCAGTCCTGCAGTCGTAACGAACCTAGCAGTTCGCCGCCGGTGCTCCTCCTTGTACGTGTGGATACCAGCAGAGGTGTTGTACGATCAGCACCAGGACGATCGGATCATGAGGACTACACTGCATCAACTAACGCGCTTCATCAGTAATCCGCATTTGCGCGTCTAGTGGTAAACCTCGTGGCCTTCTACCGCAGCTAGATCTTGGGATCACCACGTTAGAGGAAAAAGTTTTGTTTTATCTATACGTGGCCCAACACCCCTACCTTCCTAGGGCCCTAGAAACCCCGCCGACCCCTCCCCTTTGGCATGCAGAAGCCTAGGAGTGCTCCCAGTCGAGCTCCAAATCCTCTCCATCGCAAGGACGCACGACTCCCTGGACCTGCACCAAACCCCGACGTGCCACCCCTCTCCCGTCTCCCCTCTGCATGCCCTTCCACTCCAGGCCCTCCTCATCGCCTCCCCGGCACCCCAGGTGAGCTCCTTGGGTGTCGTCGTCCGCCCCTAGGGTTTCCGCCCTGCCTCCTGTGTCTGGGGGTGGAAGACGAGCCGATGTCGTCGATCCCCACTAGATCTGACGGCCGGTAGCTCGCCATACCCCTTCGCCCCCACCACAACCGCTGATAGGCCATCCCCGCCTATCAGCGTTTCAAACCTCCACCCCATGCAGGTCGCTACCCTCTTGGGTCGTATCCTGCCCTGTGCAGCCCAGCTGCCGCAGATCTGGCTCATGAAATCCTCCCCCTTTTTCCTTTCTCAAATTTTCCTCCCAGATCTAGAATATATAGACAATTTGGTTTAAATCCAACAAAATTGTAAACCACCAGATCTTGGCCAGATCTAATCTTTCACACATGCATGCACATTTTCCCTATCATGCAGAGGTAGTGGTGACCCCTTTGGGTTTGTAAAATAAATATGATAAATAATATACTAGAATATGTCTAGTTCACTAAACAAGTTCTCTAGAAAGTTTTACAACTCCAAATAACCTGAAACCACTTTGCATTGAAAGGTACCGTCCCTACCTTTCATGTCCCATTCGCCCATAGTCTTTTGCTTCCTAGTTTGCTGTTAGCAAAAATAACAAAACAAAGCCTTATTTGCATTTAGAAAATTCCCTAGGTAAAACTAAAGAAGGTTTTTATATAATTCCAACTCCTATTAGACACACATCACAATATCTTACAAAATCCAGTAGCTCATAATTTTATGAGTCACTGTTAAATTTTGGTGAATTAAACTCTTCTGTGCATGGTTTATTCACCAATAAAATCACTACAGTAACTATGCAACTCCAAAAAGGTTGATTCCAATTTCTTCGGAAAGGTATTCTTAGTTCCTAACATGTGTCCTTGGAATCACCTAAAAATCTTTTGTAACATAAATCTGCTGAAAAAGACAAATCCCATCCAGTACTGCCTTTGGGGATTTCTCAAGGGCATTATGGTAATTTTTTGGAGGTGATTACAACTCCTCTTGAATCAGTCCACCAAATACTAACTAATAACCCAAGGAAATAATATTTGGGACTCCATAACAGTTCTGGTGAATTATTTCCTAAAACTAGGGTTTTATCCACTATAAATCATTTATAAATCAAAGGAAATTGATAAAATAGTGCAACCACTTTTGTTGGATTCATTTTATCAATACCTATCTGATGGTATCATTTTTGTACAATGGTATCATAAAGATCAAGACCTTGGTCAAGAACCCCTCGTAGGTAGTTCCTAAACTTCAAATCGAAAAGGATCCCTCCTTTGTATGCCTCCAAATCTCCTCCCAATCCAATCCAATCAAACCTCCAACATCCTACTGATGTACGTCATGTAATTATCTTTTTATTGCTATATTGTTTGATTCTTGTATGCCTTGTATTGATTGGTGTATTGTTTGCTTGCATGAATGCTCAATAACGGCGATAGTTGCGATTGTGTGACGCCGAGAAGAAGGAAGGATCGGGTTATTCTTATTATTGTTATATTTTGTATTCTGGATTGTAAGGAAGTCAAGGGACATCCCTCTTGTCATATTCAAGCTACCTTCTTACTCATACATCTTGTCCTATTATTTTATCTATGCACATTTTATCTACTCATATATGCAGCTGCATATGTTTTACTATAGTATACTTTATATGGGGAATGTTTGGCTCCCCCAAATAATTACCCCTTAGTACCATTAGGTACAATCCATTTGTATAATATCTACCTTCCCTTAGTATGGTAGATGGTGTTTAACACCATAACCCCTTGGAGACCCGTTTTAGCCTAAACAAAAGTGTAGGATGGGAAGACCCCGGGAAAAGACTTACAAAATGTTTTATGAGAAAAACCTTAGTGAGGCTTGGCCTACCAAGTGGATTGGAAAATGAGAATGGTTTTGTTTTAAAAAAAGCTGGACAAAGGATGGAGGAATTTTTTTACAAAAACACGCCCGGCTGTACAGTTCCTAATGCTTGAGCCATTAACCCGTGCAACCACATTACTATGGAATGGGACGGGGCTGGGCTAGAAGTTTTTCTGATCCGGTATAGGCGCCTCACACTACTGCAGGGGCAAACAATCCCCGAAGGGTGGGCCTTCTTTGTTCAACGGGCCATGCATAGCATCGACCGGGAGAAGGAACGAAGGGTCTACGGGCCTCCGCGCGATACTATGAGCCCCTCATTGAAAGTGCACACCCGCCAAGGTGCAAAATGCGCTCTGGTTGGCTTGGTTAACTATATAGGGAGTCCCGGTTTTGAGGGGATTAACTTCATAGGGTAGGCACTTGTATCAGAGAGGGCATTCGGAAGGTCTTGACCGGTTATTCGACCCACGATCGGTGTAGATCAGGGATGGGTAATTGGATGGTGTGGGTACAGTGTACAACCTCTGCAGAGTGTAAATCTATTCGAATAGCCGAGTCCTCGGTCATAGACGGTTATGATGGTTGCTGTACGGGGGTGATGGTTTTCTTTTCAAAAAGGACTTTGGAAAAGCAATGGCTCAAAATTGTTTTGACCATGAGATGGTCGGGAAAATGGAGGAAGGAGTTTGGTCATGATATGAACGGGAGGAGAAACAAATGGGTGACCCAATCCTAGTGTTTTCCTAAAACTTTTCAAAAAGGTTTCCAAATTTTTTTACAAAAGTTTTCAACAAAGATATAGAGACATGCTATATCTACAAGAGAAACTAATTTACAAAAGAACCTCTTATGGAGCCATCCTACCACAGCCATACTACATATCCTTTACTTATTGTTATCTTAAGTTGGCTTGCGAGTATATTCAAAGTACTCACCGACATTGTTCCTGGCTATATACTTGGCCAAATTGCAGATGTTAAGAAGGGACGAAGGTGCTGACGTCTATGCGAGCTAGGCCATCTTCCCAGTCAGTTGCTTGTAGGTTAAGGCATGGGCTCTACGCTGAAGACTTCCGCTATTTGTGTTGTATTCGCCATAATGGCCACTTTGTAAGTTTTTGTACTCAGTACTGTATGGATGATGTAATGATACTAGTCGGTTATTCTCATGGCTCACTGATCATGGGAACGTGAATTGTATGCATAACGGGTATTCTCGGACCATAAATACGGGGTTCTACACAAACAACAAGGTTCAAGAATATTTTAGGCAACAAAATATTTTGGCTACATGACATAAGTTGGTGTGATAAATAAATTGATTTAAACTAAACACTAGTGTGGTGGTCCAACTACGGGGTTTACTTTAGATCATTCCATTCATCTTAGTTGATACCTCATGAACAAGATCATGGTACTCTTGGAAGAAATTCTTGCAGCTTGGTCACAAGTTCAATGGTGATGATGGTTCCTTCTAAGTTGTGTTTCCTTAGTCTCCAAGTCTTGAGTATTATTTTTATCTCACTTGAAGTACTTAGTGATGTCCAAGTTGAAGTCCTTGGTGAAACTAAAGTTGAAGTCATTGGTGATGGTGAAGTCTTTGCTCATGTTGAAGTTTTTACCCATCAAGTTGAAAAGGGAGAGATGTATAATGAAAACAAAATGTTGAGGAAAGAGTTTACAACATTGTTTGTAAATAAGTTTGAACAAAATACAACTCTTATTTTTCTAAGGGGTTTTGCCAATCCTAAGGTTACAATCCTACAGGCAACACAGTGCTCTAATACCATCTGTAAAGGTCTCAGCCTGATAAGGTAGAGGTCCCTGTGTTTACAGTGCTAGTCCCTGGATCGAATAGCTATCACCCACAATTTAAGATGTAATATCAAGAAACAAAGGTCATATTACAACTTATAACGAGGAATAAAATAGTTCATTACAACTTACATAGCTCATATGGCTATCTTATTACAAAACAGCAGATAAATCTATATAGCATGGAGTCCTTCATATTCATATGCCACAGGCAATCATGTTGGCTGTAGACTTGTAATCCCTACTCAACAAACTTAACTAACATCAAACAATAAGTTACAGCCACAAGGGTCAATACATTTGAATTGTATTGGAAAGTGATATCATATTGATAGGGAGAATCTAACATCTACATGAATATATGGCTAAGTGGAGTTTTGGCTGGCCTTTGCATAAAATAAGTTTTCCCTATCCTTTGAAAAAATAGTTTTCTCTTTTCAAAACATTTCATCACACAATGGCACACTGGAGTCACACCAGGTGCTCCCCTTGTTCACCCAACAAGTTTTAACTTAGAGAAATTGGGATGAGGAGATCCTTGATTATTTCAATGCCTTTGATGCTCAAAATGTCCATTGCCTGGGACACGGATAAGTTCTTAGGTTTTACCCTCTCGAGAGGTGGTGCACTTTTGCCACAAGACTGGACATGCATCGAGACGAGACTTTTCAAAAACAATCCCTCAGATCAGCATAGACGCATTCCACCTATCATCACTACCACCTTCTGTCTGCCTGTATGAGTTCTTGCAACCTATGTAGTCAAGGCAGAGCCCATATGCCATGTGTCTGCACTGGAAGCTTCTCAACACAAAACATCTCAAATCTCTTTAATCCTTGGTGACCATCCACAAGTGTTATACACAAGGTAAACCATAGACATGGGCCTTGTGTAACCACTCAACACAAACCATTCTTACCATTCCACCCAGGTGATTCATTCACTTAGTTGCTTTATTAATCAAAACTTAGTCATAGACTTTGCATAATATCATAGAATGAATATTCCACCCTTGAAATCTTTTATCTAGGATAAGCATACTAGCAAAACTTGTCTCTTCACTAAGGAAGATTCCTACCAAGATATATTCTATAGGATCTACTATAGCATAGCAATATACAAAATATAGTCCTATCATGCATACTACAAAAATATCACTAATGCAATATTGAAAAGATAGGACTTTTGATGACCAAAGTATCACTTGCATTTTTGTACAAAATCTAGGTACACTCCTTGATCTTTCAATTGTCAAACTCTTCAAAGTTCACTACAATTCAATCAAGCAAGGCACATATTCAAAACTAGCATTCAAACAATTCACCACATAAAATGATAAAAACAAGGAAATGCATGTAAGCATGCAAAAGGTTGTTTTATTGAAAAAGTTGTTTCTAAGAAGGTTCTAAACATTTCAAAACACCTATTGGTCATTTATCAAAGTGGAAAATCGTTTGAAAACAAGTTAGTAAAAATAGCCCTTTTTAAATCATTTTTGTTTTACTAGAAATGCTTTTATGCAAAGGAATAATTCCTTGTATTAACAAAATATATTTTTAAATTCAAATGTTAGGGTTTATGGTCAGAGGGTTCAAAACAAACAATTTGCAAAAAATTTCACTCAAAAATCATTTTAAAACAATTTTCCTATTCAATATAGTCCTATTAATGTTTTGGAAAAACACCTAATTTTTCAGAAGCAAATAACCAAACCAGGGCTATAGTTGCAAATTTTACATTTTCTTGATTCCATTGATATAAAATTTGTAATATTTGGACATACAGATCAAAATTTTGGATTTTACAAATTCAATCAACTAATAGATCAAATTCTATTTTTAAATCAACAGCTTGGCCACGTGTCTTGTTTTAATTGGCTGATACCGTTTCGTTTGGATCGAGCTATGCGTGCCGTAGGATCTAACTAGCATCGCATGGATCATATTAGCGCGTACCTATTCATTTAAGTGATCTATCACAGCCACAGGATCTAAATCTAACGGTCCATAACACCTTGACCAGGAACTGGCGGCACTGGCAGGTGACGCGCGGCGGCGGCGTTCTGCCTACGGTGGTCCAATGAATCTAGGAAGCGAGAGGAGAAAAGGAGGGGCTCACCGGGTGCGAAGGAGCGTGATGAAGCTCAACGTGGTCGTCGTTGACCAAGGGGCGCACGGGGTCGGCCTGAATCGCTTGGCAGAGCTAGCGTCGGTGTCGGGCACGCTCTAGCATCGTCGGAGGCGAAGCTACAGGGCATGAGAAGACACACAACAGGCAGCGTTTGACACGTAAGAGATTGGCGAGTGTAGGAGCATCAATTGGAGGGAGAGGGGAGGTCAGGGTTCACCAGGAGAAGTCACCGGAGTTGCGGGCTCTTTCGGTTGCCTGCATCTAGTGACGGGGTCGACGCTCTGAGGCACGAGGAAGCACGCGGTTTGGGTCAGAAGATGCGCACAGAGATGGGGAACATACTAGCTTGATCCAGAGAGCAAGGGGTGGCGCGTACTCACCGGAATTCGTCTGTGAGCTCGTCAGAGGAAGTGGCGTTGTGAGGGGAAATATGTGTAGCCTGGGGGTGCTCGGGGATGGGAGGTTGAGGGGAAACGGAGAGGAGGGCGAGGCTGTTAAGAGGGCGTGGTCGGGGGAAAGAATTACTGCACCATTTACACGAATTTATGAGGATTCAATCAGTCCAGAAACGGCAGAGGGGGAAGGGCGTGGTCACCGCAGGTGAGGACGACGATGAGGTGGAAAGGTGGGGCCTGGGAGTTAGTGGGGGCGCGGGTTGATACGCTGGTGAGAAAGATTCGCGGGGTAGAGAGAGGAGTGCCGGGTGGGATGCTATTGGGCTGGGGTAGGTGGGTTGGGTTCTGTTTTATTTTTTCCTTCTTATTTCTTTTCCATTTTCTATTTCCATTGTCTGTTTTCATTTGATTCAAATGATTTAAGCAACAATGTTAATTTAAATTCTTTTCCAAACTTTCAGTAGGTTTTTGTACTAGTTGTTTAGTGTATAAAAAGTCTATTTTATAATATTTCTAATATTCTCTTATGATTTATTATTTATTTAAATTAGGCATTTTGTCTTTATTTAAATAAAATTGGATATGGTTCAAACCCATATAATTTTATTCCAATAATCCTTTATTTGAATTACTATTATTCCAATTGCTTAGGGATTTGGCCAAGATTTAAATTGTCTTTTAAATATTTCTTATTTGTTTAATTTTCTCTTTATCTTATAAAATCCATATCTTTTTATTTATAGTTCCAAAAATAGCGATTCCACTTTGTATAATTTTATTTAATATTTATTTATCTTTTTAAATGCTTTTAGGATTACTTTGCTCACAAATTTGTGTTGATTTTTGTTAGGGGCTTTATTAGCCTTGGAAATTATTTCCTTATTTATTAAAATCATAAGTTTTTATCCATGGCTCCAAATTGAATGAAACGAATTTCAATGGTTTTATAATATTTTTTGTTTACCATTTTTGGTCATTTATAAATGTTTGTTGCAAAATTTTATATGGGATAAAGCCATAGTCTTGGAGTGATCTTGAAAATGATTTCTTTCCTTAATATTTAGGGTTTTGGTTTAACTTATCCATGTGTTTAGATTCAAGATTCTTTCCATGCATACATGCATTTTATTTGTTTGGAAATTTGTTTGTTGCCTTTTCATTCAAATTTTGTTTAAGTAGGGTTTTAATGTTTCCATTTAGAAGCAAAAAGTTTCTTTTCACCCTAAATTTCAACATTGGTTTCTTTTGTTTGATTATGTTTCACATTTCAAAATTTGGAGAATTTTGGGATGTGACATAGCAAGCTGCATTCCTTGCAGAGTCAAAGAATGACATATGCATTTCAGAGTTGGTGACCATGCAGAATCCTGAATCTTTGTGGTTGTCCTCCTTGTTTTTATACAGGTGGAGTTGTATCCACCAATATTCCTCTCCTTCATCCATCACTAGGAATCCTTTGTACACGGCTTCACCATGTATTCCCAAGCTAACCATGAGGTTTTGAGTGCCTTGGGAAAGTTCGTCTCACATTCTAAGGTGATGGTCATGAGTGGTCCCTTCTTGACGGCTTCGTTGATGGCGGCCATCTACAAATAGAGATGAGAATGAAGATTAGGAGAGGTTTTACGAGAAGAAAAGAGACAAGTGTGGAATTTGCAAAGAGATGCATTTTTTCCTAGTGGTTTCCTTAGTCTAATCCATCTTAGGGTCATAATCCTATAGGCAACACGGTTCTCTGATACCATCTGTAAGATCCCACCTTTTAAGGTAAAGGCCCCTGTGATTGCAATTACAGTCCCTGGATCGAATTGCTAGCATCCACAATTAACATGAAGTACACAGATACAAAGGTCATTAGTACATCGTAATATCCAGAGATATAATAGTTCTTATAACTCATTAGCCTAAGGCTAATACATAGAGTTCATAGTAATTAACAAAATAAATAGAGTCTTCATCTTCATGTGCCACATGCAAACATGTTGAGTGTAGAATCATAACCCTAGTCTCCATCAGAGTAACCTGCAACATCATAAGTTACAGCCATAGAGGGTCAATACATTTGGAATTGTATTGGCAAGTGATACCATAGTAACATCTAATAACTATATGATTTTGGCTAAGTGTAGTTCAAGCTAGCTTTGCTCAAAATAAGATTTTTCTTATTAGTTGAAAACACTAAGTTTTTGTTTGACAAAAACACCCAAGGAACCACCAATAGACATTGGTGAACCTTTACCCATGTTCAACCACAAGTTTTAACTTAGAGAAATTGGGATGAGGAGATCCTTGATCACTTCATTGTCTTTGAGGCTCAAAATGTCCGTTACCGGGGACACAACTAAGTACTTAGGTTTTACCCTCTCGAGAGGTGGTGCACTTTCCCCACAAGACTCGACATGCATCGAGACGAGACTTTTCAGAAGTATTCCCTTAGAACACCATGGACGCATTCCATCCTATCAACACTACCACCAACTGTCCATCTGGCTAAGTTCTTGCAACCTAGTTGGTCAAGGCAGAGCCCATATTCCATGTGGTTGCACTAGTGTGGCCATCCACAAGTGTGATACACGAGGTAAACCATAGACATGGGCCTTGTGTAACCACTCAACACAAACCAATCTTTCCATTCCACCCAGGTGATTCATTCACATGTTGTTTTATTAATTCGAAAACATAGTCATAGATTTTGCATAATTTCATAGCATGAATAATCCACCCTTTTTTTCTACTGGCTAGGCTAAGAATACTAGTATAACAAGTTTCTTAACTTAGGGAAAAATTACTAAGACAATATCTATAGGATTTACCCAAGCATAACATACACTTAGAAAATAATCATGCAAATCCTACTCAAAATATCCCTAGTGCATAGATAAAATAATAGGAAAAAAAATGAAGCATCACTTGCCTTGGTAGTTGGGGGAATAGGAACAATCCTCACAATCACAATCACCAAAATCTACCACTAAATTCACATTCAATATACAAACAAAAATATACATGAATGCATGAAAAATGCAAATGAATGATTTGTCACACTTTCCAAAACAAGATAAACAGTACTGAATACAAATCATACTTTCTAAGGTCCAAATAAACCAAAATTTACTTAAAAATAATTTTCTAAACAATTTATATAGCCAAAATAAGCCTACAAATGGTTCTACATAAAATCCTAAGTTTTCAGAAGCAAATGGTCAAACCAAGGCCATAGTTGTAATGAGCTCATTTTTCTGAATCCATTGATATAAAATTTGTAATTTTTGGACAAACAGATCAAAATTTATAGAATTTACAAGTTTGAATTTCTAATAGATCAAAATTCAGATTTTAAATCGAAAACAGTGAAACGCGGCAGCTTCAGGTTGGAGCATACCGGTTCGCGCGGATCATGCGCGCGTGCCGTTAGATCTAAGTTGCATCATGCGGTCCAGATCTAGCCATACCAATTCGCTGCTAGCTTCTAATCTAGGCCACTGGATCTAGATCCAGTGGACCACATCTACTCGACCAAAAGGCAGCGGCGCAAATAGCTACCGCAGCGGCGACGCCTCTGACGGTGACGCGTCGGCGAGGCCAGGGGGCAGATATGGGGTGCTAGGGCTTACCAAGGTCACGACGTCGAGGTGAAGCTCAACGTGGTCATGGTCGGTGCGGGGCCGCACGGACACGAACATAATCGCTTGCCGGCGTTTATCCAGTCGTCAGGTGCTCCTAGTTGAACACAAAGGAGACGACCTAGGGCACCAGGGTACAAGCTGTAGGAATCAGGAGGTGCGCAAGGACATAGCGAACACAATCGCATGAACCAGAAGCTAAGGGGAGCGCGGGACTCACCATGATAGCTCGCAGGAGCTTGTCGGTGCTGCGGCAGTTCGGCGCAAAATCTAGGGGTGTGCACGCGGGTGAGATGGATAGAGGGGGAGGGAAAACCCAGGTGGGATTAGTGGGCCACAAGGGGGGTTGGGCCAGATAGTTTGCGCCTCTTATTTATTTCTCCTTTTCCTTTTTTTCTTTTCTATTTTGAATTTATAAATAGAATTTAAATGGCTATTTCAAATCGATTTGAAATCAAACTTTCACCAAATTTTTCTATGCTGATCCTAGTACCCAAATGTATGTCAAACACATCTAAGCATTCAAAAACCATTTTTAGGTCATAAAATAAAATATAAACCATGCCCCATGTATATAATAAAAGGGGTTTAAATATGGTTCTATTAGGTTTTTTGTTTTTGAATTTTTTTGTACAAGATCAATATGCCATGATGATATGAATGCAAAAACATGATTTTGCATTTGATGAAAATTGGGATGTTACAATATATCAATTACTACTTCACCTCAAGTGTTTACTATTCTCTAAAAGGAATAATACTACTTTTACAACTCAATGCTTCTCTAGTATGAGCTTGGTTATACTATATTAACTTTAGTTACCTCAGTAGCTCACACTTCCACTTAGTCTTACATAACTATAACTTGTCATGGCTAATCTTAAGATAATATATCTATACCAGATTTTAATCATATTCTATCCACCATTGTCACTTATGCATCATGTAATCAATCACTCTTAGTGACTTAAGCATGATCATTATAATCATTTGATCATTTATGGTTTAAGTTTCCAGTTGGCTAATCAAGGCTTTATCAATACAACATTATAGTTGTATTACAATTATATTCTTAGTATCTCTATTGGACTAAGAGATACTATTCATTGTCTATGCCTACTAGATCCATTAAAATTACTCCTTGGTAACTATCTCCAAAATTCATCCTTATGATCCACTTTGTTACCACATATATCTTTATTTCATATAACTCTTTTGTCCATTCATAAGTGAGTTAAGTACATCAACTATCTTATTGAATTGATTCTCTTCAAACACCCCCATCCTACAGATGATATCTAGAACTAGCATTCCTACTTACCTCTTCTTACTTATTTCTCTAAAGGCTTTAAAGTGAATGCTATTACATGTACAAGAGTTGATAGATTAGGAATTGATAGGCTAAGAATTGATATATCAACAGTTGATTACTCAACATTGATGTTCAGCAGATATTAGAATAAGGTTCAATAGAGATGATAAGGATTAGTATTGAAAGAAACATATGTGGTGAATGGTCTTGACTTGGTTTCCTTCATAGTCTCATAAATCAAAGAATTAAATGATTAAGAACTACCATGATGCTCATGGTAGGAATGGATAAGAATAAGATAGGTCAGGATTTAGTTATTGGATTCTTGTTACTTGAGTTATATACTTAACTTGGTATTATGAGTTGTTGTAATGAATACCATGAGATGATATCTAAAAGATCAGGTATCAATCATTAAGCAATGTGTTGTGGTTTAAGTTTTATTACATTTGGTCTACCCTTAGATCAAATGATATTTATCCAAAATAAGATTTTAGCAAAGGTCATATTGAAACTTATCGCAATTAACTTGATGATCTACTTCAGTTCCACCAAGTTAAGAGAAGCTTCAATAACTTTGACAAGTTTTGTTCAAAAGCTTGAAATTATTTGGATTTTCGATGCATGGATGCAATGAAGACATCTGAGTTTAGTTTATTTCTAAGCTCTAATGATGGGATGTTATAGACTCTCCCCCTTAAAATAAACTTCGTCCCTAAAGTTTGTAATCTCATGTTTCGAAATGAGGAATTAACTAGTATTGATCATGACAGTTCTCGACTCCATGGTAATCTCAAATATGAATAATTGTGGTATCCCATATACAATTCTTTTTCCTTTAATCCTCTTAATGCTCGACAATATCCAACTGTCGTTTCCAACTTATCCTATAGATTCTTTTACGTTAAATCCTTAGGATATGTCCTCATTATAAAATCCTTACATTGGAACCTCTTCTTTAGTTCATTAAATAGACTAATTATATTCCTAATCCAACTCCTTTAGTTGATCATCGATATTCCTTTTATATACTACGTAAGGTCTAGGGAGTCTCACTGGAATAGGGTTTTAAATTCTATTAGACAACAGTTGTGGCTAAAATACTATAATTGGGTTTTTCTATAACATGTTTTATACTTGTAGTCCTTCCGAATATTGGTTTTGAACATATTTAGTTCATTTCCATCGGAGATTCCTTTAGAACTAGTCCATTAAGGTTAATATATTTAATATTCTTCGATCCTTCATCCGGATATACTCCAAAGAGTACTTTTATCATGATTATTTCTTATATCCTTATGAAAATAAGGCTTAATATTATACTAGTTTAGTATTTATTCTCCAACCTCTACTCGGGAAGTCAGTGTCAACACCCGGATTTTTAATCCTAGATGCCTGTTATGCCATACATCACAATCCCAGGATTATCATTTTTGCGAGACATAACAGATTGGTACCATAGTTCATCATCCATTACAAATCATAATAAAGTCTTACAAATAAATAATCTCATGATCCAGTCTTAATACAATCAACGCAGCGGAATAATAATAAGAGTAGTGTGGTCAAAGCTCCATCTTCAGGGTCACAGGCAATGCTGATGATGGGAGATGATCCTAGTTGTCATAGACTTCCTATTGTCCATCATCCTGGTATTCCTCCTCATAGTATGGCCATCGGAATAGCCAGGGACAAAGCCATGAGTACTCTTTAAGTACTCGCAAATTATCACTAACAAGTAAAGTGGTTCAAGTAGGAATACTAAGATCTAGGTTGTTTTGCAAAAATCCAGGTTTATCTCTAACTGAGTTTAGAAGCAAAGAAAACTAACTTAAAGTTTTACAACACCTAAGTGGGAACTTAGTTTTCATGTTCACAACCCTGTTGTGGTCAAGTCAAAGTCATGATTCATTTCACAAGTCATTTTGAAAACATCAGATGACGGAACATTATGGCCACTCCAACTGTCTGTAACCGCAGACGTGGCTATTCGAATAGTTTGACACTATGCAGAGGTGGTACACTTTCACCACAACATTCAATACATCCGTCAGGAACAATCCTGAATCAACATACTTAGTATGCGGATAATCAATCCTATCCTTTCAATTACACACCCTAGTATAGGCACCTTCCCTATTAGTTTGGCCTCCCAACCATGACCATCTGTCATCATGGGAACTACACAGGTGGACAATCATAACAAGGTAGCCTCAGCCCAAACCTCTTCCGCAAGGGAACCCATACTAAGATATATAAACTTTTAGGCAAGCCCTACCCAAATTCGGGTATTGTGGTTGTACGGTAAAATTGGAATGGTATCGCATCCGAACACAACCATCAGTTTTATAAAAGGGGCTAAGGCTCATGCCTCAACATTTTCATCATCAAATCATCTGGTGTTGATAACACATGTCAAAACATTTCATTAGAATAACTCATCATTCTAAGGTTTTCATAATCATTTTCACCAAGTATTCCCATCTAAAGTAATCAAGTTTTATGCTTAGCACTAGCCACTAAGGTTTGGGATAATCACTAATGAAGGGTGCTAATCAATTGTGAATTACCTAATTCTAATCTCATGCCTCATTATGACATCTAGTTCTAACTAACTTAGGCCAAGTTTTATGCTCTTTATTCTACCTCTAATATCCTTCCAAAATATCACAAACACTAACTAGAAGTAAATAAAGAACTTTGATAAAGAAGAAAAAATAACAAAGCTTGCAAGTAAAACTGGGATTTGGTATAATCAAGTGGTATAACCAAATATTCCTAAGACATCTAGTTTGCATTGTTATCATGCAAGTGTTAGCTTGCAAAGTTCTAGCTTTCCTTGAGTAGTACAGTGGTTGAAGTTCTTCGCTCCTTCCTCTTCGTAGTAGTCTCCTTTATCTTCGCATCCTTGGTCGGTACTAGCGTCTATAAATAAATACGAGGTACACAATCACCAAACAATAATTAACTACTTCTATTTGGCACACAAAGGTTCACACTAGATGATCTAGCATCATCAAAATCATCACATGGATTAAAGGCTTAGTCTTATTCATTTTATTTTAGAAAAGTAATTTCTACTCATTGAAAACTACTTAAGATTTATTCTCCAATTAAAATATGGGATCATGTTGACACATGTCATCACCACATATTTCAATACTTGGGAATGTGATTTAAAGTGGTGTCACAATTTAATAAGGTTTAACCTTATTATTTTAATTAATTAATGTGACTAGAAATGCCTATGGGGCATTCTTTTATTACTTGTCCATTACTACTACAAGTAAACCTAGATATTTTTATATATTCATAAAGGTCTTATCAAATGTAATTTTTGAGAGTTGGAATCAACTCAAAAGCATCTATGGTTGATTTTTGAAAAATGTTTGAATACAGAAAAGTATCTGTATTGTTATTTTTACTATAGATGATCAATAATTTCAAATGGTTTGAATCCAACGGGCTTGGATTAAAAATTTCAATACCTTTCTAAAAAAATTGTTTTCATGCAATTTGATTCAGTAAAACTCTCTGAATTGATTTTTGAATCAACAGACAAAACTAGAGTTTGAACTAATTGGAAAAATCTATATTTGAACTAACTGGGTCGCGCGGGAACTAACTGGGCCGGCCCACTGCGCACAGCGCAGTGCGCGGGTTGAGTTAAGTGGTGACCCCACGCGTTAGTGACACTGTCTACGCGAAGCGTTACAGGGCAATCTGGACCGTGCGATGAACATCTAATCTAACGGCTGGGGTGTGTCATCTTCGTCAGGCAGCGCCGGCGAGACTGAACCCTAACACGGCGGTGGGGGTCATGTGAGGCACATCAGGGCTCTAGCTAGGGTCGGCGTTGGGGGCGAACGACATTTTCGATGATGACGGTTCGAACGGTGGCTGTGGCAGCTCCTAGGGCGGCTCCAATCAACGGATCCCCTTCTCCTCGTCCACGGCAGACTTCGGTGAAATTCTGCCGACCCGGTGCTCGCCTTGCTCTGGGGAAGGGTAAGTGGTGCTCTATGAGAGGTGGGGAGTGGAATGGTGTGGCGAATTGAGGCTGGGGTGGCCTCCTTTTATAGCCAAGCGAGAGGGGCGGTGTGGCACAGGCAGAGCTCGTCAGGGTCGGCGGTACAGATAGCTAATGGCATGGCGGAGGGTGTAGGCTGGTGCGATGTCTCCCGGCGATGCTCAACGACTTAATGGTGCGACAAGGGGAGGTCGAGGATGGTCGGGAACGGTCGACGCTCTGCGCGGCACCGACGGTGGTTTTGACGACGCACGGGTGGTACGGGTCGCGCGGCGGCAAACGGGGATGTCTAGGAGGTTCCTAGGGTCGTGGTGATTGTAGGCACGGGCGACAAAGGGGAGGCGCGGCGTGTGCGAGCGTGTTGGGCGCGGCGCTCAGGATTGCTCTCGGCATGGCGCAGAGACAATGGGCGTAGCGCGTTCTTTGTGGTCCAGTGCCTCACTGCGTGTGAGGGCTAGACAGTGGGTGGCGGTGGACGTTGGGCTGCCTCCTGGACATGGTGGCTAGGCATGGTGAAGGATCGTGCTAGTTTGCCATGGTCGGCTGGCAAGGGGGTGCTCGGGTTGCCTCAGCACTGGTGCAAGGGTAGGGTTCTACCTTGTTCAATGCTGGTGTGCTCACTTGGGGGACTAGGGTGAGCAAAGTGAGACAAGGTTTTGAATGATCACTTCTCAAAAACAGTGAAAGTTTGCCCAGTTTGATTTATGTCTACCAAGTGTTTCACAAAATGGCCAAAAGAACTTTATATTTAAATTTTTGGATGAAATTTGGTGGGTGCTCTAGTCACATACTTGGTATTATCTGGTTGTTTGGATTTGTCAGAGTGAACTGGTTTGGTTGGGTTTTGAGAAATGGTGATCTTACCATATGAACTAGATTCAATTTTGAATTTTCCTTGGCATAGATTTGTAAATTGTTTATGTTGGTTTGCAAGGTGGTATTGGGTTCACTTTTACTTGGTCTAGCAAGGGGTGAAAAGAATTGGATTTGTTTCTGTTAGAAATCTTGGACTAGAAACACTCAAAGTGGTCTAGTGGTTAACTTTGGTCAAAATGACCATTAGATCATATTGTTTATTTTTGAATTTCTATTGATTTGATTTTGCTTGGAAATGATTTAGATGGTGTTGTTCTCATCTTTAAACCAATCCTTGCTATTCTTAAAAATCAAACAAGTCATTGCAAGCATTCATGCATTCATCACATAGTATTCATATTTATTTTAATTAACCAAAAGTTTTTGTTAGTCCTTATATTGGGTAATTGGAACTTGATAACCTTGATTAATATTTTTGGGATGTTACAGTCAGATCACACTACTTCAATTTTACTGTTTAATCTCTCCCTTGGGGTTTCCTAGTGGTCTCTATAACTAGGATGTTGGTGTCTGTCTAACTTATACTCTAAGTATTGAAGGTTTCATGAAAGAACTTACGGTAAACCCACAAAATTACGAATCTTCAAACTGAATCTTCCAACATTATTTGTCTTACATACTATTTGGACATTCTCTCTTTGGTAGGTCTAACCTCACGAAGCGTCTCGAAAGACGGTTGCTTTAATTTCATCTCCTTTATGTCTTACTTAACTTACACCAATTTTTATGCTCTTGATGAAATAACAAGATGATCTGGTTAAAAAAACCAAATACCAGTTGTGGACCATCCTAGGGTGTATGGATTACCCTATGGGTTTTGATGTACTACTTGCATTCTCTCTGAATTGTCAAAGCTTGAATACCACTTTGGTTTAAAGATTACTTATTCGCACCTATTCATGATACGTCCATGAGCGATTCATTACTACTTCATCGGCTTCCTAGCAACATCACCTACTTTGGGTGAACTTAAATTCATCACTTATTGTTGCTCCATACATTTTCTACACTAATCTTCCTTCTTATTGCTGGCTAAT
Organism: Avena sativa; assembly: GCA_916181665.1. Classification (NCBI taxonomy): domain Eukaryota; kingdom Viridiplantae; phylum Streptophyta; class Magnoliopsida; order Poales; family Poaceae; genus Avena; species Avena sativa. The sequence continues at coordinate 204,917,837 of OV702281.1, read as the reverse complement.
AATGACCTGAACTTGATCCATCCTTGAAATTGTGTTGATATTCCTTATATTTGGCTTCATTCTTCATGAAAGTCTTCATCTTGGTCTTCGGAACTTGTCACTCCCTTACACGAATTCCCTTTTCTATCTAGATCTATAACATCAAGTAATAACTTGATGATGCAACATGCATTTGCACACAAGTCAAACTTCATGTACAGATCTACTCAATCAAGAAGATCCAAGAAAAACCAATAAATCCAATTATGTTACATATAACACAAAATATTCTAAGCCCGTAATATAGTAGTTGAGTATAGTATCTCTAGAATTCAGGCTTAGTTGTGTAGTATATGAAACCTCCTCATATAGGTTTACATCGTGATACTTAGCACTTAAATGGTCAAATTATTGTTTGTATTAATATTTACCCAAATTGCTTAATTGCAACAGGATAATTTTTAAGCAAAGTGGTCTCAATTTGGTTTTGACTTACTTTTTGTCTCACTTTTGGAATGACTAACTATAATCAACTTTTATTTATTTAGTAACTAACCTCACATGATCTCTCAAAACGACTAATAAGTTTCTATTGAACACCTAAAATTAAATATTATTAGAAATTATGGGGCCTATGACTTCTATCATAGTTCTACCATGTTATTTTCCTACGTTATTTCAAGATTATTTACTAAGTACTTTTCATATTTACACCTATATCATGGTTTCAGAGCTAATATCACCATGATCTCCTTATGTTTTATATATTCATCATGATCTAAGAGCTAACCTCACTATGATGTAACATCCCTAAAATCATGTTTCAAAACTCATGCATATCATCCATGCATCCATGAGCATTTAGGGTTCCATTTCAAAACCAATTCAAAAACAGGAGCATCTCATGCTCATTATTTTATGTGAGCAACTATTAATCTATTGCCACTCTCAATTGAGGAGTTTATTTGTTTTATCCAAGCTTTGCTTGCTCTCTTGTTGTTTGGTTGAATGTTAGTGCCTGGACCAAAACTTACAAAACAGATATGGTTTTAAAACCATTTTCAAAACTTATTCATATCAAGTGCTAGGTAACTATTTATTTTGTTTATTTCAAAGGGACCAAGCAAGTACAGAGAGACCACATGGTTTTGTGCACAAAAATATGAAGGATACACTCTACAAAAATCCATAAAAGATTTGAATTCGAATTGCTTTGAATTTGTTTGAATTTGATTCCTGGAAATTCAGTCAGAAAAAGAAAAAAGATAAGAGAAATGGAAAAAGGCTGGCGCTAGCATTTGAGCCCAATAGCAGAAGCAGGCCACTAGCCAGCCCACCCGGGAATTCCCTCTTTCCATGTTTTTCTCACCGCCCCTGTGCTACCTAAACAGACACTGACTGGTGGACCATCTCCACGCCAGCCCCTTCTTCCCCAAATCCCGCGCGCAGACGCCGTCGCCGTCCGTTTCTTCCCCCTTCACTGCCGTGATGTTAATCCACTTAATGGACGATGAATGCGAGCGCAATCTCCGCCCCTGCTCCGGCTATAAGATCCCCTCCCCTCGCTGCTCATTTCCCCTCACTCACCAACCACGGAGCGCCGCTAGGCTGTCCACAATCGAGCTCGCACCGACGCTGTCCCGAACCACTCCGGCGAGCCATCACGGTAAGCCTCGTGCGCGCCTCGCTCTCTGTTTCATGCAAGCTTGTCCGCTATCACTTTGCACATCTCCCGACGCTCGCCATTTGCTTTATTCCGCACCTGAGCGTCGACTTCGTCGAGCACCGCAAGCTCCCGATGCCGTCTCCAACTCCGACAAAAATTTCGGTGAGGTTCGACCGCCCCGTGCCTTCCCCTTGAACCTATCATGTTCGCTTGAACGATGTGCACACACTGATGCCTTCCTTTTGTGTTAGGGCGGATCAGAACGTCACCAATGTCGCCGTACACCAAAGCCCGACGTTGTCCCCGACTCCGACGAGGTTCCACGGCCACAGCAGCACGCCCCCGTCCCCACGACGACCACGTTGAGCTTCCTCATGTGCGTGCGAGTCTGGTAAGCATCACCACTGTCCCCAGCCCTCGCTAGATTCTCCGATCCATCGCCGGCAGAGCCTCGCCGCCGTTCTGGCCATTTGCGCCGCCGGGTTTTGGTCAAGATGATTAGATCCGCTGGATCTAGATCCAGCGGTTTAGATTAGAAGCCAGGCGAAGAGGTACGGGAAGATCTGAGCCATGCGTTTTAGTTAGATCTGAAGGTGCGTGAGTGTGATCCGTGTGAATCGGTATAGTCCAATCAAATGCGGCCGCGTGGCATGTTCTTCGTTTTAAAATTTTGAATTAGATCAATTAGTTGGTTAAACTTGTTTAATTCATAACTTTTGATTCCCACATCCAAATTTGACAAATTTTATATCAATGGAATCAGGAGAGAAAATCATTTCCATTTATGTAATTTGTTTAATATTTTGCCTCTGTTAAAATAGTTGTTTTTGCAGAAATATTTGTAGGCATAAATTGAGTATAGTAATTATTTGGAAAATGTTTTGCTATTCAAATAAAGTTTATTTAGCTTGTTTTGTACTTGTTTATGATTCGGTACAGTGCACTTGTCTTGTTTGGTGTATAAAATCATCACATGGCATATTGCATACATTCATGTATTTTTGATTGTATTATTTGTGTATGTGATTTTGTGCCATTATTTTATGTGTAGATTTTGGTGCAAATAGTGATTGTGATTGGGAGGATTGTAGCTACTCTCCAAACTACCAAGGCAAGTGGTGCTTCATGATTTATTCCTACGTTTTTCAACTATGCATTAGAAATATTTTGCTAGCCTTGCATGAATATTTTGGTCTATATGCAATGCTTGGGAAATCCTAGTAGTTGCAGAATTGCCAGAAATTTCTAAGTTAATATTATTGTCAATGCCATGCTTAGCCTAGCTAGTAGCAACCAAGGGTGGTTATATAATCCTGCTATGAGAAAATATTTCTAAGTCTTTGGACTTGTGTTTTGTTTAATAAAAAACTAAGTGAATGAATCACCTGGGTGGAATGGAAGGAATGGTTTATGTTGAGTGGTTACATAAGGCCCATTTCTATGGTTTACCTTGTGTATCTCACTTGTGGAAAGCCACCCAGGAATAAAGGGATTTGAGATGCCATATGTTAAGAAGCTTCTAGTGCAGCCACTTGGCAATATGGGCTCTGCCTGGATCACATAGGTTGCAATAACTTAGCCATTTGGACAGTTGGTGGTAGTGGGATGATAGGTTGGAACGCGTCCATTTGGGTCTAAGGGAAGGCTTCTGAAAGGTCCTGTCTTGGTGAAAATCAAGTCTTGTGGGGAAAGTGCACAACCTCTACAGATGTAAGAATCTAAGTACTTAGCCATGTCCCTGGTATTGGACAACTTGAGCATCAAGACATGGAATCTATCAAGAATCTCCTCATCCCAATTTCTAAGTAAAAACTTGTGGTTGAACAAGGGTGAAGGTTCCCCAATTTCTATTGGTGGTTCCTTGGGAAAGTTTTTGTCAAAGAAAAACTTAGTGATTTCAACTGATAGGTAAAACCTATTTTGAGCAAAGCAAGCCTAAGCTACACTTATCCAAAATGCATATAGTATCTAGTCTACAAATATTCTACTAAGGTATCACTTGCCAATACTATTCCAATGTATTGACCCACTGTGGCTGTAACTTGTGATGTTGTAGGTTACTCTGATGGTGATTAGGGGTTATGAGTCTAGACTCAACATGCTTGCCTGTGGCACATGAAGATGGAGACTTATTTATCTTATTATATATTTGAACTCTTGTATTAGGCCTGTGGCCATGGAGTTTGTAAAAGACTATGTTTGTCTCTGGAATGATATGTAATAATGACCTTTGTTTCTATGTAGTTCATCTTAAACTGTGGATGCTAACATTGATCTAGGGACTAGCATTGCAATCACAGGGATCCTTACCTTTATAAAGGGAGGGATCTTACAGATGATGACTCCACTTCTTATATTTGCTATTATTGATTCTTAACATAATTTCACTTCATCACGTAGAATTATCAAGTGAATCCCACATGATTTACTTCCCATAACAACTATATATGCTCTAATGGTCTTGATCATGTTGTCTATTGTTATCAATTAACAATAAGATTTTTACCGTCTTAATTGAATTCTATGGTTAGACTACACCATTTAAACTACTCCATACGATATCTTACACTTAGTCATAATCTACCTTGATACTTTAACTTACTTAAGACATCCTAATGGTATTCTATCTTCTTAGGACTAGCACTATACTGAGAAAACATGGATAACTACTTCTAAGAAAGATGATTTAAGCATATGGTGACACAGTTATCCTCCAGAAGATACTCATCACAATTCATATGAACATTTGGTTTAGGTAAGATGGCTTCCTAGTCACTATCCAACCTACATATCTCCTAAAAGGGTTTCAATCCTAAGGTCAAAGCATATGCTCTTATACCAGCTGTGGTGACCCAGCATACCACTACATGATGTAGTACACTATAGTCGTTGACATAACACCAATGGAACACCGTCCACTAGTATTACATCCCTCAAAGTGGTACAACATAAACACAATAGGTCCAAGACAAGACTATAGGTTACAACTCAACTCTTTAAAAAATATCCAGAGAACACTCTATGTTAAAGAGAGAGAAAGAAACTTCTTACAAAGAAGAACCATAAATAATCAAATTATAACTATCATACTAAAAGACTAGTATTTAAACTATCGGGCTTGCATTGCTGTTATTGCAATACTCTACAGAAATAGGTTCTATGGCTAGGGATTATAATCCTATCTAATCAGCAACTTCGTCTTTACTTTAGTTGATGTATATGTTGGCTTCATTAACCTCATTGAAAAACTTGAGTTGTTGATGATGATTCCCTAGAGCATAAGTTGATGTAGACGTCGTCTTATTGGTTTCAAAATCTAGCAAGGGTCAAGAAGATACATTGAGTATGAGTGTACTCAGCAAGTTCACTAAATAGGATTGTATGATGCACTAACTACAGCCATAGACCATAGGTCGTAGGAAATGGAGGTTTTTGTAAACATTTCTTCAAAGGTTGCTTTCATTCTGAAGAACTATGTCCGTTAGCCTTCATAGGTTTACCAGAACTTTCATGGAGTCCCTTTCCTGCCGCGTTCGTAGCTCCTTCTAAGTATAGGGAGTAACAACTTATAGTTCTAAGACACTTCAGAGGTGCGTTACCTTACTCATGAGAGACCTTACCTTTGTTGCACATCCAAGTTGCAGGCTAAGATCCAAGCCAATCACTGCCCTTGTACGCGACCACGCATGTCTACACGATCCTTCGGACCGAGCTACATCCGTTAAGCCCCCTTTCGAGCAAGCTATAATCCTGATGAGTTCCTAAAGACTCGAAAAGCCAGTTGTGCCCATGGCAAGATCCATAAAGATCTGACTATACCTCCGGCAGCCGCTAACAAATAATCTAGGCACCAAAATTGTGGGGCCTAAAGGTGCCCACCCATACGTTGGATCCGCACAAGGAATCACGCCATCATGTTAAGGTCGTCTTTCCTACATACGAAAGGTATAAGATCTATATGACTTCTCCGTCCCATTCCAAATCTCATGGTTAATGCGTGATATACGGCACAAAAATGACTGGCGACATTGGTTGTTAAGTCCTAGATAATATGTTCCTTTACCACCAGAACTTTCATAGTTGGTTATTACCCTCTTGGTAATTAACCCATAATTATATTATTATGAAAATAGTGTTTTTTGGCATTTTTGAAAGGCAGGTGATGAAAACACTAGAGTTTCAAAATATTTGATAGAAAATAACCAAAGGACATGAGCAAGTGTGAACTTGCCTTTTGTGATTGCAAGATTATGCACTCACGGTCTTCGATTCAATATAAGATCCAATATCTGAAAACAACATCATTGGTCCGGTAAGGACTAATGTTTAAAGAAGAAAGATGCTATTATGCATACATAATGTAATGCAATTTGATAAACTCGAATCCCTGGAATAAACGTTGCTGATCTAGGATTTGGGAACTAGAAGTGGTTTCTTTGGAATGTTTTACCCTTTTAGATTAACTTTCACACTTGTGCATCTTATTAAGGCTTGTGAGTGTGTGTGAAGCAACTTACAAGCATAATGAGATAACATACAACAATAAAAACTCAAGTCTGGAATGTATCCAAAAACTCCTTATATGAAGGTTGTTACTTAAGTAGATTTATTTTGGAATGCTTAAGAATTACTTTTAGTGTATCTTAGAAGAATAACTTTTGAAGAAAATTTTACTTAGCTAAACAAAAGCATTTAAACATTAAGTTAACATTTTTAGGTTTATTAGTAGCTATACTTCTCTAGGAACAAAGATTTACTTCATTGGAATAATGACCACACTAGTAGTTGAGACTTATCTATCTTGGTCATTAGATGGTATTTTAATTTGTTCACTTCATAATGTTTCCAAGAGGTTAATTAAGAGTTGTAACACTTCTATTTGATTAGTGTTTTCTTAACATTATAGTTGAATGGAATTATTTACCTCCTAACAAATGAGTGGTTATAATTCATAACATGGAAACAATATTACTTAACTACTTATGAAGTATCTTTGGATTTATAATCCAATTATAAACTTGTGAGTGCAGTATTGGTAAAAGGTTTTATTAAGTCAAAAATATCATTCTTGAGGATTTATACTTGATAAAATTATTTTGGAATATAATATACACTTATTATTGAATGATAATTCAACAGAATTGTATTTAATTTTTTATTTGAGGTATATTGACTTCATATTATCAATACTTTAAGACTAATATTATTTTTAGACCTTTAATGGACAATATTAGGGGTATTAGCAATTTTATACATACTTTAATGAATTACCAATTAAGGGAATAGGTCTGAATTTAAGTTATTAGAGTATTAAAAATTTTATTTACTTCAACCATGGAGTATTTTATTTTTATCATGTAAATGTTATTTTTGTTATCATTTTGGTATATTAATGTATTTTTATTAATTTTAAATATTAAGATGTGATTTTTATAAGCTGAATTACTTTATAAACACTTAATAAATAATAAATATTTAGTTAAGTGATATAATATTTTATTTTTATAGTTTTACATTATAGTTCTTATGTTTCTAAGAATTTTATTATATTATTTATATTTTCTCATTTACCATTATTAAAAGATGAATTTTTAAAGTTCTATTACTTATAAATTCTTTATTAAATAACAATTATTTAAATAACTAATATAATAATGTCTAATCATAAATTTAAATTTTATATTTTATTTTTCTAAACAATTTCATATATTAAACATATTTTTCTAAATTATAAAGCAAAAGATATTGAATTAATAAGATTTATTCATTTTCTAATTAAATTTTAAATAGAGAAATACTTTTTATACATATTCAAAACCTAGACCTAGTCATGGTGGGCCAGTGGCCACATCACATTCCACATAAGCAAAGACTGGGTCAAATCTACTGAACTAGGCACAGGATGACGTGAGCACGACATCATCGTGACGTCACGTGAGATGATCCTCATCGATTGATATTGAATCCATCGATTTGGTGCGCGCGTGATTGTGGTTGGGCTCATTGGAAAGAGGACGACGCGAGGTTCCTAGTAGTGGTGGTGCCGCTCGAAAATTGTCATCAAAGACGGTGGCATGGCAACGGACAACGGTGGTAGTGGTAGTGGTATGTTAGAAGCATGATTTAGGAAGCAATCGGAGAAAGGGAAAGCAACAGGAGGATCAGGAGCTCACCGCGGTTGCGATGGAGTGCTCGGGGAGGCAAGGCGAGGCCGGTAACATTGGCGAAGTGAGCGGCGGTGACCATCGGACTTGACGAAGATGGTTTTGATGCGGCCGATTAAGGGGTTGTTGTCTCGATTCCTTCATTGTGGAGATGAAGAGCGACATGTTGGAGCTTGTAGCATCCTCGGCTAGCCCTGGGCGCTCCCTAATGGCGATGATGCATCGGCCTCTGTAGCTAGGGTTCAGGACAGAGGAGGAGAACGAGAGAGAGAGAGAGAGAGAGAGAGAGAGAGAGAGAGAGAGAGAGAGAAAATGGATGAGGACGGGAGAGAGGAGGCATGCAGATCTCTTATTCTTTAGGGTGATGCCGGCAACTGCATGAATCGTCGCGCGGGAATAGCGAATGATGGAGCTCAGTCCAGCGAGCTCCTTCCAATTGGAGGGGAATACGACGACAGAAATAAAGGACGAAAGGGTATGGGCTGCTGGTGGGATGGTGTTGGGACGAAGTGGGCTGGAGCAAATCTTGTTAGGTGGAATGCTGTGGCTACTCGTGGGCAACAGATAAGGGAGAGGGGAAATGGGCCACGGGACAGAAATAGCTCTAATCTATTCCTTTTCTTTTTCTTTAACATTTTCTGTTTTCATTTATATTTTGTATTTACACATTTGTTTTGAAACTTCTTTATAGAATCTATTTGCTAAATAATGGAAAACATATTGAAGTGTATGTTGGGTCCTTTTATGAGCCCTTAATATAATAACGTAATTTCTTTGTTTTATTTTTATAGGTACTTGATTTTTTTTCATAATTAGTAGGGACCTTTGTTATAAATTTCATTTACAAAATAAACCATGAACTTACTATAGGATATACTCCTATTTATTCATGAAACTTGGTCCGCATTAACTTATAGCTTTAGGGAAACTTTATAATGGTGATCCTTCATTATTATTTGCTACATAAATTTCTAAGGAATTAAGATGGTTAATATTATTCACATGATCCTAGATGATATCATGCTATATATTTTATTACCACTAGCTTAGAAGTTAGGGTTTGGAATTAAAAACATGTACCTTGAATTATAGAGGGTTTAATATACTTATATCTTTTATAGACATGGATGAAGGTTAAGGGCTAAGATATATTTCATTCATGCTTGTGTTCATGAATTATAGCACCATCCAAGATAAAATAGTAGGTTTGTCCTCTAGAATAACTTATGAGAATGAGTTGATAAAGATAGTTTTTAAGCTCATATGATTATGATGTTTGGGAGTGACAAACATTGCTTAGGTGATTTGCTATATAATAGCATCCTTAGAAACTATAATGAATTTGGATAGTGGATCAAACATCTGGAATAGATATTAATCTTTCTATAGAGTTATGGTTGAATGTTTACCAAGAATTCCTATCTTCCATACTTCATAAGTATTGGCTTTATCTATATACCTTTCTGCAACGATAATAAGTAGGAGCAAAATAACTTGATCTAGTTAAACAACTAAAGATTACCTCTTATTCTAAATATTTTCTTCCTTAGTTAGTGTGATTGACTCTTAGTGACAAGTTACCATATAATGGTTGATAATGACCATTACTTATATGATAAAGGTAATTCATTTATCATGTGGAAATTATTTAGGTTTTAAAGAAGTGATATAGACAATGATTTTGATATGGATTGATATAGTCTTGGTTAATAGCTTCTCAGGAATTCCTTTCCTAGATATATTACTACTTCACATTTATCATCATGTATTAACATCATGAGCTTTACTACTTATACTCTTACTAATAATTTCCTTCTGCTAAATCCATTTGTGAATCCAATGAGCTTCACACTAAAGCTCTATATGATCTCCTTCTAGAGATAACTCTCATTTCTAGAATATTGCTAATGTATCCAAGTCCACTTGAATGATGACTCTCTTACTTCATAATTTACTTTCTAATCTCACTTATAAATCTCAAAAGCTTGTCACTAAAGATTTTCATAATATTCTCATATATACACTTGGTTATATCAAACTACTCTACTAATGATAACCTCCAATCCAATAAGTAGTTACTTATAACTTCATTCATACTCTTACTTTATCATCCATCACTAATATTACTCTAATAGGTGTATATATCAATTACTACTTCACCTCAAGTGTTTACTATTCTTTAAAAGGAATAATACTTCTTCTATAACTCAATGCTTCTCTAGTATGAGCTTGGTTATAGTATATTAACTTTAGTTACCTCAGTAACTCACACTTTCACTTCGTCTTACATCACTATAACTTGTCATGGCAAATCTTAAAATAATATATCTATACTAGAGTTTAATCATATTCTATCCACCACTGTCACTTATGCATCATGTAATCAATCAATCTTAGTGACTTAAGCATGATCATTATAATCATTTGATCATTTATGGTTTAGGTTTCCAGTTGGCTAATAAAGGCTTTATCAATACAACATTACAGTTGTATCATAATTATCTTCTTAGTATCTATATTGAACTAAGAGATATTATTCATTGTCTATGCCTACTAGATCCATTAAAATTACTCCATGGTAACTATCTATGCCAGCAAGAATCCAATAACTCGAGTAGTTACTTGAGTTATTGGATTCTTGTTACTATCTCCAAAATTCATCCTTATGATCCAAAATTCTTCAAGATTTAGTTATTGGATTCTTGTTACTATCTCCAAAATTCATCCTTATGATCCAAAATTCTTCAAGATTTAGTTATTGGATTCTTGTTACTTGAGTTATATACTTAACTTGGTATTATGAGTTGTTGTAATGAATACCATGATATGATCTCTAAAAGATGTGGTATCAATCATTAAGCATTGTGTTGTGGTTTAAGTTTTATTACATTTGATCTACCCTTAGATCAAATGATCTTTACCCAAAATAAGATTTTAGCAAAGGTCATATTGAAACTTATCGCAATTAACTTGATGATCTACTTCAGTTCCACCAAGTTAAGAGAAGCTTCAATCACTTTGGTAAGTTTTGTTCGAAACCACAAAAATTATTTGGATTTTTATGCATGGACGGAATGTACACATCCGAGTTCAGCTTCTTTGTAAGCTCTAATGTTTGTATGTTACACTGCACCCCTTCCTTCCTCCCCTCTCACCCTGTCTTGCTCCGTGTCGCGCGCCGCCATCAGCCGCCGCTGACGGTCGTCACAATCGCTGCTCCGGTGAATAATAGTTGGCGACGCCACCACCAGTAGGCTCCCCATGCCACACTGCATCGAACCATCACAACTGCATGTCCCCGCTCGCCCCTAACATCATCACTGTCGTCGATCTGGAGAGAGCCCCTGTAACACCCTCAGAATCGGTCCTATGCAAGTTTCAGCGATTCCCGCCAAACCCGCATAGAAACGATTCAAAGGTGCCCACCAGGCACTTTCATGCGGGTGGAAAACAAAGTAATAACATTACACAATATTCCACGATGGAACCCACAAAAAGATATATACAGCAATGAATCCATGAGTCAAGAATACAGATATACAATACAGAGATCCAAATCACCTTTAAAATGATACAGCGTCCGAGTGCGGAAAATATGCAAATTAAGCTAAGAGCCCTGAAGAATAACCAATGGTGTCCATAACCCTTCCTAGGCCAAGCCGGAAGGGTAAACCTGCTAACGACGTTAAACTCAAAACCTGCTTAAACAAAAGGGGTGCCGACAAAGGGCAAAGGAAAAAGAGAGCGGTCAGTACTGAGGCCTGTACACGGCGAGACTAGAATTCGGTGGTCCTCGCCTACAGAGGTATGGTGGACTGAAGCGGCAGCGCAGCATGCACTGAACAACCTATAGAGACTCAATACATCTGGCGACTATCAGATAGGGATAAGAAAGACCTATTCGGATCCAACCTGAAACTATCACCAAGCATACCCATCCTGGTATTTCCCCCTCGAGACCAAACGAGGAAGTCAACTGAGGAACTCACACAGTTGGCAGTTTTATTCATTCAGTTATCATTGCAGCAATTACTAGTCAGGTATAAATAGTCATCCTGAAATAATAAGCAGTGGGCCCTTTTAGTTAACCATTCCGTTGTAGTTGCAACACTTACTAGTCAGATACAATTAGCATGAGATATCCCAAACCCAGCAGTTGTTGGTACTTTTATTTAGCCATTCCGTTGTAGTGAAGCTGATTACTAGTCATATCGGATACAAGTCAAATTATAACAGTAAACTTTAGTTATAGTTGTCTATGATCGATAACTATGCTCCAAGTCGTCCATAACCGCGGACACGGCTTCTCGAAAAGATTTAACCCTGCAGGGGTGCACCAAAGTTTCCACACGCACCTACACCCTTGTTGTTAGATCAGGTAGGTACAAGATCACAAAACATACACCCAACGGTATGTCGACGAGGTTTCGGACACGACGTTTCCCAGACCCAAAGCAAGCACATGGGGGCCACCCCACTAGGCTACCCGTAACGAAGTCGGCCGGTCTCCGAGACGGACCCAGAGGTTTGTGACGACGTCTGTAAACGACTGGGAACCTGAAAGTGTGACTGGGCTTGTCGATACCGCGAAAACATGGCACAGGGTTCCAAAACAGTAGAGGCGCTCCACGCGCAATAGTAAATAAAGCAGTAAAGCATGGAATAAGTACAGGAAAGTAATAAAGCTCCAAACTACTTTGTTGCCCCCTGTACAATACTTTGAAATTAGGTACTAATCGATGGGGGTGCCCATACACCCCACCTGTGGTTAGCACGCTCGATCTCGGAACAAGTGTCAAAAACTCGGGGTCCTACATGACACAAGTGGACGGTTAAAAACGAAATAATATCTATTGCCCACCTGTGCCTCTGCATTATTTACCTACTTCAATTTTAGTTGTTAAACGGTAATTAAAGCCATGATCATCTCCAACATTAAACATGCGGCATTCTTCCAACAACTGTGGTACTTGACGACACGCAATCGCACCTGAGCAAGCGACTACGACACGCAAGTCCAACTATCTACCAAACAACAGGTAATAGGATGTGTCCAAGGCAATATAAGGCTGCAGGGAAGTATAATGGGGTACGGAATCTATAGCATCGCAACACAGATAGCAATAGATCAACAGGAGGAAGTAAAGACTAGAAATGTAAAATAGGTGGAAAGGGGGAGAATGCTCGCCTGAAAACATTGCCGAAGGTTCATCCGAATATCGGGTCGACACTTGCATCAACTCAACGGCCTAATCCACGAAGAACCAAAACACTAGAAGAAACACCGGATCCACTATTTAATACTATGGCAGAAGATCGGGCATGATGCATGTATGATGTATGACATGGCAAAGGTGCGATGCAATTAGGAAATATTAAGCGGAACCGGGGTCCCGACAAATAATTAGATGGTTCATATTGTTTAATATACCCCGCAATTTAAATGTTATTTTATCAAGGCAAAATATTTCACCGGTTCAATGCATAAATTTAAATGGGACCAATATTAGACTAGATTCGCCCGCATATGGTCTCCATATTTAACTACGAGGTGAATTGGCATAACGCCACCAAAACCACATGGAATTGGCATAACGCCACCAAAACCACATGTTAAGAATGCAATCATGACAATTTAATATGCACCATTTTATATCATTCATAAAAATAGGTGTCTCGGAATGAGCGTCACACTTTAGGGTTTGACGACCTTGAGGTTTCCGAGGATGGTTCGGTCCTGCCGGGATCGGTCTTGTCGGAATCCGGGTTCAGTCTTCGGAAAGGTCCTCGGATTCTTCCATCGGGTCGGGGATCTTGGTGTTCCATGTGGCGGTCTTGGTGTCCGGGAATTCTCCGGGTCCATGTGGTAAGGATTGTGGTGTCGACTTCATGAGGCAGTACTTGGATGGAGCGTTGATGGATAGATGACGTCGTATAGAATAAATACAATGCCCAACCTCTTGCGGGAATTCTATTGAACATGTTGCCGACGGAGGAAACGTGCCACCGAATCGCCACATGTTGCAGATATAAACTGGTGGTAGTGAAAAACAGCACACGAACGGCGACGCTGCACATAAAAAAAATAGACCGTTGGGACAAGCGGGACCCAAGTCAAGGAGTCCAATTGCTCCTATGACCACAAGGCACACACGAGAAAAGCAGCTGCCGGCGGCGCATGCAAGAATACACCTGACAGCGAGGCCAGGGAAGGAGGCCGGTGGGGCGAGGCGGCGACCGGACGGGAGTCACCATAGGGAGGACAGGGGCGATGGGAGGGCGCTACAAACGCCGACCGATGATGACGAGGATGGCCGGAGGCGCGGCCGCTAGGGTCGCAGGCACGGCGGCGCTCGCAGCAGTCGGAGGAGCTTGGGGAGGCGGCGATGAGGAGGCGGGGAAGCTTGGTCGACGTGGCTCAAGGCCTGCAGGGCGTCGGAGGAGACCTGCTTGCTGATGGGGCAAGCTCGCCGGCGGCGGTAGCACGGGGCTTGGCGCTGGCCGGAGGCGGCACGGGCTAGGCGGCGTCGAGGAGGGCGCGCGTGGGGTTGGACGGCCCATTGGCGGCCGCTGCTCGAGGGGACCGACGGGGTCGTGGCCAGTGGTGAAGGGCGCCGTCAGGGCGACAGAGGAGGAAGATGAGCAGAGGAGGAGGGCGACTGGAGGCGGGGATGACGCTCATGGAGGGGAGGCAGAGGAGCTATGGGCGAGCAACGGGGAAGGCCTTGGGCGGCGGCTGGAGGATGCACAGGAGAGGGGCGGGGTTCCTGGCGTGAGGGAGGCGATGAGGGAGGGGATTGCGATAGGGACGGGGTCGGGAGGCGCACGGAACGAGACTGGAAGGTGGATCCGCGTGCATAGCGGCGGCGGGAGTGGGGAGAGGTGGGATTAGGGTTAGGTAGGTTAGGGTTTGGTCTAGTGTGTTGTAGGTGGCCTGTTGGCGGGGCCTTTGGGCCTGGCCGACTGGGCTGCCTCCCCGCAAAAATAGTTTTTATTATATATTTAGTTGTAAAAAAAAATTGTAATTATTTAGACAAAACAAAATATTCGGACAGATCGGATTTTACAGTTGAAATAAAGAGGGAGGTATATAGAAAACAAATAGGTTTTTGGAGAAATAGTTTTTAGGTTAAAAGATGCATGATGGTGTTATGATGATGCAAAAATAAAATAACAGACATTTTCTACTAATGGTTTTTATCCGGGGTGCTATAGCCCCATAGGCCGACGTCATCATTATGTTGTCCTTATGTCATCACGTGTGGGGCTGACCCAGTCAAACCCCGGTAAGGTTCCCACATGCCAGCGTGGCTACTTAGGGGGCCTAGGGCTCCTACGTCAGCCACTACGGCTAGGGGTGGCCTCTGTGTGAAATGTTTTAACAAGTTTTGTTTTAATTTTAGTAAGTGGTTTAGTAATTGTAGAAATTGTTATAATATTATAAAATAAATAAGTAATTATCTATAAGACATAAAAATATGTATAATGTATCAAAAATTTCAAAAAATGAGATCTATCTGTTTAATCTATAATCATGCATTGTTAAGAAACTTTAATTACAAGCTTACTTAGAAAACAAAGTGAACCCCCATAGGTGACTCTGAGGTTCTCCCTGTTCTTGGGTTTGCACACTCAGACCCTGTTTAAAAATGGTCAAGCATGTTTTAAGGGTTCATTAAAATACTAATTAACTTGTCATATCATGATCCCTCATTGATCACTACATCGTTTCCATGTGTTGAATGTTTTCCTTTATTTCCAGGGTTTATGCTTCTTCCCGGTAGAATACGAGATCGATATCTAAGACCGAGATTAACACTATTGAAGATTGATGAACAATACTCAACCAACTATAATCATGTCAAGTACAAGACACTTTAAGATCTGCTTATTGGTTATCAATGGGCAAATGCAAGCTTAGCCCCACCATTACATAATCCTATGATCTCGAAAGTATTTCAGTTCTTGCCATGATGCATACGATTCTATTGTGGTATTTTATTGATAGATAGAGTATCCTATTTGTTGCATTATTCCTTTGAGGTTATATTACCTGATACACTTCTCCAAGCATAACTAGGTTTAGCTTGTGTGCACTGCTAAAGCTTATATCTATGTTCTTCTTAGCCATGCTTAGCTGTCAGTGCTGGTTCATCCAGATGATGTATCAATGCAGAGAATCTAGTATGACAGGAGAACGTGATGAGATGATATCAGCGATGATATGAGGTTAAATATGCCAAGCCTTGTATGGGAGGCCACAGTGGGATGTGGTTTTTGTAGTCCCATGCATGCCACCCCTAGGAAATCGGAAGCTTTTGGCTTTGGAATCAAGACGAGCGTACAAACACACAGGAATGGGAAACCCTCGATTGACTAACTTGCCTATCTTGATCCATGAGTCCATAGTTTGAGAATTGGCATCTTAATAGTTGGATGGATTAGAGATGGTGCATCACATAGGGCGTGACCATGGATGAAGGAGGCTCCAAGAGTACTCTCGGTCCTTGGGCTTAGAGATTGGGCCGAGAAAACCCTTTCATGGTTACTCATGGATTTAGGCAAAAGAAAGGCAAAGCTCATGGCCAACCACCCTCTGCCGTCCTTCCAAGGAAGAGGGCTAATCTAGTTGTATTAAGAGTCGGTTGGTATGTGTGGGTAAAGTTGTACACCCCTGCAGGGTATTAATCTTTTATAAAAGCCGTGTACACGGTTATGGATGATTTGGGAATGGACGTGAGATCATGGAGAACTTGAACGTAATCGTAAAACTTGGCAACTAAGGTTTATTAAGGATGCTTCCTCATGGGTACGAGGGGGTGATCCTGATTGAGAGTTGATGATGACTTTGGTGGATATCAAAAGATGATGATTAATACTTTGGAAATGTCACTCTCTTATACCTTTTAAAATGTTCTTATTAGATGAGCTTCTTCTGCCTCTTGTTTTACAAACAAAGATGGCTTCACGCAAATAACCCCACTAGAAATAATTCTTGCTGACTACACCCTATACTCACCCTTGCTTTGTTAATACTTTTGTATCAAAGTAAGTGTTCCCTTGAAGACGAGTTTGGTACAACATCGACACCTACAAGTAGCTTGGGGTTCCCAGCCGGCAGCGTGGAATCTATGGGCTGGGACGTCATCGTTATGCTTCAGGCCACTTCGGCCATTTATTAAGTTTGCTATACTTAATAGAATAATTTTCCTTCTGTTGTTTGATGTTTGTGGTCAATGACCCTTGCTTGTAATAATTTGGTTCTCTCTCAGTTATGAGCTTGCTATGATAATTTTTGTGTCATAGGATCACTGTTGTGTTACCGATTCTTCACTAGAAGTCTTTGAGATCAAGGTTAGTCTTAATTCAGATTAAGGTCTCGGTTTTGTCAAGCCCTGATCCCGAGGGTGTCACAGGTTTTGGTATCAGAGCAGTACCAACCGTAGGAAAACCTTGCTATTGGTCGATGTTGAGTCTAGTGCTTGTGAAAACTACTTTAAATACGAAAAGTATTTGCGAAAACTCTAGTATGCTTGTTTTGTTCCTCATATGGTATCGCTCTAACTCTGAGTCATCTTATCTTGTGTTGATTTGGAAAAGTTTTGATATCTCTTCTAGTCTTTCAAATCTTAGGTGCCTTCTTGGCATGTCGTTTCTAAGCCAGTTGAACTAGTGTTGAGTTCTCTAGAGTTGTGTGAGTTGTGAGTTTATTGTTCCATTTGTTATGTTTCATCTAAGAGATTCCTTCCCATCATGATCTCTCTATCCTATGGGCCTACAATTTTAATGTAGGCACCATGGTGTTCTGTTCTAGGATTTGAGGTTTCCTTTTGCCTCGTGTGCCTCCTTTTTATTTGCTTGGGTACTTCAGAAGTTGTTTATTATCTTAGAAGCTACCTTGTGATTACTACCTTGCAGTGTACGTTGTGTCACTCAAGTAGTAGTTACTTCTTTCTCGGGTTTTAACCCTTGGGCTTGAACCAAAGGTCCCGGATTGTGCATGATTCTAGTATTGTGAATCTTGTCCATGAAGCTGGTATTTAACCCAAGATCAATTTTGTTGACCCCTGTGGATAATGTTCAAGCATTACCTCAGGGTGGCTAACTTTATATATGTCTTTCAAGCTTGTGGTTATTGTCATGACTGAGTTGTGACAACTACGGACTTCCCCTATCACATGCTATGGTAGATGTTCTTTAATGGAACCAAATAGATCACGACAGGAGTTCCCCTCATGAGTCTCACATCTATATTCATGACTTTGCCACAACCTCCCTTCCTTGCGTTGGATTTTGGAAGATTGTTAATTTATGCACCCACATCTTGGGATTCTATCCTGATCATGTTCTTTATTCCCCTTATTGTTCTCTGACCTTTCTCTACCAGTTGGTATCTAAGTAGTAAATGTGCATTGGTGTCTTCCGATGCAATATACTCTTGTGGTCCATCATGAAAAACCATTTTGGGATGTTAGGAGAAACAAACTCCAGTACGTCGTCATATCTAGGACTAGGTCAAAGTTTTGTAATCTATAGATTAAGAGGCATTTATTAGCTTCTACATGTTCTACCTTAAAGTATCACACCATTTTATACTAAGAGGTCGTGCTGAGATTCTATGACCTTCTTAGTGAAGTGATACTCTCACACATCTTTACCTACCCTTCCTCGATCTTCCATGCTCATGATTGATGTGTGTGCGTAATAATGTGGTCATCTGAGATTCTTAGTAATCATAATTTCTTGGAACTCCACAAACATTGAATCATTCTTAACATGATTGGTTAACCCTGTTACTAAGCGAAGGATAATTATGCTAGCAAGTCTACTATCCTGGTACACCTCTTTGGTCAAAGAGTTAGGCTTGTACCGAAACTCTGGGACTATGTCTTCTTTCCTTACCAAGCAAGATTCCTATCGAACTAAGTCGCATATCGGTGGTTCATGATATTCTAAATGTCTCACTGAAGTATCGGCATGTTGCCACCTGACCGTGATGTCAAGTTCTTGAGAAAGTAAGTTCTCTAAACTTCTCTTTTCTCCAAGAATCTGTACTGGATACACATGAACTGGTTGTTTGAGCTTAAACAACAACTTGGAGAGTTGCAAGACAAAAGTTTTATCCGACTTTTTCATCTAAAAGGGATGTATAGTTTCGTTTGTATAGAAGAAATATAGTATCTCCTTTGTGTATATGTTATCCTCCCCGCCATTGATTTGATTTGGGTTATCATCAAATCAAACTCACTTCCAAGGACTATCTTGATGGTGTTTCTACTTGCGATGTTTCACTTGAGTATATCATCATGTCCTTTGGCTTGACCAGTATTACTGTCTTGTTCATGCAACATATGATTACATAATTTTGGAGTTCGATAAGTTTGTTATTGATCCCATCAATGACATCCTTATCTTTTCCATGCTAGACTAGATTCATATGGAATATTTGGCATTAATGTTGGAAACTTTTGAGATCCATTTTCATGTCATCTCGAAGTATGCAATCTGGATGTTAGAAGTAAACTTCTCTGATTCACGAGCAATTGTTGAAAGATGACTCCATGGATTAGAGAAGAGTTATCTTTATTTCCTTAAGGACACATGTGAACTTAGTTGCAAGTACTTGATGTATGTGCAGTTGTATTTCGACAAGTTGTTAATACATGGGTCTAGCAGTTTAGCTCAGTCTTCTGGAGCTTTCACTGTAGTCCATATCTTGGGAATCTAGTGACTTTACCTCTGTGTAAATGTTGCAAACTTTCTATTCAGACATGCTCAGTCCAAAGTATCATCCCACTTACCAAAATCTGAATCTTAAGCAGATATGATGGTTAGCGTTCCTCAAGTTTTTGACATAGGTCTCTTTGTAAATCTGGCAATATTGATACAATGGTTGACACAATTAGTCGAAAGGCCTATTGACATATTCCTTGAGTCAGCAATAACAACCACCCTTCATGAGGCCTCTTCTATAATTTATTATAGGTGTTGTGCTTGTGGTCTTCCTTGTATCAGAAGTTCGACCTTTTACTTGATGTATGTTTCCTCGAACATCAAAGAGAACATTTAAAGTAGTGTTGCTAAATGTCTCTCGGTCAATCCTCCAGACCCTTTATGTTGTCAAGTGTATTGTTGTGTTAAGTAACTAAAGTCTAAAAATGAAGTTTCTTTTTCTCGTGTCATCAGGAATCTTCTTACCTATTCATATGGTGGTGTAAAGTGATATCATGATCTTTGGCAAAGATCCTGATAGTCGTAGATGAATAAAGATATTCCTTTGTTTTCCCAACCATGTTTTAAGAGTGACTATGATTTTGGTAATCAGAAGTTTCTGTGTATACATTTTCCTTCTAACTCCTATGAATCCTCTCCACCAAAACACCTTTCTTTCCTAGCCTTCTGTTGAATGAAAGAGTGACCCTTCTGTTTCAAAAGTAGTTCAACAGCTTGATTTTGTTGATCCATATCTCTACAACTTGAAATATCTACTTAAGATGTTTAGTAGAGGTTCCCTATAGAAGTCTATGGTCATATTCTGTCTGTTGGAACCCTTCCTTCTCATAAGTTTAAACTCTTCTGAGAGCTCCATGGTCTCAATCCTTATGAAGACCATCTATCTACCAAATTGAAACCTTCTCCCCTTGTTTCCCTTATTACTTTGACATGTTTCATGTTCGTCATCTTAGAGTTGTTTTTGAACACTCCCTTCCCGAGTTTACCCTGAGATACTGGGTGTTTTTTTAGTGTGTTTCTCTCTTATCCTTATACTGGCCTTGTTCTTCTTGTCTCTCTTCCTACCTCTAGAATCTCGGGTCGAGATTCTCGTAAGGGGGATAGAGCTATAACACCCTAGTTTTAGTTAATCTTATATTTAGTGTTGATTGTGCATTCATGAGCATCACATTTAAAAATATGCATGTAAAAAATAAATAAAGCAAAACCCTAAAACCCAAACCCTCCCATCTCTGAAATACATTCAAATGGTTTTGATAATTTTCAAAAGTACAAAAAGTGAGGAGCCCAAACTTTAGATAAGGGCATCTGTAGTATTTCATATAATTACAAAACTTCTGGTAATCTAAAACCTATAAAAAACAGAAAACGATCTGAAAATTTAAATACAAAAGGGAAAACAGGAAATAGGAAAAGGTTTTCTGAAATAAAAACATTTTCCTAACAAAACTAGGCCACAACCGATCCCCCCTCTCCCTACATGCCACCGCACATAGCCCGCAACCCCCGCAGCGGCCCACTCCCGGCCCAGAACTGGTTCGATCTCCCCTCGTCGTCTTCCTCACGCACATCAAGCAGGTGTGTTTCGTCCCCGACGTTGTCCGTCGCTGCGCGCTAGGATTTGGGTCACCCGCCACCATCCGAAGGAGGATAAGAACCAGCGTTGCACGCCTATCCTTCTCCCCTATCCTCTCTTTCCCTTCCTGGATCTCTTCCTCTTCTTCCTGAGCAAGCCAAACCCTAGACCAACCAGAGCCATCTGTCGCCGCCATTCCCAAGCTTCTTCCGCCTAGCTGAGGCACCGTCAGTTCTGCCTCGGCGTAGTCATTCATTTGCCCCTAGCCGACAATGCTAGGGAGATCTTAGTAGCTCCAATCACCACCATGTTCTACCGCCAGACTTCACTCTCAGACGCTGGTTCCAGTTCCTTCCGACCACGCCTGCCCTAACCGATCCATTCATCATGATCTCGGTGAGCCGCTGATCCCTCTGGACCCCTTCGTTCCTCTCAGCTCGCTCTGGCCTGCTCCTGCATCACGCACTGCTGTCTACCGCCGCTGGCCATCGTCACAGTCATCACTCCAGCAACCAATAGTTGGCGGCGCCACCACCAGTAGGTTCACTGTGTCGTGCTGCATCGAACCATCGCAATCGCACATCCCCGCTCGACCCAAACACCATCACTGTCGTCGATCTGGAGAGAGCCCTGTCGGCCGATGTCATCATGATGTTGTCCTTATGTTCATGCATGGGGCTAACCCAGAAAAACAACGGTCCGGGTCCCACATGCCCATGTGGCTGTTAAGGTGCCCTGGGGCCCCTCCGTCTACCACTTAGGCTAGGGGTAGCCTCAGTGTGAAATGTTTTAACAAGTTTTGTTTTAATTTCAGTAAGTGGTTTAATAATTCTATAAATTTTTATAAATGTTATAAAACAAGTAACTAATTATTTATAAGTTAGAAAAATATAAATAATATACCAAACTGTTTAGAAAAATGATATCTATGTTTTAAAGTTATAATCATGCATTGTTAAGCAAATTTAATTACAAGCTTAATTAGAAAACAAAGTGAACCTCCATAGGTGACTCTGAGGTTCTCGCTGTTCTAGGGTTTGCACCCTCGGATCCTGTTTAAAATGGTTGAGAATGTTTTAAGGGTTCATTACAATACTAATTAACTTATCATGTCATATGAAAGGAATATGCCCAAGAGGAAATAATAAAGTGGTTATTATGCTATTCTAGGTTTATAATAGATGTTTATTTTTCATGCTAGAATTGTATTAATAAGGAAACATTAATACATGTGTGGTTTATCAGAAATGGTTCCTAGTAAAGCCTCTCTTTATACTAGCTTGTTGATTAACGGATGATCAAAGGTTTCTTGATCATAACATTGGATGTTGTTAATAACAGTGTCATATCATTGGAGAATGATATGATAAACAGTCACCCGAAGTAGATGTAGCAATATGATTATGTCATCAATTTTAAATTGTTATCACATTCATAGTAACTCAATGTCCTTAGAACATGTGATCACGTCAATAACTTTCACCGGAAGAGTACTTTGATTACATCAAACGTCACACCGTAACAGAGATATTATAAAGGTGTTGTTAGGTATTTGGGAAGTGTTAGTTGAGGATCATGGATCAAGATTGGGATTTATCCATCTGGATGACAAAGAGATATACTCAGGGTCTTCTCAGTGATATCACACTGACATAGCCTTGCAAGAAAGTTATTTGATCACTAGAATGTCATATAATAGGAATGAGAAAAGGAGTACTTGTCGGGAACGAGATTAAATAAGTTATAGATGATACTAAGTGATCAAATCTTGTACAAGTAATATATCGCGAGACAAAAGGAATTTTATTATAGCGAAAGAGGTTCGGACGATCATGAGATCTTCGAGGAACTAGTGGGAGTCATTATGGATATCCAAGTCCCACTAATGATTATTGATCGGACAAAGTCTCGATCATGTCTACATAGTTCCTGAACCCATAGGAAGACACACTTAAGGTTAACCGACGCGTTTGAGCAGAGAGGGAACACATGGGAAGTCAACGGACATCGCTAAAAATTGTTCTACCGAACTAGTTTTGGGGTATTGAAACAAATCAAGGGATCAAAATGTTAATGTGTTCATTAAATGAATTACTAATTAAATGAAGTGTTCATTAAATTGAGTTGCATTAAAATGGAATTAAAGTGCTTTAATGGATAGTCCTTTAAGGTAATTAAAGTGCTTTAATGGAAAGATCTTTAAGGGAATTAAAGTGCTTTAATAGACCTTTAAGGGAATTAAAGTTCTTTAATGGAGATTGAATGAGAGGAGGGGAAGGGGAAGCCCCATGGTGCCTATAAAAGGAGGTGGCCTCCTCCTCCTCTCCACACACTCTCTCACAAGCTCTCTCACATGCCCCAAGGTTGGCATCTTCTCCCCTTTGCTTGCATTGTCCATTTACACTAGAAAGGGTGCTTGGCGAAGCCCTGCTCTAAACCTTCCCCTCCACCACCACTACCATGGCATAGAGTTATTGGAGTTCCCGGGCATCCGCTACTTCCATTGCTTGGCTGGAGCAAGGGATCTATTGTCGTCGGCACAACGCACGTGTGACCGATTACGAAGGCGCTCCCCGTCTGTGGCGCTGATCGTCTGCACGTCCTTGAGGATGGTCATGTACCATCTACGTCAACCACTTTTTTTGTGGGAACGTTATCCTGCTTACGGTCTATGAGGGTGAGTCCATCTATAACCGTTACAAAGTATCACCTAGATTCGATCTTAGTAGTTGCAAATCGTAGGATTTTTTTTGTTTTCTATGCAACAAACCCCAGAAGTGGTATCAAAGCTATGTCTATGCATAGATTCTTTCTATGGTTAGAACACAAGGAGATGTGGGCTTTGATAAGTCTTGTTATTGCAAATCACTTATATTTTGGATATTAGTGGCATAGTGGGCTGTAGCGGCTAGACAAACTTTACATGTCCTCGCAGATGAGACCTATTCCACTCTTGACATGCAAATCATTTTTCATAAGTGGATAACGGGTGTATGTCTCTCCCAGTATATTTGATATCTGATTTACAATGGTCTACTTAATAACTTGGTTATCACCTTTGTGGCTGAAGTTTGTAGGTACATCGGTTCTATCCTAGAAAGCCCACAACCATGTACAATATGGAAAAATAAATTACAGGCGTTTAACTTGTTTTTGCAGGGAATGTCATGTCATATGGTATGTGATACAAATGTTATTGTATGCATTGTGTTTTATTGTAAAAAACGGCACAAGCCATATGGTTGTTATTTTATTTTATGGCCTACATATAGGAAAATGGAAATCCATGTAATTTGATTAGTGGAGAACAACCTTGATGGTGGCTCCATGGACCTTGGTGACACGCCGGTGGAATGATGGACATCATGCCATGATGGACGAGATGAAGATCGAATGCGAGAAGGACCATATCATATCACATTATATATGCATGTGATGTGTATCCTTTGATGCATCTTATTTTGCGTTGATTTGATCGCCTAGGTAGTATTTGATTTACTTGGTAGCACTATAAGATGATCCACCAACTAAATATCAAGATAATAATATGTTCTTCCTTATATGCACCATTAAGAAAGTCCTTCTTCTCGAACAACCACGTGATGATCGGATGTAAGACAGTTTTTTACACACAGGAATACTAAGGTTCTTAATTTACGATCCTAGCATATACAGTCATGGCTTCGGAACATGAACCGAAAGGTAAAGCATGAGTCATATGGAGATATGATGACCCATATGATGCTCGCCATTGGAGTTTTGCCACCACTGATGATTATCGGTCCTGGCATAGTGAATTTGGTTCGTGTAATCACTAAAATGATAGAGGGGATGTAATTTTGAGTGGGAGATCATATAAGTAATTTTGAATTAGCTTTAACTCTATCTGTTATAAACCTAGTCTAAATAGTCTTTGCAAATACATTCTAGATCATGGCACCCCTTGCATTCAATTTCAATACATTCCTTGAGAAAGAAAAGCTTCTAGACAATGGGTCTAACTTTACCAACTGGCACTTGTAACACCACGATTCTGAAAAGACCGTAGCTTCTATGTGACATGCCAATCCCTGGATCGGTTCATTGGCCCACAATAGAATAAGATGAATAACATAGCAAAATATCCGTGTATCATAAATAACGAAGATCCAAAGTACCATTATTACAATAAAAGCTTAGCTCACGGCTAGCTCAAATTATTCAGGTAGCAACATAAATAAAGTAAATCCTCCATTCTTCAAATTGCCCACAAGTGAACAAGTGCCGAGTGGAGTACCGTGGCCTAAATCGATTACTCAGAATCGGAATATCCTGCAACATGAAACTTAGCAGCCCCGAAGGGTCAATACATGGAATGTATGGCAAGTAGAGCTATTAAAAGAGACAATAGTGCTAACATCTACATGCATATTTGGCAAGTGGAGTTGTGGCATGCATATGCAAACAAAGATGATGCAAGATGCATGCATTACAAGTGGATTGATGCTACAACAGCATCACGTAATCTTATTCAGTAAAGCTACTGTATGCATGCATGGAAATTATTTTTAGCGCAAGGAAACAAGTATGCAATTTATAATGCTCAATAATAGAGCTACAAACTAAATAATTCACTACTGTTAACATACTGTTTGTAAAAACTTGGAAAGATTCTACTGTCTAGGCAATACTAAATAGGAACAGTACCAATTGGAATTTCTCAAAAAGGATTTATATAACTCCCTAAGTAATTAAAATACTGTAGTAAGCCCTTAAATAGATTCTGCAAAAATTATTACTGTAAGACTAACTTTTGAATTCACTTTGAGATTCCCCTTGTTCTACTGATTCCAGGGACATATTATATGCAATTTTTTGAGTTACAGAACTTATTCTACGAATTAATTACTCTAAAAAGGCCATTAACTCATTTAATTATTCTGGACAAAACCTTGCTGCAAAAGTGTAAAACAAATGTACAGCAAGATTCTACGTGAGTTACTGAATCTACACATATTTTATTTGTAATTTTTGGCCCAGTAGATTTAAAGATATTAATTTTGCAAGTTTTGGTCAATTATGCCAATTAAATCAATTTAGAAAATACCCAGTCAGCGTTTGACTGGGTTGACCGCGCTGACGTGGCACGCTGACCAGTCAGTGGTCAGCATGACCAGTCAACGGCCCATCTGGGACGTCCGTTGCAGATCGGAGGGCAGGGGGTGGCTGGCGGCGGAGTGCTCACCTGAGCGGCGGCGGTGACGGCGGCGTGGTCGTGCAGCGGCGGCAGGGGGGGTCTCCGGCGGCTGTGGACGGCGAGACGGCGTCGGGGGAGTGGCGGCGGAGCTTCTCGGCGTGGAGGCGGTGGCCGGCGCGTGCGGGGGCGACGGTGGCGGACGGCTGAAGCTCGACGGCGGCGGGCTCGGCCTCGGGCGGCGGCGGCGGCGTGCCTGCGGGGAGAGAAGAGGGAGGAGGGGGTCAGCGGGGCGGCGGCGAGCTCGCGGGTGAGGGAGGGCGACGGCGCGGCAGCGAAGCTTATCGGAGGGCGGCGGCGGTGGACGCGGAAATCGGCGGCTGCGCGCGTGCGAGGGCGACGGCGGCGGCTCGAGCGGCTAGGGTTAGAGAGGGGGGTGTGGGGTCGCGGCCAGGGGTTTTAGGGGCGGCGCGTGGTGGAGTTGGTTGCGGATTTTGAGGCAGCGGCGGATGCTGTCCGCATCGGACACGGCGACGGCGGAGCCGACAGGTGAGCCCCACCTGTCGATGGCTGGGCGGCTGGCGATCGGCGCATAGCGCCTGGCGCGCGCGGTTGCTGGCTGCGGCGCTGCGCGGGCTGGGCCGCGGCAGGCCGGATGGCTGCCGCGCTGCTGCTTGTTTTTTTTTTGTTCTTTTTCTTTTCCATTTTCTGTTTTGTATTTCTAACATAACTTTTCCATATGAACTCCAAACTGAGTGAAATTTCTTTCTAAATTTTTCTAAAAACCAGAGGATCAACATAAGATCAAGTTTGTAATCCTTTTCACTAGTTGAGGTTAGTGGATTTATATAATTCTAGTATATCCTCTTGTAGGTGCATTTTAGCAATTCAAAATAGGGCTTTGAAAATACTATTTCGCCAGAATCTTTTCAAACTGAAATTTTGCATGGATGATCATGATGCAATGACATGAATGATATTTAGTACCAAATCTAAAATTTGGGATGTGACAAGACTAACCCCCTTAAGATGAAGCTCGTCCCCGAGATTCGGCGCGGCTAGCAAATAGGTGTGGGTGGTCTTCTCGGATGTCATCCTCACGCTCCCAAGTGGCTTCTTCTTCGGTGTGGTGGCTCCATTGCACCTTGCAAAACCTGATCATCTTGGTACGGGTAATCCTCTCCGCTGTCTCTAGAATCTTGACCGGCTTCTCCTCATAGGTCAAGTCATTCTCAAGCTGAACCTCCTCTAGTGGCACGGTGTCTCTCAATGGTGTATCCACCATCTCCGGATGGCACTTCTTCAGCTGGGACACGTGGAACACATTGTGGACAGCGGACAGATCTGGCAACTCCAACTGATAAGCAACTTCTCCTTTGCGTGCTAAGACCCGATATGGTCCAATAAACCGAGGTGCCAGCTTACCCTTGATTCCAAATCTCTTAATTCCACGAAGTGGCGACACTCGGAGGTATGCTCTATCACCTACCTCGTACACAACTTCCTTGCTCTTGGCGTCAGCGTAGCTCTTCTGCCTTGATTGTGCTACCTTCAGCCTGTCCCTAATCAAGACGACCTTCTCCTCAGCGTCCTTGATCAAATTAGGTCCAAACAGCTGACGTTCTCCTACTCCATCCCGTAGAAATGGTGTTCGGCATCGCTTCCCGTATAGCACATCGAACGGTGATGTATTGATGCTGGTTTGATAGCTGTTATTGTAGGAAAACTCAACATACAACAAATTCTCATCCCAACTAGAACCATGAGCCAAAGCGCAAGCTCTCAGCATATCCTCCAAAATCTGATTTACCCTCTCGGTCTGTCCATCAGTCTGTGGATGGAATGCTATGCTAAACTCCAATCTAGTCCCCAATGACTCGTGCAGCTGGCGCCAAAAGTGTGAGGTAAATTGGGGGCCTCTATCAGATACAATACTCTTAGGAACTCCATGTAGGCATACAATCCTGTCCATATAAATCTTGGCCAACTTTGCACTCGTATAGGTCGTCTTCACAGGTATAAAGTGGGCTACCTTGGTCAAATGGTCGACCACTACCCAAATAGAGTCATATCCTGACCTGGTCCTGGGCAATCCTGTGATAAAATCCATTCCCACTCTATCCCACTTCCAATCCGGCACGGGCAATGGCTGTAGCAGTCCTGCTGGCTTCTGTTGTTCCGCCTTCACTCGGTTACATACATCACATAGGGCAATATGCTCAGCGATGTCTCCCTTCATGTTATTCCACCAGAATCTGTCCTTTAGGTCCATATACATCTTCGTATTGCCTGGATGTATGGAATACAGCGAGTCATGAGCTTCCTGCAGAATCAACTTCCTTATCTCCGGATCGTTGGGAACGCACAAACGATCTCCATACCACAAGGTTCCTTGCTCATCCTCGCGGAATTCTTTTGCTCGATCCTCCTTCATCTTTTCCTTTATTTCATCGATCTCCTTGTCTCCTACTTGAGCCTTCCTGATTCTGTCCTGTAGCGTAGGTTGGACTTCCATTGCTGCCAAATATCCTTCAGACACTAACTCTAGCCTAAGGTCCTTGAATTGCTTGCAAAAATCCTCGGGCAATTCTCCAGTTGTCAATCCATTGGCATAAACCTTCCGGCTCAGAGCATCTGCTACTACATTGGCCTTTCCTGGGTGGTATTGCAGATTCATATCATAATCCTTGATAAGTTCCAACCATCTCCTTTGTATCATGTTCAGTTCTTTCTGTGTAAATATGTACTTCAGGATCTTGTGGTCGGTGTACACATCGCAGTGTTTCCCCATCAAGTAGTGCCTCCATACCTTGAACGCATGCACAACCGATGCTAATTCCAAGTCATGTGTGGGATAATTCCTCTCATTGTGTTTAAGTTGCCGCGAGGCATATGACACCACTCTCCCATCTTGCATCAGAACACTCCCAAGTCCCTGCCGAGAAGCATCACAGTACACTTGGAAATCCTTCTGAAGATCTGGTAAACACAGAACAGGTGCGGTCACTAGTCGACGCTTCAGTTCTTGAAAGCTGGCTTCACACGCATCCGTCCATTCAAACTTCCTCTCCTTCTTCAGAAGTTCGGTCATCAGCTTAGCAATCTTGGAGAAGTTTTCAATGAACCTCCTGTAATATCCAGCAAGCCCCAAAAAGCTACGAATATCACCCACATTCTTGGGCGCTTCCCACTCAGTCACTGCAGTCACTTTGCTTGGATCAACCGCGACTCCTTCTCCTGACACCACGTGTCCAAGAAATCCAACAGTGTTAAGCCAGAATTCACACTTGCTGAATTTGGCATACAGCTTGTGTTCCCATTAGCTTCTCCATAATCAGTCGCAGATGTTTCTCATGCTCAACATCATCCTTGGAATATATCAGTATGTCATCAATAAACACAACTACGAACTTGTCCAAGTACTCCATGAATACCTTGTTCATCATGGTCATGAAATATGCCGGGGCATTCGTTAGTCCAAAAGACATAACTGTATACTCATATAAACCATACCTAGTAGGGAAAGCGGTTTTTGGTATGTCCTCCTCCCGGATATTCAATTGGAAGTAGCCCGATCGCAGATCAATTTTGCTAAACACCTTTGCTCCTTCCAGTTGATCGAACAAATCATTTGTCTTTGGCAGGGGGTATTTGTTCTTGATGGTCACTTCATTCAGCGACCGATAGTCCACCACTAATCTCTTTCTGTTGTCTCTCTTCTCCACAAACAGAACAGGTGCACCCCATGACGATGAACTAGGCTGAATGAATCCTTTGTCCAACTGCTCCTTTAGCTGTTTCTTTAGTTCCTTCAGTTCACCCACATCCATCTTGTATGGTCTCTTTGCTATAGGTCATGTTCCCGGCATCAGATCGGTGAGAAACTCCACATCCCTGTCAGGTGGCATCCCTGGCAGCTCTTCCGGAAACACGTCGGGGTACTCCTTAATCACGGACACAGTATCCATGCTAACCCCCTTAAGAGAATTCAACTTACACCTTCCCGGTCGCACAGCCAACTTGAACCTAATTCTCTTACCATCCAGGGTTTTGAGTGAAACAGCTCGCCGTGCACAATCTATGTGTCCCCCATGCATACACATCCAATCCATACCCAGAATTACATCTAAACCTTGTGATTCCAATACTACCAGATGTGCAATAAAATTGTGTGCTCCAATCCTCACAGTTAAGTCGCGGCATCCCGCGCTAGCTATCATATCTCCTCCAGGTGAGCTTACTCTAATAGAATCTTTCGTAGACTCCGTAGGTAACTTATACTTATCCACAAATGCCCTTGATATGAATGAATGCGATGCACTAGTATCAAAAATTATAAGTGCAAGGTGAGTGTTGATTGGAAACTTACCAATCACAAGTTAAGGTTCATCTGGGATCTCCTCCACATTCATGTGGTTCACTGTGGCCTTCTGGTTGTTGGTTGGCTTCAACACCTTCTTCTCCGGACAGTTGTCTGCATAATGCCCCTTCTGACCACACTTGAAGCATGTCACCTTACTCAGATCCTTCTTCACAAAGCTGCGATCACGGTTGCGGTCATGTCCATTGTGTCCTGCAGAATGGTGAGCGTGTCCTCCCTTGTGGTTGTGGCGGTTGCTCTCGTGGCTATCATGGCGATGTCCATCGCCTCCATGGTGTGGCGGTCATGGCTTCCATGGTCACTCCCTCCATGCTTGGAGTATCCATCATAAGAAGTGCGAGACTTGTGGTGAGAACCAGAGTGGTGATTGCTGCTCTTTCTCTTGCGGTTTTCCACCTGCTTGTGCTTCCCTTCCAAGATCCTGGCCTTGTCCATAAGCTCCTGGAAAGTGGGACAGTAAACCACCAGCAGCTGCACCGAAAGCTCATCACTGAGGCCATCCAGGAATCTCTCCCTCCTTTTTGCATCAGTGTCAACATCGTCTGGTGCATAATGAGACAGGTTGTTGAACTCCTCAATATACTCAGACACGGTGCGATTGGTTTGGCGCAAGTTGCGAAACTCCTTCCTCTTCAGGCTCAGAACTCCTGAAGACACGTGGTTGGTCCTGAAACCTTCCTCAAACATTGCCCAAGTCACAGTGTCCAGTGGGTGGGTGATCTGAAAAGTGTCCCACCAAGAAGCGGCTGGTCCCTCGAGTAGGTGAGCGGCAAACCTCACCTTCTCAGCATCTGTGCACCCAACAGTTACCAGATCCTTGTTGACTGAACGCAACTAGTCGAGAGCAACAATCGGCTCCGTTGCAGTAGAGAACTTAGCTGGCCTTAGCCTCAGAAACCTAGTGAGAGCATCTCCCTGAGGCTGGTTGTTCCCATTGTTGTTGTTGTTGTTCTGAGTTTCCATGAACTGGGTCATAACTTGGGTCAGCTGTGCCTGAGCTGCCATGAGCTGCTCCAAATCAGTGGGTTGATGGCGGGGAGGCATCTGCGGTACAACACATGTAAGTTTAGAAAGAATCGATACGAATACATGATTCTACCCATGCATTATGACCAAACAACAACAAAACAATCACAGACAATCTCAAGCAAGCAACACATCAGCAATCAAATGATCCAGCAACATCCCAGGGGTTATACTAGCAGTACATATCTACTGAAATAGTTTTTAGAAGAGTTGGCAATGGTTATCTACACAAGAGATCAATAAGGCATTAAAAACAGCAATCTGCCAGAACAGTCCAGCAGTGTTCACGAATTTTTCTACCTGACTTAAACTCGTCACGAATTTTTGCTGATTTTTGTGCATACTTTACAGAGAGTTTCGCACCAGACCTATTTTTTCCAGATTTTTCCCAGATATCAGTAAAATATGAAAATTCGTACAGTACTGCTGTGTCAGCAGAAAACTACAGCAGGAATAACACAGATATTAACTAAACTTGCCATAACTCTTTCATAAAATTCGCACAAATAATCCTGGGATATTGGAGTACACAAATAAGCAACTAACCACTCTTAAACTAACAGTAAGTAAGTTTTACATCGATCGAGACTAATCCTAACGAATTTTTTCCTAACGAAGACTAATTGGTGGACTTCTATCTACTTCTTGAAGAGGTTGCGGTAGGTCCTTGCACTCATGCGTTGGAGCTTCTGTCCATGATCCAACCATGGCGGCGGAGTATACACCTCTCATGTTTCATCACTTGAAATCTCAAACTCCACCTCTTCTGGATCCTAATCTTCTTCTTCATTCTTTGCTGCAGCTGCAACAGCTTCATCTCCTCCACCATCATCGTCTCCATCATCATCATCCTCGTCCTCATCATCATCATCGTTCCCACTGTCATCATCATCATCATTTTTGCCATCATCTCCATTGTCATCATCAGAGGGTGGATTCAGCTGTGCTTGGAGAGCGGCAATCTGGGCTGCCATATCTTCAATAGTTTGATCCCTTTCCTGGACGGTCCCTTGCAACTGTTGTATGGTCTGGTTGTTTTCCTGCACAGTTCCATTAAGCTAAGCTATGGTTGTATCCCTGCCTATCAGGGCATTCTCCAGAACTCCCACAGCTTCATGCAAGGTCTCTATCTCCAGTCCTTGGACCACCATACCATTGCTGGCAAAATCTGCAATCTCCTTCGCCATCATCACTTTCTCAGCTAGAGCTCCATTCTCCCTTTCCATGTCCTCTATGTGTTTCCGACGGGGCGGCATGTTGTTCCTGTCGCCAGAGGTAACCATAATGTTCCCATCTTCATCATGCCTCCCATAGTCATGGTAGGGTGAGTCTGCTGGCAGTAGGTGTCGGACAAGATGGCACTGGCGAGACAGGGCTTCATGCATGGCCAAGTTTATTCCAGGTCCCCAGTTGCAGTATGTCTTGGTGTAGATCAGATGCACAGGGTTTGGCATGGCGGCATCCCTGAAGATGAAGGTGGTGATCTCCCATGCATCCTCGCCATATCCATAGGTGTACAGCCTCCTTCCCTTGAACATGGGCAGTGGTAATCCCAATAACTGCGAGAGCTGTGCTAACTGTCTTGCAAAGGGCCATGGTGACTCCATGGTTGCATACTCAGTCCTGACTTCTCCCATCTATCAATTAAAAGAGGAAATTGGTGAGAATAGCATATGGTAAGAATTTACGAGAGTGAAAGGCATAAGATGAAAGACAATGTTAATATAGGCTTTAATAAATCTTTGGCTTCCTATTCCAAACATAGGTCACGATCCTACAGTCGACACACGCGCTCTGATACCATCTTGTAACACCACGGTTCTGAAAAGACCGTAGCTTCTATGTGACATGCCAATCCCTGGATCGGTTCGTTGGCCCACAATAGAATAAGATGAATAACATAGCAAAATATCCGTGTATCATAAATAACGAAGATCCAGAGTACCATTATTACAATAAAAGCTTAGCTCACGGCTATCTCAAATTATTCAGGTAGCAACATAAATAAAGTAAATCCTCCATTCTTCAAATTGCCCACAAGTGAACAAGGGCCGAGTGGAGTACCGTGGCCTAAATCGATTACTCAGAATCGGAATATCCTGCAACATGAAATGTAGCAGCCCCGAAGGGTCAATACATGGAATGTATGGCAAGTAGAGCTATTAAAAGAGACAATAGTGCTAACATCTACATGCATATTTGGCAAGTGGAGCTGTGGCTAGCTTGCATTTGCAAATACCTTTGTCCTACTTTCATAAATAGTTTTTGATTTTCTTTGAAAAGATCCCAATTAAGTTAACCCAACAACATTAAAGCAATTATGAAATTTGAATGAGCGAGAAAAATGTCATTGAATCAATATCAAGCAACTCAAGCGTCCATAACCGGGGACACGGCTAATCGATTAGATTATACACCCTACAGGGGTCAGTACAATTTACCCATGTGACTTGGCCAGCCTAACTCGTACAATCACTCTCATTTTGGGTGATGATAGGGAGAAGTCCAAGAAGAGACCGTTCGGGAAGTAGCTCCCCAATCCCGACGCGCACCGGTCCAACCTACCAAAATTCAACATCCCTGGATACGCGGGTTCGAGTTACCACAACCTACTGAGTCCAACCAACCGCCCATTTCATTATTGGCACATGGTTGTACACGTAAGCTACAAAATAAAGAAGCCAATCATTTTCTCTTGATACCTGGGTGCCTTTCCGCAATGATACCACAAAAAATTATCAATCCCATCACACCCAGGAGATTCATTGATTAAGTTGTTTTAGTTTTCGCAAACCAACACATTTAGAAACAACTTTCAGTGATGTAACCCAGCCCTCGTTCATCATAGTATGGCTAAGCACATCTACCAACGGTGGTTCATCTACAAGGAAGGCCCTACCACATAATAGGACATAGCATAGCGATAGTATTATCCTACACATGCATCTACAAAATACACGACAATGCATTGAAAATAGTAGGACAACATCATGAACAAAGTAGCATCTACTTGCCTTGGTTGTAGCGGTCGGAAAAACAATCCACACACGAGCAAGCGTTGCACTCGTCACAATCTACACGATACAATTGCAATCATAAACAAACCATCCACAATCATATGCAAACAAAGATGATGCAAGATGCATGCATGACAAGTGGATTGATTCTACAACAGCATCACATAATCTTATTCAGTAAAGCTACTGTATGCATGCATGGAAATTATTTTTAGTGCAAGGAAAACAAGTATGCAATTTATAATGCTCAATAATAGAGCTAGAAACTAAATAATTCACTACTGTTAACATACTGTTTGCAAAATCTTGGAAAGATTCTACTGTCTAGGCAATACTAAATAGGAACAGTACCAATTGGAATTTCTCAAAAAGGATTTATATAACTCCCTGAGTAATTAAAATACTGCAGTAAGCCATTAAATAGATTCTGCAAAAATTATTATTGTAAGCCTAACTTTTAAATTCACTTTTAGATTCCCCTTGTTCTACTGATTCCAGGGACATATTATTTGCAATTTTTGGAGTTACAGAACTTATTCTACGAATTAATTACTCTAAAAAGGCCATTAAATCATTTAATTATTCTGGACAAAACCTTGCTGTAAAAGTGTAAAACAAATATACAGTAAGATTCTACGTGAGTTACTGAATCTACACATATTTTGTTTGTAATTTTTGGCCTAGTAGATTTAAAGATATAAATTTTGCAAGTTTTTGTCAATTCTGCCAATTAAATCAATTTAGAAAATACCCAGTCAGCGTTTGACTGGGTTGACCGCGCTGACATGGCACGCTGACCAGTCAGCGTGACCAGTCAACGGACCATCTGGGCTGTCCGTTGCAGATCGGAGGGCAGGGGGTGGCTGGCGGCGGAGTGCTCACCTGAGCGGCGGCGGCGACGGCGGCGTGGTCATGCGGCGGCGACAGGGGGGTCTTCGGCAGCTGTGGACGGCAAGACGGCGTCGGGGGAGTGGCGGCGGAGCTTCTCGGCGTGGAGGCGGTGGCCGGCGCGTGAGGGGGTGACGGTGGCGGACGGCCGAAGCTCGGCGGCGGCGGGCTAGTCCTCGGGCGGCGGCGTCAGCGTGCCTGCGGGGAGAGAAGAGGGAGGAGGGGGTCAGCGGGGCGGCGGCGAGCTCGCGGGTGAGGGAGGGCGATGGCG
The DNA here is from genome assembly GCA_916181665.1 of Avena sativa. Classification (NCBI taxonomy): domain Eukaryota; kingdom Viridiplantae; phylum Streptophyta; class Magnoliopsida; order Poales; family Poaceae; genus Avena; species Avena sativa. The sequence goes on along the minus strand of OV702281.1, from coordinate 204,881,963 downwards.
CAGCGGCGAAGGATGCGGAAATCGGCGGCGGCAGCGCGCGTGCGAGGGCGACGGCGGCGGATCGAGCGGCTAGGGTTAGAGAGGGGGGTGTAGGGTCGGGGCCAGGGGTTTTAGGGGCGGCGCGTGGCGGAGTTGGTTGCGGATTTTGAGGCGGCGGCTGACGCTGTCCGCATCGGACACGGCGGCGGCGGCGGCCCCGACAGGTGGGCCCCACCTGTCGGTGGCTGGGCGACTGGCGAGCGGCGCATAGCGCCTGGCGTGCGCGCGCGGTTGCTGGCTACTGCACGGCTGCTGCGCTGCGTGGGCTGGGCCGCGCGGTCTGCGGTAGGTCGGCTGGCTGCCGCGCTGCTGCTTGTTTTTTTTGTTCTTTTTCTTTTCCATTTTCTGTTTTGTATTTCTAACATAACTTTTCCATATGAACTCCAAACTGAGTGAAATTTCTTTCTAAATTTTTCTAAAAACCAGAGGATCAACATAAGATCAAGTTTGTAATCCTTTTCACTAGTTGAGGTTAGTGGATTTATATAATCCTAGTATATCCTCTTGTAGGTGCATTTTAGCAATTCAAAATAGGGCTTTGAAAATACTGTTTCGCCAGAATCTTTTCAAACTGAAATTTTGCATGGATGATCATGATGCAATGACATGAATGAGATGCAGTACAAAATCTAAATTTTTGGATGTGACAGCACTACAATTTGAGGATTATCCTTGCGAGCATGAAAAGGTCCTATGTACTTGATAGTCTGTTAGGTGACGCTCCTGTAGATGATGCTCCTCAGAAGGAGCATACAATGTATGACACAAAGTTTGATGACTACACTCTTGTGCAGTGCGCGATACTCCAATCCTTGGAGCCCGAGCTCCAAAGGCGTTTTGAACTTATTGATGCTAATGTAATGGTGGAGGAACTCTAAAGTATGTTTGGGGACCAAATCCGTGCCAAGAGATATGAGCTCTCGGAAAATTTCATTAGCTCTAAGATGGAGGAGCATAAATCTATGAACGATCACGCCATAAAGATGACGGGATACTCTCAATGTCTTGAGACACTGGGATGTGAGATTCTAGCTAATCTCATGATGGATAGGGTTCTGACAAGTTGCTCACCAAGTTACAAAGCGTTTGTAATTAACTACAAGATGAATGGTGTTGACAAGTCGCTCACCAAACTCGCAACTATGCTTAAGACTGCCGAGGTAGACATCAAAAAGGAACATAAAGTGTTGATGGTAAATAAAACCACCAGTTTCAAGAAAAAGGGCTGGAGGGGCAAGCCCAAGGGTAACTTCAAGAACGATGCAAATTATGTTGCCTCGCATGCTAAGAAGACCATGGGAGGCCCGAAGCCCAATACTGGGTGGTTTTACTGCAAGGAGGTTGGTCACTAGAGGCGGAACTGCCCGAAATACTTGGCAGATAAGAAGGTCGGGAAAGTGAACAAAGGTATATATGATATAATTGTTGTTGATGTTTACCTTACGAGTAGTCGAAGTAGTACTTAGGTATTTAATATCGGTTTGGTTTCTAATATATGTAACTGGAAATAGGAACTAAGGAACAGTCGACCACTAGCAATGGATGAAGTGACCATGTGCGTAGGCAATGGATCAAAGGTTGATGTGATCGCCGTCGGGACGCTAACACTTCATCTGCCATCGGGACTGACAATAAACCTTCATAATTGTTATTATGTCCCTGTGTTGGGCATGAACATCATGTATGGATCATGTTTAATGCAAGATAGTTATTCATTTGTATCGGAGAACAATGGTTGTTCCTTATATATGAATAATATATTTTATGGTCATGCACCTTTGTCGAATGGTTTATTTGTCTTGATCTCTTGATAATAATAGTACACATATTCATAATGTGAATGCCAAACGAATTAAGTTGAATGATGATATTTCTCCATATTTATGGCATTGCCGTTTAGGTCATATTGGTGTAAAGTTCATGAAGAAGATCCATTCTGATGGACTGCTTGAATCACTTGATTATGAATCATTTGAAACATGTGAACCATGCCTTATGGGAAAGATGGCTAGAATTCCGTTCTCAGGAACAATGGAGCGTGCGACCGACTTGTTGGAAATAATACATACCGATGTATGTGGTCCAATGAGTGTGTCGACACGTGGCAGATATCATTATTTTGTGACCTTCATGGATGATTTAAGTAGATATGGGTATATTTACTTAATGAAACACAAGTATGAAACATTTGAAAAGTTCAAAGAATTTCAGAGTGAAGTAGAAAATCATCATAACCAAAAGATCATGTTTCTATGATCCGATCGTGGAGGAGAATATATTAGTTATTAGTTTAGCACACACATGAGACAATGTGGAATTGTTTCACAACTCACTCCTGTCGTAACACCTCAGTGTAATTGTGTATCCGAACGTTATAATCGAACCTTATTAGATATGGTACGATCTATGATGTACCTAATAGATTTGACATTGTCATTTTGGGGTCATGCATTAGAGTCTACTACATTCACATTAAATAGGGCAGCACCAAAATTTGTTGAAACGACACCATGTGAATTATGGTTTGGCAACAAACCTATGCTGTCATTTCTAAAAGTTTGGGGATGTGATGCTTATGTGAAGAAACTTCAACCTGATAAGCTTGAACCCAAAGCAGAGAAATGCGTCTTCATAGGATACCCAAAAGAAACAATTGGGTACACCTTCTATCACCGATCCAAAGGCAAAGTGTTTTTCTCCAAGAATGGATCCTTTCTAGAAAAAGAGTTCCTATCAATAGTTGTGAGTAGTAGGAAAGTAGAACTCAACAAGGTTATTGAACCTCCCATTCCAGAAGTGGCGAGTAGCACAGCGCCATAATCTGTTCCATTGTTGACTCAACCAATGGAAGAAGCAAATGATGATGTGGTACCCACCCCTCATCATGAAACTCCAAAATAGAGTACTAACAAACGTCGCAGGTCAGGTAGGATACATGTAGCTCTAGAACTATATGGTAATCCAGTCCTCAATTTCATAGATGGAAATGATGATCCTTCGATGTATGATGAAGAGACGATGAGCCTAGATTCCAACAAATGGTTAGAAGCCATGCAATCTGAGATGGAATCCATGTATGATAACCAAGTTTGGACTTTGGTAGACTTACCTCACGACCGAAAGGTCGTTGAGAATAAATGGATTTTCAAAATGAAAACAGACACTGACGGTAATGTGACCATCAATAAATCTCCATTTTTAGCGAAGTGGTTTTGACAAATTCCAGGAGTTGACTACGATGAGACTTTCTCAATAGTAGCGATGCTAAAGTCTGTTAGGATTATGTTAGCGATTGCTGCACTTTTCGATTATGAAATATGGCAAATGGATGTCAAAACAACATTCCTTAATGGAAACATTGAGGAAGAGTTGTATATTATACAACCAAAAGGTTTTGTCGATCCTAAGGATGCTAACAAGGTATGCAAACTTCAGAGATCCATCTATGGACTGAAGCAAGCATCCTGAAGTTGGAACCTCCGATTTGACGAAGTCATCAAAAGTTTTGGATTTTTCCAAACCATCGATGAAGCTTGTATTTACAAGAAAGTGAGTGGGAGCTCTATTGTATTTCTAGTCTTATATGTGGATGACACATTGTTGATTGGAAATGACATAGAACTTTTGAAAAGCGTAAATGATTACTTGAATAGTAAGTTTTCAATGAAAGATCTTGGTGAAGCTGCATGCATATTAGGCATCAAGATCTATAGAGATAGATCAAGACGCTTAATAGGATTGTCACAAAGTACATACCTTGACAAGATTTTGAAGAAGTTAAAAATGGACGAAAGTAAGAAGGGGTTCTTATCGATGTTGCAAGGAACAGTTTTGAGTAAGACTCAAAGTCCAGCAACAACAATAGATAGAGAAATCATGGACCGTGTCCCCTATGTTGGAGATATGCCCTAGAGGCAATAATAAATGTAGTTATTATTATATCTTTGTGTTTATGATAAATGTTTACATTCATGCTATAATAGTATTAACAAGGAAACATTGATACTTGTGTGATTTGTAGACTTAATTTGAAGTCCCTAGTATAGCCTCTATGCTTCACTAGCTTGTTGGTTGGTAAATGATTGAGGTTTCCCTATCATGAACATTGAGATGTTATCAACAACAAGATCATATCGTTAGGAGAATGATATGGTGGACATACTCCTATAGATAAGCGTAGCATAAAGATCAAGTCATTTCAATAGTTCAATTGCTATATGCTTTCTGATACATAGTAACCTAATTCCTTCGACCATGAGATCATGCATATCACCTTTACCGGATGGATGCTTTGATGACATCAAAAACCACACCGTAACTGGGTGGCTATAAAGGTGGCATTGAGTGTTCAGAAAGTATTGGTTGAAACACATGGATCAAGAGTGGGATTTGTCCATCCATATGACGGATAGATATACTCTGGGCCCTCTCGGTGGAATTTCATCCAATTAGCTTGCAAGCATGTGACTGGATCACAAGGGATCACATATCACGGGAACGAGAAAAGAGTACTTATCGGTAACGAGGTTGAACTAGGTATGCAGAGATATCGACGATCATAACCTCGGATAAGTAAACTATCGTGAGACAAAGGGAAATTGGTATCGTATGTAAGTGGTTCATTCGATCGCAAAGTAATCGTAGAAATATGTGGGAGCCATATGAATTTCCAGATTCCTCTATTGGTTATTGTTCGGAGAAGTGTCTCGATCATGTCCGCATAATTCACGAACCGTAGGGAGACACACTTAAGGATTCGACGTTGTTTGAGTAGTTATGGTATTATGAGAAAGAGACCGAATGTTGTTCGGAGTCTCGGATGGGATCTGGGATATCACGAGGTGATCCGGAATGGTCCGGAGAATAAGATTCATATAAGGAAAGTCCCGTTTCGGAGTTCGGGAATGATTCCGGTGTTTTCATCAGGAATGTTCTAGAAGGTTCCGGAATGTCCGGCACTCCAGAGGAGAAGGGGTACATGAATGTGTCATTGCATATTGGAATGATTGCATCATGTACTTAGTGTTCTCGCTGTTCCAAATAAAGGATTAAATTGAATCCTTAATTGAAAAGTCAAATAGCAAGTTTGAAAAGTCAAACGGCTAAAACAGGAAAGAGAGGGAAAGAGGAAAGAGGGAAACCGAGTTGGGGAGGGAGACCCTCCTCCAACCGGCGCGCATCCTCCAAGCAGAGTTGGGGAGGGACTCCCTCCCTCCCCATGGCGCGGCCGGCCCCTCCACCTATAAAAGGAGGGGCAGGGCCCCCTCCTCTAGACACACAAGTTCTTATCCTCTAAATCTGAACCCTAGCCCTAGACCCCGGTTTAGAGCTGCTTTGGTTTAGAGCTTCTAATTGCACTAGCCTTCGGATTAGAGCCTTCTAATTGGTGTGTCTAAACCCTAGACCACTAAAGCTCTCTCATACTCCACCATACTCGCTCCGGATTAAGGCGAAGCCCTGCGGGATCTCCCCTCTACTTCCGGTACCACGCCGTTGTGCTGCCGGAATCGCGAGGAGAGTGCTACAACCTCCGCTGCCTGCTGGAACAAGGGAGAGGAAGGTCTTCGTCGAGTACCGAACGTGTGACCGACTGCGGGAGCGCTGCCGGAACGCAGCGCCGGAAGGATCGTCTACACGATCTTGAGATCGGGGAGAGTACGACTACATCACCCACGAGAATCCGCTCTCGTTAAACACTTTGGAATCTTCGAGGGTAAGTTATTCCATCGACTCGTTGCTACAATCTAGTAGATAGATCTTGGCTTGTTTGTTTGTATGCGATAGAAAATTTTGTTTTCCATGTTACGAATACCTACAGTGGTATCAGAGCCGTGTCTATATGTAGATCTGTTGCACGAGTAGAACACAATGGTCATTGTGGGCGTTGATGCTTTTATTGTCGATTGCTTCTTGTGTACTTTGCATCTTGCGGTATGTTGGGATGAAGCGGCCCGGGCTAACCTTACATGACATCGTTCATGAGACTTGCTCCACGCTTGACATGCAACTTGTATTGCATAAGTGGCTTTGCGGGTGCCTGTTTCTCCTAGCATAGTTAAGATCCAATTTACAACGGGTGATCAACAATGCTAGTATCAATGTTGTGGTTCTTCGTAAGTTAGAACGACAGTTATTGAAAGCCCCAAACCACGTAAAATATGCAAAGAAAGTAGAGGCGTCTAACTTTGTTTTGCAGGGGTGTGCAGTGATGTGATATGGCCATGATTGTGATTATATTTGATGTATGCAATGTTCCTTATTGTAAGTTGGCAACCGGCAGGAGCCATATGGTTGTCTTTAATTTATGTTAAGACCCGCGTGTCTATTCAAAGTAGTTGTAATAGTTGAAGCCGGTGGACGACAACCATGGAGAAGCGTCATTGACCTTGATGCAATGCCGGTGATGACGGAAATCATGTTCGTGCTTGAAGATGGAGATCGGAAGCACAAAGAAGAAAGGCCATATCATATCACATATTATTGAATTGCATGTGATGTTAATCCTTTATGCATCTTGTATTGCTTAGTAGACGAAGGTAGCATTATAAGATGATCCCTCATGCACATCAATTTCAAGTCATAAAGTGTTCACCCTTAGTTAGCACCGTTGCTAAAGCTTGTTGTTTCGAAGCACCACGTGATGATCGGGTGTGTTAGATTCTGCAAGTGTATACAACGTGAGCAAGCCAGATTTGCTCATGCGAAAACTAAGGTTTGATCTTGACGAGCCTAGCATGTACAGACATGGTCTCGAAACACGGATCACCGAAAGGTAAAGCATGAATCATATAGTAGATATGATGAACATGATGATTGTTCGCCATTGAAACTGTATCAACTCTCGTGATGAACGGTGTTGATGTAATGGATTTGGTTCGTGTGATCACTAAAACAATGTGAGGGATATTGTTTTGAGTGGGAGTTCACCTAGTTTAATTTCATTATTAATTTGAACTCAATTTGTCATAAACTTAGTCTAAACTATTGCAAATATGTTGTAGATCAATGGCAGCCCCTACCATCAATTTTAATGCGTTCCTAGAGAAAGAAAAGTTGAAAAATAATGGAAGCAACTTCGCGGATTGGTTCCGCAATTTGAGGATTGTCCTCACAGCTGGTAATTTGACCTATGTGCTAGATGCACCGCTGGGTGACCCACCTGCAGCTGATGCTCCCGATGAAGTAAAGAATGTTTACCTCGCTCGGAAGAATCAGTACTCCATAGTTCAGTGTGCTATCTTGTATGGTTTGGAATCGGAGCTTCAGAAAAGGTTTGAAGAATCAGACCCATATGATATTGTCGAGGATCTCAAATTGATTTTTGAGACTCATGCGGCAATTGAAAGCTATGAGGCTTCTGAAAAAGTTCTTTAACTGCAAGATGGAAGAAGGCAGCTCCGTCAGTGAGCATGTGCTTAAGATGTCTGGGCACGCAAACAAACTTCAAAGCTTGGGTATAGTGATTCCTAATGCTTTGGGGATTTACCGTGTCCTACAATCACTACCACCAAGTTACAAGAACTTTGTGATGAACTACAACATGCAGAACATGAACAAGACGTTGCCAGAACTCTTTGCCATGTTGAAATCTGCAGAAGTGGAGATAAAGAAAGAGCACCAAGTGTTGTTGGTCAATAAGACCACCAAATTCAAGAAAGGCAAGTCTAAGCAAAAGGGACACTTCAAGAAGGGTGGTAAGAAAGTTACCACGCCGGCGAAGAAGACCAAGGCTAGACCCAAGCCTGATACTGAGTGCTTTTACTGCAAGGGAGAAGGTCACTGGAAGCGGAATTGCCCAAAGTACTTGGCGGATCTGAAGAACGGCAACATCAAGAAGAAAGGTATATCTGATATACATGTTATTGATGTGTATCTCACTAGTACTCATAGTAGTTCCTGGGTATTTGATACTGGTTCGGTTGCTCATATTTGTAACTCGAAACAGGTGCTGCAGAATAAACGGAAGCTAGCGAAGAACGAGGTGACGATGCGCGTGGGAAACGGATCAAAGGTTGATGTGATCGCGGTCGGCACGCTACCCCTTCATCTACCATCGGGATTAGTTTTATACTTAAATAATTGTTATTTGGTGCCTGCGTTGAGCATGAACATTATATCGGGATCTTGTTTATTGCGAGACGGTTACTTGTTTAAGTCCGAAAATAATGGTTGTTCGATTTATATGAGTAATATGTTTTATGCACATGCACCTTTGATAGATGGTCTATTCTTATTGAATCTCGATAGTGGAAATACACATATCAACAACATTGAGGCTAAACGTTTGAAATCAAGCGATCATTCGACCTATATGTGGCACTGTCGTCTTGGTCACATTGGAGTGAAACGTATGAAGAAACTCCATTCCGATGGACTTCTTGAATCACTTGATTTTGAATCACTTGAAAGATGCGAAGCATGTCTGATGGGAAAAATGACTAAGCCTCCATTTTCTGGTATGATGGAGCGAGCTACGGACTTATTGGAAATCATACATACCGATGTGTGTGGTCCAATGAGTGTAGCATCACGCGATGGTTATCGTTATGTTCTTACCTTCACGGATGACTTGAGTAGATATGGGTATATCTATTTCATGAAACATAAGTCCAAAACTTTCGAGAAGTTTAAGGAGTTTCAAAGTGAGGTAGAGAATCAACGTAACAAGAAGATTAAATTTCTACGTTCTGATCGTGGAGGTGAATATCTAAGTTACGAGTTTGGCGAGCATTTGAAGAAATGCAGAATACTTTCACAGTTGACACCGCCGGGAACACCACAGCGTAATGGTGTGTCCGAACGTCGTAATCGAACTCTCTTAGATATGGTTCGTTCTATGATGTCACTTACAGATTTACCGCTATCATTTTGGGGTTATGCATTAGAAACAGCCGCATTCACTTTAAATAGGGCACCGTCTAAATCCGTTGAAACGACACCGTATGAATTATGGTTTGGGAAGAAACCTAGATTGTCGTTCCTTAAAGTTTGGGGTTGCGAAGCCTATGTAAAGAAGTTACAGCCGGACAAGCTTGAACCCAAAGCGGAAAAATGCGTCTTCATAGGATACCCGAAGGAAACTATTGGGTATACCTTCTATCATAGATCCGAAGGCAAAATCTTCGTTGCCAAGAATGGATCCTTTCTAGAGAAGGAATTTCTCTCGAAAGAAGTGACTGGAAGGAAAGTAGAACTCGACGAGGTTGTCGAACCTTCTCTCGAAATTGCGAGTAGCGCAACACCGGAAGAAGTTCCTGTGGTGCCTGCACCAAATAGAGAGGAAGCTAATGATGGTGATCATGAAACTTCGGTTGAAGTTGCTACAGAGCCTCGGAGGTCAACGAGAACTCGTACCACTCCAGATTGGTATGATCCCGTTATGAGTGTCATGTTGGTGGACAACACCGATGACCCCGAGACATATGAGGAAGCAATGATGAGCCCAGATTCCAATAAATGGCAAGAAGCCATGAAATCCGAGATTGGATCCATGTACGAAAACCAAGTATGGACTTTGGTGTACTTACCGGATGGCCGGAAGGCTGTCGAGAACAAATGGATTTTCAAGAAGAAAACAGATGCTGATGGTAATGTTACTGTCTATAAAGCTCGACTTGTCGCAAAAGGGTTTCGACAAATTCAAGGAGTTGACTACGATGAGACTTTCTCACCGGTAGCGAAGCTAAAGTCTGTGAGGATTATGTTAGCACTCGCTGCATATTATGATTATGAGATATGGCAGATGGATGTTTAAACAGCATTCCTCAATGGAGATATTGATGAAGAGTTGTATATGATGCAACCCAAAGGTTTTGTCGATCCTAAAGATGCTAACAAGGTATGCAAACTTCAACAGTCCATCTATGGATTGAAGCAAGCATCCCGAAGTTGGAATCAACGTTTTGATAAGGTGATCAAAAGTTTTGGTTTTATACAAACTTATGGAGAAGCTTGTATTTACAAGAAAGTGAGTGGGAGCTCTGTAGCATTCTTAATACTATATGTGGATGACATATTGTTGATTGGGAATGATGTAGACCTTCTTAATAGTGTCAAGGAATATTTGAATAATAGTTTTTCAATGAAGGATCTTGGCGAAGCAGCTTACATATTAGGCATAAAGATTTATAGAGATAGATCGAAACGCCAAATATCATTGTCACAGAGTACATATTTGGACAAAGTTCTAAAGAGGTTTGGAATGGAAGATAGCAAGAAAGGGTTCTTGCCCATGTTGCCCAATACGTCCTTGAGTAAAACTCAAAGTCCGACATCGGCAGAAGATAGAGAAAGGATGAGTAAGACTCCCTATGCCTCAGCCATAGGATCTCTAATGTATGCCATGCTATGTACTAGACCCGACATTGCATATGCTGTTAGTTTAACTAGCAGATATCAAAGTGATCCAGGAGTGGCTCATTGGACAGCGGTCAAAAACATCCTTAAGTACTTGAGAAGAACTAAGGATATGGTTCTTTCTTATGGAGGTGATGAACAGCTCGTTGTTAATGGTTACACCGATGCTAGTTGGAACACCGATCCGGATGATTCTAAATCACAATCTGGATACGTATTTATTTTGAATGGTGCAGCAGTTAGCTGGAGGAGTGCAAAGCAAAGCGTTGTGGCGAGATCTTCAACTGAATCGGAATACATGGCTGCTTCGGAGGCTTCACAAGAAGCGATATGGATGAAAGAGTTCATTACAGAGCTGGGTGTGGTTCCTAGTGCGCTGGAACCAATGTCTATCTACTGTGATAACATGGGCGCCATAGCCAATGTGCAAGAACCAAGGTCACACAAGAAGCTGAAGCACATCAAGCTACGTTTTCACGCTATTCGAGAACATATCCAAGATGGGGATATAAAGATTTGCAAAGTACACACAGATCTGAATGTGGCGGATCCGTTGACTAAACCTCTCCCGAGGGCAAAACATGACCAACACCAAACTGCCATGGGTGTTCGGTATATTACCATGTAATCTAGATTAGATGACTCTAGTGCAAGTGGGAGACTGTTGGAGATATGCCCTAGAGGCAATAATAAATGTAGTTATTATTATATCTTTGTGTTTATGATAAATGTTTACATTCATGCTATAATAGTATTAACAAGGAAACATTGATACTTGTGTGATTTGTAGACTTAATTTGAAGTCCCTAGTATAGCCTCTATACTTCACTAGCTTGTTGGTTGATAAATGATTGAGGTTTCCCTATCATGAACATTGAGATGTTATCAACAACAAGATCATATCGTTAGGAGAATGATATGGTGGACATACTCCTATAGATAAGCGTAGCATAAAGATCAAGTCATTTCAATAGTTCAATTGCTATATGCTTTCTGATACATAGTAACCTAATTCCTTCGACCATGAGATCATGCATATCACCTTTACCGGATGGATGCTTTGATGACATCAAACACCACTCCGTAACTGGGTGGCTATAAAGGTGGCATTGAGTGTTCAGAAAGTATTGGTTGAAACACATGGATCAAGAGTGGGATTTGTCCATCCATATGACGGATAGATATACTCTGGGCCCTCTCGGTGGAATGTCATCCAATTAGCTTGCAAGCATGTGACTGGATCACAAGGGATCACATATCACGGGAACGAGAAAAGAGTACTTATCGGTAACGAGGTTGAACTAGGTATGCAGAGATACCGACGATCATAACCTCGGATAAGTAAACTATCGTGAGACAAAGGGAAATTGGTATCGTATGTAAGTGGTTCATTCGATCGCAAAGTAATCATAGAAATATGTGGGAGCCATATGAATTTCCAGATTCCTCTATTGGTTATTGTTCGGAGAAGTGTCTCGATCATGTCCGCATAATTCACGAACCGTAGGGAGACACACTTAAGGATTCGACGTTGTTTGAGTAGTTATGGTATTATGAGAAAGAGACCGAATGTTGTTCGGAGTCTCGGATGGGATCCGGGATATCACGAGGTGATCCGGGATGGTCCGGAGAATATGATTCATATAAGGAAAGTCCCGTTTCGGAGTTCGGGAATGATTCCGGTGTTTTCATCAGGAATGTTCTAGAAGGTTCCGGAATGTCCGGCACTCCGGAGGGGAAGGGGTACATGAATGTGTCATTGCATATTGGAATGATTGCATCATGTACTTAGTGTTCTCACTGTTCCAAATAAAGGATTAAATTGAATCCTTAATTGAAAAGTCAAATAGCAAGTTTGAAAAGTCAAACGGCTAAAACAGGAAAGAGAGGGAGAGAGGAAAGAGGGAAACCGAGTTGGGGAGGGAGACCCTCCTCCAACCGGCGCGCCTCGTCCAAGCCGAGTTGGGGAGGGACTCCCCTCCCTCCCCATGGCGCGGCCGGCCCCTCCACCTATAAAAGGAGGGGCAGGGCCCCCTCCTCTAGACACACAAGTTCCTATCCTCTAAATCTGAACCCTAGCCCTAGACCCCGGTTTAGAGCTTCTTTGGTTTAGAGCTTCTAATTGCACTAGCCTTCGGATTAGAGCCTTCTAATTGGTGTGTCTAAACCCTAGACCACTAAAGCTCTCTCATACTCCACCATACTCGCTCCGGCTTAAGGCGAAGCCCTGCGGGATCTCCCCTCTACTTCCGGTACCACGCCGTTGTGCTGCCGGAATCGCGAGGAGAGTGCTACAACCTCCGCTACCTGCTGGAACAAGGGAGAGGAAGGTCTTCGTCGAGTACCGAACGTGTGACCGACTGCGGGAGCGCTGCCGGAACGCAGCGCCAGAAGGATCGTCTACACGATCTTGAGATCGGGGAGAGTACGACTACATCACCCACGAGAATCCGCTCTCGTTAAACACTTTGGAATCTTCGAGGGTAAGTTATTCCATTGACTCGTTGCTACAATCTAGTAGATAGATCTTGGCTTGTTTGTTTGTATGCGATAGAAAATTTTGTTTTCCATGCTACGAATCCCTACACCCTATGCCTCAGCCATAGATTCTCTTATGTATGTTATGTTATGTACAAGGCCATATGTGGAACATGCTGTTAGTTTGACTAGAAGGTACAATTCTGATATAGGTTCAGAACACTGGAAGGTAGTCCAGGATGTCTTAAAGTACTTAAGAAGAACTAAAGACATGTTTCTCGTATATGGAGGTGAAGAAGAGATCGTCTAAAGGTGTTACGTCTGTGCTAGCTTTGACACCGATCCAGATGACTCTAAGTCACAATCCGGATATATTTTTTTGATGAATAGTGCAACAGTGAGATAGATGAGATCCAAGCAACTAGAGATTGCGAGATGTACAATGGAGGCGGAATATATCTCTGCTTCAGAAGTAGTGGTGGAGGCAGTTTGGATGAAGGATTTCATTTCCGAACTGAGTGTGGTTCCAAGTGCTTTGGATCCTATGATGATCTATTGTGACAACAATGGTTCCATATCCAATGCTAAGGAACCAAGGTCTCACAAGAATTCCAAGCATATAAAGTGCCGCTCTAGGATGGCAATGTAGAGATTTGCAAAGTAGATATGGATTTGAATGTTGCAGATCCGTTGACTAAAGCTCTCCCAAGGGGAAAATATGATCAACACCAAAACTCTATGGGTGTTAGTTTCATGACTATGTAAACTATATTATTGACTCTAGTGCAAGTGGGAGACTGAAAGGAATATGCCCAAGAGGCAATAATAAATTGGTTATTATGCTATTCCAGGTTTGTAATAGATGTTTATTTTTCATGCTAGAATTGTATTAATAAGGAAACATTAATACATGGGTGATTTATAAACTAAAATGGTTTCTAGTAAATCCTCTCTTTATACTAGCCTATTCATTAACAGATGATCAAAGGTTTCTTCATCATAACGTTGGATGTTGTTAATAACATGGTCACACCATTGGAGAATGATATGATGAATAGTCACCTGATCATGTCATCAAGTTTAAATTGCTAACACATTCATAGTAACTTAATGTCCTTAGACCATGAGATCACGTTAGTCACTTTCACCGGGAGAGTACTTTGATTATATCAGACGTCACACCGTAACAGGGTGATTATAAAGGTGTTGTTAGGTATTTGTAAAGTGTTATAAAGGCTCGTGGATCAATATTGGGATTGGTCCATCTGGATGACCAAGAGATATACTCAGGGCCTTCTTAGTGTAATCACATTGAATTAGCCTTACAAGCAAGTGATTTGATCAAGAGAATGTCATATCACTTGAACGAGAAAAACAGTACTTGTCGGTAACGAGATTAAACAAGGTATAGATGATAGCGAAAGTAATTTGATTATAGCGAAAGTGGTTCAGACGATCATGAGATCTTCGAGGAACTAGTGGGAGTCATTATGGATCTGTAGGTCCCTCTAATGATTATTGATCAGAGAAAGTCTCGATCATTTCTACATAGTTCCCGAACCCATAGGGAGACACACTTAAGGTTAACCAATGCATTTGGGTGGATTGGGAACACAGGGGAAGTCAATGGACATCGAAGAAAATTGTTCTGCTATGGAAAATTGTTCAGTCGAATCTGCCGAAATAGTTTTCGAGTATCAAAACAAAGCAAGGGATCAAAATGTTAATGTGTTCATTAAATGAAGTGTTCATTATATTAAGTAATAATTAAATGAAGTGTTCATTAAATTGAGTTGCATTAAAATGGAATTAAAGTGCTTTAATGGATAGACCTTTAAGGGAAAGTGCTGTAATGGAAAGACCTTTAAGGGAATTAAAGTGTTTTAATATACTTTTAAGGGAATTAAAGTTCTTTAATGGATATTGAATGAGAGGAGGGGAAGGGGCAGACCCATGGCTCCTATAAAAGGAGGTGGCCTCCTCCTCTCCACACACTCTCTCACAAGCTCTCTCATATTCCCCGAGGTTGGAATCTTCTCCCCTTTGCTTCCATTGTCCATTGACCCTACAAAAGGTGCCATACTCTAAACCTTCCCCTCCACCACCACTACCATGGAGTAGTGTTGTTGGAGTTCACGGGGATCCGCTAATTCCACTGCCCGGCTGGAGCAAGGGATCGGGAGTCGTCGACACACCAAACATGTGAACGATTACGGAGGCGCTGCCTGTCTCTAGCGCTGAATGTGTGCACGTCCGTGAGGACGGTCATGTACCATCTACATCAACCATGTTTGTTTCCAGGAATGTTACACCGCTTACGGTCTACGAGGGCTAGTCCATCTGTAACCTCAGAAAGTATTGTCTAGATTCGATATTGGTAGTAGCAAACTATAGGATTTTTTTTGATTTCTATGCAACAAACCCCGAAAGCATCATCCTTGATTGAGAATTGCATCATTTCCATGTGTTGAATGTTTCCCTTTCTTTCCGGTGTTTCTACTTCTTCATGTTCAAATACGAGAACGAGATCGATATCAAAGATTGAGATCAACACTATCAAAGATTGATGAACAAGACTTGGCCAACTCTAATCAAGTCAAGTACAAGACACCTAAAGCTCTACTTATTAATTATAAACGGGCAAAGGAAAGCATACCCCACTATGATATAATCCGATGATCTCAAAATGGTTCCAATTCTTGCAATGATGCATACGATTCGACTTTGGTTTTTTTATCGATAGATAGAGTATCCTATCTGTTGCATCATTTCCTAAGCTTATATTACCTGATCCATTGATCCAAGCATAACTAGGTTTGGCTTGTGGGCACTGCTAAATCTTATATTTGTGTCCTTCTTAGCCATGCTTAGGTGCCAATGTTGGTTCATCCAAATGGTATATCAAAGTAGAGAATCTAGTATGACAGGCGAACATGATGAGATGATATTAGTGGTGAGATGAGGTTAAACATGATAAGGCTTGTATGGGAGGCCACTGTGGGATGTGGTTTTTGTAGTCCCATGATCGCCACTCCTAGGAAACCCGAAGTTCTTTCCTTCAGAACAACGACGAGCGTACAACCACACGGGCCTGGGAAACCCTCGAATGACTAACTTGCCTAGCTTGATCCATGAGTCCATCGTTTGAGATTTGAAATCTGCATAGTTTGATGATTTGGAGATGGTGCATCATATAGGGCGTGACCAAGGAGGAAGTAGGCTCCAGGAGTACTTCTAATCCTTGGAAATAGAGATTGTGCCGAGAAAACCGTTTCTTGGTGTCAACACCCGGATTTTTAATCCCAGATACCTGTTATGCCATACATTGCAATCCCAGGATTACCATTTTTGCGAGACATAACATATTTGGATACCACAGTACATCATACATTACACACCATACATAAGTTCTTACACAAATAAGGATCTCATGATCCAGTTCTTAATAGAACTCAAGCAGCGGAATAACGTAATAATAAAGGTAGCGTAGGCGAAGCTCCATCTTCGGGGTCACAGGCAATGTTGACGATGGGAGATGATCCTAGTTTTCGTAACCTTCCTGGGGTCCATCCTCCTGGTACTCCTCTTCATAGTCTGGCCACGGGAATAGCCAGGGACAAAGCCATGAGTACTCTTTAAGTACTTGCAAACTAATACTGACAAGTGAAGGGGTTTTTTGTAATAGGACACTAATCTCTATGGTTGTTTTGCAAAAAGCCAGATTTACCTCTACTAAGTTCAGAAGCAAAGAAAAACTAGTTGAATTTTTATAATACCTAAGTGGGAACTTGTATTTCATATCACAACTCTGTTGTGGTCAAGTCAACATCTCAATTCATTTCATAAGTCATTTTGAAAACATCTGACGGGGGAACAGTATGGCCACTCCAACTGTCCATAACCGCGGACGCGGCTATTCGAATAGTTTGACACTCTGCAGAGATTGTACACCACCACAACATTCGATACATCCGTCAGGAAAAATCCTGAATTCACCATACTCAGTATGCGGATAACCAATCCTAACCTTTCGATTACACGCCCTAGTATAGGCACCTCTCATGTGATTTTGGCCTCCCAACCATGACCAACTGTCATCTTGGGTACTGCACAGGTGGACAATCTTCACAAGGTAGCCTCAGCTTAGACCTTGGCCATGAGGGAACCAACACTGAGGTATATAAGTTTCCAGTCAAGCCCTACCCAATTCTCGGGTATTGTGTTTGTACGGTAAAATTGGAATGGTATCGCATCCAGACAACCATCAGTTTTGTAAAAGGGCTAAGGCTCCCGCCTCAACATTTTCATCATCAAAATCATCTGGTGTTCGGAAACACATGTCAAAACATCTCAGTAGAATGATCCATCATTCCAAGGTTTTCATAACCATTTTCCACCAAGTATTCCCATCTAAAGTTGATCAAGTTTTATGCTTAGAACTAGCATCTACAAATGGGAGTGAGTACTAATGAGGGGTGGTAAACTAGTGGAGTTTAACTAAGTTCAATCTCATTCCTTAGGATCACATCAAGATTATCTAGCTTAGGCCAAACTTAATGCTCTTTATGCAACCTTCAATTATCTTTATAGTATCTACAATTTACTCAAGTAAAATCTAAGCAAGATCTTTGATAAAGAAATAAAGTAGAAGCTTGCAAGTAAAACTAGGAGGGTGTATCAAGTGGATATGATCACATATGCTTAAGGAATCTAGTGGTCATGGTAGCAAGCAAGTATTTGCTTGCATCAGTATCAGTATAGGCTTGCATAAGTAGAGTATCTTGCAAGTGTTAGCTTGCCTTGTGCAGAGCAGTGGTTGAAGTTCTCCTCGGCTTCTTCTTCGTAGTATCCTCCTTCCTCCTCGTATCCTTGGTCGGTACTAGCGTGTATGAATACATACGACGTACACAATCACCAAACAATACTTAACTACTTTCAATCATCACACCAAAGGGTTCTATAGATGATCTAGCATCATCACTAACATTCAAGATTAAAGAACTTGCATTATTTATTTATTTTTAGAAACGTAATTTCTACTCATTGAAAAACTACTTATGATTTAATATTCTCCAAACCAAACATGGGATCATGTTGACACATGTCATCACCTCATATTTCAGTATATGGGAATGTGATTTAAAGTGGTGTCACAATTTAATAAGGTTTAACCTTTTATTTCAATTGAATAAAGTGACTAGAAATTCCTATGTGGCATTCTTTTATTACTTGAACATTATCTCTGTAAGTAAACCCATATGTTTTTATATATTCTGAAAGGTATGATCAAATGTGATTTTTGAGAGTTGGAATCAACTCAAAAGCTATTATGGTTTAAATTTGAAAAATGTTTGAATGCAGAAAAGCTTCTGCCTTATTGTTTTTACCAAGGTTGATCTATAGATTCAAATGATCTGAATCCAATGGGCTTGGATTAAGCATTTCAATATCTTTCTAACAAAATTGGTTTCATTCAATTTGGTTCACTGAATCGAGCTGGTTGATTTTTGAAACTAGGTACAGAACTGAGTTTGAATAAAAATAGAAAAAGATAAATTCAAACGATTGGGCTGCGTGGGAAGGGGTAATGGGCCGGCCCAGTGTCACTCCGCAGAGCGGGGCGCAACTGACAGGGGGGGTCTACTGGTCAGTGGCTCTTTAAATGCAAATCGGTACGGGGCGATGTGGTGCATTGGATTAGAATGAAGATCGACGGCTGAGGGTCGTCGTCGATGATGAATAAGTCACCGGCGAGCTCGAACCCTAGCGGCTTAGTGGGGGTAGTGGGAGCCTCACCGGGGCTCAGGCGAGGGTCAGACACGCGGGCAAATGACGAAGTCGACGACGGCGATCCTCCTGGTACTGGCAGCTCCTCCTGGGGTGGCTCCAATCGATGGCTTCCTTTTTCTCCAGCAGCGACGGATTCCGGTGAAATTCCGGCTATGCTCTTCTAGCCTTGCTCCGGGAATGAGGTGGGGTGGTTTTGGGTGAGAGGGGAGTAGAATGGTGTGAAGAATTCAAGCGGGGGATGCCTCTATTTATAGTGGCGAGAGGGGACCGATGGGCGCAAGCTGAGCTCGTCGTGGTCGACGGCACAGAGGGCTATCGGCGTGGGCGACGGTAGGGGGCGGTGCTGTGCTCCCTGGCGAAGCTCAACGGCGTGGTGGCGAGGCGTGGGACGGTGCTGATCGGTCGCAATGCTGCGGTGCTCTGCGCTGGTCCGACGGAAGTTTTGATGGCGCACATCGCGCGTGGTCCGCGCGACGGCGAACAGGCGTGTCTGCGGGGTTGCTGGGGTGTTGGTGATCACGCGTGCACGCGGCGAGGGCAGCGCGCGGTCTGTGGGTGTTGGTCGAGCGTGGCGCACAGGGCGCGCTCTCAGCATGGTTGCAGAGAAGGTTGGTATGGCCTGGGCGTGTGGTCCAGTGGCTGGCATTGCTCGCGCTGGGACAGGGAGTGGCGGTGGGGTGCTAGGTTGCTCCCAGCTTGTTGTCGACCATGGGGTGGCAATGGTGCTCTCAGCCTACTCACCATTGATGACAAAGGCCAGCTTACAGTGGTGCTAGGGATTAGTTAAGGTTGTTAGATGATCTACTAAGGCTAGTGGTGTCCAGAGAGGGAACAAGTTAGGCCCAAAACACTGCTCAACATAGTGTTTTGATTTTGTTTGATTTGCATCTACAACCTGTTTGATGAAATGGCCGCATGAACTTAAGTTTTGAATTTTGAAAATATTTTTGGTGGGTGTTCTAGGCATGTACTGGGGAGTTTGTGGATGCTTGGGTTTTGAAAATTGAGTTGGTTTGAGTGGTTTTTGAAATAGTGGGATCTTCCCATATGAAATAGATTCAATTTTAAATTGTCATTTAAACTAAGCATTTGAATGTTTCTGTATGATTACAAAGTGGGACTTGATACCTTGTTATGAGTACTATCAAGGGGTGCAAAGATCCATACATGTTTCTGTTAAGTTCTGAAAGTTAGAGATATGACCATTCACTTAATTTGATTGTTATGATTTGTTTGTCTTTGGGAAAAGCTTGGGGATTGTTTAGATGATATTTTTTCACCTAAGAATCATTTTACAAGCAAAGAAACACATAATCATGGCAATTCAAAAGAATCCAAATTTTAATGCACAATCATATGAATGCTTTCATATTTTTAATTTGAAAAGTTTTTGTTAACCCTAACTTTGGTGAGTGGAGTTTGATGATTCTAGTTAATATTCTTGGGATGTTACACTTGGTGACCCATGGATTTAGGAGAAAGAAAGGTAAAGGTCGTGTCCAACGATCCTCTACCGGACTTCCAAGGAAAAGGGCTAATCTAGTGGCATTAAGAGTCGGTTGGTACATGTGGGTAAAGTTATACACCCCTGCAGGGTATTAATCTTTTCGAAAAGCAATGTCCACGGTTATGGTCCACTTGGGAATGGACGTGAGATCATAGATAACTTGAACATAATCGTAAAACTTGGCAACTAAGGTTTATTGATGACTCATGGGTACAAGGGGGTGATCCTGATTGAGAGTTGATGACTTTGGTGGATATCAAAAGATGATGATCAATACTTTGGAGATGTCGCTCTCTTATCCCCTTTTGAAATGTTCTGATTAGACGAGCTTCGTCTCTCTATTGTTTTACAAATGAAGATGGCTATACACAAATAACCCCACCAGCCTTAAGCCTTGATGAGTTCAACCTGTACTCACCTTCCTTTGTTGATACTTTTATAGTAGAGTAAGTGTACCCTTGAAGATTAGTTTGGTACGACATCGACACCGACAAGTAGCTTGGGGTTCCCGGCCGACAGCCTCGAATCTATGGGCTAGGACGTCATTGTTATGCTTTCGGCCTCTTAGTCCATTTGTTAAGTTTGTTATACTTAATATCATAATTTTCCTTCCATTGTTTGTTGTTTGTGGTCAATGACCTTTGCTTGTGATAATTTGGTTCTCTGCTCAGTTATGAGCTCGCTGTAATAATTTTTGTGTTGTAGGGTCACTATTGTGTTACCGATTATTCACTGGATATCCTCGAGCTCAAGGTTACTCTTAATTCATATTAAGGTCTGGGTTTTGTCTAGCCCTGATCCTAGGGGTGTCATAGCCTCGAGGAGGCGAGCTTCGATGGCGCCTCTAGGGAAGTCTGATCCTTGTCCATGTAATGACTATGGGGCGCTTTGAGACCTGCTATTTCCCTATTAAGACTTGTAAGGGTACTTCCCATAATGGGGCCTTAACTATCTATTCTTGTTTTGCTTTTTGGTGCTCCGAGGGAGTGGTCGTGTGTCGGCCTATCAACACCTAGATGAGGTGGCATTAAGCCTGTGCGTTTTGCTGGTGCAGCTTGAGGAGGGCTTCCTCATGGTCTTCATTGCTTACCTATCGATGAGAGGGTCGCGCGGCTTGTACTTGTCCTGTGGGTCCCTCGGGGAGGTGGTTCTAGGTTCTGTACATTCAATTCCATCCCGTAAGTCCCTCAGGGAGGTGACCGTTGGTTCCGCATGGTGTATGCTTTTCCTTTGTGTGGCGTGTGAGGATTATCAAGCACCAGGAACCGTGGGTGAGCTGACTTATCGCTGGTGAATCCAGTACTGACCCTAGTGTTGACCGAGGGTGAATCCGGTGATAGACACCATGCCTAGCCCCCGCTCATGCAGTGCACTAAAGGGAGAATCACCATAGAAGAAGCGAAGATGCAAACAAGAAAATTGTTGGAAGAACATCAGAAAACAAGAAATCGTTCTTGAGTTTTCACCTTATTCGAGGGGAGGGTGATTTTTTACCGCCGCTGATGCGAGCAGATCTCACGGGTAGAACTTGCGAAGGTGTTGCATGTTCCAAGCGTTGGGGATCGAGACTCCTTCCTCCATTTCCACCCGGACCGTACTTGGCCTAGGGCCGTGCAGTACCCGGAAGGGGCCGTCCCACATTAGGGAGAGCTTGTGCAGACCCTTGCGAGAGAGGACATGCCAAAAGGATGAGATCCTCGACCTCCAGGGTGTGTGCTCGGAAGTTGCGACAGTGGTACCGGCGTAGCGCTTGCTGGTACTTGGCTACCCGCATGTTTACCTTGTGGTGTGCTTCTTCGAGGAGAGTGAGATCATCCTGACGTAGCTCTTATTGCGCCATCTCGTTGAAGGAGAGCACTAGTGGGGAGTCATTCTTGAGATATGTAGGGATGACTTCCTCAGTGCCGTAAACGAGGAAAAAAGGAGTCCAACAAGTTGGTTTGGTAGTGGTGGCGCGAATGGACCATAGCACCCTGGGAAGCGCATCAATCCATCCCTGTCCCCAATCTTTGAGCTTGCGGCTGAAACTCTTGGTCTTGAGTCCCTTCAAGACCTCCGAGTTTGCTTTTTCTACTTGTGCATTGTTGCGAGGGTGGGCGACATATGCGTACTAGATCTTGGTGTTGATGCCCTCGCAGTAGCATCTGAATATCTCGCTGGTGAACTGGTTGCCGTTATCAATGATGATGTGGTTAGGCACACCTAAATGGCATACTAGGTCTTGCATGAACTTCACCGTCGATCGCGCTGGGATGGTCCTGAGCGTTTCCACCTCAGCCCACTTGGTGAACTTGTTGATGGCGACATAGGGGTATCGGTATCCACCGGGCGCTCGAAGGAAAGGCCACAAGATGTCCAGCCTACTTGTAGGCGTAATGAGATCGGGGTACCTTACACTGCGCCTTGACGAGTCGGATAGGACCCAGCGGTCAGCAACTCAGCACTTGCAAGGCTAAGTCGATGGGAGCGCCACAAGGATGCGAGCATCGTGTGCTCCAAGAAGGTATGGATTTTCTATGATGACCCTATGGATACTAAGTACAGACTATGATGTATGTACCTATAGGCCTAGACGAACACTACGAGACGAGCCACAACCAGCGAGCCAAGTGTGGACAAGGAAAGCAAGACAAGGACGCGCGTGAGGTAGTCCATAGCCTCCTTCCAAGGGCCGCCTCGGAAGGAGGATAAGGGCACGAATAGGGACAGTAGAGCCGAGGAGCGGCCTCGACTGTACCTCGGAAGGACTAGAACATCACCCCTCCTATGCCAGGCGCGACACAGGAACGGAAGTCAACTGAGCCTGACAAGAGTTCTCGGGCCTAGCCTTGGTAACAGGCGACGCGCCTGTGCCGTTGGAGACTATGACACCCCCATGACCAGGTCTAGGTAAATCTCAGACCTCAATATGACATAAGCCTAACCTGGAGCTCAAGGATATCCAGTTATAAAATCGATAACACAACGGTGACCCTATGACACAAAAATTATTATATCAAACTCATAACTGAGCAGAAAACCAAATTATTACATGCAGAGGTCACTAACCACAAACATTAAACAATGGAAGGCAAATTATGCTATTAAGTATAAATGGCCTAAGAGGCCTTAGCATAACGATAACATCCCAACCCATAGATTCCAGGCTACTGGCCAAGAACCCCAAGATACTTGTCGATGTCGATGTCATACCAAACCGATCTTCAGGGGAACACTTATTTTGCTACCAAAAATTCAATAAATAAAGTGTGAGTACAGGGTGTACTCAGCAAGACTTATGGCTGGTGGGGTTGTTTGCATAAAGCTATATTTGTTTATAAAACAAGAGTGATAAGAAACGCGTCTAATCAGAATATTGATCATCATCTTTGATACCCACCAAAGCATCATCATCTCATAACTAGGATCACCCCCTCATACCTGTGAGGAAGCATCCTTAAGCACACGTTAAAACCTCCAAGTTTTACGATTAGGTTATAGTTCTCTATGATCTTAGAATCTGGTCACCAAGCGTTCATAACCGTGAACACATCTTTTGAAAAAAATTAGCCCTGCAGGGGTGTACAACTTTACGCACACGTACCAACCGACTCTTAATGCCAACGTTTTAGCCCTCTTTCTTGGAAGACCAGCAGAGGGTGGTTGGCAACTTCCTTTACCTTTTTTTCGTCGAGACCATGAGTCACACCCTAAGGATGGTCCCACCGTAATGGGTAAAATCCTGAAGCCGGTCCATAGAGATGTGAGTCAAGGTTGGTTCCACCGGGGGCTCCATCGACTTCAAGCAACCCTGACCACGCTTTCCTACCTATTATGATGCACCTTCACCCATCAAATCTTTCAAAACATTTGCAATGCGTATGTCGAATGGACACCCAAACTATGTGACTCATGGAATATACTAGGCAAGTTAGTCAATCGAGGGGTTCCCAAGCCCCGTGTGTTTGTATGCTCGTCTCGGTTCCTAGTGGTGGAGAGCATGGGACTGCAAAAACCACATCCCCCGTGGCCTCCCATACAATACTTATCATGTTTAACCTTTACCAATGATCTAACCTCATCAGTATATCTCGATCTCTTGTCATACTAGATTCCCTGCATCTGATACATCATCTGGATGAACTAGAGTTAACAGCTAAGAATGGCTAAGCAGGACAAAGCTAAAAGCTCTAGCAGTGCACACACATCAAACCTAGTTATGCTATGAGTAGTGGATCAGGTAATATAATATCGAAGGTAGTAATGCCACAAAAAGGATACTCTATCTATCGATAAAAGACCACAATAGAATTGCATGCATGATGGAAAGAATAAAGTTACTTTGAAGCATGAGATTGTATAATGATGGGGATATGCTTGCCTTTGCCCGTTGATACCCAATAAGCAGACCTTCGGAAACTTGGGCTTGACTTGATTATATTTGGTCAAGTATTGATCTTTGGTCTCTATCTCAGTATCGTATTATACTAGGGAAGAACCAAACACTGGAAAGAAAGGGAAACAATCAACACATGGCGTCGATGTAATGCTCAAGCAAGGATGATGATACATATTTTTCTGACTTATAAATAATTAGTTATTGAATTTATAAGTTAGATCAATTTATGAATTTATTTAAACCAATTTAAAAAGGTTTATTGCATCATGCTGATGTCACCATGACGCCAGCATAGGCACTAGGACACTTCTCGCCAAGGCAGGTACTAGCCACTAAGGCTGACGGGTGGGGTCGAGGCCACATCAAATGCCACACATGCGCCACATGGGCTCGCCGGCATCAGAGGCAGTGATAGGTAGAGATAGGGGCTATCTAGGAAGCATGGATACATGCGTTGGACATAGCATGTCACGGATAACCTGACTATAATAGCACCACCGGTTTTTAGTCACTAGAGCTGCAAATATGGCGAGCGACGGCGGCGGTGCTCTCAAACTCACGGCGGGAGGCGGTTACGACATGAGAGGGAGATAGAGAGGAGGTCCTTGAGGACAAGAGGCTCACCATAGACGTGATAGAGGGGTCAGCGAGGCGAAAGTGGACCATAGCAAGGTCTAGGTCGGCGGTGGAGCACGTCGAAGTAGGGGGAATACGGGCTCGATGGCATCGACTGGGGGCTCCTCTCTCAATTACATTAGTGAGGGGGACAAGCGCGAAGAGGTGAAGCTCAACATGCGGCCAGTAGAGCTTCGGGAGGATGTTGTCGACGTGGTTACGTGGTGGCCAAATCTAGCATTTTGGAGCTTGTGCGCGCGAGCAGCACAGAGAAGGGGAGAGAGAGATGGGGACAAGGAGAGAGAGAGCAGAGTGCAGCGGTCTTTGTGATGTTCTTATCCTCGTGAGATGACCATAGCCGCGGCGAGGATCAAACGGCTGCACTTAGGACAAAGAAGTGCTTGCTATAAAGTGGAAGACGACGAATAATTATGGTCTAGGTGGGCTAGCTGGGCCGGCTACGGGCTGCGGCTGCACGCACTAAACTGAAGGGAGGGAGAGAGAACGAAGCTATGGGCTGGCCTGGTTCTGGTGTGGGTCTGTTTTTATTTACTAAAACCTTTTCTTTTTCCTTTTCTCAATTTCATTTTGTAAATTCATTTGAAAACTGTTTTTGGAAATTTCAAAAAAATGGCACAAGGTTTTGTAAATATTTTGAATTTTTGTGAGGCCCTTATAACAGTTTGGTCTTCACAAACTTTCGAACTTTTCAAAATAATCCAAACCATTTTTAGAGGATTTTCAAAGAGGGAGGGAAAGTCAGGGTTTAGGGTTTTGCATTTCTTATTTTTTGCAATTTATATCTTAGCAAAATATATGATTCTCATGAATGCACAATCAACCCTAACTAATATTTAGTAAAAATTAGGGGTGTTATAGACACCATCATGACGCTGCAGTCCGGTGCAGCGTGTCGCAGACATGCATGCCAGGTTAGAGCTAAGCTGTCACACGGCCATCAAGTGCGCCTGCGCCCGCGGACATCCATTGGACACAGGCACCAACCATTTACCTGAAGACCGAGTGACACACCGCGATTGATCGCGAGAACGTCCTTGGTTGGTGCTCCATGCCAGCCATTGTAGTGACCCCTTGAGGTATAACAGGAGGCACTTACCCATTGAGAAGGGGTTGTACAACCAGATAGCTGGAGAGATTTGGACACACCATGAGTAGCTGTCAGGGAGTTAGCTGAGATCCATCTCCATGCCAGAGAGTGGGAAGAGAGGAAAAAGTAAAGGAAGTAAGGAAGAAGGTGCCCGGGAAGTGTAGAAGCTAGAGAGAAAGTGGTTTCCCGGCACAATTGAGATCGTCGTATTCTACATCTATCCACCAAAGCCGGATGTAGGGTTGTTAGCCAGAGGGCGGCATGAACCTGGGTAAAAAATGACTATGTGTTTTATGTGTGTTTTGTTCTCATATCTGCTGGTTTATACAATGACGTTGAGGCCGAAACGCCTTTGTGCCCACTATCGAAAAAACAGGGGCTATCCAATATCCCCGATGTCCGCGTTAGCAAGAGGTGACACCCCTAATCGCAAAGGGCCATGAGAGCGTGATGGTTTGCAGCTACTAAGCAGGTTGGTGTATTTGCTTGGCATGGAATTGGCATGACCTCACCATCCCAATGATGTCAGTGAGCGCAGTGAGCCAATAGAAGCCCCTGTAGAAGGCCTTCCCGGCGAGGGTACGTGCGAAGGCGTGGTAGCCGCATTCCCCGGTGTGAATGTCAGCCAGCAGTTCGCGCCCCTCATTGTCAGAGATGGACCGAAGGGTGATGCTATTGGGGCAGCTGTAGAGGTCCCCATCCACCATGCAATACTTTTGCACAACAGGCAAGGCTCTTTGCCATGTCTTCGTCATCCGGGATGATGCCATCCTGATGCATAGGAACCGAGAGGTAATAGTTGAGATCTGGTTATGAGACTACCCCCCTATGTACACGTAGGACTCGAGTGCTTGACACCTATTATGAGTCTTAGCATGCTAAACCCTAAACTTGATTTCAAAGTATTGTACTGGGCTCCAGAAAATCTTTTGAAGTTTTCATGCCATTTATGCCATGTTTATTATCTGTTTCTCGATGAATGTTTACTACTATACTATTTAGGATGTCGGTCGTTATGTTGAGGATTGTACCTATGGCCTCTGATCTCTTGGCCGATCTCGCAACTTCTGGGTCAGTCTTCAGAGTAGGACGACTTTTTTAAGCGTATATTAGTTGGATGGCCCCCATGTACTTGCTTTGGGTCTGGGAAAGCGTCGTGTCCGAAGCCCCTCCGACATACCGATGAGTGTATGTTCATTGATCTGGAAAAAAGGGTGGACGTGCGTGTTGATACTTTGGTGCACCCCTATAGGGTTAAATATTTTCGAAAATCCATGTCTGCGGTTATGGACAACTTGGAGCACAGTATCTCGATCATAGACAATCATAACTAAAGTTTACTATTATTAATTTTACTTGGATCTGATATGACTAGTAAGTTGGATAACCACCATGGAAAGAATGGATAAAACTACCAACTGTGTGAGTTTCCTCGGTAGGACTTCCTCGTTTGGTCTCGAGGAGGAAATACAAGGATGTGTAAGTTTTGTGTTGGCATCATGTTGGTTTCGAATAATGCTTTCTTATCTCTCTCTGATAGCTGAAAGTTGTACTGAGTCTCTATAGGTTGTTTAGTGCATGCTTCGCTACCGCTTCAGTCCACCATACCGATGTAGATGAGATCAGACGAATTCTAAGTCTCGTCATGTACTGGCCTTAGTACCGACCACTCTATTTTTTACTTTGCCCTTTGTCGACACCCTTTTTTGTTTAGCAGGTTTGAGTTCAACGTCATTAGCAGGGTTACCCTTCCGTCTTAGCTCGGGCAGGGTTATGGACGCCATTGGTAGTTCTTCAGGTCTCTTATCCTAATTTGCATCTTGTCCATACTCAGACATTGTATTGTTTTCAAGGTGATTCGGACCTTTGTATTGTATATCTGTATTCTTGACTTGTTGAGTCATTGTTGTATATGTATGTGTGAGATCCAAGAACATGACTTAATAGGATTGATACGATACTCATACCAACAAGTTGCAACTTCTTTTCCGAAAGCTCATTCAAAAAGAACTCTAAGGTTAAGCGTGTTTCGCCTAGAGCAATTCTAGGATGGGGGACCAACTGGGAAGTGGGTACCGGGTGCACATGAGTGAGGACAAAGTGAGCAGAAAAGACTAGTGTTGGTCTATGGGGCCAGTCTAGATATCCTATTAAGCTACCAGGAGTGAGACCCTCGGGGCCCAGTGGAAGGGGTGTTACAAGTGGTATTAGAGCTGATCCTCGCGTTTAAACAGGTGTGTGCGGGTCAGTGGCGGGACATGTGGAGCATGGCGTGTGTGGACCGGAGTGGACACGGCATGGCACATGTGTCGGCACTATACGCATAGACGCATGCCAAGAGGGAACATACTTGGGGTGTGCTTGATCGATGAGGGCATCGATCTTCTAAAGGGTGGGTGTATGTGAGATCCAAGCACATGAATTAATAGGATTGATAGGATACTCATACCAACAAGTTGCAACTTCTTTTACGGAAGCTCATCCAAAAAGAACTCTAAGGTTAAGCATTCTTGGCCTAGAGCAATTCTAGGATGGGTGACCGACCGAGAAGTGGGTACCTGATGGCGCCCAGTACTTGTCATGGGATGCTTCGTTGGAAACCCCAAGAGCAAGGTATGAAGCAGCACATCAGCAAGTTTCCCTCAGTAAGAAACCGAGGTTATCGAACCAGTAGGAGGAAGGAAACGTCACACAGGTGTTGCTACCAATGCGAAGACGTGCACAACACAAACTCAAGACTTTGCCCCAACAAATCAGTGAGGTTGTCAAGCTCACCGGTTTGCTATAACAAAGGATTAGACGTATTGTGTGGAAGGTAATGGTTTGCAGCAAGTAAACAAGTAACAGTGGAAGATGTATCAATGGTAAAGATTGGACCGGGGTTCATAGTTCACTAGAGGTGCTCTCCTTAGATAAACAACCAGATCTCCTCTTGAGTTCTTGTTCCCCACGGAAAGTAATTGACTTTGTCGTTTGTCCCGTCCAATTCCGAGAATATTTCTTTACTAACTTTTCTGAAACAAAAAACAGCAGAAAACAGGCATCTGGCACTGTTGCAACTTGTTAATAGGTTAGTACCAGAAAACATGTAAAAAGCACCTCAAAGTGTGGACAAGTAAAGCAAAGTAGATACAAAACAAGCATGGAGCATCAAAAATTATAGATACGTTTCCAACGTATCAACATCCCTAAGCTTAACTCCTGCTCGTCCTCGAGTTGGTTAGTGATAAACAAAATAATTTTTGAGGTGCATGCACCCTCACAATAAAGATCCAACTATTTGCAAGCATCGAAAGCTGGTATCAAAGAACTCTAAACATGTGCATGAAAGATGGAGTTCTAACAGTAGGACATAGTAACTATGCATGCAACATGACAAGCTAGAAACAAAGATCATGAATAACATGCATTGAAAAACGTTTGTTTGTTTCAGATGCAGAAAAAATAGCATAGTGGCAATCAGTTTGTCCCTCATAGAGTAGCAATATAGATGCATAGGACACCTGCAAAGTTCACAAGGGTGACTAGAAAAAAGTAGCACAAGAACAAGTAATAAGACAATATGCATCAATTAATAAGCTTTGGAACACTGCACACAGAATGACAAATATGCTCTCTTAATGGTTCCTAAAGGTAGAAGGTGGAGACTCAATAATGGTAGAAGGAAGCCTTTTGTAAAAGGAAGCAAGGATTACAAGTTTCATAAAGAGCTTCCAAAAATAATGGTACTTGTTAGCTTTCAGCCCTCATTGCCCTTATCACAAGCATCTTGAAGTGGTTAAGGTTAAAGTGGCAAAGCTGGAGTATATGCTTGACGAAGTATAAGTTGGCAATCTCAAGTCCCTTGAATATGAGGGCCACACCTCATGAATACTCAACTTTGCTTCCAAGTAAGTTCTTGTCACTATAAGTATTTGCGTATCATTGAGAACCGCCAACGGGGTACCCCTTGTACATGGTACAGGAGCTTCCCCACAACCAAAATGACAAGGCAAGCAAACAATGAGCATCTCAGCAATCTTTTTATTTACCATATGCATACTTTTTTATTGATGATGCTTCATAGATAGCTCATTCTGGTGATGTTGCAAGTTCCAACCATGATTAGGCATGGCTTAGGCTAGCGGCCCAAGCATTTCTCTAACACAGAATACAAACTCCATGGACTTACAAGTTCCCTCTTTATTTCACACCGGTGACATCCATAGACAAAAGAACATGATATCAACTGAGTACAAAAAGGTACAAGTGCAATGTTGAAAACGTTCCCCGTGGCAGCATGGTTATGCTAATTCCAACTTATAAGTGCAAGCATATACAACAAAGTTGACACAATTGACGAGGTTTAATCTCGTCAATGCCCATTGTTATGGACTTGGTTTTGGAGAAAATGGGGATGCTGGAGATCGCGAAACAGTTAGCAAACAAGCAACACGGGGACACGAGTTTTACCCAGGTTCAGTCCCCCGGAGGGGAAACCCTACTCCTGCTTGTCTGCTCTCATTATGATGGAACCGAAGGTTCCAAGGGTGCGCAGATGCAATCTGGCGTGTAGGTGTGTATGCTGTGATGTGTGAGAGATCGTAAGGGAGCCTCCTCGTCGTTCCCTCCTGGCCTTTATAGAGAGATAGGCAGGTCCCGGGCACAGATATAGTCGGTTACAGGTTTTAGGGTTTACCCTTTTGAATTTCCTATCTACTCTAGTCTTGCTCTCCAAGGATCCGAAGGCGTCATGGGCCTTGGCCACCCGAAAGTCTTCATGGGCCGGCGTATATTTGCAGTGGGCCTTCCTTGGGCTGGACCAGGTATGCTGAGATCATGTAACCGCGGGGTATAACCATGTCAGTAGCCCCCGAGTGTTCAGTCGAATCATAGATTCGGCTGAGGACTCTTCAATCCTTCGGGTGCAACTCTGTCTTTCAAGAGAATGTGTAGGGATTGTTGATGCGTGTGCCTGACTCTCCCGACGGATCAGGGTCAGTTAACTGTCTTAGGACAAAACAACACGATCTTCTTCAGGTTCGAGTCCCTCGACTCGAACCCGGAACATATGCTGGCGTAATTTGACTCAGGCCGCGGAGGACTTACAGGAGCAGAATTCCAGTGAATTTAAATGATGTACCCAACGCGTCCGTTGGGATTTTTCATCACGCCTGTTGGCACGGTTTCATACTAGCAGAGCACAGTCGTGTGTGTTCCCAGGCCATCGGATGATATTTGTAGGTCTTATCTTTGCGTCGCAGACACAACATCCGAATGTTTATCAGCGCGGAGGTGTTTCGGGTGGCCAAGGAGAATGTTGCTCACTTAGCATTAATTGGGGCAGAGTTGCCGAAAAAGTTTTGCATGCTGATCCGTAGGATCGCGCTCCTATGGGAGTAGCCCCCGAGTGTATGTTCGAGTCGTAGACTCGAGCAGAGACTTTAATTCAGTTATTTTTTTCGATTTTCGGTCTATAGGACACAAATTTTCGAATCCTTGAATCCATCCTCCCTAAGGGAGTAGCCCCCGAGTTCGTAGTGGAGTCGTAGACTCGACGTAGGACTCAAAGAAATTAGTTCAGCGCTGTAGTGTTTTGTTCATTTTCGGTGTGCAGCCAGTGCTCCTGATAGGAGTAGCCCCCGAGTAGTTAGTCGAATCATAGATTCGAGTGAGTACTCTTAGTTGTGTAGTCGAAGAATTGTAACCGTTGCTAGTATAGCTTTTGATGATGTCAGTACTGACGATCGGTGACCTCAAGCGTCTGCTACGCCAGAGATGATATGACTGGACGAACATGGGTCCTACCCTCTGACTTTGAGTTGAATGGTCACGCGCGGCGTGGAGGTAATTACGGCGTCGCCTTGATTTCCGCGTGTAGTGGACGGCGTGTGAGCGACGATTCGCTGCTGGTCTGACACATGGATGGTCAGATCTTGCAATTGGCTCTAGGTCTTCCCGATGGACGGTCGTCGTGCATCGTCTTTGTCCTTATAATCATTGAGGAAAAGTTAACCTGTTTTCACCTTAGCCATTCGTGTTTCACTACTCCCATCTTCTCTGATCTTTCTTGCTGCGCGCTGGAATATCCTCGAACATTTCCTTCGTTGATCCTACGTTCTTGCCTCCGGCGCCGCCGCACCGCAATGGGGAAGCCCAAGAAGTCATCTTCTGCGGTTGGCACCAGCACTGCTGGTGGCAAGAAAAGTTCGACAGCTGCCCGTGTCACCGATGGTGGCTAGCAGCGATCGGAGACGCGGGAGAGTGATATCCGCAAGCTCCGCGAGGGGGGCTTGATCCCGCAGGATAGGGAGGCCGTCAAGGTCCCTGGCAACGAGGTAATTCCCCGTCCCCCCGCTGGGTTTCGGGTTATGTTCCTCGCATTTGTTCTTCAGGGATTTTCCTTCCCAATCCACAATTTTTCTTCGTGGGCTGCTTTTCCTTTACGGCATCCAGCTGCATCATCTTTCCCCCAACTCTCTTCTTCACATTGCTTGTTTCGTCACTTTCTGCGAGTGATGGCTCGGTATCGAGCCGCATTTTGGCCTCTTCCGGAAACTCTATTCCGTGAAGAGGCAATCTGGTTCTGATGGTGTCTATCCCATTGGGGGTTGCATCATTTCCATTCGATCCAATCTTCTTTTCTTCTCCTTTTATATGTCTGAATCTGTCCAGTACTGGCGGAGGTGATGGTTTTACATCCGCGACTCCACGGTGGTTGGGCAGGATTTTGGTCTTGCTCCTTTCGACCCCTCCTAGAAAATCAAGCCAAAAAGGTCCTGGAAAAACAAGATCTTGGATGGCGAGGTGGCTAAGATTGAAGGGCTCTATCGCCAGGTGGAGGATCTTCAATTGACTCCAGAGAAGGAGGTGAATGGTGTGGACATCATCCGCACCTTTCTCAAACGTCGGGTGCAGCCACTCCAGGCTAGGGAGCACCCGATGTTCCTTTATTCGGGTCGCCGTGATCCGACTAGGGTTTCGGCCGAGGAATTCTCCAAGGGAGACCTTGACAGGGTCCTTCGCCCGCTGCTGAAGTACAAGGCTAGAGAGGACCTTCCGGGGAAGTCGCTAACTTCTCCGTTCTCCGCTTCTCATCCGGTTCCGCAGGTGTAGAGCTTGGATATGCGCGTAGCGCTATTTTTCGACTGCGTTTTACATGCTATTTATTTTTCTGCTGACAAATTTGCTTCTTTTGCGCAGGAGTTCAAAGTGCCGGGCATGTCGCCTCCATTGCCCAAAGTATTCCCTGATGCTCCAGACAATGAGGTGGTGGACTCCATGTTCGATCTTCCATCAGCGCGGTCGCCGGCTGAAGAGGCCATCGAGTCGAGCGAGGATCATACTAGCAAGAGGACACGGAGCTCCAGCGAATCGTCAGATGCTTCGACTCCGCCGACGCCTAGGAACCCGCTATGCCTAGAGCACCACAGTGATGGGAATGGGGTCTCTTTCTCTGCGATTCCTGCCATTCCCGTGCGGGCTGTGGCATCACACCCGCCGGCAAAACGGAAGAAGGAAGAAAAGAAGGAAGAGAAGAAAGAGGAGAAGAAGGGTAGGAAGACCCCTCCTGTCTTCGACCTTAGCGACCACGACTCGTAAGCTTCCTCAATTTCTTTTTGCCATCTTTCGATTTCGCTTTATTGTTCTTGGATGACGTTATTCTTTTGCAGCCACTCCTCTGAAAGCTCCTCCAGCGATGGCGCTCGAGAGATGGTGGGGAGTCGAAGATTCTTTCTCCTCCTCCTCAGACGGTGGCCACCTCTAAGGGCGCTTCTCCGAGGTCTTCTCCGCAGGAGGCTTTGGTGGTGTTCCCTCAGAAGACTGCAGGCGAACCTTCGGAGTCGCCGTCTATTCATGTAAGTAATATCTGTTTTCTGCCGCAGGGGGAGCCCCGAGCCTTTCCGCAGGGGGAGCCCCCGAGCATCTGTAGGGTGTTTTGTTGTTCGTTTTTCCTTCGAGTCTCGGGGGGAGCCCCCGAGCATTTTTCGTATGTGTACTTTGTTTTTTCTCATTCTTTTGGGCGTCGCCCCCGAGCCGTTCTTTTGACCAGTAGTTCTTTTTGCAGCCTTTTGTGCAAGGCGTCAATCAGCTGGTGCAGCAGCACCTGGCGTTGGAGGCCAGCTTTAAATAGCTTTAGGGTATGTTGACGACTTAGTCTTTTTGCTTCTTCTTTTATCTTTATCCTTCGATCTGATGGGTGTGTTGCTGACTATAGAGGACCACAATACCTCTCTCCGTGAGCTTGATGCTCTCAAAAAGAGACTTGGGCAAGCAGAGAAAAAAGCCGAGGTCACCGTTGGCGCGAAGGAGCGCCTCGAGCTGGAGCTGGCCAACGCGGACGAGGCCAAGGAGCGCCTGCAACAGGAGGATACGGACCACGAGGAGCAGCTCGCCACAGCCGCGCCTTCGCGCGAGAGAGATGTAGCCGGCAGGCTGATGGCGGCTGCCAAGGCTATTTCGGGTGAATTTCTCTGTTTCTCTTTTCGGATTCCTTACCTTTCCTTGTAGTACTTTTTATTTATGCTGCTTACTTTGTTATTTTAGATGCCGCGGGCATCGAGTTTGATCGCGGTGCTCTGGAGCACGGTAGTGCTCTGGATGATGCTGCTGCGGCGGTCGAAGACCGCTGCGGTACCATGGTCGGCTCGCTTGCCAAGGCCAAGGAGGTCCTCGGGCGCTTCTACAAGGAGCTTGTCCCCAAGGGCGTCACCCTTGAAGATGTCGATGCCTTGGTGGAGGCGCTGTCAGACGAAGCACCTGCGGTGTACAAGCGCAAGCAGAAGGGCATTTATGCGTCCGTAGGGCTAGCCATGGCCTTGGCGTCTGGAGCTGAGCTTGACCTTCCTCAGATCACCTCCTGGATGCCAACTGCTGCTAACGGATCCGAGGTAGCCTTCGCCATCTATGCTGCTTGCTGTAAGCGTTATGGGCCGAAGTTGATTGACCTGCTGGCTGAGTACGCGTTGAAGCAGCAAGGAGAGGCCAAGGGGAGGCAGTCTGGTTCACAGGCTACCTAGGATGCAGCCTCTTAGATCTTCTAGTCGTAGGATAGCTTTTGTTTTCAGCTTTTGTAATTGTGTTTATGAACAATCCCTGCGCCACGTAGTGGATTTTTGCTGTACATAATGAATGTCCGAGTTCTGAGTTTACTCGTCTGCTTGTTCATATCGTTGTCTTCTTCTCTAGGATCCTTCGGGTGATGCTCCCATGGACACTTCGTCTGCAGCGCAGCTGTGGCCATCCTTGGATGGTGCGTCGCAGCTTGTGTTTCTTCGAGATCGCATCCGTAGTCTTGAGAAGGAATTGCTTGGAGTGCGTGGCCATGTTGATGTTTGGAAATCGAAGGCGGAGCGAGGCGCTGCCCGAGAGGAGTTTTTGATGGGAGAGCTGCGTCGCCTGGCCGAACAGCTTGAGTGTGAGTTTTTCGAGCTGACTATCATTGCTTCGGATGCGCCTGTTGGTCTTGCATATTACTTTTGCAAGTATTGCAGGTGCTAGCCTTGCTCCGAAGGAGAAAAAAGAGCGTGTTTCTGTTCGGATTAACCGCTTGACCCAGCAGGACATGGAGGCCGGCGGGTTCTTCTGGATGGACCATGATCGTGCCATGGTCCTTGCGACAATGCAGGATCGCGTCCACCAGGTATCGCGGGTGCTTCGTCAGGTGCAGTCTTCGTTGGCGTCAGTTTTGCATGTAATGTTTCCGTTGGATGGTGTGTCGTCGACTTTCTCTGGCCTGCTGTCGATGTTTCGGAGTGTTCATCGTGTCAGGGAACTGGTGCGTCATTAGCTCGTCGTAGGGGTGAAGGCTGCGCTCTCTCTTGTGTTGTTGCAACCTTCCTGATGTAGACCTGTCTGTTGTAGCGGTTGGGCCGCCTCTTCGGCCAGATGGTGACGAGTGGGATATGTGTCCACATTATTCGGCTGTAAGGCAGTATACCGAACAGATTGTGGATCTGTTTGAGCAACGTGCGCAGGATATTCTTCAGAATAGGTAGGACATGTAAAAGAGATAGATGAAAAACTTGTATATATTCGTCTGGGCGTGTTGAGCCCTTTATTACTGTAAAGGTTTCTTGTTGTGTAGCATGTGATTCTTTGTTTGCATACGTGCCCTTTTCGTTAGCCTGACGTGGTCAGCTACTCAGGTGTACACGCGTATTTCTCAGTCGACGAAGTCGCGAGGTAGGGGGATCCCCCTAGTGTGTTATAATATGTAGTAAGATGCAGAAAATAATCGAAAGATTTTGGGGCGAGAGACTTAGATTTATTCATATCGTATGGAGGAGGTGCATCGTTCGGCTGAGTAGCCTTGGCTGAATAGCCTTATTGAAAGTAAAAGAGGGGGAAGCTAGGGGTAGAAGCGTCGCAGCTGCGCGATGTTCCATGGGTTGGAGTATGCGACTCCAGACTCCACGTGTTTGAGGCGATAGGCGCCACCTGGGATGACTTCGGTAATAATGTAGGGCCCTTCCCATGGTGACTCGAATTTCTTCGGTCGCTCTTGTTTGAGTCGTAAGACTAGGTCTCCTTCGACGAAGGACCTTGGGCATAGCCGTCGGCTGTGGTAGTTGCGGAGACTCTGTTGGTACACCACTGATTGAGCTGCTGCTATGTCACGCGCCTCGTCGAGTGTGTCGACTGCGTCTTCGAGTGCGGTCGTCGATTCGTCTTCGCTGTAAGCGACGACCCGCGGGGCCTTGTGGCGTACCTCTGCTGGCAGCACGGCTTTGGCTCCGTGCACCATGAAGAAAGGCGTATAGCCAGTTGAGCTATTTGGCGTTGTGCGCAGGCTCCATAGGACCGAGGGTAGTTCTTCGGTCCATGCTCCTTCGAGTCGCTCGAGTGGGCTCATGAGACGCTTCTTGATTCCAGCACCGACGAGGCCGTTGGCCTTTTCTACCTGCCCGTTCGTTTGCGGGTGCGCCACGGAGGAGTATGTGATGTTGATTCCAAGGTCTTGGCAGAAGTCCTAGAATTCTTTGGAGATGAAGTTCGACCCATTGTCGGTGATGATGCTGTGAGGCACACCGAACCTGTAGACAATGGATTCAAAGAACTTGACGGCAGTTTTGCCCTTTTGGTTAGTGACTGGCATGGCCTCAATCCACTTGGTGAATTTGTCGACTGCGACCAGGAGGTAGACGTGACCTCCTTTCGAGGACCTTGGTAGCTTACCGATCATGTCGAGGCCCCACTGGGCGATGGGCCAGGCCAAAGGTATGGGCCTGAGTTCTGATCCGGGTGCGTGTGGTTTGTCGGCGAACCTTTGGCACCCGTTGCATCTTCGGACGATGTCCTTGGCGTGGTTCATGGCCGTTGGCCAGTAGAATCCGGCTCGTAGAGCTTTGGCGACAAGGCCGTGGCCGCAAATGCCCTCGTGGATGTCTTGGAGGATAGTTTTGCCGTCACCAATGGTGACGCACCTTTGTAGTACACCCGAAATGTTGCGCTTATACAGTTCGCCATTGATGATGGTGAAGTCCTTTGACCGGCGAGATATGCGCCGGGCATCTGTCGAGCTATCAGGCAGCTCGCCGTCTATCAGGTACTTGAGGTATGGTTGCGTCCAAGTTTCTTCGACTGCCATGACCTGCATCAGGTTGACCACGGCGACCTCTGTGTTGAGCTTTTCGGGTCCTTCCTGTCCTTCGGGTAGCGCAGCCCCCGAGTGCTCTGCTTCTTCGGGTGATCCCTTGGGGAATTTCCGCTTGATGGATGGCACACAGATCTGTTCGAGGAACACGCCTGGTGGTACTCGTGCGCAGGTGGAGCCGATGTTGGAAAGTCTATCGACCTCCTCGTTGCTTTCTCTCCCGACGTGCCGAAGCTCGCAGCCGTCGAATTCTCCCAAGAGTGAGTTGTAGAGTGCGCGGTACGCGATCATGTTTTCGGCGTGTGCGTCGCACTCGTTCATCGTCTGCTGGACAACGAGATTCGAGTCTCCGTAGATGACCAGGCGCGTTGTGCCGTAGATATTTTCCATCTTCATTCCGTGGATGAGGGCTTCGTATTCGGCCTCGTTGTTGGAAGCTTGGAATTTCATCCGAAGGACGTACTTCATCTTGTCGCCCTGTGGGGAGGTCAGTATGACCCCGGCTCCTACTCCAGCCTCGCGCTTGGAGCCGTCTAAGTGCATCGTCCATGACTGTGTCATGCCCGGTGTGTCTGGCAGCTGCAGCTCCATCCAGTGGACGAGGAAGTCCGGGAGGACCTGAGATTTGATCGCGAGTCGCTTCTCGTAGACGATGTCTAGAGGTGACAGCTCAATGCCCCATAGGGCCATGCGTCCTATGGCCTCCGGGTCTTTCAGGATGCTGTTTAATGGTGCCTCGTTGATGACCATCACCTGGTGCTCCTGGAAGTAGTGGCTCAGCCAACGAGCCGTCATGAACACGCCGTAGGCGAGTTTATGGAAGTGAGGGTACCTCTGCTTTGTCGGCGTCAATACCTCGCTGAGGTAGTAGATTGGGCGTTGGACCCCATGGGTTTTACCTTCTTCTGGTCGCTCGACCACCAGTACGGTGCTCACCACCTGGTGTGTAGCTGCTATGTAAAGCAGTAGAGGCTCGCGCTCCTTTGGCGTAACCAAGACGGGCGAGGTAGAGAGAAGCCTCTTTAGATCTTCGAATGCATCGTCCTCCTCAAGCGTCTACTCGAATTTGTCTGCCTTGAGCAGCAGCTGATAGAATGGCAGGGCTCGCCCATGCGGCTGATGAACCTACTCAATGTCGCGATTATGGCCTTGAGGTTCTTCGGTTTCTCCATGGCCATTATGGCCTAGATTTTCTTTGGGTTCGCCTCAATCCCTCGCTGGGAGATGAAGTAACCAAGCAGCTGGCCAGATGGGACGCCGAAGGCGCATTTTTTAGGATTAAGCTTGATCCTGTAGCGGTCGAGATTATCGAACGTCTCGCGGAGATCGTCGATGAGTGTTCTCGCCTCCCTCGTTTTGATGACTATGTCGTCGACATAGACTTGGATATTGCGACCGATCTGGTCCTTCAGGCATGCCTGCATGCACCGCTGGTACGTGGAACCTGCGTTCTTTAGGCCGAAGGGCATTGTGTTGTAGCAGAACACTCCGAACAGCGTGATGAACGCTGTTTTTTCCTAATCTTTGACCTTCAGTCGAATTTGGTTATAGCATGAGTAGGCGTCGAGAAAGGAGAGTTTCTCGCATCCTGCCGTCGAATCGATGATCTGGTCGATCCGAGGGAAAGGGAAATGATCCTTCGGGTTGTGTTTGTTCAGCGACGTGAAGTCCAAGCACATCCGCAGGATGTCCATGTCCTTTTTAGGGACCATTAAGGTGTTGGCGAGCCACTCGCTCTCCTTGATCTCCCTGATAAAGTTTGCGTCTAGTAGTCTGTTGACTTCGACTCCGATTGCTTCGGCCCATGGTTCGGCCAGTCGTCGGATGGACTTCTTGACGGGCTTTGCATCTGGAAAGACGTTGAGTGCGTGCTCGGTGAATTTCCTGGGAACTCCTGGCATGTCCGCAAGACACCAGGCGAAGATTTCCCAGCGCTCACGGAGGAATTCAACGAGCGCGCTTTCCTATGCGGAGCTGAGATCGTTGGCGATCAGCGCCGTCTTGGAGGCATCCGTCGGGTGGACCTGCACCTTCTTTATGTTGACGGTGGAGTCAAAGAACATATCTGGTGCGTTCTGGCATGCGACTGGGGGTGCCCCGTTGTCCGTCACCTCGCGGAGCCTTAAGAGCTCCTCTTGCATGCCAAATGACTAGGAGATTCTGTTGAAGTCCCTGTCGCAGTGGTCCGATCGGGTGAAGCTCCCGTGGACCGTGATGACGCCCCTGGGTCCTGGCATCTTGAGTAGCAGGTACACGTAGTGCGGTACTGCTAGGAACCTTGCGAATGCTACATGCCCGAGGATGGCGTGGTACTGTGATGGCCAGTCCACCACTTCGAATTTGAGTCACTCGCATCGGAAGTTATCCGGCTTGCCGAAGATGACGTCGATCCATATCTTTCCTAGGGGGAATATTCATTTCCCTAGGACGATGCCATGGAACGTTGTGTCTGACTGTTCCAAGCAGCATAGCGGGATCTGCATTGCTGCTAGGGTGCTGGCGAACATCAGGTTGATGCCACTGCCGCCGTCCATGAAGACGCGGCTCATCTCGAACCCTCCGATCTGTGCCTCAAGCACCAGGGCAGCATGACCTGGGCGAGGGACCTGGCAAGGGTGATCCGAACAGCTGAACGTGATGCAGGACTCCGATCCGCTGAGGTACTCAGGGATGGCGGGTGGAGCTGTCACAGCCAGGTTGATCTGACGGGTGATTTTCTTTTGCACCCTATTCGTTGGGCGCCCTTTTTGGATCATCAGTGCTCCTTTCGGGGGGGATACCCGTGCCTACCATTATTCTCTGCGGGTGCGATTGGGTGGTTCGGGCCTCCTGCAGGTGGCGATGGAGGAGCTCCATGCGCGATTTCGCCTGGTGCGGGTGCGTTCCCGAATCCATGGTTTGGGGCTTGTTGCCTCATCTGAGCCATGTTTTCGCTGAGTTTCTAGAACTCGCGACAGTCCTTGAGCATGTGGCTTGCCTTCTTCTTGCCATCATGCTTGTGGATGTAGAAGTGGATGGTGCATGGACCCGAAAGTTTTTTGTATGCTGAGGGTCCGTCGTCGCGACCGTGGCGCTGCCACGTATGTGTCGGGCGTCCTCCGTCGCGGAAGTTGCTTCCGCGGTATCCGCCGTTGCTGCGGTTGCCATCGCTGCGGTGGTCGGCGTAGCCTGCCGCGACCATCTCGGGTCCATCGCCGTCGTCATAGATGCGCGATCTTCTCTTGCTACGGCACTCACGTCGCCGGGCGTAGTCGTCTTCTTCCTCCGAGTGCGCTCGGTGGATGGAGTCTTCACCGTCGGCCCACCTGTTGGCGATGTCCATGAGGTGGTCGAGTGTCTTGGGCTTGACGCGCCCGAGCTCTTCCTTGAAGTCCGGGCGTTTGACGCCGTCCCTGAAGGCGTCGATAGCTCTCTCCTCGGAGATATGCGCCGCAGAGTTCTTGGTGTTGGACTAGCGTAGTTTGTACGAGCGAATGGATTCGCCCGTTCGTTGGGTGCAGGCCCGTAGCTCTTCGATCCAGGAAGGCATCTTGCTGGTGCCTTTAAAGTTTCGGATGAAACTGTACGCCAGCTCCTCCCAGCTTCAGATGGATCCCGAGGATAGGCTGCTGAGCCAGATTCGGGCTGCGCCCATCAGCTGCAGCTGAAGGCATTGCATGGCGGTTTCCTTATTCCCGCCGTGTAGCTTGATGGACGGCAGGTGGTCGCTGAGCCACGCCTTGGGGTCCTGTGTGCCGTCAAACTTCGGAGTGTCCGAAGGAAGCTTGAAGTTTCGCGGCATCCACGTCCGCCGGACGGATCTGCTGAAGGATCGGGCTCCGCAGAGTTCTCCTTAGTCGTCATCCTCCTCGGATTTAGACGAGCATACGCG
The DNA here is from genome assembly GCA_916181665.1 of Avena sativa. Lineage (NCBI taxonomy): Eukaryota > Viridiplantae > Streptophyta > Magnoliopsida > Poales > Poaceae > Avena > Avena sativa. The sequence goes on along the minus strand of OV702281.1, from coordinate 204,840,246 downwards.
CTTAGCGCCCTCTTTTTCGATCTTGCGCTGCGTTAGCTCGTTTCGAGCTTCGTAGTCGTGGCTGCGACGGTGCGAGCTCTTATGCCTTCGAGGATGGTCGTGCTCTTCATCCTCGGATGAGGGTGTGGGGCTGCGGTTGAACCTGACCGCAGCTTTCTTCTTTGGCTCCGCAGGAGCTTCTCCGTGGAGCGCGGCTCCAACTAGTCCGAGGCCGGTGAGCGCGGACTTTTGCATGGACCTTTTCTGGTCCCCCTCCGGAGGAGGATGGGACGCGAGGTACACGGTGGCTGCCATGATCGCAGCTTGCAGCGTCTTCGGGATGACGTTGTCGTCGGCATCCATCTCCATGAAGGACGCATTGAGGGCTCTAGTCACCTCGCGGCGTGCTTTGGGATCCATGTTCTCTGTGTGAAAACGGTGCTTGTTGCCATTGTTTCCATGCGAGATGGCGCCGATGCCCATGGCGTTGAGCGCAGCTCTCCGTGAACTGGACTCCTAGGCTGCTTGCTTGCGCTTGTCGAGGAGCATGTGGTATGCCATCAGCAGGTCCCGTGAGGCATCTGCTGGCAGGATCTTGTTGCCTGCTACGGCTTCGTGTGCTTGAGCCCATCCCTCCTCGCTGAGGTGGATGACCCGGTTGTTGTTTTCCCCGTTGGGTGGGGGGTACTGGCTTCTTATGTTCTCGCCGTTTCTACCCTGCGGGTTGGGTGGCAGATTGTGTTCCTGATCTTGGATGACCGCGGCGCACTGGTAGCGCTCGCAGATCCGCTTGCTGCTGCCGCAGCTTTCGGATCCGGAACCGTAGGTCCCTTCATCCGATGGTGGATCGCACAGATCTGAGTTATAGCTACTGCTGTCATAGGACTCATCTGTCGATGATGATGTGCGTAGCACGGGGTGTGGAGCCCATGAATCAGGCTTGATCGAGGGTAGGGGCACCCGCTCCGGGAGGCGAAGAGTGCCGACCTGCCCCACCTAGAAGCAGAAGCTCCTGAACAGGATCTCGAGTCCATAGCCAACGGGCTCGAAGTTCTTCAGGGTGGCCGGCGAGTGGGCGGTGAATTCGAAGGAACCGAAGAGGAAATGACTCTCCGTCGCCGCAGAGTTGTAGATCGCTCGGGTTGGGACCGTCACGATCGCACAATCAGCGTCCCCAGTTCCCACAGACGGCGGCAATTGACGAGGTTTAATCTCGTCAATGCCCATAGTTATGGACTTGGGTTTTGGAGAAGATGGGGATGCTGGAGATCGCAGAACGGTTAGCAAACAAGCAACATGGGGACACGAGGTTTACCCAGGTTCAGGCCCCCGGAGGGAAAACCCTACTTCTGCTTGTCTGCTCTGATTATGATGGAACCGAAGGTTACAGGGGTGCGCAGATGCAATCTGGTGTGGAGGTGTGTATGCGGTGATGTGTGAGAGATCGTAAGGGAGCCTCCTCGTCGTTCCCTCCTGGCCTTTATATAGAGATAGGCAGGTCCCAGGCACAGATAGACTGGGTTACATGTTTTAGGGTTTACCCTTTTGAATTTCCTATCTACTCTAGTCTTGCTCTCCAAGGATCCGAAGGCGTCATGGGCCTTGGCCACCCAAAAGTCTTCATGGGTCGGCGTATATTTGTCGTGGGCCTTCCTTGGGTTGGACCAGGTATGCTAAGATCGTGTACCCGCGGGGTATAACCATGTCAACAATGGTTCACGTTTATTAGGGGAAAATAATATAAAGTATGCCATCAAGTTCGTGAGGGCTTTAATCACTAAGTTTTCACAGAAAAAACTAGTTTTTAATTGGAAGATAATTGAAAACAAGAATATACTTGGAATGGTGTAACACACCATGCATAGGAGTTTATAGTGTACACTTTGGAATAACTTGGTTTCTTGGGAGTTGGAAGCATGAGTAGAAATTACTCATAAAAGTGGAGGCTAGCAAAAGACTGGGAGCAACCAACTAAGAGAGCAATAATGGACATAATCATGCAGTGCAACAAAGAATACTAATCAAAGCATAGAGTGGTACTAAAATTCAAGGACTAAATGATCATAGATGCTAATGGTGACTTGTGAGAGTCATAACATGGTGTAAGCATGTGCCAAGTCAACCCAAGCAAAGCATCAAAGGAGAATACCACAATACTATGCTTTTGCATGCTAAAACAACGCATAATTTCTTCAAGGTAAACTAAGCAATCCCAATTGTTTGGAACAAGACATGCTACAACAATAATCACTAAGCATAAGGTCAAAACAACACCTAGCATGTCATGCTAAAGTCTAAGTCACAGTCAATGCAAGCTCCTCTTGCACTTCAAGCAAGAACTTACTACTCCTTCCCAAACACCAAGCAACTTATTTGCAAAAAAGCATAGCGAGAATGTGGGTCCAAACTACTTAAGAAACTAAACAAACTAAGCAAAGCAAATGAAAACTAAGACGCTCCAAGAACAACACAACTGTGCATGAAACAATAAAAACGAAGTGTCTAGACAGACCTGAGCTTTTTATTGATGAAGAAGGGGATGCCTTGGGCATCCCCAAGCTTTGACGCTTGTACCTCTTGGATATTTTTTGGGGTTACACCATGGTGGCATCCCCAATCTTGATCTTTTGTACATCCTTCATCTCATTGCATCATTCTCTCTCTACACCTGAAATTTTTCCTTCATATAAAACTTCACATAATCTTCATTAGCAACATTAGCTTATTCAAAAGATATTAGACCTCTGGCAAAGCTTTGAAACAGAAAGGCTTCTCACTAAAACACAAGCTACTATAGTAACTCCTGAAGAGGACTCAAAAAGGAATGAATAAGAAGCAAATGCAAATAATGGCAGAAATCTGTCAAAACAGACCAGCAGGTAGAAACCGATTTTTTCGAACATCTTCTATTTCTCAAATCAAAAAGTGTTTAACTAACAAAAGTTATCTAACATACTAGGGTATGTATTCGTAAATTTTGAGGTCAGTCCGAGTTACAGAGCCTCCTCACGAATTTTTTTACTGGAGGACAGAAATCTGTTTCGGGACAGCAACTCCCCAAATCTTACTGCCCTCTCATTAGAGGTCATTCTTGGCATAAAAAGCAAACAAAAAGGATAATGAGAGGTCATTACAGAAGTAATAACTTCCAATACTCAAGTAAACTCTTGGGTTATCTCCCAACAAGTAATTTTCTTTAACGCCTTTAAGTTAGGCACAAGAAGCAAGAAGAATCAAGTATTTTCAAATGAAGAAGCATTAACATTCATACTTGCAAAATCTTCAACTATGAAAGGTATCTCATCCAAATGAGTTTTGGAGGATCCTTTGTCATCTCTCTTCGGTCTACTTCCTTCATCAAAAAGATTTTCAGGGGCAATCCAGTCAAAATTCTTTTCAAAGGCTTCATGCATTCCAACAAGCTTAAAGGGTATGGGTATTTTGAATTCCTCTCTAGGGTTAGTTTTATCAGAAATACCCACAACATCTACACTTGAACCTAGCATATTGAAACTTTCAAAAAAAAATTGGCCTCCCTAGCAACATCATGGAATTCTTTTGATAAAGTTTCAAGGATGAATTCCCTTTTTTCAGCATTCTTCTTTTCTTTTAGTTTTAGGAATAAAAATTGTATGAAGGCGTTAAGGCTAACAAACCTAGCCTCCAACATATGAACTAAATAAGCTGTAGCAATCTCATAATTAGGAGAAAGCTCTGTTATAGATTTATCCTCAATATCCTCATGCTTGCTAACATAATTAAAGAATTCTTCAATATTATCTTTCCCAATTATGGAGACACTACCTATTGCAAGATCTTTCAGAGCGAACTGGGGGAGCAATATGGTGAACTAGAGCAAGGTGGCAACTAGAGCAGGAACTATTTTTTTTGTTTTTTTTAATAAAGCAAGCAAACCAAACTAGACAATTTTTTTGGGTTTTTTGAAAATAGGCAAACAAAACCAAGCAAAAGAAACAAAGCAAACCAAGATAAAGGAAGTGAAGGACTCCCCTTGTGAAGACGTCCTTAGCCTCCCCGGCAACAGCGCTGGAAAATAGCTTGACGGCGCCCAATACTTGTCGTGGGACGCTTCGTTGGAAACCCAAAGAGCAAGGTATGAAGTAGCACAGTAGCAAGTTTCCCTCAGTAAGAAACCAAGGTTATCAAACTAGTAGGAGGAAGGAAACGTCACACAAGTGTTGCTAGGAACGCGGAGACCTGCACAACACAAACTCAAGACTTTTCCCCAACGAATCAGTGAGGTTGTCAAGCTCACCGGTTTGTTGTATCAAAAAGATTAAATGTAACATCCCAAAAATCATGATTTATAAATTTGCATATCATTCATGCATTATTAAGCATTTGGCCTTTTCAAATAAAATTCCAAAATAAGAAACCATATTTTTGCCTATTAACTTTATGCAAGTAAGGCAAGGTTTTTATTTTTACTTTCCAAGTATGGGAGTGATTGGGTTTGATCAGTAATGTTTTGGAATTGAATACAAAGATTACACAAAATTTTCAAAACAAAACTCAAATATAAAACCATTTTATGCCTATTATCTATATTCATTTTAAGGCATGGTTTTATTTTATTTTCTTTAATGTCAAAGTGTTTTGGACTAAACAGTAAGGTTTTATACTTATTGAGTACAAGGTTTACACAGCAAAAATCCAAAAGAAATTTGAATTCAAACAGATCTATTTTAGCCATTCAAATTCAAACTAGAAAAGCAAAACATAAAAAGAAAAAGAGAAAAGGAGAAAAAAATAAACACATCAACCTATCTAACCCAACCCAACCCGCGGCCCAACTAATCGGCCCACCTAGCCCACCCGGGAAACCCCTCCCCCTCTCTGTTTCTCACCTAAGCCCGCACACCCCACTCGCTGATGGGCAGGCCCCATTGCCACGTTGACCCCGTCGTCAATCTCGCGCCTCAGACCCGCTCGCCACTGCCATTTCTTCACCGATTGATTTCGAATCAATTGGATTTATTGCGGGCGTAATTTCGTCCCCCGACCCTACCTACTTAAACCTCTCCCTCCCCCGCATCTTTCCCCTCACTCGCCATCGTCTAAACACCACCAGGCTGCTCGTATTGGAGCTCAAACCACCGCTGCCCGACATACTCCGGTGAGGTATACCGGTGAGCCTCTTCTGCCCCTTGCCTGGTAACGCAGACTATCATGCTCTCCTTGTTCTTGCAAAGCTTACTGTGCCCTTGGTTTGCCTTGTACTTCCACAGAGCGTCGACTCCTTTCTCGACTGAGAGCCACCAACGACTAGCCCAACTCCGACGAGCAATCTAGGTAAAATGCGAGCGCCCCTTCCCTTCTGCCTTCCACTGTCGTGTTCGCCTAAACTTTGCGCACACCCTAATGCCTCTGGTTTGTGCTAGGGCGACCCAGAGCGTCGTCAACGTCTCCTCCATCACGTGCCCGATGCCTCCAGCAACTCCGACGAGATCTAGCCACTACTACAGCACGCCCCCGTCCTCGTCAGCGACTCGTTGAGCTCCCTCACAACCTTGCGATGCTGGTAAGACCAACCACAGCCCCCAACCCCCTCTTTAATGCCGGAAACCTTGCCGGCAGAGCCATCGCGCCACTGCTCGCCATTTGCGCCGCCAGTTCGTGGCAGAGTAATTAGATCCGCTGGATCTAGATCCAACAGTCACAATTAGATCCAACAGCGAATCGGTACGTTAGATCTAGTTCGTAGAATTTAGATCTGGCGGTGTAAGTTAGTTTGCCAGCGAAGAGTAAGTTGCGACCTGGTGCGTTGGATCCGATTAGATCCAACGGTGCGGAAGCACGGTCCACCGCGAAGCGGTACTGGCCAATAAGGAGCCGCCGCGTGTCAGGGATTTTCTTTTAAAATCAAGATTTGATTTAATTAGATGATTTAACTTATAAATTCATAACTTTTGATCTGTTTATCAAAAAAATGCGAATAATATATCAATGGATTCACAAAATTAAATCCTACACATCTCTGGGCTTGCATGGATTCACAAAATTAATATATCAATGGATTCAAAAACTTTTGTATTTTGCTTCTGTTAAAATGGAAGTTTATGCAGAGACATTTGTAGGCTTATTTTGTGTACAAAAATTATTTGCAAAATGTGTTTAAAGCCAAATTAAGTTTATTTAGTCTCTAAATGTTTATTTTTAGTGTTCAGTACTGTTTACTTGTCTTTTTTAGTTTAAGAAAAATCATCACATGACATTTGCATGCATTCATATATTTTTGCTTGATTGTTTGGAATATAAATTTGGTGCTATCATTTTATGTGTAGATTTTGGTGCTAGTGGTTATTGTGATTGTGAGGATTGTTTCTACTCCCCCAACTACCAAGTCAAGTGGTGCTTCAAATTTTTATCCCAATATTTTGACTATGCACTAGTGATATTTTGTATAGGACTTGCATGATATTTTTTGCTAAGTATCTATATGCTATGCTATGGGAAATCCTAGTAGTTGTAGTCTTTATAGAATTTTCTCTAAGTTATGATACTTGTTATATTTCCATGCTTAGCCTAGATAGTAGCAAACAAGGGTGGATTATATACATGCTATGGAAAATGTTGCTAAGTCTTTGACTTGTGTTTTACTTAATAAAATGACTAAGTGATGAATCACTTGGGTGGAATGGTATGTTTGGGTTATGTTGAGTGGTTACACAAGGCCCATATCTATGGTCTACCTTGTGTATTACACTTGTGGAAAGCCTCCCAGGAACAAAGGGATTTGAGATGCCAAATGTTAAAAAGCTTCTAGTGCAGCCACATGGCAATATGGGCTCTGCCTGGATCATATAGGTTGCAATAACTTAGCCAAATGGATAGTTGGTGGTAGGGGGTGATAGGTTTGGAGCGCGTCCATTTTGGTCTAAGGGAAGGCTTCTGAAAGATCTTGTCTCGATGCATGTCGAGTCTTGTGGGGAAAGTGCGCCACCTCTCGAGAAGGAAGAATCTAAGTACTTAGCCGTGTCCCCGGAAATGGACAATTTGAGCAACAAGACATGGAAGCTATCAAGGATCTCCTTATCCCAATTTCTAAGTTAAAAACTTGTGGTTGAACAAGGGTAAAGGTTCACCAATGTCTATTGGTGGTTCCTTAGGAGTTTTTGTCAAACAAAACTTAGTATTTTCAACTGATAGGAAAAAACTATTTTGAGCAAAGCAAGCCTCATCTACACTTAGCCAAATTCATAGAGAAGATAGAAACTATTATTCTACTAAGGTATCACTTGCCAATACTATTCCAATGTATTGGCCCACTATGGCTGTAACTTGTGATGTTGCAGGTTACTCTGATGAGGATTAGGGTTATGAGTCTACACTCAACATGTTTTCCTGTGGCACATGAAGATGAAGACTTTACTTTATTTTGTTAAGTTGAAATCTTGTACTAGCCTATGGCTATGTAATTGTAAAAGACTATGTTATCTCTAGAATGATGATGTAATAATGACCTTTGTTTCTGTGTACTTCATATTAAACTGTGGATGCTAGCATTTGATCCAGGGACTAGCATTGCAATCACAGGGACCTTTACCTTTATAAAGGTGGGGTCTTACATTAAACATATGGTGTGGATGGTAATGGTTTGCAGCAAGTAAACAAGTAACATTGGAAGATGTATCAAAGGTAGAGATTGGACTGGGGTCCATAGTTCACTAGAGGTGCTCTCCTTAAATAAACAACATGGCATGAAGGGTAAACAAATTACATCAGGGCAATTGACAGGAACTGAGCAAGGCATAACAATGCAATTACTAGTCAGAAAGATCCTATGAGGTTGATTGGGAAATACAACAAGATACATAGACCGCCATCCAACTGCATCTATGAATAGAAGTCCACCTTCAGGTTATCATTTGAACCCCCTCCAGTATTAAGTTGCAAGCAACAGACAACTGCTTTAAGCAAAGTGTGTAAGGTAAACAGTCCACATGTTCCATGAACAAGAGACCGTTATTTTCTCCCTAGTAGCAACAAAACATCCACAACCGAAGAGATTTATGTCACTTCCCTTGGAAACTAGAGGCATGAACCCACTATCGAGCATAAATACCCCCTCTTGGAGTCACTAGCAACTACTTGGCCAAGATAGCTACTAACAACGGAGATCATGCAAGATCACAAACAACACAGACATGATAGAATCATAAAGACAAAACCATTAATCAAACCAACATAATAATCTCAATATCCATCGGATCCCCACAAACACAACATGCATGATTACAAAAAGATTAGATCTTGGTCATGAATAGAGCTCACAAGATCTATACATGAAAGAATAAAGGAGGAGATACAACCATCTAGCTACTACATGGACCCATAGTCCAAGGTGGAACTACTCATGCATGCATCATACCGGAGAGAAGGCCTTCGGGATGATCTCCCCTCTGGCAGGATGCCGGGAAGAACTTTAGATCCCCCCAATCTAGGGACGATGGTGGCGGTGGCTACAGACGGTTTCGTGGATATTTGATCGGGTACTCAGGGTTTCTGCATTGGGGACTTATTATAGGCGAAGGGGGAGACTGAGGCGGCAGCCAAGGCCACCAAACCCTAGCCAGGCGTGGGGTGGGGCCCACCCGCTCCTGGGGTGGGTCTGACCCCCCTAGCTGGCCCCTCCGGCTCTCCTCTGGACTTCTTCTTCCCCACGGAAAGTAATTCACTTTGTCGTTTGTCCCGTCCAGTTCCGAGAATTTTTCTTTACTAACTTTTCTGAAACCAAAAACAGCAGAAAACAGGCATCTGGCACTGTTGCAACTTGTTAATAGGTTAGTACCAGAAAACACGTAAAAAGCACCTCAAAGTGTGGACAAGTAAAGCAAAGTAGATACAAAACAAGAATGGAGCATCAAAAATTATAGATACGTTTCCAACGTATCAGTACCGGGTGCGCATGAGTGAGGATAAAGTATGTAGAAAAGACTAGTGTTGGTATGTGGGGCCAGTCTAGATATCCTATTAAGCTACCAGGAGTGACACCCTAGGGGCCTATTGGACAAGGTGTTACAGTATGTTCCATGGGTTCCATCATGGACTATTGTGTAATGATATTGTTTGTTTTCAACCTGCACGTAAGTGCCTGGTGGGCATCTTTGAATCGTTTCTATGCGGCTTTAGTGGGAATCTCCGAAACATGTATACGGCCAATTTGAGGGTGTTACAATTATTGTCCCCCTTTGTGCTTCACTCTAAGCTAGGATGAGCTCATAGATATTTTAAAGTGCCTTCTAGGAGTCAAATTTACTTACGGCTACATGGGCAAGATAAGCAGATACCTAGACGAGGCAAAGCAAAGGTTCAGCGGGATGAAGTCTCACGACTATGCATTGCTAATGGCGCAGATACTTCCTGTTGCACTATGATGGATAATGGACGAGCACCTCTATGAAATGTTGTTTGGATTCTACAAAATATTCGACGTCATCTCTCGAATGTCTATTGGTGTGAATCAACTCGGGAGTATATAGGAGGAGATCGTGATGATACTATGTGATCTCGAGATCTACTTCATATCGCCCGCATTCTTCGACATTATGGTGCATCTACTGGTCCATATCATGGAGGATATCATGCAACTCGGGGCAATGTTCCTCTACAACATGATGATGTTCGAAAGTATGAACAGACACATCAAAGGATATGTTTGCAATAGGTACCGTCTAGATGGAATCATAGACAATGGCTTTCTGGTCAAAGAGTGTATCTCTTTCTCCAAGAATTATCTAGACATCAGGAACACTGTTGGGTCACCGATGGATCGGGTCACCGAGAGGGTATTTTGCTCAATAGGAACCTTTTGATATAATTTTATATTCCCAATATGAGTTGAGGGAATATCTCTTGCAACTCCTTACATCTCACTAACTTGACAACATCACTTCCTCTTATGCCATCTCAAATTCAACCAAATACTTGTATGTGGGATTATGTATTTTCTTTTGGCATTAAAAACATCTAGCTCATGTATGAGGCGTTTGGACCTTCTAGTGTTCTCCCACTTCGCCTTCTACATTTGCATGTCCCGGGAGCTCTCAACCGTCATCTCGCATCTCTAATCCTCCTCCCCCCTTGAGACTCCCTCGTGTGCGCCCGGCGCCCCTCCCGTTCTTCTTCGGCGGTGCCACAGCTGCGAGTAAGGATGGGGGAGGTGGCATGGGCTTCTCTGTACAGAGTAGTTTTAGGGTTCTTGGCGCTATGCCAGTATATTGGAGTAGGGCATCGATCTCCCTTGGCCAGATATGGTGCAGCCTAAGGTGGTTTCTCCTTGCTGTTCTTTAGTGGTTGGAGATGGTGGCAGACTTCTCTACCTCTGGGATCTCCGTTAATAAGGTCAAGCTTGGGCTCCCTCTCTCCTGGGGTGCCTCTCTGCTTTGCTCTCTCGATCTGGCCTGCCGTGGAGGCAAGGGGAGGATTAGGGAAAGCGAGGACATCAGTGGGCTGCGAGGTGGGCGAGGGTCTTCTGTTCTGGCGCTCTCGAGCGGCGTCAAGGCGTTGCTATGGGTGAGGACTGTGGGGCCTCCATGGTGGAAGTTGTTGGGGGTGGCTCCCTAGACCGAGCCCTCTGTATAAGCTCGGTTGGCTCCATCTTGTTGGCGGTGGTGTTCTACTTCTTCTCTTTGCCGGCCGTGGAGGCGAGGGGGTGAAGGATTTGAGCGCGGTGTCGGTGACGATGGTGGCCTTCTTCGGGCGGTGAGGCACTGGTGTTGCGCCCTACTAGAGCGATATTTTGTCGGCGGGGTCGCCGACAACCACATCAGCTGAATGGAAGCCGCTCCTTTTTCCTAGGAGTTCCTCTTCGGCGACGTTTCATCGGCATGGTTCCGTCTAGTCGCTGAACTCAAGGGCCATAGGGGGGCCACTTCCTCCCTGTTTGCCATGCTGCCGGCACAGGATCGTATTCCTCCAGGCTATGATGCCGATATAGAGGTTCTCCAGCTCCGAGATGGTGCTCTCCCGCTGTTCCACCCCAAGTGGCCTAGTCCCCGGTGGTGGTGCAGACGGCCGGGCTCGGAAGCAACGCAGTTGTGGTGGAGAAGGAGCTGGAAGAAGTCTAGGACCCGATTGCTTTTTTAGATTTTGTCCTAGGGTCTTCTTTGTATATTTGCAGGGCTCTATTGTTTTTTCTCTTTTCCTGAGGGCTATCCTTCATTTGTGCCTCCACCGACAGTAATAAATTGAAGAATCGGGGTCTTTCCAGACCCCTAACCCTTTAAAAAAACATTTGCATGTCCCATGGAAGCAATTCCTCCTTCCATCTATTTGTTTCTTTGTTTTTGTTCTTGCCTAGTTTGCATGTGAGTGTTGAATTTGATCTCACCTCAAATTCAAACACCCTAATCTAATCCTACCATCTAAACACCACATCACACCATCCCCACTTGAACTACTCTCCTCCATCCCTTTGTTGGCCATCAAGATGATCTCCACCTCCCAACCTCCCCTTGCTTTCCTTGCTTCACAAGATGGTCAAGCACCAGCACTAGACATGAGCACACCCCCTGGTATTTTGCCTCTCCCCTCTGGATAGCTACAGGACAAGCAACAGGAAAAATAAGAACCCTACTCGATGCCTCATTCCCCTCTCTTTTCAACTTTTAGAAAAAGAAAAGGAAGTCCATGTGAGCTCTCTATCCTCCCCCTTATCTCCCCAACCACTCTCAGAACATCAGATCGAGATCTAGGACCCCAAGGAAGTGCCCACCTCCCTCTCCCTCCTTCCTCCTCCCTCAAGAAAACCTTCCATGGAAAAAAATCCTAGGTAGCTCTGGAATCATCAGGAACTACCAACACGGGTGATCATCAAGGCCTAGAAAGGTGTCCAATGTGACCATCTACTTCTTATCTGCCAAACTGCACTGGAGATTTCCGCTGGACGTCACCGGAGAAGCCCCAATGTCGCCATGAACTAGATCTGCCAGGAGCTTCTCAACCTCTGCCGCCTCTCTAATCCACTCCACCTCTAGATCCAGCACCGTGCCTATGCACTACTGGTGAGAAACCAAACTCTCTGACATCCCCTTTCTCTCCCTCTCACCATCGTGCGTGATGCCATGCGTGCTCATCGCCTCGTGAGCGCCAGCAGATGTTGTTGCTTCTTGTGTTCATCGCTTCCTAAATCTCTTTGTGGTGCTCACCTTCGAGTGTCACCTGAAGCCAAGTTGTATAGCTCTCACCTCTCTTTCAAACAAGCCAAACTATGATCAAAATGGTTGGCTAAATCTCCGGGAATATTGCTCAGAAGAATGCATGTCAACCAGACTCGTTTTGTTTCTATCTATGTGTTCATCATGAAACTACGCGCGTCACATTCCATCCCATCATGAACCTATTAAACCACGGCATATATCTTGTTGTCCTATTTAATTCAAGTATTCATATGTCTATTTCCATTCAATGAACACAGAGAAATCCACCCTGCAAGTTTAATGGTTCTCGCGGCTAGCCCTCCTATGAGTTCACATGTTCATCTGGTAAATCCTAGGTCTTGTCGATTTACCTAGAAGCACACACATTTGTTAACAACAAATTAACTGAGCCAAAGTGGAAGCCACTGTATCCAAACCTAACACACTACAATGTCGGGGGTTCGACTACGAGAGGTCACCCCTTTTTGTTTTTCACCGCATGCTGCCTTTTGGTTTTTAACCGCACGCTAATAGTTAGGACCCCCTAGTCATACACCGTATGACACCTCAGCCATGTATGCACAGTCACCTGTGATAGCCCCACCTATCATGACAGTGGCTAGTTTTTTCATAGTATAAAAAGTTTTTTCTTTTTGGGTTTTTGCATTTTTGAGAAATGTTTATGCGGTGACCCAGCATACCACTACATGATGTAGTGCACTATAGTCATTGACATAATACAAATGAAACACCATTCACTAGTATTACATCTCTTAGAGTGGTACAACAGAAACACAGCAGGTCCAAGACATGACTATAGGTTACAACTCAACTCTTTACAGAAGATCCAGAGAACACTCTAGGTTAAAGAGAGAGAAAGAACTTCTTACAAAGAAGAATAAAAAATAAACAACTCAAAAACTATCATACTATTAAGACTAGTATATTAACTTATGGTCTGGCATTGCTGCTATTGCAATACGCTACATAATAGGTTCTATGGCTAGAGATTATATTCCTATCTAATCAGTAACTTCTTCTTCACCCCTTTTTGTTTTTCACCGCATGCTGCCTTTTGGTTTTTAACCGCACGCTAATAGTTAGGACCCCTAGTCATACACCGTACAACACCTCAGCCATGTATGCACAGTCACCTGTGATAGCCCCACCAATTATGACAGTGGCTAGTTCTTTCATAGTATAAAAAGTTTTTCTTTTTGGTTTTTTGGATTTTTGAGAAATGTTTATGCGGTGAGCCAGCATACCACTGCATCATGTAGTGCACTATAGTCATTGACATAATACCAATGAAACACCATTCACTAGTATTACATCCCTCAGAGTGGTACAACAGAAACATAGCAGGTCCAAGACATGACTATAGGTTACAACTCAACTCTTTACACAAGATCCAGAGAACACTCTAGGGTAAAGAGAGATAAGGAACTTCTTACAAATAAGAATCAGAAATAAACAACTCAAAAACTATCATACTATTAAGACCAATATATTAACTAATGGTCTGGCATTGCTCCTATTGCAATATGCTACAGAATAGGTTCTATGGCTAGAGATTATATTCCTATCTAATCAGTAACTTCATCTGCACTCGAGTTGATGTATATGTTGACTTTCTTGACTTCATTGAAGAGCTTTAGCTTTTGATGATAATTCCTGGAGCATGACTTAATGTAGACGTCGTCTTAATGGCTTCAGAATCTATCAAGGCTTAAGAATATACGTTGAGTACGAGCGTACTCACCAAGTTCACTAGAAAAGGAGTGTTTGATGCACTATATCTACAGCCACAGACCATAGGTTGTATGCAATGTAGGTTTTAGTAAACATTTCTTCAAAGGTTGCTTTTATTCTAAAAATCTATGTCCGCCGGCCTTCACGGGTTTACCAGAACTTTCATGGAGTTCCTTTCCCGCTGCGGTGACCCATCATACCACTTCATGATGTAGTAAACTATAGTCGTTGACATAACACCAATGAAACACCATTCACTAGTATTACATCCCTCAGAATGGCACAGCAGAAACACAACAGGTCCAATACATGGCTAAAGGTTACAAGTCACTCTTTACACAAGATCCAGAGAACACTCTAGGTTAAAGAGAGAGAAAGAACATCTTATGGAGAAGAATCAAAGATAAATAACGCAAGAACGATTATACTATTAAGTCTAGTATTCTGGCTAAGAGGTTGGCATTGCTGCTATTGCAACACACTACAGAAATAGGTTCTTTGGCTAGAGATTATATTCCTATCTAATCAGTAAGTTCGTCTTCACTTGAGTTGAGGTATATGTTGACTTCCTTGTCTTCATTGAAGAGCTTTAGCTGGGCATGATAAGTCCTGGAGAATAACTTGATGTGATTATTGTCTATTCCAACTTCAGAATCTAGCAAGGGTTAAGAAGATACTTTGAGTATGAGTGTACTCAGCAAATTCACTAGAAAAGGAGTGTTTGATGCACTATAACTACAGCCACAGACCGTAGGTCGTAGGCAATGCAAGTTTTCACAAACATTTCTTCAAAGGTTGCTTTTTATTCTAAAAAGCTATGTCTGTCATCGTTCACGGGTTTACCAGAACTTTCATGGTGTTCCTTTCCCGCCGCGTTTGCAGCTCCTTCCCGGAACAAGGAGTAACAAGTTACAGTTATTACACACTGCAGAGGAGCGTTACTTTACCCATGAGAGATCAACTCTTTGTTGCACAACCGGGCATCTTATTCTCGTCCAAAATTCCATGATGTGGGGCCCAGAAGATGATCCAAGCCATTCACTGCCCCTTCGCGACCTCGCATGCCTCCTTGGTGTACACCATGCCCACATATTGGATTACGGCAATGGTTTGTACAAACCGTTAGATGCTAGAACTATCGTGGGACGATGAGGGTTCCCACCCATATGTTGCATATCCTCTACGAATTACCAACTAATATGCACGCTACGAGGATAAAAACCACGACCTGCACATCCGGCTTCATGCGAGAGGAAGAAGTTACAGCTGACTTCTCCGTCCCATTCCAAACCTCATGGTCAACGCGTAATATATGGCGCAAGAATCACTGGCAACATTGGTTGTTAAGTCCTAGGTGATATAGTTCTGAACAGTGGTATTCCAACTGTCAGATTTAATAGATTAGCAGATCACCCTGGATCAGTAACCAATAGTTCACATTATTATCAAAAATAGTGTTTTAATACCTTTTTCAAATGCAGGTGATAACAACACTGTATTTGTAAAATACTTTACAGAAAATAAACAAAGGACATGAGAAAGTGTGAACTTGCCTTTTGTGATTGCAAGATTATGCACTCACGGTCTTCGAGTCAGTATAAGATCCAAAATCTTAAATCAGCATCATTGGTCCGGTAAGGACTAATGTTTAAAGAAGCAATATGCTTTTATGCATAAGTAATGTGATGCATGTTCTAAACGCAAATCCCGGGGATAACGTTGTCCTAGGGTTTGGATTCCGAAAATGGTTACTTTGGAATGTGTGGTCCTTTTAGATAAGTTTCACATTTGTGCTTCTATTAGAGCTTACAAGTGGTTGTGAGCAACACATATGTAGCAATAAAATATATACTCATGAAATAATAGTCAAAATTGCTTATATAAGAGTTCTTGTTTGAGGTGGCAAAAAGAATAACCTTCGAAGAAAAGGTTTCTCTTCTAAGGTCTAAACAAGATTTGGGGTTAGTTGTGTTGGGTAGCTGTTATTTATGTTTGCTCGAATGGTTTGGGTTTGAGATGTGTTTATAACTTAACTACTTCGGACCAAAGTAAACTATAAAACATATAGTAATGTTTATTGTATTATATTTAGATTTTTGGAGACTAAAGTTAACTTTAAAATATAGATAATTTTGAAAGTATAATACTTATAAAATTTGTATCGTGTGTATTTGGAATGTTTCCTTTAGGTTACTTAGAATTGTTATCCTTTTACTTAGTGTAATGGTTTCTTGATTTTTATAACGGAGTAGTATCATTTACCTTTTATCAATGAGTGGTTATAGTTTATAAACCAAAATATAATATTACTTAACTACTTATGGATTTATTATAGTGTGGTGGTAGTTTTTGTAATCTGGTGGTTAAAGTAGATAGGAATGATCTGACTTATTAACAATTTATTCTTTAAGGTTTTTATCACGAATTGGAATCCTTTGAGGATATAATCTTCCCTCAAGGTTGAGGATAATTTAAATAAAAGGGTATTTATAATGTTTTAAACCATTATGGCCTTATATTATTAATATTTAAGACTAATACTATTTATTAGACTTATTTGACTCATTTTAGAAATATTAATAAATTTTATTTATCCTGATATGAACTATTAATGAAGTAAATAAGTTTAAATTTGAGTTATTAAAATATTTATTTTTATTTTTAATTCAAAAGGAGATTATTAAATTTTTAACATGTAGATATTATTTTTGTGATCATTTTGGTATATTATATTTATTTTTGTGATTTATAAATAATAAGATATGATTTTGATAATTCTTATTACTTTATAGTTACTTAATAAATAATGAATACATAATTAAGTGAAATAATAATACATGATTATGGTTTATAATTATAATTTTTATTTTCTAAGATTTTTGGTATTTTATTTATATTGTTAACATTTTCCATTATTAAAATATGAGTTAACAAGTTTTATTACTTTTAGACTTTTATTAAATAATATTTATTTAAATAATCATCATAATAATTTTGTATAATAAGTTTAAGTTGTAGATTTTATTTTTTTGAAAATTTTCATATATTATACACATTTTTCTGAATTATAAATCAAAAGTTATTAATTAAACAAGATTTAAGCATTTATTTGATTTCTGGAATATTAATAATTAAGTTTATAACATTTTATCTATTTCTTAAACAGGAAATACTTTTTACACGGCACCCCAATCTAGCCTCAGTCAATGACTAGTGGGCCAGTCGATGACACACTGGTTAAAGAAAATGCATTTGTTACTGACCTTCTCTCTACTCCCAATCGATGACACATGGGCCCTGGGACACGTCACCAGCCACGCGAGACAAAGACTAGTCAAACTAGCTAACATGGTTCGATCCTGATGTGAGCATGATGTCACTCAAGTTGATCCTCAATGGTTGAGGATCAATCGATCGATCTGGTGCATGCGCGGGGTTGTGGCTAGGTTCGTTGGACAGAGGAGATCGAGGCAATCCTATTGGTGGTGGCGCCGCTATCTAATGGTCATCGGAGGACAACTGGCGACGAGCATCTGCGGCGGCCAACGACGATTCTCAACAAAACTAGGTCTATGGTGAGATTTAGCAAGCGAAATTAGGGTCCAGAGATGCGTAAACTTACCCTGATGATGATAAAGCGGCCGAGGAGGCTTGGGGAGGCGTCACGACGGCGAATCGACGGTAATGGCCACGGCGACCGAGGAAAAGGAGTGCTCAATTTCACATGATCCCGGTGAGCGGGCCTCCGTGCTTGGTCTTAGGTGGTTCAGTCCACGACGGCGCGTCTAACGGTGGCTATCACGAGGCGAGGGGTGGTCGGAGTTGGCCGGAACGATGAACTCCGACGAACTGGGTTCTCGGGTGAGGAAGAGAAATGAGTCTGGAGAGCGAGATTGAGGATGAGGACGAGCAGGGGTGTCGCAGTGGCCTCCTTATCCTCTCCTGGCGATGGCGGCATTGATCTTGGCGCAAAGACGACGATGATGGCATCGAGCAGCGGCGAGCTCCTCTAGCGAGCTGTCTGTGTGCGTGAGGATGACGACGACATGTTGTTTTGCGGATAACCCCCTGGTGTTTCTTTCTTCTCAACCCGCAGTCCTTCTCTGGCCCCACTTGTCAGTCACAGAAGAGAAAGAACTGGGCTGGTTAGTGGCTGTTGTGGGCTGCACATGGGCGTCAGATAAATACAGAGATGTTGGGCCACGGCCAGGTAATGTTTTTATTTTTTTTTCTATTTTCAATTTTTCCTTTTCAGATTTGCATTTGATTTATATTTTGAACTTTTATTTGTAGGATTTATTTGCTGGATAATTGCAATAATACTAAAGTATATTTAGTATCATTTGTGAACTTCTATTATATAATCTTTTTGTATTTCTTTTACTTGCTCAATATGGACCCCTTTTTAATAATTTGTAGAAGCTTTTCTTATTATTTCTCTCTCTTCTTTTAATTATGGATTTCTTGAATGATGTATTCTTATTTGTTTATATGACTTGACTCTAGTTGATTCAGAGTTTGAATATAAATTTTTATATGTATAATGATCCTATATCATTATTTGTTGCATGAAATATGAAAGAGATTAATATGGTTCTTACTACTTCCATTAATTTGGAAAATGACAATGTATCTATTTTATTATGATAAATAAAGAGGTTTAGGATTTTAAATTAGGATTATTTACCTTTGGGTTTAGGTTTTTTCTTAATATACTTAGACTCCTTTATGGATGTGGTTAAAGATTCAATAACTAAACATATTGTTTTCTGTTTGGGATATTTGTTGACATCACCTTTAGTACTTGAAAGTTATATCTTGAATGTTTTATAGAAAGGAATTGATAAAGATATACTTAAGCACATATAGTTATGATTGTTGGAATTAACAGAGATGTGCTTATGTGATTTGCTCTTGAAAAATATTTCTATAAAGTGATATGAATATAGGATGATAGATCAATCACATGAAATGGATATTATGTTTGTCTTAAGATTTGAAGTTGGTTGTTTACCAATAATTACTATCTTCCATAATTCATAATTCTAGACTTCTTATTAAAGAATTCCTTTCCTAGATATACTAGCTTTTTCTATCTATTGTCATGATTAACATGATGAGGTTTACTTCATAGTACTATTCTCATTCACGGATTAACCTTCTAAACTCATGGATGAATCAAATGAGTTTGATACTAAAATATTTCCTAACTTCCACATATCCTTGCTTGATTGCACCTACTACTCTACTGTTGATAGCCTTCCAGCCAGCAAATAGTTCCTTCAAACTCCACTCATAATCTTCCTATTAGTTGTATGCATCCAACTACATTTATCTAAAGTTGACTATCCTTAAAGAGGAATAACACCACTTCTATGACTCTATTCTATACTAGCTTTAGTTGAATAATATCATCCTATATTCACTTTACTCCAATCCTAAATTATATTTATGTGGCTTGCAATGACTACTCTAGGATAAGTTATCTCTTCTAGGGTTCCCATCATGTTCTACCCACCAGTATTACTTATACTAAATATAAGCATTCAACATAGGTGGCTAAAGTATCACCATTATAATCCTTTAATAATTTATTGCTTAAGTTCTTAGTTGGCTAAGCAATATTTATCAATCCTACTTTTCCATTATCTTGAAATTATATTCTTAGTATCTCATATTGGATTAAGGTTATTAATGGACTATGCCCTCATTAAAATATTTAAGTAGATGTTATGATAAGATCAAGAAATAGTAGATCAAAGATTGATAGTTAAAGAATTTGTGAATCAATGGTTGATTACTCAAAATGGATGAACAACAGATATTAAGATAGGTTCCATAAAGATTGATATGGAAAGAAAGATATATGGTGGATGCTCCTGACTTAGTCTCTTTCCAACTCCAACTCATTTAAGAGTTTAAGGTTAGGTATTACTATGATACTCATAGTAGGAATAGATAAAAATAAGATATGTCAGCATTAATCATTGCATTTTTATTATTCTAGTAGTAATCTTAACTTAGTATTCATAGGTTGGTATGATGAATAGTATGATATGATCCCTTAAGGATCATATATGAATCATTTAAGCAATGTATTATGAGTGACATTTTATTATATCTGGTCTACCCTTAGACCAAATCATGTTTAACCAAATAAGGTTTTAGCAAAGGCCATATTGAAACTTATCGTTGTTAACTTGATGATCTACTTTAATTCCATCAAGTTAAGAGAAGCTCCAATCACTTTGACAAGTTCTATTTTAAAGGCGCGAAAATTATTCGTATTTTCTATGCATGAATGCAATGCACACATCTAGGTTCTGCTTATTTCTAAGCTCTAATGCTAGGATGTTACACCGACCGCGTTCGCAGCTCCTTCCCGGAACAGGGAGTAACAAGTTACAGTTCTTACACTATATAGAGGTGCGTTACTTTACCCATGAGAGATCTTAGCTTTGTTGCACATCCGAGCGGCCAACCCGTTCATACTTCCTTGGTATGAGGCCCAGAATAATATCCAAGCCAATTACTGCCCTCTCCGCGACCCCATATGTCTGTGCGATCCTTCAGGGCAGGCTCACCTCCGTTAATCCCCCCTTTCGGGCAGGCTAAAACCCTGATAAGTTCCCGAAGACTCTATGACCTGGTAATGCCCGGGCAAGCACCATATTAAATGGACCATACCCCTAAACACCATTCATAGATAATCTAGACACCAAAATTGTGGGGCGTAAGGGTGCCCACCCATATGTTGGATCCGCACAAGGAATCACAACGTCACGTTAAGGTCGTCTAGCCTCCATATGAGAGGAAAAGGATACAACTGTCTTTTTCGTCCCATTCCAAATATCATGGTTAATGCGTGATATACGGCGCAAGAATCACTGGCGACATTGGTTGTTAATTCCTAGATAATATGTTCCTTTACCAAATAGTGTTTTCTCATGGTAAATAGTGTTTTCTGACCTTTTTCATGGTAAATAACCTATAATAACCCTTGTTAATTCCTCATGGTAAATAACCTATAATAATATTATTATGAAAATAGTGTTTTCTGACCTTTTTCAAATGTAGGTGATGACAACACTGCATTTGCAAAATACTTTATAGAAAATAATCAAAGGACATGAGCAAGTGTGAACTTGCCTTTTGTGATTGAAAGATTTTGCACTCACGGCCTTCGAGACAATATAAAAGATACAATATCTGAAATCAGCATCATTGGTCCGGTAAGGACTAATGTTTAAAGAAGCAAGATGCTATTATGCATAAGTAATGTAATGCAATTTCGTAAACTCGAATGCCGGGGATAACGTTGATCTAGGGTTTGGAAACTAGAAATGGTTTCTTTAGACTGCTATGTCCTTTTAGATAAGTTTCATACTTGTGCTTCTTATTAAGTCTTGTGAGTGTGTGGGAACAACACGTATTTATACAATAATAAGATACACACATATAGAATGCTACTCAAGGTTGCTTACACATTAATTGTTTATCTTCAAATTTTACTTTACAAGTAATGTCACTAAAGAACTTAAGTGTTATCAATCCTAAGTATACAAGTATAGTATAAAGTAATGTGATTACGATTAATTGTCATTTGTTGACTTAAGTGGCAAAACGAATAATTTTTGAAGAAAATATTTCTTTATTAAGGTTTAAGCAATCCTGATAGTTTTTAGAATAGGACTAATAGAATGTGATTGATGTTGTTTATGCTTGCTTGAATAGTCTGGACTTGAGATGCTTTATAACTTAATTATAACAGACCAAAGTTAGCTATAAAGCATATCTTAAAGTCTTTAGCATTATATTTAAAGTCTTATAGACTAAAGTTAACTTTAAAGACATATGGACCTAAGGTGTATTACTTATGTTATTTATACTTTGTGTACTTCGTAATGTTTCCCTAAGGATACTTTAAGATTGGAAACACTTCTATTTGAATAGTGGTTTCCTATCCTAATACATGTATGAAAGGATTTATCTCCTTCTAGGGGTATGGTTAGGTCTTGTGAATAAGTAAACAATATTATTTACTACTCATCAAATATGTTTGGATTTAGTTCATTATAAAGCTGCGAATGAAACAATGGTAAAAGATTTTTTTGGTTAAAAAAATATCATTCTTGAAGATTTTATAATTATTTAATATCTTTTTAGATATGATCTACACTTATAGTTGAATGATAATCCAATAAGATTGCAATTTAAAAATGTGTTGAACCATTTTCACTTCATATTAATAATATTTAGGACTAATACTATTTATTAGACTCAATTAATTTTAGAAATATTAGCCATTTTTATTTACCCTAATATGAATTATCAATTAAGGACATAAGTTTAAATTCAATTTATTAATGCATTTAAATGTTTATTTAATGTAAAAGTGGAATATTATATTTTTAACATGTAGGTATTATTTTCTTGATCATTTTGGTATATTACATTTATTTTTGTGATCTATAAATAATAAGATATGATTTTTAGAAAATTTATTACTTTATAAATACTTAATAAATAATAAGTATTTAATTAAGTGAAATAATAATGCATGATTTTAGTTTTAATTACATTTCTTATTTTTCTAAGATTTTGGGTATTTTATTATATTTTTAACATTTATTAATATTAAAATATGAATTTTCAAAGTATTATTACTTATAAAATATTTATTTAATAATAATTATTTAAATTGTTAACATAATAATGTTTGGTAATAGTTTTAAGTTGTAGATTTTATTTTTATAAACATTTTCATATATTACACATTTTTTATGTATTATAAAACAATAATTATGGAATTCTAAATTATTTTCTAAATAATCATTTTACTTTTTATACACAGATTAACTCTACTCTGGTCACTAACCCATGGGGTCAGGACCACGTTAGATACCACGCGAGCAGTGGACTAAGTCAAGGGGTTGAATGGTCAAAGATGACACCGGCGTGACATCATGATGACGTCATACGAACGGAGCTTCTCAGATCAAGTTCGATTTGGGCGATTTGGTTAGTGCGTGAGGCTGTGGTTAGGTCGTTTCGATGCGGAAGGAATCGCTGGTTCAAACTGTGGCCGCGCCGCTCAAAAATGGTGACCGGAGCCTTAACTCCGGCGAGCTCCGACGGTGGTGAGCAAACGCCACAGTGGCGAAGTCAATAGAGAGGGTCAGTGTCACATCCCAAGATTTTCTAAATCTTGTAATGTGAAAAATAAATAAACAAAATAAAATTATTGTTGAAAATCAAGGAGAAAAGAAACTTTGGAAACTTAAAATCCCATCTTGAACAAATTTTAACTAAAGTTTGAATTCCACAAAAATTCAAATCAAGAGAAATGCATTCCTCAATGAATGTATCTGGAAATTTAAACACTTGGAAAATATCCAAACCCAAAACCCTAATGGAATAAAAAAATAATTTCCAAGTTATCTCCAAGCCTATGGATTTGATCCATATGAAAATTGGTCAAACCAACATTTCAAAATGATCAAGAAAGACAAATAGAAATATTATAAGACCATATAAATTAGTTTCACTTAATTTGGAGCCATAGATAAAATCTAATGAATATAATAAGATAAGGAAATTGAATTTCCAAAGATAATAAAGAACCTAACTATAAATCCATACCAAATGGTGAGCAAATAATCCTAAAGATATTTAAAAGGATAAATAAACATTAAATAAGATTTTATAAATTGGAATCACCAAGTTTGGATCTCTAAATAAGAAGATATGGATTTTATAAGATGAAATAAGAAATATTAAGTAAGGAATATTTAAAGACCAAATCAAATCTTGGCCAAATCCATAAGCAAATGGAATGAATTAGAATCCAAATCCAAATAAAATAAAAAGATAAAGAATTTCCAAAATAAAATAAAATGGCATTGACCAATCTATCCCTATTTTAATAAAGACAAATCTCTAATAGGAATAATTATATAATTCATGAGAAAATAGTATTTTGGAATTTACCCAAGTGAAATAAAAGTTGTTTAATTCAACTTAATTAAGATTAAAGAAATCTTCCAAATAAACTTTGGGGAAATAAAACTATATTTAATTCCATTGGAATTAAAATGAAAACCCAACTCAAATGATTTATGAATCATATTAAATACTTTCCAAATAATTCAATTTGATCCCAAATAAACAAATAAAAACTTACTGAAAGGTTTTGGAAGGATTTAGAATTCAAATGGGAATTAAAAAACATTATTAAATCTAGAATAAATTAATACAAGGACCTACTTTAAATAATTAAAAAGGGCACTAAAAGAATAAAGTTTTATTCAAAAATTGACTTCTGATTATGTTACTAATCAGTATTTAAACCTACACAAATTTTTGGCAAAGGATTGAATTCAAATGAATGTTTGAATTGCTTATTCAAAATCAAAACAGAAAAATCAAATGAGAAAAAGGAAAAACAAACAGAACAAAAAAAAGTAAAAGACCCAACCCATCTGGAAGCCCACTAAGCCTAACAGCCCACTCACTCTCTTCTCCCGCAGAAAACGTTTCGAACCAGAGAACTTACCCACTCCGCCACTGACTGCCAGGACCCACCTTCCCCTCTCTCTCACTCACTGTCAAACGGGCCCTGCGACCACGTCATCATCTTCCTCCCCACGACCTGTTCGTCCGAGCGTTCACTGCGTTGATTTCGCGGGATAGATTCACGAGTAATGGCGCAGTTAATCCTCCCCCTGACCACGCCTTCTTAATCGCCTGCCTCCCCTCTCTCTTTCCCCTCCGTCGCCTCACCCTAGCGCGCCCCCAGGCTGCCCAATTTCCCTCTACACCGCCCTCTGTTCCGACGCTCTCCGACAGCAATTCCGGCAGCCCCTCGCTGCCCCTTGCCTCCTTGACCACGCTCACATGATCCCCACTCCCTGGCGAATCTCCCCGTAGCACCAGCTCGCCCCCGCGCGCCCTAGAACCTCGGCAACGACGACGCCCTCTCGCCACCGTCGACTGCCTCTACTCCGGCGAGTGCCCCAGGTAACATCTGACCACCCCCTTTCCTCTCATTGATGCACACATGATCTCCGACCCCGTACGCATCTAACGCGGTTGTTATCTTGCTTTCCCATGGCCCGTATCGTCGCCTCCGACGATAAACAGAGGAGCCCGACGCGGACATGAACTCCGGCGAGCGATTCAAGCCAGCACAGTGCACCCCTGTCTCCGCGACGACAAGCTTGAGCATCAGCAGTGTGCTGCGAACTCGGTGAGCACCTTCCCTTTCCCTCTCGCCTCCTGTAACCTCGGCAACCTCACCGCCAGAGCCGCGCCGCCGCCAGCCACCGTCAAGCGCCGCCAGTCTTTAGTCTAGTTAGTTAGAGCCGTTGGATTTCGATCGTGTGTACGCGATAGATTGACTAAACGAACCGGTACGCTCGCCTCTATACCGCACAATCTATTTAGATCTAATGCCTCTCGTTGCACGATCCGCACGAAGCGGTATCGACAAATTAAAACACGACACGTGTCCTGTGATTGTTTTAAAAACCAGAAACTTTCCTATTATATGTTCAATTTTGCAAAATTCATAACTTTCAAACCACACGTCCAAATTTTGCAAATTTTATATCAATGGATTCAGAAAGACAAGCCCTAGCCAACCATTCACTTTGTTTAGTAAAAAGTTTCAGTTAAATTAATTGTTTTTGCAGAAACTTGTGTATGCATATTTAGAATATAAAATTTGTTCTAAAATGAATTTTGAGATGAAACCTTTGGAAAATGGTTTGTTTTGAAC
Source organism: Avena sativa (assembly GCA_916181665.1). NCBI lineage: Eukaryota > Viridiplantae > Streptophyta > Magnoliopsida > Poales > Poaceae > Avena > Avena sativa. The sequence goes on along the minus strand of OV702281.1, from coordinate 204,814,575 downwards.
CTAATGACCTTAGGGATCAAATGGTGGTTTCAAAAATGTATTTGATGAAGCAAAAGAATAAAACCTTGAATTAAAACATTTCTAGCCAAATAAAAATATGGTTTAATTGTTAAAAATGATTTTGGAGGAAAACCTTTGGGAAATGTTTTGATTTAAACTCTCTGACCCCAAACACCAAGTTTTATGATTTGAAAATGTATTTGGTGAGTCCTATAAAATTATTACTTTACTAAAGACATTTTCAACCACATAAAAATAATGACTTGGCTAAAAATGGTTTATGAAGTGAAATCTTTTGCAAATGATTTTGCCACTTTATAAAATGATCATTAGGTGTTTTCAAATGTTTATAACCCACTAGAAACCACTTATACAAATAAAACAATCTTTATCATGCTTGCATGCATTGTTTTTTTTTCTTTTATGTGATGAATTGCTTGAATGGTAGATTGAAATGTTGTTTGCTTGATTGAATTGTAGTGATTTGAAGTGAGCGAACATTGCAAAGATCAAGGAGTGAACTTATACTCTCTACCAAAAAGGCAAGTGATGCTTCATAATTTTGTCCCATTATTTTCACTATGCATTAGTGATATTTCTAAGTAGGACTTGCATAGAATTTTTGCTAAGTATAAACCATGCTATGGGAAATCCTAGTAGACGAAACCTTAGTAGAATTTCCTAAGTTAAGATTCCTACTACTATCATGCTTAGCTTAGCTAGTAGAAAACAAGGGTGGAATATATATTCATGCTATGGGTAAGTTTCTAAGTCTGAGGACTTGTGTTTTGTTTAATAAAAACAACTAAGTAAATTAATCACCTGGGTGGAATGGAAGGAATGGTTTGTTTTGAGTGGTTCACAAGGCCCATTTCTATGGTTTACCTTGTGTATCTCACTTGTGGATGGCCACCCAGGAACAAAGAGATTTGAGATGTCAAATGTTGAGAAGCTTCAAGTGCAGCCACTTGGCATTATGGGCTCTGCCTGGATCATATAGGTTGCAATAACTTAGCCAAATGGACAGTTGGTGGTAGGGGTTTGATAGATTGGAGCGCGTCCATTCTGGTCTAAGGGAAGGCTTCTGAAAGATCTTGTCTTGGTGAAACCAAGTCTTGTGGGGAAAGTGCACCACCCCTGCAGAGTGTAAAATCTAAGTACTTAGCCATGTCCCTGGCAAAGGACAATTTGAGCATCAAGACATGGAAGCTATCAAGAATCTCATCATCCAAATTTCTAAGTTAAAAACTTGTGGTTGAACAAGGGATTGAAAGGATCACCAATTTCTATTGGGAGATGCCTTGGGAAAGATTTTGTCAAAGCAAAAACTTAGTGTTTTCAAATGATAAGGAAAATCTATTTTAAGCAAAGCAAGCCTAAGCTCCACCTAGCCAAAAGCATATAGATGATAGACTCCACTATTCTACCATAGTATCACTTGCCAATACAATTCAAATGTATTGACCCTTGTGGCTGTAATTTGTTATGTTGCAGGTTTATTTGATATTAGTGAAGTGTATTGATTAGGATTACAAGTCTACAACCAACATGTCTGCCTGTGGCACTTTGAAGATGAAGGATCCCATGCTATTGTTATATTCTGCTGCATTGTAATGAGGTAGCCAAATGAGCTATGTAAGATGTAATAAATTATTTTATTCCTGGTTATAAAGTTGTATTATGACCTTTGTTTCTTGATATTACATCTTAACTGTGGATGCTAGCTATTGATCCAGGGACTAGCATTGCAATCACAGGGATCTCTACCTTATTAAAGGTTGGGAACCTTACAGTTAGAGACGAATCAGAGAGGTCCGCGAGTACCGTTAGCTCACCAGGATTCAGAAGAGCGCGTCGAAGAGGTCGGAGGAGATCTGTGATGGTGGCAATTGACGATGAACAACGACATCTGGCGGCGGTAGAATCTTCGATCCTGTCCATTGGGGTTGCGCCGGCTTGTATGATTTGTCGAAGATGAACAAGAAGAATACGGGGAGCATGTGGGTGTCCTCTGTTGGTCCTAGGGTGGTCGGAGACGGCGAGGGAGGTGATCTCCGGCGAGCTAGGGTTACAACGGATAAGGGAGAACAAGGGAGAAGAGGAATTGGAGTTCGTTCTCTGCGGGATGGGGTTCTAATAGGCCCAAAGAGCGGTGGCTCGCATCTTAGCACAGGGTTGTCATCATGGCGACGGCAGACAGCTCCGGCAGCGACACACAATTGCTGCTCCCCGTCGTCCTTCTGTCTGAACAAAGAAGGATGAAAAAGGACGAAGGGGTACTAGGCCTATCTTGGGATGTGCTAGGGACACTATTGGGTCGATGTGGCTGCTCGTGGGCGAGGGATACAGATATGAGGTAGTGGGCCTCACGCCAGAACTGGGCTAATCTGATCCTGTTCTTTTTCTTTTACATTTTTTCTTCTGTTTTCCTTTTAAGCCTTTTTATTTAAGCAATTGTTTCAAATTTCTTTTAGAGAATTTATTTGTTAAATAGTTGCAGCAATAATGAATGGTATTAAAGTCATTTTATAATCTTTTATTAATTAATGTTGTATTTCTTTATTTTGTTTATATAGATCATTCTAATATTTCGTAAGGGACTTTGTTATTAATTTTCTTTCCATAATAAGCCATGGATTTATTTAAGGATATCTTCTTATTTGTTTATAAAACTTAATTTTGTTAGCTCATAGTTGGAGGAAAATTTTTATATAATGTTCCTATATTATTATTTGATGCATGATATCCTAAGGATTTAGTATGGTTAATATCATTCCCATGAATCTAATAAATACCAAGGTTTATATTTTGTTATAACTAGCCTAAGAGTTTGTCAACACCCGGATTTTTAATCCTAGATGCATGTTATGCCATACATCGCAATCCCAGGATTACCATTTTTGCGAGACATAACAGAATTGGATACCATAGTACTTCATCCATTACAAACGATACATAAGTTCTTACACAAATAGGGATCTCATGATCCAGTTCTTAATACAACATCAAGCAGCGGAATACGTAATAATAACGGTAGCATAGGCGAAGCTCCATCTTCGAGGTCACAGGCAATACTGACGATGGGAGATGATCCTAGTTGTCGTAACCTTCCTGGGGTCCTTCGTCCTGGTACTCCACTTCATAGTCTGACCACGGGAATAGCCAGGGACAAAGCCATGAGTACTCGCAAACTAATACTAACAAGTGAAGGGGGTTTTTGTAATAGGACACTAAGCTCTATGGTTATTTTGCAAAAGACAGATGTACCTTACTAAGTTCAGAAGCAATAAAAGCTAGTTGAAATTTTATAACACCTAAGTGGGAACTTGTATTTCATATCACAACTCTGTTGTGGTCAAGTCAAAATCTCAATTCATTTCACAAGTCATTTTGAAAACATCTGACGGGGGAACAGTATGGCCACTCCAACTGTCCATAACCGCGGACGCGGCTATTCGAATAGTTTGACACTCTGTAGATATTGTACACTTTCACCACAACATTCGATACATCCGTCAGGAACAAATCCTGAATTCACCATACTCAGTATGCGGATAATCAATCCTAACCTTTCAATTACACGCCCTAGTATAAGCACCTCTCCTGTGAGTTTGGCCTCCCAACCATGACCAACTGTCATCTTGGGTAATGCACAGGTGGACAATCTTCACAAGGTAGCGTCAGCTTAGACCTTGGCCGTGAGGGAACCCATACTAAGGTATATAAGTTTCCAGTCAAGCCCTACCCAATTATCGGGTATTGTGGTTGTACGGTAAAATTGGAACGGTACCGCATCCAGACAACCATCAGTTTTATAAAGGGCTAAGGCTCATGCTTGAACATTTTCATCACCAAAATCATCTGGTGTTCGGAAACACATGTCAAGACATCTCAGTAGAATGATCCAGCATTCCAAGGTTTTCATAACCATTTTCACCAACTATTCCCATCTAAAGTTGATCAAGTTTTATGCTTAGCACTAGCATCTACAAATGGGAGTGAGTACTAATGAGGGGTGGCAAACTAGTGGAGTTTAACTAAGTACAATCTCATGCCTTGGGATGGCATCAAGATTATCTAGCTTAGGCCAAATTTAATGCTCTTTATGCAACCTTCAATTATCTTTCTAGTATCTACAATTTAATCAAGTAAACTCTAAGTAAGATCTTTGATAAAGAAATAAAGTAGAAAGCTTGCAAGTAAAACTAGGATTGGGTATCATCAAATGTGTCTAACCAAGCATGCTTAGTGCATTGCATAGTTTATCTATCTTTCATAATTGCAAGTGTTAGCTTGCAAGGTCAATAGCTTGCTAAGGTAGAGTATCTTGCAAGCGTTAGCTTGCTCAATCAACTAGTAGTATTAGGCTTGCCTTGTGCAGAGAAGTGGTTGAAGTTCTCCTCGGCTTCTTCTTTGTAGTATCCTCCTTCCTCCTCGTATCCTTGGTCGGTACTAGCGTCTATGAATAAATACGAGGTACACAATCTCCAAACAATACTTAACTATTTTCAATCATCACACACAAGGGTTCTATAGATGATCTAGCATCATCACTAATATTACAAGATTAAAGCTTTGTCTTATTTCTTTTATTTTTAGAAAAGTAATTTCTACTCATTGAAAAACTACTTAAGATTTAATATTCTCCAAACCAAACATGGGATCATGTTGACACATGTCATCACCACATATTTCAGTACATGGGAATGTGATTTAAAGTGGTGTCACAATTTAATAAGGTTTAACCTTTTATTTCAATTAAATAAAGTGACTAGAAATGCCTATGTGGCATTCTTTTATAACTTGAACATTATTTCTCTAAGTAAACCCATATCTTTTTATATATTCTGAAAGGTATGATCAAATGTGATTTTTGAGAGTTGGAATCAACTCAAAATCTATTATGGTTTAAATTTGAAAAAATTTTGAATGCAGAAAAGCTTCTGCCTTGTTATTTTTACAAAGGTTGATCTATAGATTCAAATGATTTCAATCCAACGGGCTTGGATTAAGCATTTCAATATATTTCTAACAAAATTGGTTTCATTCAATTTGGTTCACTGAATCGAGCTGGGTTGATTTTTGAAACTAGGTATAGAACTGAGTTTGAATATAAATAGAAAAAGCTAAATTCAAACGAGTGGGCTACGCGGGAAAGGTTAACGGGCCGGCCCAGTGTCACTCCACAGCGCGGGGTGCAGCTGACAGGGGGGTCTACTAGACAGTGGCTCTTTAAACGCGAAGCGATACGGGGCGATGTGGTGCGTTGGATTAGAACGAAGATCGACGGCTGAGGGTCGTCGTCGACGATGAAAAGGTCACCGACGAGCTTGAACCCTAACGGCTCAGTGGGGGTCGTGGGAGGCTCACCGGGGCTCAGGCGAAGGTCGGCAATGTGGGCGAACGATTAAGTCGACGACGGCGATTCTCCTGGCACCGGCAGCTTCTCCTGGACGGATCCAATCGATGGCTTCCTTCTCCAGCAGCGGCGGGCTCCAGTGAAATTCCGGTGATGCGCTGCTCGCCTTGCTCCGGGAATGAGGTGGGGTGGTTCTGGGTGAGAGGGGAGTAGAAGGGTGTGAAGAATTCGAGCGGGGGGTGCCTCTATTTATAGTGGCGAGAGGGGACCGACGGGCGCAAGCTGAGCTCGTCGTGGTCGACGGCACAGAGGGCTGTCGGCGTGGGTGATGGTAGGGGGCGGTGCTGTGCTCCCTGGCGAAGCTCAACTGCGTGGTGGCGAGGCGTGGGGCAGTGCTGATCGATCGAAAAGCGGCGATGCTCTACACTGGTCCGACGGAAGTTTTGATGGCGCACAGCGCGCGTGGTCCGCGCGACGGCGAACTGGGCGTGTCTGCGGGGTTGCTGGGGTGTTGGTGATCACGCATGCACGCGGTGAGGGCGGCGCGCGGTCTGGGGGTGCTGGTCGAGCGTGGCACACGGGGCGCGCTCTCGGCATGGTCGCAGAGAAGGTTGGCATGGCCTGGGCGTGTGGTCCAGTGGCTGGCATTGCTCGCGGCTGGGACAGGGAGTGGCGGTGGGGTGCTAGCTTTCTCCCAGACAAGGTTGGCGAGGCTAGTGTTGCTCGTAGCTTGCTGTCGACTATGGGGTGGCAATGGTGCTCTCGGCCTGCACACCATTGAGGACAATGGCCAGCTTACAGTGGTGCTAGTGATTAGTTAAGGTTGTTAGTTGATCTACTAAGGCTAGTGGTGTCCAGAGAGGGAACAAGTTAGGCCCAAAACACTTCTCAACATAGTGTTTTGATTTTGTTTGATTTGCGTCTGCAACCTGTTTGATCAAATGGCCGCATGAACTTAAGTTTTGAATTTTGAAAATATTTTTGGTGGGTGTGCTAGGCATGTACTGGGGAGTCTGTGGATGCTTGGGTTTTGAAAATTGAGTTGGTTTGAGTGGTTTTTGAAATAGTGGGATCTTCCCATATGAAATAGGTTCAATTTTAAACTGTCATTTAAACTAAGCATTTGAATGTTTCTGGATGATCAAAAAGTGGGCCTTGGTACCTTATTATGAGTACTATCAAGGGGTGCAAAGATCCATACATGTTTCTGTTAAGTTCTGAAAGTTAGGGATAGCCAAAGTAGGCATGGGAGTTAAATTGGCCAAAGTGACCATTCACTTAATTTGTTTGTTTTGATTTGTTTGTCTTTGGGAAAAGTTTGGGGATTGTTTAGATGATGTTTATTTCACCTAAGAATCATTTTACAAGCAAGGAAACAGAGAATTATGGCAATTCAAAAGGAATCCAAATTTTAATGCACACTCATATGAATGCTTTCATATTTTTAATTTAATAAGTTTTTGTTAACCGTAAATTTGAAGATTAGAGTTTGATGATTTAAGTTTAATATTTTTGGGATGTTACAAACCTTCCCCCCTTAAACAAAATCTCTTCCCGAGATTTGAAAAAGGACGCAAAAGATTACCTAGGATTTGAAGAGATCGGGAAACTCCGTCCTGATGTGATCTTCGCGCTCCCAGGTAGCTTCCTTGTAACATCCCAAAAATATTAACTTAAATCATCAAACTCTAATCATCAAAATTAGGGTTAACAAAAACTTTTCTAATTAAAATTATGATGGCATGCATATGTGTATGCATTTAATTTGAAATTCTTTTGAACCACCTTGTTTGTATGTTTCCTTGCTTGTAAAATGTTTCTTAGGTGAAATAAACATCATCTAAACATTTCCCAAACTTTTCCTAAAGAAAAATAAATCAAAACCAATAAAATAAAGGAATGGTCATTTTGACCAATTTAACTCCCATGCCTACTTTGGTTGTCTCAAACTTTCAGAACCTAATGAAAACTTTTTTGGATCTTTGCACCCCTTGAATGTACTCATAACAAGGTATCAAGGCCCACTTTGTGATCATCCAGAAACTTTCAAATGCATAGTTTAAATGACAATTCAAAATTGAATCTTTATCATATGGGAAGATCCCACTTTTTCAAAAACCACTCAAACAAGCTCAACTTTCAAAACCCAAGCATCTGCAGACTCGCTAGCACCAATCTAGCAAACCCACCAAAAATCTTTTCAAAATTCAAAACTTGATTTCATACGGCCATTTCATCAAACAGGTTGCAGACACAAATCATACAAAATGTAAACACTATAGTGAGTAGTGATTGAAGCCTAACTTGTTCCCTCTCTGGACACCACTAGCCTTAGTAGATCATCTAAAAACCTAAACTAACCCTTAGCATCACTGTAAGCTTGGCATTGCCATCAATGGTGAACAGCTGAGCACACCCATGTCACCCCCATGTCGACAGCAAGCTAGGAAGAAAAGCAAGCCTAGCCAGCATGTCTGGGAGGCAGCCCACCGTCCACCGCCACTCACTGTCCCAGCCGCGAGCGTTGCCAAGCCCTGGACCACACGCACGAACCATGCCAACCTCGCCAGCAACCATGCCGAGCGTGCGCCAGAGCGCCACCCTCGACCAGTGCCCACAGACCGCGTGTCGCCCTCACCGCGTGCATACACAATCCCCACCGACCCAGGAGACCACCAGACATCCTCGTTCGCCGCCCCATGGCGCACAGCCACCGCTCGCCATCGAAGACGCCGCCTCTACCGCGCAGAGCGTCGCATGTTCCAGAACAATCCGCACCGTCCCATGCCTCAAAACCATGTCGTTGAGCATCGCCAGGGAACACCGCACTGCCCCTACCTTCGCCCATGCCAATAGCTGCTTGTAACATCGCCCCCGACGAGCTCACCGTGCGCCCCGTCGGTCCCCTCGCTCAATTTCTTCACACCATCTCACTCCCCTCTCCTCACTGATCGTGCCACACCGTTCCTAGAGCAAGGCGAGCACCACCTCGCCGGAATTTCACCGGAGCCCGCCGCCTCTGGAGAAGAAGGGCGCCATCAATTTCGTCCACCCCAGGAGCTGCCGCGACCACCCCTGAGTTCACCGTCGTCGACTTCGTCGTTCGCCCGCCTCGCCGACCCTCACCTGCACTCCGGTGAGCCCCCAGCACCCCTCACTGGCCACGCTAGGTTTCTTTCTCACCGTCGTTGCTCAACGTCGACGATGACTCTCAGCCGTTGGATTAGAACTAGATCGAACGATCCACATCGCCCCGGACCGCTTCGCCCCTCCCTATCTCACTGACGAGTGAGGACACCCACTTAAGCACCCCGCGGGAGCACTGCGCTTAGCAGGGCAGCCCGTTAACTTTTCCCGCACAGCCCAGTTATTTGAATTAAACTTTTTTCATTTTGTTTCAAACTCACTTCTGTACCCAACTTCAAAAATCAATCCAGATCGATTCAGTGCACCAAATTGAATGAAACCAATTTTGTTAGAAAGGCCTGAGAATGCTGAATCCAAGCCCGTTGGATTCAAGTCATTTGGATCTATAGATCACCCATGGTAAAAATAACAAGGCAGATTCTTTTCTGCATTCAAACATTTTTCAAATTTAAACCATAATAGCTTTTGAGTTGATTCCAACTCTCAAAAATCACATTTAACCATACCTTTCAGAATATATAAAAATATATAGGTTTACCTTCAGAAATAATGTTCAAGTAATACAAGAATGCTACATAGGCATTTCTAGCCACTTTAAATAATTAAAATAAAAGGGTAAAACCTTATTAAATTGTGACACCACTTTAAATCATATTACCATGGACTAAAATATGTGGTGATGACATGTGTCAACATGATCCCATGTTTGGTTTGGAGAATATTAAATCTTAAGTAGTTTTTCAATGAGTAGAAATTACTTTTCTAAAAATAAAAGGAATTAAACCAAGCCTTAATCTTGTAATGTTAGAGATGATGTTAGATCATATATAGGACCCTTGTGGTGATGAATGCAAGTAGTTAAGTATTGTTTGGTGATTGTGTACCTCGTATTTATTTATAGACGCTAGTACCGACCAAGGATACGAGGAGGAAGGAGGATACTACGAAGAAGCCGAGGAGAACTTCAACCACTACCCTGCACAAGGCAAGCCAATACTTGCAAGCTATTAACCTTGCAAGCTAACACTTGCAATTTAGCAAGCTTATACTAATATTGTGCAAGCTTTATTAACTAAGTGGACTAATGCAAGCTAACCCTTGCAAGATACCCTACTGATGCCACAAACCCACTACTTGTTACTCTGCCCACTATATGCCTTAAGCATATATGATCCAACCCACTTGACAAACCAATCCTAGTTTTTACTTACAAGCTTTATACTTTATTTCTTTATCAAAGCTATTCCTTAGAGTTTACTTAAGTGAATTATAGATACTAGAAAGATATCTGAAAGTTGCATAAAGAGCATAAAATTTGGCCTAAGCTAGATAAACTTGATGTCATCTTAAGGCATGAGATTGAACTTAGCTAGAACTCCACTAGTTTACCACCCCTCATTATTGCTTACCTCACCTGTAGATGCTAGTGCTAAGCATAAACCTTGATCAACTTTTAGATGGGAATACTTGGTGGAAAAATGGTTATGAAAACCTTGGAATGATGGATCATTCTATTGAAATGTTTTGGACATGTGTTTCCAAACACCTGATGATTTTGGTGATGAAAACGATGAGGCATGAGCCTTAGCCCCATTCTAAAACTGATGGTTGTCTGGATGCGATACCATTACAATTTTATCGTACAACCACAATACCCGAATATTGGGGAAGGGCTTGACTGGAAACTTATATACATTAGTATTAGTTCCCTCACGGCCAAGGTCTGAGCTGAGGCTACCTTGTGAAGATTGTCCACCTGTGCAGTACCCAAGATGACAGTTGGTCATGGTTGGGAGGCCAAACTCACAGGAGAGGTGCTTATACTAGGGCGTGTAATCGAAAGGTTAGGATTGATTATCCGCAAACTGAGTATGGTGAATTCAGGATTTGTTCCTGACGGATGTATCGAATGTTGTGGTGAAAGTGTACAATCTCTGTAGAGTATCAAACTATTCGAATAGCCGCGTCTGCGGTTATGGACAGTTGGAGTGGCCATACTGTTCCCCCGTGAGACTTTTCAAAATGACTTATGAAATGATTTGAAACTTTGACTTGACCACAACAGAGTTGTGATATGAAATACAAGTTCCCACTTAGGAGTTATAAATTTGTGACGAGCATTCGTTGCTTCTAAACTTAGTAGAGATAAATCTGGCTTTTGCAAAACAACCCTAGAGCCTAGTGTCCTATTATCCAAAAACCCCTTTACCTGTTAGTATTAGTTTGCGAGTACTTAAAGAGTACTCATGGCTTTGTCCCTGGCTATTACCATGGCCAGACTATGAAGAGGAGTACCTGGAGGATGGACCCCAGGAAGGTTACGACAACTAGGATCATCTCGCATCGTCAGCATTGCCTGTGACCCCGAAGATGGAGCTTCGCCTACGCTACCGTTATTATTACGTATTCCGCTGCTTGATGTTGTATTAAGAACTGGATCATGAGATCCCTATTTGTGTAAGAACTTATGTATCGTTTGTAATGGATGATGTACTATGGTATCCAATTCTGTTATGTCTCGCAAAAATGGTAATCCTGGGATTGCGATGTATGGCATAACAGGCATCTGGGATTAAAAATCCGGGTGTTGACATTCCTCTTCTGTGTGGTTGCTCCACTGAATCTTGAGAAACTTGATGCTTCGGGTTCTGGTGGTTCTGAAAGCTTCTTCCAAAATACGGATGGGTACTTCGGGATAGGTCAGGTCATCGTTGACCTCTATGGTCCGGTGATCAATATTCTTGAACACTTCAGTCTTCTCTTGAACTTCGAGGCACTTGCGAAGTAATGAGATATGGAACACATTGTGCGCGGCTGACATATCTTCGGGTAGTTCAAATTGATATGACACTTCTCGACGGTTCAGAATCTTGAAGGGGCCGATATATCTGGGGGCTAACTTTCCCTTGAGTTGGAAACGCTGCATTCCTTTCAATGGCGACACTTTCAGAAACACAAAATCTCCTATGTTGAAGGCGAGGTCTCGACGTCTCTTGTCGACGTAACTCTTCTGTCTGGACTAGGCTGTCTTGAGGTGCTCACAAATCTTGTGAACCTTCTCTTCTGCTTCTCGTAGGATATCGGGTCCAAAAATCTGACTCTCTCCTACTTCTGACCAGTTCAAAGGGGTGTGACACTTTCTTCCATACATAAATTCAAATGGGGCCATTTGCAAACTAGCTTGATAACTATTGTTGTATGAAAATTCTGCAAATGGTAGCCAGTCTTCCCACTTAGATCCATATTCTAGCACACATGCTCTTAGCATATCTTTGAGTATTTGATTTACTCGCTCCGTTTGTCCATCGGTCTGAGGGTGATACGCGGTGCTGAAATCTAGGCGGGTTCCTAAACCTTCTTGGACTTTCCTCCAGAATCTCGAGGTAAACTGAGTTCCTCGATCCGATACGATGTTCTTAGGAACTCCATGCAAACTCACGATTCTAGCGATGCATAACTCCGCTAGCTTCGGACTCCGATATGTGTTCTTGACGGGTAAGAAATGGGCGACTTTGGACAATCTGTCCACTATGACCCAGATAGAGTCATTTCCCCTACTAAAAGTAGGCAATCTGGTGATAAAGTACATTCCAACGGAATCCCATTTCCATTCCGGAATCTGCAATGGTTGCAACAATCCTGCGGGTCTTTGATGTCCCGCCTTGACTCTGTGACATATATCACACTTGGCGATATAGCTTCCGATTTCACTCTTCATCTTATGACACCAAAATTGCTCTTTCAAATCTTGATACATCTTAGTACCTTCGGGGTGGATAGAATAAAGAGTATCATGAGCTTCATTCAGAATCACTTCTTTCAACTCAAAATCTGCTAGTACACAAAGGCTTCCTTTGTACCACAGAACTCCTTCTTCGTCTTCGGTGAATCCCGGTACTTTGCCTGTACCAATGCGACACTTGATTCCGTCGATACTAGCATTTCCTTTCTGCGCCTCTTTGATCTGGCTAATCAAAGTGGGTTGAAGTTCTATGCTAGCAAAGAATCCTTCACTCACTAATTCCATTCGAAAATCTTCCATCTCCTTCTGCAAACTTGGTTGCTCCTTCAAAATCATGGAGTTCAAGTGGCACGGCAATCTTCTAAGGGCATCTGCTACCACGTTGGTTTTTCCAGGGTGATAGTGAATGTCCAGATCGTAATCCTTGATTATCTCAATCCATCTTCTCAGTCTCATATTCATCTCCGTCTGATTGAATATATACTTCAGGCTCTTGTGATCCGAATAGATCTCACAACGGTTTCCCATCAGGTAGTGCCTCCATGTCTTCAGGGCTAGAAATACGGCTGCGAGTTCGAGGTCATGGGTTGGGTAATTCTGCTCATGTTGTTTCAGTAGTTGAGATGGATAAGATATAACTTTGCCTTCTTGCATTAGCACACATCCGAGACCGATCTTGGATGAGTCACAATACACGTCGAAGGGCTTTGTGATATCCGGCATGATTAAGATTTGGGCTGAAATCAATCTCCTCTTGAGTTCTTGAAAACTCGCTTCACATTTGTCGGTCCATTCAAACTTCTTGTCCTTCTTCAGCAATTGGGTCATGGGTCTGGCAATACTCGAGAATCCTTCTACGAACTTGCGGTAATATCCCGCCAATCCGAGAAATGCACGAACATGGGTTTGAGTGGTTGGGGCTTTCCAATCTTCGACATCCTTCACCTTTGCGGGGTCAACGACAATTCCTCCGGCTGATACAATGTGGCCTAAGAATCGTACCTCCTACAACCAGAATTCACATTTGCTAAACTTGGCATACAACTGATGCTCTCTAAGGGTTCCAAGAATGGTCCTTAGGTGTAGCTCATGTTCTTTTTCCGATTTGGAATAAATCAGAATGTCATCGATGAAAACAACGACAAACTTATCCAGGAAGTCCATAAAAATCTTATTCATGAGATTCATGAAATAAGCGGGGGAATTGGTTAATCGAAAAGACATGACAGTATACTCGTATAATCCATATCTAGTGGTAAAGGCAGTCTTTGGAATATCCTCTACACGAATCTTGAGTTGATGATAGCCTGTTCTAAGATCAATCTTAGAAAACACTTTGGCACCAGTCAACTGATCAAACAAATCTTCTATCTTGGGCAATGGGTATTTGTTCTTGATAGTGACATCATTCAACTTCCGATAATCTATACACAAACGGTTACCTCCATCTTTCTTGTCCACAAATAAGACAGGTGTTCTCCATGGTGACGCACTTGGTTGAATCAATCCAATTTCCAACATGGAATCCAGTTGCTTCTTTAGTTCTGCTAGTTCAGACGGGTTCATACTATATGGTCTCTGGGCTATGGGTCCGGTTCCGGGGATTAGTTCAATGATAAACTCGATATCCCGATCTGGGGGGCATACTGGGCAAAACATCTGGAAATACATTGGGGTATTCACAGACTATCCGGACTTGGTCAATGGTAGGTTGGGCTATACTGTATTGCACTTGAATTGACGAGGTAAGGTTTCAGATACATGCTCGACTGATATTCCGGATGTACTGGTCATGGTTATGGATTTCTTGGCATAGTCAATTAATCCTTTATGTTTGGCCATCCAATCCATTCCTAGTACTACTTCCAAACCTTTAGTTCCGAGTACTATCAGATTAGCATAAAAATCTATGCCATGGATTCGGATAGGGACGGCTTTGCAAATTTGCCTAGTTTTGGTGGTTGAACCAGGGATTTGAACAATCATAACATGCTTCAGCTTTGTTGGTTGAATCTTACTAGTGCATGCAAATTCTTTGGTGAAAAATGAGTGCGATGCACCAGAATCAAACAACACTATAGCGATTTCTGAATTAATAGAAAACATACCCAACACGAAGTCTGGCGCTTCCTGGGCTTCTTCAGCATGCATGAGAAAAAGACGGCCGTTGCGGTTGAGTGAATTCCCTAGGGAAAATCTTCTTCCAGGCTGAACATGATGCTGCTGCTGAGCTGGGGCATTTGCATTGGGGGCTGCGGCATTCTTCTTTGGGCACTCATTGGAGTAGTGACCCTTATTTCCAAAGTCATAACAAGTCACTGGCGACTTGTCCTTTGTAGCAACAGGCATAGCATTGCTTCCAGTCCTCGGGGCAGTGTTGGAGTTGGTGGCAGCATTATTGTTGTTGAACTTGGGTGGTGCACGATTGAAATTGCCAGAGTTGCCAGGGTTTTTGTGATTTCCTCCGGTCCTCGGGTTTCCACCATTGGGATAGTTCGAACGGTTCATCGGGGGTCTGTTGGTTCTCGGGGCAAATCCTGGAGATAGGTTAGGGCGATACTTTGGGGTCTGATGGGTTCCTGGCTGATGCATCATGCGACGCTTGTGGTTATCATTGGCTTGGTTGATCTTTCCTTCCATCTGGATGGCAGATTCGACAAGGTCTTCAATATCGGCAAAGGGGATATTGACTAACACCGTCTGCATCTCATCGTGCAGACCATTCAGGAATCTCTCTTTCTTCTTGGCTTCGGTGTCGGTCTCATCAGGGGAATACCTAGCTAATGACAAGAATTTGTCACGGTATTCCAATACGGTCATCCGTCCTTGCTTCAGTTCTCTGAACTCATCTCTCATTCTCTTGATCAAACCCGGTGGCACATGGGTTCTGCTGAACTTGACCTTGAATTCCTCCCAGGTCATCATATGTCCTCCGGTCATTGCACGAACGTTGTTCCACCATGCCCTTGCATCTCCGGCTAGATAGTGGGTGGAGAAGATAACTTTCTCGTTGGCTTCCACTCCGGCGACTTCTAGGTTGTTCTCCATGGTTTGCAGCCAATCATCTGCGTTTATGGGCTCTTCCGACTTAGTGAAAACAGGTGGGTTGGTATTCTGGAAATTCTTGAGCTTAGATCCATGGTTGTCCTGATTTCCTTGGCCTTGATTGTTGTGGGCCAGCTGAGCTATCTGCTGAAGGGTGGCTAGGTTGGCTTGACGCTCGTCTCTTTCGGCTTCGCGGTCAGAAACCAACATTTGCAGGATCTGCAACATCGGGTCCGGGGATGAACCACTTCCTCCGCGTGGCATATGAAGATTGAGATAGATCATGAGAAAAGAGGGACATTTCTAAGGTTCCGGGACTTTGAAAAGTTTTTAAATTTTGACTCAGATTTTTTTTTGCAACTTGCTTTTCATTCATTCGTTCATATCACACGATACAAACACACACCACAAAACAGGAAAAACTGATGGTTTTAAGAACCATTCTGGAAACTACGATAAAGTGGGACCGAATACAACTCACTACGCTAGTGCTCAAGTGCTACTACTCCTCGGAGTCGGTGTAGTCGTCATCCTCATCATCCTCATCGTCATCGACGAAGGCGTAATCATCCTCATCGGGGAAGAAATCCATAGCCTGATCTTCCAGAAAGTCATCATCATCGCTGAGATAGGAGTAGGGGTCTCCATGAAGATCCTCTCCGGCATTCTCCCTTTCCTCCAACTACATGTCTCTCTAATGGATGGTCTCCTCCAAATCCAAGATACGGTGGCGAAGACAGGCAATGATGCGCTCCTTCTTATCGAGCTGACGGCGGCGAGACTTGCGATCCTTCGCTAGCATGGCGATGGTCTGATCCTTCGTCTTGATGATGGCGGACTTCTGGTTGGAGTAGTCATGACAATTGTCCAATTCCTGCTAAGGATCGTACATCATGAAGCTGAGGTGGTCCAACTGAGTCTTCAGCTCGTGGTGGTATGGGGCTTCCAGTGGATGTCCCATAGCATCACGCCTTGGACAAAATTCAAAGAGGGTACCCTTGATCTAGTTGATACTCTGCCCACACAGACATGCAAGAGCTTCCTGCATGGCCCTGGCAAGTCCATCGAGCCAGTTGTTTTCTCTTAAGGTGAACTGAATTCCCGCGGCAGTGGGAGGTTCAATCTTTCCTCGGATACTTGCAACAATTAGCCACTACAGATCTTCTCCTCCTTGATCATTGAGATGAGCTCCGAAGATCTCGGGGTGCGAACACTCCAGAAGTTCCGAAAGCTGGTCCAAATCCCTCTCAAAGATAAGTTCTCCTCCATTCCCCAACTGATAAAACTTGTTGTAATTCACGTCCATCTATAAGAATATAGGATGAGTAAGTTAGTAGAGAGATCAAGTGTGTCAAATTTTATGTATTTTGCAAGAGTTTTTGAGGAACATGAATTTTTATGAGAGAATCAAGGTGATAAGAATGGGAATAAGTTTTTGTAAATATTTGCTTCCTTTGGTTTTGAAACTAAGTTTTTGATTCAAACGTCCAGTCTAACTAGGATCTCCTATGGTCAGGATGGCTCTGATACCAACTTGTCAACACCCGGATTTTTAATCCTAGATGCATGTTATGCCATACATCGCAATCCCAGGATTACCATTTTTGCGAGATATAACAGAATTGGATACCACAGTACATCATCCATTACAAACCATACATAAGGTCTTACACAAATAAGGATCTCATGATCCACTTCTTAATACAACTCAAGCAGCGGAAATACGTAATAATAACGGTAGCATAGGCGAAGCTCCATCTTCGAGGTACAGGCAATGCTGACGATGGGAGATGATCCTAGTTGTCATAACCTTCCTGGGGTCCTTCGTCCTGGTACTCCTCTTCATAGTCCGACCACGGGAATAGCCAGGGACAAAGCCAAGATTACTCTTTAAGTACTCGCAAACTAATACTAACAAGTGAAGGGGGGGGGTTGCAGTAGGACGCTAAGCTCTAGGGTTGTTTTGCAAAAAGCCAGATTTACATCCACCAAGTTCAGAAATAAGAAAACCTAGTTGAAATTTTATAACACCTAAGTGGGAACTTGTATTTCATATCACAACTCTGTTGTGGTCAAGTCAAAGTCTCAATTCATTTCATAAGTCATTTTGAAAACATCTGACGGGGGAACAGTATGGCCACTCCAACTGTCCATATCCGCGGATGTGGCTATTCGAATAGTTGGACACTCTACAGAGATTGCACACTTCCACCACAACATTCGATACATCAGTCAGGAACAAATCCTGAATTCACCATACTCAGTATGCGGATAATAAATCGTAACCTTTCAATTACACGCCCTAGTATAAGCACCTCTCCTGTGAGTTTGGCCTCCCAGCCATGACCAACTGTTATCTTGGGTACTGCACAGGTGGAGAATCTTCACAAGGTAGCCTCAGCTCAGACCTTGGCCATGAGGGAACCCATACTAAGGTATATAAGTTTCCAGTCAAGCCCTACCCAATTCTCGGGTATTGTGGTTGTACAGTAAAATTGGAATGGTATCGCATCCAGACAACCATCAGTTTTATAAAGGGCTAAGGCTCATGCCTCAACATTTTCATCAACAAAATCATCTGGTGTTCGGAAACACATGTCAAAACATCTCAGTAGAATGATCCAGCATTCCAAGGTTTTCATAACCATTGTCACCAAGTATTCCCATCTAAAGTTGATCAAGTTTTATGCTTAGCACTAGCATCTACAAATGGGAGTGAGTACTAATGAGGGGTGGCAAACTAGTGGAGTTTAACTAATTACAATCTCATGCCTTGGGATGGCATCAAGATTATCTAGCTTAGGGCAAATTTAATGCTCTTTATGCAACCTTCAATTATCTTTCTAGTATCTACAATTTACTCAAGTAAACTCTAAGTAAGAGCTTTAATAAAGAAATAAAGTAGAAAGCTTGCAAGTAAAACTAGGATTGGGTATCATCAAATATGTCCAACCAAGCATGCTTAGTGCATTGCATAGTTTATCTAAGTTTCATAATTGCAAGTGTTAGCTTGCAAGGTTAATAGCTTGCTAAGGTAGAGTATCTTGCAAGTGTTAGCTTGCTCAATCAACTAGTAGTATTAGGCTTGCCTTGTGCAGAGCAGTGGTTGAAGTTCTCCTCGGCTTCTTCTTCGTAGTATCCTCCTTCCTCCTCGTATCCTTGGTCGGTACTAGCGTCTATGAATAAATACGAGGTACACAATCACCAAACAATACTTAACTATTTTCAATCATCACACACAAGGGTTCTATAGATGATCTAGCATCATCACTAATATTACAAGATTAAAGCTTTGTCTTATTTCTTTTATTTTTAGAAAAGTAATTTCTACTCATTGAAAAACTACTTAAGATTTAATATTCTCCAAACCAAACATGAGATCATGTTGACACATGTCATCACCACATATTTCAGTACATGGGAATGTGATTTAAAGTGGTGTCACAATTTAATAAGGTTTAACCTTTTATTTCAATTAAATAAAGTGACTAGAAATGCCTATGTGGCATTCTTTTATTACTTGAACATTATTTCTGTAAGTAAACCCATATGTTTTTATATATTCTGAAAGATATGATCAAATGTGATTTTTGAGAGTTGGAATCAACTCAAAAGCTATTATGGTTTAAATTTGAAAAATGTTTGAATGCAGAAAAGCATCTTCCTTGTTATTTTTACCAAGGTTGATCTATAGATTCAAATGATTTGAATCCAACGGGCTTGGATTAAGCATTTCAATATCTTTCTAACAAAATTGGTTTCATTCAATTTGGTTCACTAAATCGAGCTGGATTGATTTTTGAAACTAGGTATAGAACTGAGTTTGAATATAAATAGAAAAAGCTAAATTCAAACGAGTGGGCTGAGCGGGAAAGGTTAACGGGCCAGCCCAGTGTCACTCCGCAGCGCGGGGCATAGCTGACAGGGGGGTCTACTAGTCAGTGGCTCTTTAAACGCGAAGCGTTACGGGGCGATGTGGTGCGTTGGATTAGAATGAAGATCGACGGCTGAGGGTCGTCGTCGACGATGAACAGGTCACCGGCGAGCTCGAACCCTAGCGGCTCAGTGGGGGTCGTGGGAGGCTCACCGGGGCTCAGGCGAAGGTCAGTGATGCGGGCTAACGAGGAAGTCGATGACGGCGATTCTCCTGGCATCGGCAGCTTCTCCTGGGGCGGCTCCAATCGATGGCTTCCTTCTTCTCCAGCAGCGGCGGGCTTCGGTGAAATTCCGGCGATGCGGTGCTCGCCTTGCTCCAGGAATGAGGTGGGGTGGTTCTGGGTGAGAGGGGAGTAGAATGGTGTGAAGAATTCGAGCGGGGGATAGCTCTATTTATAGTGGCGAGAGGGGACCGACGGGCGCAAGCTCAGCTCGTCGTGGTCGATAGCACAAGGGGGCGGTGCTGTGCTCCCTGGTGAATCTCAACGGCGTGCTGGCGAGGCGTGGGGCGGTGCTGATCGGTCGGAACACGGCGGTGCTCTGCGCTGGTCCGACAGAAGTTTTGATGGCGCACAGCGCGCGTGGTCCGCGCGGCGGCTAACGGGCGTGTCTGCGGGGTTGCTGGGGTGTTGGTGATCATGCGTTCACGCGGCGAGGGCGGCGCGCGGTCTGGGTGTGCTGGTCGAGCGTGGCACATGGGGTGCGCTCTCGGCATGGTCGCAGAGAAGGTTCGCATGGCCTGGGCATGTGGTCCAGTGGGTGGCATTACTCGAGGCTGGGACAGGGAGTGGCAATGGGGTGCTAGCTTGCTCCCAGACAAGGTTGGCGAGGCTAGTGTTGCTCGTAGCTTGCTGTCGACTATGGGGTGGCAATGGTGCTCTCGGCCTGCTCACCATTGATGACAATGGCCAGCTTACAGTGGTGATAGTGATTAGTTAAGGTTGTTAGATGATCTACTAAGGCTAGTGGTGTCCAGAGAGTCAACAAGTTAGGCCCAAAACACTGCTCAACATAGTGTTTTGATTTTGTTTGATTTGCATCTGCAACCTGTTTGATGAAATGGCCGCATGAACTTAAGTTTTGAATTTTCAAAATATTTTTGGTGGGTGTGCTAGGCATGTACTGGGGAGTCTGTGGATGCTTGGGTTTTGAAAATTGAGTTGGTTTGAGTGGTTTTTGAAATAGTGGGATCTTCCCATATGAAATAGATTCAATTTTAAACTGTCATTTAAACTAAGCATTTGAATGTTTCTGGTGATCACAAAGTGGGCCTTGGTACCTTATTATGAGTACTATCAAGGGGTGCAAAGATCCATACATGTTTCTGTTAAGTTCTGAAAGTTAGGGATAGCCAAAGTAGGCATGGGAGTTAAATTGGCCAAAGTGACCATTCACTTAATTTATTTGTTTTGGTTTGTTTATCTTTGGAAAAAGTTTGGTGATTGTTTAGATGATGTTTATTTCACCTAAGAATCATTTTACAAGCAAGGAAACACAGAATTATGGCAATTCAAAAAGAATCCAAATTTTAATGACACTTATATGAATGCTTTCATATTTTTAATTTGAAAAGTTTTTGTTAACCCTAAATTTGAAGATTAGAGTTTGATGATTTAAGTTTAATATTTTTGGGATGTTACAGAGTTAGGGTGTGAATTGTAATTGCTTACCCTAGGGTTTAGGTTTCTTAATATACTTATATTCTTTTGTTGATGTGAATAAATATGAATGGCTAAACATATTGTCTTTATGTTTTTGATTTTTAATGATATCACCATTTAAAGTAAAATAGTGGGATTGTTTTCTAGGCTAACTTATGATAAAGAATTGATAAAGATAGTTCTTAAGCACCTAGGATAATGATGGTTGAGAATGACAAAGATGTGCTTAAGTGATTTGATATAGGAAATTACTCCTATCAGCCATTGTGAAAATAAGATGATTGATCCAACAGATGGGATGGATGTTAAGCTTGATTATACATTTAGGGTTTAATGTTTACCCAGAATTCCTACCTTCCATAATTCACAATCCTGGACTTTTAATTAAGGAATTCCTTTCCAAGATATATTACTTCTTCATATCCACCATCATGTGTTAACATGATAAGCTTTACTTCACAAGAACATTCTTATCCACCTTTTATTCTTCTAAATCCATTTATAAATCCAATGAGCTTGACACTAAAGCTTTCACAATATTTTTATATCTATACTTAGTTATATCAACTACACTACTGCTGATAATCTTCAATCCAACAAGTAGTTACTTCTACTCCATTCATACACTTCCTTAATCACCCCCAGTAATATTACTCCAGTAGATGTATATATCAAACTACTCTCCTCAAAAGTTTACTATCCTTTAAGAGAAATAACACTACTTCAATAACTATATGCTACTCTAGCTTTAGCTTAGTTATACTATCTTATATCTACCTTACTCCAATAGCTTATATTCAAACTTCACATCCTATCATGGTGACTTATCATGGTTGACTTAGGATACATATCTATACTAGGGTTCAATCATGTTCTATCCACCAATGTCACTTATACATGATATAAGCATTCAATCTTGGTGACTAAATCATGATCATTATAATCCTTTGACCCTTTATGGTTTAGGTTTCCAGTTGGATAATCAAGGCTTCATCAATACAACATTACAGTTGTATTGAAATTATCTTCTTAGTATATCTATTGGATTAAGGGATATTGTTCATTGATTATACCTACTTGATCCAATATGATTACTCCTGGTAACTTTCTTCAGGGTTCATCCTTGTAATCTTCTTTGTCACCATATACTTATATATTCCAAATTACTTAGCTATCCATTCAATAGTGAATTAACTCCATCCATTAACACTTTGATCTTATTCTATTCCAACACTCCCATCATATAGAGGATATTTAATTCTAGCATTTCCACTTACCTCTTCTTACTACTTTATTTATAGGATTTGAGTGATTGCTATGATGAGAACAATAGTTGACAGATCAGGAATAGATAGGTTTAGGAAATGGGGAATCAATAGTTCATTACTCAACATTGATGAACAACAGATATTAGAATATGATTCAATAGGAATGGTAAAGATTGATATGAAAAGAAAGATATATGGTGATTGATCTTGACTTGGTTTAGTTCCTACTCAATCTTACTAAAGAGTTAATGTTAGGTATTACCATGATACTCATGGTATAAGTAGATGAGATTAAGATAGATCAAGATTTAGTTGTTACATTCCTATTACTTAAGTTATGTTTATAACTTGGTATTCATGAGTTGTGTAATCTATACTAGGATATGATTACTTAAGGATCAAATATAAACCATTAAGTATTGTATTAAGGTTTAACTTTTATTGCAGTTGATCTACCCTTAGATCAAATCTCCTTTACCCAAAATAAGGTTTTAACAAAGGTCATATTGAAACTTATCGCATTCAACTTGATTATCTACTTCAATTCCATCGAGTTGAGAGAAGCTTCAATCACTTTGACAAGTTTTGTTCAAAACCGCGAAAATTATTCGGATTTTCTATGCATGAATGCAATGCACACATCTGTGTTCAGCTTATTTCTAAACTCTAATGCTGGGACGTTACAGTTTAAATGTGAAAAAGCAGTTTTCTATAAATTATAAATGCAATATGAAAATACAATATATAATACATGTTTTAATATCATAAAAATGGAAGGATTATGAATATGTTATCCAAAATAATTTTTCATCAATTAAAAATTTCTAAATTATTTAAATACTAATAAATTCCTATTTCTTAATAAATTCATAACTTTTAATCCATAATTCCGAAAATTCGACAAATGATAAGTCTAAATCGATCAGCGCGACAAGCCCTTTCCAACTATGCATTCCATTTTATCAATTGAAGTATGCATCATATAAATATTGAATAATAAATATTTGTTTATGCATGTAAAACTTGAATAATAAATTGTAAAAATGCTTTATTCTTGTTCCTACACTTCACGCATGCCATGCTATGTTACACCATGCAATTGTGCATAATTCCATCATGGCATACCATGTTTTGCTTGTTGCATATGATTCATATGATTGCGCACTTTATTTAATATGTCACTTGTGTGTTTGTTTCTTATTACAAATAGATGCCAAGCAATGGAGTTATCACGAGACCCAAGGGTACTACCCGGATCCCGGTTATTATACTGATGAGCTTTCAGGCAAGCATTTCCCCATGCTTGAATTTACATAAGTACCTATTGCCTATATCTTTATTCTTGCATCATGAATCGTGATCCTAATTCAATTGCAATCCCAAGTACTCCATAGCCTTTACTTTTAAACCACACTCAAGCTTGTACCCTCAATCCTATCATCCATTACTACAGGAGTTGTTTGGGCAATGTGAGTCATATAATTGCATGTGTAGGGTTTGTGTAAGTCTGATTGGATAACGAGGTACCTAAACAACTGAATTGTGTAGTAATGGGATAACTAAAGAAAGAGGAACTTGTGGGCAATATCTGAGATCTGGCTTTTATCCGCTCACTTGTGTCCCGTAGGACCCGAGTACTTGATTCTTGTTCCTTGACTATCGCATTATCCTCATGTGGGACCATGAATCCCCTTCGCCAGAGCTTGATTCACACATTATTTCTTGGGGCCACAATTTGTTTGGGGCTCTAATACTATCCTATATCTATGCCATGCTTTACTTCTTTATTTAATACTATTGCTCGAGGAGCGGTTTACTACTGTACTGTTTTGGAATGCGGAGTGTTTTCATGGTATCGACAAGCCTAGTCAAACTTTCAGGTTCTGAGGCATTTACAGCCATTGACGCACACCCTGGATCCGTCTTGGAGCCCGATCGAAATCACATTTGAGTCCTGTGAATGCTTTATCATGATTCCTCATTGCTTTTTTTGGTTCTTCCCGAGGTTGATCATGCGTGTATTACTATTAGTGCACCCCTGCAGGGTAAATATTTCTGAAAGTCATGTCCTCGGTTACAGACTACTTGGAGCACATTTTCTTGATCATAGACAACTATAACTAAAGTACCTTGTTTAACTGGCCTAAACATGACTAGTAATTAGTGTAATACTCATGGAATGGTTAATAAAATTGCCTATGGATGGGATATTCTTCTGCCTTATCGTTCGGTAAGCGAGAAGGAGGATGGACTATGTTTAATTATATTGTTTATATAACTGTTGGTTTCAGTTAATGTGCATACATATATATATATATGGTTAGGTGGATGCTGTAGCATGTATCTATAGAACTGTTTAGATGTTTATCTTTTGCTACAATTGTGTCACCCAAGGTTATCCCCTTAGTTGCATCAAGACTTGCTGAGTTCCCCTATGGTATCACACTATATTGATCAGATTGTCTGGTTTATCCATATGGAGGCTACTATGTAGATGTGGACGATGATGGAGGCAACGATCCCGTTGCATAGAGATTCCGGGGATGGAGATCTCTGAGATATTCGGGTGGGAATGTGCTTTGTTCATGGCATCTTATGCCTATTTGATTCTTAATCCGTACTTGAATCTATGTTTGCGCTTCCACCTGGTGATTTTATGAGTGATATATGAGGATATAATACTAAAATATTTTTACTACTATCTATATGTTTTGATCTTGTCGTAATGGCATTGCAATATATCTCTATTTTCTTTCTAGATGGTTTGGCTCTGACGTACTCTTGTACGTCGTTGGTGTACATACGAATTTGTGTACACTTGAGTCGCAGACAAGCCAGCTACATTTCTCGCACCTAAATCTAAAACGATGAAAGTAGATGAGATTGTTGGCCGATATCATGCCCTGCCCATCTTCGACTGGCCTTCTTGTGGGCAGCCTCACGGCTTCCACGATAGTACGTCCTTTATTCACTTTTGGGTTTTATGGGCTTGTGCTTAGATTGTAGGGTTTGGGGGATTACATCAAAGTCTCTACAAACTCGAACTTTATATAAAATTTATGGTGTTATTTCCACGAATCTGGATGATACCGTATTTCTCAAGTGTTTGCTAATTTGATGACTTATATCTCTAGTTCAATAACAATTCATTCAGATATTTTCCTTCAGACCAGGTGTATGCAATACATTATGATTGTGATGTTTAAGGCACATCAATAAACTTTGATATTCTTTAACCATCACAATTTGTGAAACATTTTTCACAAGTCTTTTATGTGCTCAAATATTAATTCAAATACTAGTCAGTTTGATCGAATCATAGATACTTCTATTCTTTATTAATTTCGTATCCCTTTCGCACTAAAAGTAATTGAACATTTCAAATGGTTTCACATTCATGCTTTATCAAAATGAATACCTTTACTCACTTTATTTTGCAATCATTCATTTCGAAATAATAATTTCCACTATATTGATGAATAATACATCATTACTCAACAATTTATACATTCTGTTTTAGAAGATCGTATTTCATTGAAGTCATCGTTTTGCCTGGATGTCATAGTATTCTAAATGTAAAATAATAAAAATTCATGATTTCGTGTTTTCATAAACACAAATGTATACAATACTTTATGAGTTAAAATGTCATTTAATTCATCATTAAGTTTGGATATCTTTTAACCTTGATTTTACAAATGTGTATAACATTATCATTATGACTAAAATGAGAATAGCACATTCCTAATCAATAAATTTAACCATAATAGAAATCATTCATAATAGTATAACAACTGATTTGATACAAACTCGTTATGAATAACTGTCTTGCGAGATGCAATACACACTAATAAGTTCACACACTAAATCGATTAAAAAATCTATTCAAACTAGTGAGTACTTCGAATGTCCTCACAAACCACCTTAAGAGAATAATAATAACAAGAGAATATGAAATATGGTTGTGGTAGTAGGAGGGCTCCAGGAGAGGTTCTTCTCTCAAATAGTTTCTCTTGTAGATATAGCATCTACATATCTTCTTTGAAAACTTTTGTAAACATTTTCTAAAACATTTTGAAAAGTTTTGAAAAACACTAGGATTGGGTCTCCGATTTGTTCCTCCTTTCGTTCATCCCATGACCAACGTTTCTCCTTCATTTTCGACCATCCCATGGTCAAAACATTCCAAAGCCTTTGCTTTTGCGAAGTCCTTTTTGAAATCCAAAACCACCACCGCTCTACAGCAACCTTCCCAACTGGCCATGACCGTGGACATGGCTATTCGAATAGATTAACAATCTGTAGAGTTTGTACAGTTTACCCACACCGACCGAGTACCCTGCCCTGATCCTAACTAATCGTGGTTTGAGTAACAGATCAAGACTCTCTGGATGCCACTCTAGCACAGGCCCCACCCTATGATTTGTTCCTCTCAACACCGGGACATCGGGGATCCACAGATCAATTGGAGTGCATTCCGACTCCTCGAGAGTGGGAACTTTGAATGAGAGGCTCATAGTATAGCCCGGTCACTCACATGGGCGATCCATATTCCTCTAGGCGACTTTCTAATAGTTGAACCTTTCTGTAAAGGATGCCAGAGTAGCAAACATTAAGTCCAGCCATGTCCCATTCCAGAGTAATGTGGTTGCACGGGTTAATTGTTCTGGCAAAACTGCAAATAACCGGGTTCTTTTTGTAAACCTTTTTCCTCCATATTTTCTTTAGCATTTTATAAAACAAACCTTTTTCATTTCTCGAACTTCTCTTGGTAGGTTAAACCTCACCAAGGTTTTTCCATAAAACATTTTTGTAGAACTTTTTCAGCATGTTCCCATCCTATAGTTTTGATTCGGCTAAAACGGGGTCTTCCAAAGGGGTATGGGGTTATACACCATCTACCATACTAGGGACAAGTAGGTGTCGGCAAGGGGATTGTACTTAGTAGTACAAATATGTAATGGTTTGGAGGAGCCAAGCCACTAGCAAATATAGATCATCATATAATAAAACAATGCCGTTTTCATAAATAGAAGATAAGACATGCATAAGTAAAACGATAGGACAAGGCTTATGAGCAAGAAGGTGGCTTGCCTGATGATCAGCAATATGGCAATATGTCCATGGAATTATTCTTAGAATACCATAATATCCAATAATAGCTATTTGTTTCCGATCTCCGAGAATAATCACAACTATCATCGTCAGGGATAACACATGCATGCAAACAAAGCCACAATTAATACAAGGAATACAAGAACCAATACAACTTATAAAGGAAACATAAAACACATTACTAACTTCAGTAGGTTTTGATAGGCTGATTTATAGTAATTGGAATTACTATAATTGGCTTTGTGGCATTTCCTTTATTATTTAATTGTCAAATACCATCTAATGAATGTGTTTGGACTAAGGCTTGGTTCTGTATGGTGTCATTGTACAAAAGTGATATCAAAGAATAGGTATTGAAATAACAAGGCCAATAAAATTGGTTCCATGATTTTCTAAATTTTCCTTAATTAGTTATGATTATTCTAGTGGGAATAACACTAGTTTGGGTGAATAATTCACCAGAAAATATCTGGAGTTCAAATAAATATGTGCTCATATGGTTTTGTATATATTGAGTTTGTGATTTTTGAAAATTGGAATCATCTTAAAATAATTAGGAGAAATGCCCTTGGGAAATTCCTAAAGTAAGTGCTGCTTAAAATTTATCTTTTTAACCAGATATATTTTAAAAGTTCAAATAATATGAGATGAAGGAAAATGGAATAGGTATACCAAATACCTTCCAGAAGAATTTGGAATCACTATTTTTGGAGGTGCTAAGCTTCTGGAATGGTTTATGTAGTGATAAAACAACATACAAAAGTATTTAAATTACTAAAAATCCTCACAAGTTCAATAATTCTTGAACTCCTGGGTTTTTATAGACCTGGATGTACCACATCACCGAGAATTGGAATCAACTCAATATCTAGTATATTTTTATGTAAAATATTTGTACAAGGCTTTTCAAATTTGATTTTGTTGTTTTTGATACACGTAAACTACATCTCAACATGACAAGGGACCAAGGCCAGGTGATAGGTATTGAAAATACCTCCCAATAGGCAAGTGATATTACCCTAAATGGATCTATAAAACTTCTTATAGGATTTATTCATTGAAAAATATACTAGTTATAGGAATTATCTTCAGAAAATCATGAAAATTATTTGGACCTGTGGCTTGTTCTGCATGTCCTAGAAAATAATATAGATCTTGCTAAAAATTAGATCTAATCAAATCTAGGGGTTTTCCATTTTTATTTGAATTAAACCTAATGGTAATCTTGCAAATTTGGAATTACCTGATTAAAAGAGGAGGCATGGCTTACTGGGCCGATTTTGGGGGAGTTCTGGGATGCACAGCATCCAGCCCGCTAGCGCCGGATTAGCACGCGGGTGCCTGAAAAATCAAACCATGGAGCGGGCCTCTCGCATCAGCGGCACAGGTGTGGCTAAATACGATCGGGCAGCATCAGTGCTTCTTCTTCCTTTCATCGAGGGTACAGGCGGAAACCCTAGCAGTGATGGCGGCTCATCAGGGAGGGTTCAACGAGCCTCCCTGGAGTTAGAGGAGTGGCGGCGGAGGATCGGTGCACCGTGGTGGTCCAGGAGAGGTGTGACATGGTTGGTTTGGGCGCTGCAGTTAGCCTCGCACGCAGGTGCCCGCATCGGCTGCCACAGTGCTCGTCGGAGCTCGGCAGAACAACACCAGGACCTGCTGCATGTCAAAGAAAAGGTTAGGGTCATATGCAGGGGTTCGAGCAGAACACAATAGGGTAACATGTAGAGAGAGAGGAGCTGGGTAGATGGAGCTACGCTCAGATCTATGGAGGAGGCCGAGATCTTCTTATGTTCTTCGTGTGGGAAAGCCAGGCAGGCGGAGAAGAGGGGAGCCTATTGAAGGTAGGCGGATGGTCAGGGGAGCAAATGAGGCGAAGGGGAGGTGCTAGGGTGGCCTATGGCTTATATCCCAAGAGGGAGAGATCCATGGTGTACCATGACCATGGAGGGCTTGGGGGAGGAGGGATAGGTCACTGGTTGGTCAAGCTGGGTGTTGCTGGGAGGTGGTGTGGGCCTGGTGCTCGACCAGAGAGGGACAGGGGAGCTACTTCATTCAATTTGCCAAGATATTAAAAGATGAGGCATACCTTTGTTTCTTCACTACCCACACAAGGGACAAAAGAGGGTTGTGCTATAGTAGATTTTCAAGAGTGCACGAATAGAAGGGTGTCATGGTTACTGTGGTGAGGGATGGTGAGCATTGGGTGATGCTTTGATTTTGGTTTAGCTCAATAATTGCTTACTTTGCCAAATTCGATCAAATGATGCTTATGTAGGGAATCTATAAAAATGGTCTTTGTAGGGTGAGGAAAAGATACTGGTGGATAGATGAGGTTAAGGTACCTCTCTATGAATTATCTTAGATTGTTCCAAGAATTTTCTAGTCCTCTTAATGTCATTTATTCACATAGTGATGAATTGGTTTTTAGAAGATTATTTGATATTTTTGTATTGGACAAGATTGGTTGTTGGTGTGGCATGGTACTAAATACCGTGGTACACTTTGGAGAATTTTCCTGGAATTTATTGAGATGACAAAATAAGTTTAAGAAATTATTTCTTGTTTATGCCATTTAAGGAAATGGGCAAAAAGAAATATTAAAGCTCTTCAAAAATATTTTTTTTTGGGGTGGGAGATATGATATGGTATATAGGCCTCGAATGTTCCTTAAGTTGTCAAAGTGATTTGGATACAAACAAACTTTCCTTTATAGGAGAAGTTTGGGGGAATTGATAAAATAAGGGATTTAAACAGTTTTAGGGCCAGAACAATTATGGAGAAAATTTGATAAATTCTTATAATCATGGTGGATGATTTCAACATTCTGTATCAATCATTTGCACCCTTGGGTTTTGGAAAACCAACTTGATTTGGAAGGAAACAAGGAATAAAGGATCTAGTACAAGGTTATTTTTATACCATCAAAACCTTGATGGGTTAAGGAGCTCAGAGGTCACCTTGGTTAAAGGGATATATATATAGGTAAACCAAGTGATATATATCACCATGGTAGAATGGGTTGGGCTTCATAAATATTGAGGGCTTCTAGAAAAGATTCCAAACTTTGTTGAAATTAAGGCTGCCAAAACAGATTAGCAATTAGCCTCTAAAACCATGAGGGTTTAAGAAGGACAAGGCTCCAATTTAAACAAGGTAAGTGGGGGTTGATATACCATGGTTATTAGATCACAGACATGCAAGAGTTTGTAAAAATAATATAACATGAGGAAGTGATCTTTTGTTAAAATAGGCATGTTGACTAGATTTGGAGAAAATATTATTCTCTTGCCTAGAAAACCATCAAGAACAAGTGGATTAATATAACATGAGGAAGTGGTCCTTGGTAGTCCTTATGATGGTACACAAGATGGTTCAAGTTCATTTCCAAAAAGGTACAAGGGTTTAGAAAGGGAGGGACTCAAAGATAGGATGTTGACAGCTTTTCCAGACTTGGTCATTTTTTCAGATTTAGGGTTTTAGTCTAGGATACTTGGGGAGAAGATTTTTAGGGGATGAAAGGTTTCAAACTCATCATCAAGTGGATAATGTTGGGGATTAGATTAAGCGTAAGGGATCCTTTCTTGGGGTTGTCATTCAGTGACATGGAGCTTCTAAAATGAATAATCTTCAGAAGTGATCTAGTTAAAGGATGCGATAGTCACTTTAGTGCCTAGAGATCAGATCAAAACTTAGGGTATTTTCTTAGGAATTGTATTCTTGATTTAGCTTGATCCTATAGGATGAGATCCTAGGGTGGCTCATGCTACTTCCTAAGCAATCAAGTCAATCAGCAGATCAAAGAAATCCATCAAACAGAAGATCAAGGAAATTCAACTTAACAACTTCTCAGAGTTCTACTGAACTTACCATCAAGCCTAGCTTGGGGTAGAGATGTTTTTTTGAAAAGGTTGTGTTTTGAACTAATATAAGAGTCTCTTGGTATTTCTACCAAGGGTAGAGTTCAAAAGGTTTTATAGAAAGAGTTTGGGAAAACCAGAAGTAAGGGTAGTTGAATGTTCTGTCTTGAAATCATAAGGAGATTATATCATATAGATCTCCATAGTTTTTTAAATATAAAATAAGAAATATTTTTTTAAAAATGACATCATGGCTTAGGTTTTTTAAATGCCATAACATTTGAGAATGTGTAAAATGATCCAAGACAGTTTTGTTAAAATAGCTTTTGTCAATTGGGGTTGAGGTAGGTAGTATATCATATACTACATCATAGGATGCATAAGCACAAAGAACATGCAGGCAAACATTGTATCATTAAAAAAGAAAAAGTTTTTGTTCCCCCTATTTTTGCATTCTGGACAACAAATCAGGGTTGTTGAAAGTGGGATGTTGGAGACTTTTCCCCTCAAAAGAATCTCGTCCCGAGATTCAGGAGAGATAGGCTAAGGGAATTTTGAATCTGAGTATTACTATTCCTCTCAAGCATAATAACTTATGGACTTTGTCTTTGAATCTTGGTTTCTTTGTTGGAGAAGTTGATCTTTAGTTTTGTTTGATGCACGAGGAGTTGAGTATGCTTTAGATCAGGTAGCTAAGGATGGTCTTCACTTCTTTTTGGACTCGATACCTCGAGGGATGAGGCTTTGTGATTTCCTCCAATTGGAACTGCATGAAGTACTCTTCTGGGGATGGATTCTTCGACTTGAGGTTTTCTTAATCAGGACCCATGGGGTTTTCCTTAGGGATTACCGTAACCTATTCAAGGACTAGGGTCAAAACATCTAAGAGTTGCTTCTAGCAGATGGGCTACTATATTTTTGTGGAAAGGACGGAGTCTTTTCCCCTTAGAGTTGAACTAGGGTAGTTGAGGGATATCGAAGTCATTTATTTTGGGGTGAACAAGACGATTTGGGAGGGTATCGGTTGTTGTTGATGCGACTTTGATGAATATTAATTTTTCTGAGTGCCTCCTTTGAAGAATTCATCGGGGACTACCTCTTTAGGGGCTGGTCGGTGCGTGGCTTCAAGGTTTCGGAGGGTGTCTTAAGGTGTAGGGTTAAATTTGTTTTTTCTGAAGGACAACTATAGGGCTTTGGCCCCATAGTACTTTTATTGATTAGGAGTAAGACAGAGTATTTACAAAAAGGATAAAAAACAGTTAGAATGCTAGACTAGTGTGTCAATCCATCTTGACAAAACATCAGAATGAGTGGCCTTCACCCTATGCACATGCAAGGTGACTTCATGAATAAACCTCCCCCTCCAGGATCTGAATGACGGCCTAACCCCTTGAAAGATGGCTTCATTTCTAAGTTTCCAGATATGCCAAGCTGCCAATAACACCACCTCTGTGAATAAAGGCTTGTTGAATTTTGCCCTTGCTCGGCAGAAAGCAGCCTCAACAGTAACTCCAGACTCCCATTCCACCTGGAGATATGTCCACACTCTGATGCTGAAATTACACCCAAAGAATAGGTGCTGCCAGTTCTCAACAACCTGTGTGGGGCAAAGAACACAATGAAAGACATATGTAACATTCCAGTTTCGTCTTCTAAGCAAATCTCTAGTATTAAGACGATCACTGAACAACAGCCAACCAAAACTTTGATTCTAAGCATTACTTTGCTACCCCAAATGCGTGAGTAGATCCTGCTGGCTACAACATCCTTAAAACAGTGATGATAGTATCTGCTTGCCGAGAATTTTCCTTCGGCCCAAACTATTACCCACTTATCTTTGGCCTCTGGGTCATATTGAACCTGAGCTAACATGTCCTCCAAAGTTTGCAGCTCCTGGAAAGCTTGTTGTGACATTGGCCGATGGAAGAATTGGGTCATGTCTTGCGACCTCATCATTGTCTCCACAGAAATGTCCCCTTCCACAGAAAATGAAAAAAGTCTAGGAAGCTGATCCTTCAACAAGGATTTTTGCCACAGATCCTTCCAGAAAAGAGTAGTATCCCCTGCACCAATTTTAACAGTGCAAATATCTCTGTAATTATCAACCTGTCTCATAATATCCTTCCACCAAAATGAGCCACAGACTTTAGAAGCATGGGGTATCCAATCATTGTAATAATTCCAGGCCAACCTTACCCATGGCAGGTCCTCCTTATTATAGAACTTATGCAGATGTTTGATCAGCAAGCCTTCATTCTGTTTTCGAAAATCCATAATACCCAGTCCTCCACTCTTTCTCGGTTTGCATATCATATGCCAGGCAGCCAAAGATTGTTTTTTAGAGTTTGGGTTATTGCCTCTCTAGAAGCATTTCCTTAGAATTCTGTAAATCTGCTGCAGTATACCTTCAGGAATATCAAGGGAGCAAAGGAAATAAGTGGACATGGAGGACAAACAAGAGGTAATTAACTGAAATCTACCACCATATGCCAGGAAGGTGGAGCTAGCTGTTAATCTTTTCTCAATCCTGTCAACCAGAGGTAACAAATCAACCATCTTTGGTCTAGTAGTACCCATAGGGAGACCAAGGTAAGTAAAATGAAATTTGCCCACAGTACAACCAAAAGCAGTGGCTAGCCCCAATATCTCAGAATCAGAAACATTGATTGGTAACATGCAAGACTTATGAAAGTTGATAGTCAAACCAGT
This sequence comes from Avena sativa, assembly GCA_916181665.1. Taxonomy (NCBI): domain Eukaryota; kingdom Viridiplantae; phylum Streptophyta; class Magnoliopsida; order Poales; family Poaceae; genus Avena; species Avena sativa. Next base: position 204,780,733 of record OV702281.1, on the reverse strand, counting down.
GGATAGGCTAAACTCTTGTAGAGTATCTCTCATAGTGTCCAATTGATGAGAATCAGCCTCCATGACTAAAATAGTGTCATCGGCATATTGAACTACAGGGAAATCATCCCCCACAGGCAGGGGCAACTTAACCAGACCTTTATCTTTTAAATCATTAATAGCATATTGCAGTAGTTCTGCGCCAAGCACAAAGAGCAGAGGTGAAAGAGGATCACCCTGCCTTACCCCTCTTCTACATCTGAAATTTCTTCCAGGAACACCATTGAGGAGGACAGAGGAAGTGCCAGATTCCAGGAATTGTTTGACCCAATGCACCAAAGTTTCAGGAAAGCCCTGTTGCCTTAGCATTATATAGACGACTTCATGTTCAATGGAATCAAACGCTTTTTCAAAGTCCAATTTCAAAACAACAATATTTCTGACTGAAGCTTTACATTGATGCAGATACTCAAACGAACAAGCCAAGCAGTCCTGAATCGATTTCCCCTTAATGAACCCATATTGATTTTGATGAATGCACATCAGAATCTTTCCTTGAAGCCCGTCTGCAACCATTTTTGATAGAAACTTGAGGCAAGTGTTAGTTAGAGAGATTGGTCTATAGTCATTAATCTGTTCTGGACTTGGCATCTTTGGTACCAATGTAATGAAAGAAGAGTTGATGTTCTCCAAAGAGACCCTTTGGTCCCAGAACGAGTGCGCTAGGTTATAAAAATCCTCTTTAACAATATCACAGCATCTCTTAATAAACAACCCAGAGAATCCATCAGGCCCAGGAGCTCGATCATTGGGCATATTCTTAACCACAGTATCCATTTCCTCTTTTGAGAAATCTTTGGCCAAATCCTCCAACCCATCTACATATTGCACTAAAGTATCCAAGGGAAACTGCATCTGAATACCATTCGAGGAACCCATTCTGTTTTTGTAACTAGTCCAAGCAATACCAGCCATCTGCTCATTGTCAGAAACAATATGTACATCAGGTAACTGCAGGCTGGAAAGAGCATTCTTCCTATATCTCTCAGCAGCCATTGCATGAAAGAACTTTGTATTTTCCTCTCCCATTTTAATCCACCTAATCGTGCATCTTTTCCTCCAGTACTGATATTGCATTCTGAGCAACTTTTCAAGATGCAGCTTGACTATTTTCCTGAAGTTTTCCTCCTGAACTACCAAACCTCTCTCCTCTTCTAGCTCATCAAAGTAAAGAATCACAACGCTACAGTTATTGATCAAAAGTTTGAGTTTAGAGATATTCATTTTCCAATGCTTTAATTCCTTCCTTAGCAACTTGAATTTTTCAGTTAGAATTCCCGAGGCAGAGGAAGAACGAGTAGGCCTAGACCACACATTTCTAACAAAAAAGCTTAGCTTTAGGAATCTTTGTGTCAATACTAACCAAACAGGGAATGTGATCAGATTTTGGCTTAGCCAAAGTAGTGACAGCAGTATTAGGATAGATAGAGATCCATGCAGAAGAGGTAAAGAACCAGTCTAGTTGCTCAAGCAATGGGTTGCTCTGCATATTGGACCATGTGTAGGATCTTCCTTTTAGAGGGAGCTCGAGAATCCCCAGATGATCAATCAGATTATTAAACAGAAACATGTCATTAACATTTCCACCAGGAAGATTCCTGTTATGCTGCGACCTAATGAAGTTAAAATCACCCATGAACAGCCAAAGCTCATCATCAGGAATCACAAGATTATATAACCACTGAACAAAAAGGTCTCTCTGTTCCCCATGACAAGAGTCATAAACAACCACCAGAGTCCATCTCTGATTGGTGTGCATAGAATCAAAAGATAAAATTAGCCCAAAGATCTTCGATTCAATCAAGGTACCCTTAAAACAGCTGGATTTCCAAAGAACCAAGATGCCCCCCGAGGCACCCACAGAAGGGGAGAAGGCAAAGCAATCAAACTGTTTAGGACAACATTTCCTAATGAAGGGCCTACCAAATGATTCTTTTTTAGTCTCCTGAATACAAGCAACAGCACAACCACTTTCCACAATTTTATTGTATAAAGCCAAATTCTTATCATCTGCATTTAGCCCTCTGATATTCCAACACAGCACTTTCCAAACCATAAGCGTAATATTATTATCCATAGCACACAGGATAAAAGTAACCAAACTGACTGACATAATCAGGCAGGTCACACAGATAGTTCAGGACTAGAAAATAGACAGGTAGCCAACAAAAACTCATCCAACACTGATGGTCTGATATGCAGAAATATAAATAAATGTAGTGCAATGGAACCCACAACACCCATAGAGAGCTAAATACATCAATCATCATTTGATACTCCAGCATTTGAGATTCCTTTCTCTGAAGAAGCCATAAGATTATGAGCGGTCAAGTCATTTGGATTGATCTCCAACGCCTCCCCAATCTTCTAAAGAACTGCAACCGGAGTGGGAGGGGTACAATGAACATTCTGACCAGTGGCATTAGGTTTCTATGCCCGGGGCTTATTTTTACTAGACCTCTTCCTGGCAGGAGAAACACCAGGCACTGGTTCAGGCTTAAACCCATCAAGATTAGTTTGACTCCTGGTCTTTATTCTGGCAGTGTTAGTTACCAGTGGGACCCCTTTCTTAGCCCTCCTGGCAGGACCCCCCTGAACTTTATCAGCCTCAAACTGAAAATGTTTAGAGGTACCAGAACCTTCAGCCTTTGAATCCTTCCCATGAGTGGCCAACACAACCAGCTTTCTCTCTAACACTTGAGAGGGTGAGGAAACAAATCCAACCATATTGACCACAGACTTATCAAAAGCATCTGACCAACTCCTTTTAGGGCTGACATAAGGAACTATAGCCAACATAGGATCAAAACCAGAAGATGGAACATTCAGTTGAGCCTCAGAAAGCACAGCAGTGAAAGATTCCAAGGCAGTTTCGTCCTATAGGTTATCCACCATGGTACCCTGACTCAAAGCATCCACATGTTCATGATCCGAGATGATCACGACCTCAAGCCCTAGGACAACGGTGACATCCAGACTAGCTATCTCTTCCTGAGACTCATCCCCCTGACCTTGTTCTGCCTGCACCTCTCTCTGAACAAACTGAGCCAGTGACTCAGAAGACATCATGGACTCAATATAAAAAGAATGCTGCTGTTGCGGTGGCTGTTCATTTGCATGTTCAGCACCCGCATGGTTAGGCTGCGGATGGACCACATCATCATTGAAAGCCGGGGGGAGGCACATTCCACCCCATCTCAGGATATTCAGGCATAACCAGCAAGTTATGTTGAAGCTGTCCTGTAAGAGGATGAGGGTTACCATCCAAGGGCATAGGATCCTCGTGAGCCGGGTGTACATCTGCAAAGTCAGCTGAAAGAATGTAACAGGGTGCAGTCCAAGAATGACGAAGGCCAGCATGTCTACCAACTCTAGGCTGCCTGAAAACCACATCCCGGTGCACAAGGGACGGTGCAGGGAAGGTCGCATACACCAGTACCCTACACTTCTGAACAACCCGATGCTTCCAGTAATGAAACTCTTCAAAAGTGTTTACTGCCTCCTTAATAGTTTCAGTGTTACGAAAATCCATAGGAATACCAATAAACATTAGCCAACAAGTCCTAGCACCCTGGTGGGATCTAAAACCCTCCCCTTCATCATGCTTAATGAAACGAACAGTGGAACCAGAGCCTAGTTGCATGTGACCTTGAGAAATCAAAGCAGATCTAACCACATGATTACGGAATTGGAACGCACCTGACCCAAAGAACCAGGGAAGCTCATTAACCACCTCAATACCCCTATTGTTCAGCAAAAGACCAACCAGATGTGAAACATACGGCAGCAGATCAGGGACCGGTGGAGGGTCAACTAAAGCCACAGCCCAATTCTCATGTGCATCCACTATTGGGGCCGAAGGAGTGACAAACGTCCTTGGTAAACAATTTTCACCACCGTCAATGATATGGAAACCCTTAGGAACCCAAGGCAAAGTATCAAACTCAAAGATAGCCATGTCACCACAACAAGAGAGGGGCGGCGCAGAAGGGTTTAGAGGAACAGGGGTTTTGGAGACAGGGGAGGCCGAAGAGGGACTACCCGGGGTGCCTTTAGGTTTAGGGACCCACTTCATCTTACCCTGTTTCCTACGCTGATCCAAGCAGTCCTTAGCAATCTAGCCATACCTGAAACAGGCTCTGCATCGAATACGATTCCCACATTGACCCGTGTCATGATCAAAGCTCAAGCAACGGCGGCATTTCCAAACATAAAAGGCCCAACCATCAACAATTTTGGCGAGCCCATCCAAAGAATCAGAGTCAGATACGGCCCGAGGCAAAGCAGCGTCCGGCCGAGATTCCCGACGCCCACAACCCAAGTCATTTGAAATCCCCTCATCCGCGCCAGATACGGGAATCCCGAGATCAGCGGCGCAATCCAGCTGCACAATCGGATCGAATGAACCAAACTGGAGGTCAAACTGATCTGACGACTGAGTCTCCTGTGACACCACCAGAGAGGTCACCAGAGTTGCCACCAGAGCAATCACCTGAGCAGCCACCGGAGATGACAAAGGAACCCCAGGAGAACCCGAAGCCGACAAAGAGTGCCCATTACGACGAGAAGCCAAACGACGGGGCTGAAAAACGCGAGAACTACCTCTAGAAGAGTTAGATTTTTGGGAGGCTAAGATATATTCACCCGCACATTCCTTTTGCCAGAGAAAATGCTCACGCTTCCAATTAGGACCTCCAAAGTCCCAGAGATGATAATAACATTTAAAATGCGGGCAGCTATAGTACCTTCTGTAGTAGATGAATAATCCAACCTGTTTTGACGATACCTCGAAGGAAAAGACCCGCTCATTCAATCTAGCGACCAATATTTCACCACAAAAACCACAGATCGCCGCCTCCAAGGCCAAGGCAACGGAATATTCATCAAGCCGAAACGAAGAACGACCAAAGGAGACCACCAGAATAAACAAACGGGATCCGGCGGAGCGGTGAACCGAACGACGGCACACCCTCTAGATCTCTTTCGCAAAAGCCAGACCAGGGGAGAAGTCCAAGCCCAACTCACGAGATTGCAAGACGGCCATGAAAACCAGATGAGAGCAGACGTGCCCAACCAGATGCAGAGGGTGATGGGATTAGAAATCTAGGTGGACACCGGAGAATGGAGATCGTCGGCGTAGGGGCTTACGGGAGGGTTGGGGGACATGATGGGCTACTTGATCGGGTTAAATTTGTTTGAGTAAGAAAGATGTTGTCTTTACCCCTTAGAGTGACACTATAGGTGGTTAGAGGATACACAGACCTTCTGTCTTGGAGTTGCATGATGAAAACCAAAATCCTCTGCCTGGGGTTGGAATTCTTCAGATGTAGTCCATTAACTACTTCCTACGAGGCTTGTATAATACTTTATGTCTACTTAGCTTATCGGAGCGGTTGAATTTTTTCGGATCATCCGGACGGGTTAGATCTGACGGGGTTAACAGAGTCAAAGGTCCTTTTGTGGGTCTTCTAAAATTGAGTGGAAAGACGCAGTCTTTCCACCTTAGATCTATACTAAGGACGTCGAGGATGGTGTGGATATTTTGTCTTGGAGTGTTATCGTGAAGCTTAGAGGGGGGTTGGATATACTTGGATATTTACTTGATATCTTCGAGGGACGCCTTATTTCCACTACTTGTTGTGGTGGTTTTCAAATGAAGCTGTAGGGGTTAACCCTAGTTAGGTCAGCGGTTAGCGATGCTTCTTCTTGGTATTTAGTTGAGGTAGAGACCTTTAGCTTCAGAGAGGTTGTATTAGCTTGAAATCCTCGTGTATCTTCTGCTCGATGAAGGGGTAAACTCGATGGCTTCATGCATCCTTGTCTTCAGGATTTTGGGGTATTCTGGCCTTCAGGTGAGGAACTGCACATTGGTTAGGCTAGAGGGATCGAATAACATAATTAGTCTTATGGGATGTCAGAAGGTCTAATATACAGAAGGTTAGTGGATTTAGGTCTTCACTTCTAGTCTTGATTAGCAAGTTTTGTGATTTCTTCGGGATGGTGGAGGTACTTCGGTGGTAGACCTCCTGCTTCATCGAGGAGCTTGCTCTTGTTGGCCGATGAATAGAAAGTGTCGTTCTAGTGACTGGTCTTGAGAAGTGAGTTTGCCAATGTATGCCATCCTGATGAGGAGAAAATCTTCAAGTTGCTCCATCTTGACGATGCCGAAGTCCTGGTTCTGGAGGTATTCGTCCTCTCATAGCTCTCAAGGTTAGAATGGGTCTTGTTAGTGATAACTAATCATGATGTGCCAGGGTTTTTAGGTGGTTTATTTATTCTCGAAGAACATTTTATTTCGATCAATTAAGACAGAACATGCGTACAAGGTGAGCAGAGTGATTTGAAGCACAAATAGCACACATCACGCAACACACTAATCACTCAGTTAAAAAAACAAGGTCTACTATATAGACCAAGGAGTTAACTACTCCCTATATAAGGGAATCCAATCCTAGGACTATTAATCCTAGATGTCATGTTATTGGGGTCTTGGTCAATATCTTACGGATGAAGCTTTCGTTGTGTTGTTGGAAGCTTCGGGGTAGTGTAGCCTTGATTTCTTCTATTACGAGGATTCCTCTAGTGGGGAGGTCGTGTAGTCTCCTTGTTTTTTCCGGTAGATGCTTCTCTTCATGTTGTTATCCTTGTCTTCACCATGCTTCGAGGTCCTATTTGTTTTAAGGTCGTATGTTTTGAAGTTAGGATGAGAGATTGGAAGGAATGAATTTTTGAAAACATTTAAAAATTGGAAGAGATAAGAGGTAATAACTTTCGAAAAGCTTTTGAGATAATAGTTTTCAAAAGCCAGATTTTCCAAAAATAGATTTCCTGTCCAACAACCATGCTAACTAAGGTTCTCCTATAGTCAAGATGGATCTGATACCAAGTCTGTGGGTCCCTTGGATTAATTCTCCGAGAATCCCTGTTATGCATACACCACGATCCCATGATCAGCCTGTCGTGGCACATAACCGAGAAGTATCAAAGTAAACATCGATTACTTAAAGGGATACACGTAATACCTTATTTGTCATTATGGCTACACCAATCATCAGCAAAACCTTATCAAAGCATAGATTCCGAGCCCTGCCTTAACCTACATGCAACTGATTGGGAGAACGTCCTAGCTCGCATAGTCGGCCACATCAACTTCTTATTGATAACTAACCAGGATAATAGCCAGGGACAATGCCAGTGAGTACTTTGAATTTTCTCACAACCCACCTTCAGAGAATAATAATAGTAAGAGGATATGCAATATGGTTGTGGTAGTAGGAGGGATCCAAGAGAGGTTCTTTTCTCAAATAGTTTATCTTGTACATATAGCATCTACATATCTTCATTGAAAACTTTTGTAAACATTTTGGAATCCTTTTTGAATGTTTTGAAAAACACTAGGATTGGGTCACCCATTTGTTCCTCCTTCCAGTCATCCCATGACCAACATTTCTCCTTCATTTCTGACCATCCCATGGTCAAAACATTTCCAAAGACTTTGATTTTCCGAAGTCCTTTTTGGAATCCAAAACTATCACCGCTCTATAGCGACCTTCCCAATCGTCCATGACCGTGAAAACAGCTATTCGAATAGATTTACACCCTACAGAGGTTCTACACTTTACCCACACCAACCGAGTACTCGGTCCTGATCCTCACTAGTAATGGGTCGAGTAACCGACCAAGACTGTAGAGGTCCCAACCTTTAATAAGGTAGAGATCCCTGTGTTTACAATGCTAGTCCCTGGATCAATAGCTAGCATCCATAGTTTAAGATGTAATATCAAGAAACAAAGGTCATAGTACAACTTTATAACCAGGAATAAAATAATTCATTACATCTTACATAGCTCATTTGGCTATCTCATTACAATGCACCGAAAATAACTATATAGCATGGAGTACTTCATCTTGAAAGTGCCACAGGCAATCATGTTGGTTGTAGACTTGTAATCCTAATCAACACACTTCACTAAAATCAAACAAACCTGCAACATAATAAGTTACAGACACAAGGGTCAATACATTTGAATTGTACTGGCAAGTGATACTATGGTAGAATAGTGGTATCTATCATCTATATGCATTTGGCTAAGTGGAGCTTAGGCTTGCTTTGCTCAAAATAGATTTTTCTTATCATTTGAAAACACTAAGTTTTTGTTTGTCAAAATCACCCAAGGCATCTACCAATCATTGATTGAAGATCCTTTAACCCTTGTTCAACCACAAGTTTTTAACTTAGAAATTGGGATAAGGAGATACTTGATAGCTTCCATGTCTTGATGCTCAAATTGTCCATTGCCGGGGACACGGCTAAGTGCTTAGATTTTACTCTCTCGAGAGGTGGTGCACTTTCCCCACAAGACTCAACATGCATCGAGACAAGATCTTTCAGAAGCCTTCCCTTAGACCAAAATGGACGCGCTCCAAACCTATCACCCCCTACCACCAACTGTCCATTCGGCTAAGTTATTGCAACCTATATGATCCAGGCAGAGCCCATATTGCCAAGTGGCTGCACTAAAAGCTTCTTAACATATGGCATCTCAAATCCCTTTGTTCGTGGGTGGCATTCCACAAGTGAGATACACTAGGGTAGGCCATAAATATGGGTCCCTGTGTAACCACTCAACATAATCCATTCTCAACCATTCCATGTGACACCCCGGTTCTGAAAAGACCGTGGCCTCTATGTGACATGCCAATCCCTGGATCGGTTCATTGGCCCACAATAGAGTAAGATAGATAACATAGCAAAATAACCGTGTATCATGTACTACAAGGATCCAGAGTACCATTATTACAATATAAAAGCTTAGCATAAAGCTAGCTCAAATTGTTCAGGTAGCAACAAAAGCGAGTAAATCCTCCAATCTTCAATTTGCCCACAAGTGAACAAGTGCCGAGTGGAGTACCGTGGCCTATAACAATCAATCAGAATCGGAATAACCTGCAACATGAAATGTAGCAGCCCCGAAGGGTCAATACATGGAATGTATGGCAAGTAGAGCTAGTAAAGGAGACAATAGTACTAACAACTACATGCATATTTGGCAAGTGGAGCTGTGTCTGGCTTGCATTTGCAAATACATTTGTCCTACTTTCATAAACAGTTTTGATTTTTCTTTGAAAAGATCCCAATTAAGTTAACCCAACAATATTAAAGCAATTATGAAATTAGAATGAGCGAGAAACATGTCATGGAGTCAATATCTAGCAACTCAGATGTCCGTAACCGGGGACACGGCTAATCGATTAGATTATACACTCTGCAGAGGTTAGTACACTTTACCCATGTGACTTGGCCAGCCCAGCTCGTACCGTCACTCTCATTTTGGGTGACGATAGGGAGAAGACCAAGAAGAGACTGTTCGGGAAGTAGCTCCTCAATCCTGACGCGCATCGGTCCAACCTACCAAAATTCTACATCTCTGGATACGCGGGTTCGAGTTACCACAACCTACTAAGTCCAACCAACCGCCCATTTCATTATTGGCACATGGTTGTACACGTAAGCTACACAATAAAGAAGCCAATCATTCTCTCTTGATAGCTGGGTGCCTTTCCGCAATGAAACCACCAAAATTTATCAATACCATCACACCCAGGGGGTTCATTGATTAAGTTGTTTTAGTTTTCACAAACCAATACTTTGAGAAAACAAGTGTAATTGATGTAACCTAGCCCTCGTTCAACATAGCATGGATAAGCACATCTACCAACGGTGGTTCATCTACAAGGAAAGCCCTACCACATAATAGGACATAGCATAGCGATAGTATCATCCTACATGTTCTTCTACAAAATACACGACAATGCAATGAAAATAGTAGGACGATATCATGAACAAAGTAGCATCTACTTGCCTTGGTTGTAGCGGTCTGGAGCACAATCCTCACACGAACAAGCGTTGCACTCAGCACAATCTACACGACACAATTGCATTCATAAACAAACAATCTACAACATATGCAACAAATATGATGCATGAATGCAAGAACGGCAAGTGAATTGGTGCTACAGCTGCACCACAACATCCTATAACATAACACTACCGATTGCATGCATGAAAAATAGTTTTAGCGCTAGGGAAACTAATAGATAAAAGTAATGCTCACAACTAGAGCTAGAACTTAAATAATTCACTACCGGTAGTATATTGTTTGTAAAATCTTGGAAATATTCTACCGCAAAGGCATCGCTGTAAAGAAACAGTACCAATTGGAATTACTCAAAAAGGAGTTATAGAACTTCCCGAGTAATTAAAACACTGCAGAAACCCATTAGACAAATACTGCAGAAGTTTTTACTGTAAGCCTATCTTTTTAATTCACGATGAGATTCCCCTCGTTCACACGAGTTCAGGGACATATCACACGCGATTTTTGGAGCTACGGATATTTTTCTACGAATTTATTACTCTGAAAAGGCCATTAACTAGTTTGATTAAACTGTACTAAACCTGACAGTAAAAGTCTGAACCAAAGCTACAGCGAGATTCTACACGACTCACTGAACTCGTACATATTGTATTTGCAATTTTTGGCCAAGCGGTTGAATTTCTACGCAATTTACAAGATTCTACCGAAATCTGCCAACTAAAGGGATTAACGAAATTGACGGGAAGGCGCGGCGACGGCGAGGCGGGAAGGCGCGGCGGCGGCGGATTCCCGGCGGCGGCGGCGGTCGACGAGGAGGCGGCCAGGAGGCGGCGCGCGGGGCGATCGGGCAGGAGGCGGCGGCGATTCTCGGGAATCGCGCGTGGGGTGCGGTTCCCGAGACAGCGGGGCTGCCCTTTAAGTGGGCCCCTAGCGCGGGTCCTACTCCAATTCGGTCTAGAAAACGACTCCGATTCGGAAATCGGTCCAGATTTTCGGACCGTTTTCCGGCGGTTTACTAAAACGTCCGAGTCTTTTGCATACGAACTCCGATTGGAGCGATTCTCGCGCCTACGGGGTCGTATCGTCGAGGGGAACAACCTTCAGTCGAAGTTTGCGTGAAAACTCGAACCTACAGGGGTGGTTGTTGCAAGTCTCTCTAAAGCCTCCCGCAGGAAACTCGTAGCGAAACAAAATAGGGTTTTGAAGGTGGCGTTCCGCCGAACCTTTCTATTCGACGGTTTTGCATGGAAAGATATGATGCAATGACATGAATGATATGCAAGACCAAATCTAAAATTTGGGATGTGACATTCCACCCAGGTGATTTATTCACATAGTTGTTTTATTAAACAAAACATGATAGTAGTAGGGATCTTAACTTGGGAAACTTCTACTAAGGCATCATTTACTAGCATTTCCCATGGCATAGCATACTTAGTAAAAATTTCATGCAAGTCCTACTCAAAGATCACTAATGCATAGTGAAAATAATGGGATAAAAGTATGAAGCACCACTTGCCTTTTTGGTAGAGAATATAAGTTCACTCCTTGATCTTGAAATGATCACACTCTTCAAATTTCACTACAATTCAATCAAGGTACAAATTCAATTCTAGCATTCAAACAATTCACGACATGAAATAAAGAAAATAAAACAATGCATGCAAGCATGCAAAAGATTATTTTATTTGAAAAGATGGTTTCTAATAGGTTATAAACATTTTAAAACACCTATTGGTCATTTATAAAAGTGGCAAAACCATTTGATATTAAGTTAGTGAAAATGTCCATTTAAATCATTTTTGTTTTTCTAGAAATGACTTAAATCAAAGTAATAATTTCTAGTGTTTGACAAATATATTTTTAAACACAAATGTTAGTGTTTTAAGGTCAAGTGTTTAATATTAAACCATTTGCAAAAGGTTTTACCTAAATACCATTTTTAAGTCAAAGCAATATTTTATTTTGTTGGAAATGCCTTTAAACAAAGTAATAATTTTCTAGGGTTCACCAAATATATTTTTAAATCCTAAAACTTTGTGTTTTAGGGTCAGAGAGTTTATATCAAATCATTTTCCAAAGGTTTTACTCAAAAAGCATTTTTAAAACATAATCAACATTTTATTTAACTAGAAATGCTTTTATTCAAAGATTTATTCCTTAGCATCACGAAATATACTTTTGAATCTACAAGTTGGTGTTTATGGTCAGTAGGTTCAAAACAAACCATTTACAAAAGATTTTACCCTAAAATCATTTTTAGAATAATTTTTATACTCAAATTATGCCTACACATGTTTCTATAAAAACAACCAGTTTTACAGAAGAAATTCACTAAAACAAAAGGGCATGGTTGAAAAGTATTCTTTTTGCTGATTCCATTGATATAAAGTTTGCAAAATTTGGACGTGTAGATCAAAAGTTATGGAATTTACAAATTCAAACATCTAATGGGATAGTTTCCGTTCTTAAAACAGAATACAAGACACGTGGAGCGTTTCTGTAAGCTGATACCGGTTAATATGCATCAATCGCTATAGACCGTAGGATTTAAGTGAGATCACACGGTTTAGATTTAACATACCCCTTCATGTAAGTGGATCTAACGTGTCCATTAGATCAACATCTAACAGCCTAAAATGATTTGACCATACTCTGGCGGCGCTCGACGGTGGCGCGCGGCGGCGACGCTCGGCCAGAAGCATTCCGGTGATACTAGAAAGCGCCAGAGAGGGAGGAGGTCCTTACCGAACTCGTTGTGGCGTGCTGAAGCTCTAGGTGGTCGTTGCAGGGGCAGGGGCGAACAGAGTCTTCGTGGATTCCTCGCTGGAGTTGCTGCTACTGTTGGGCTCGTCTGTTCGTCGACGGAGGCGAAGATTTACGGTGTGCTAAGACAAACGGAGGGCACCATTAGGTTCGTAAGGGAGTCGCGAGCATGTGAGCATCAAAGAGAGGGAAAGGAGAGGTCAGGGCTCACCAGTAGAGCTTGCCGGAGAAGTGGCAGACAGAGGCGACAAGCTGTCGTCGAGGTTGCCGACGATGTGGAGCGCGCGCGGGCAAGCTGGTGCTATGGAAAGATTCGCCAGGAGATGTGGAGTGTGCTCGTGGAGGCCAAGGAGCAAGGGGAGGCAAGGTTTGGCTGGAATTCAACGATGAGCTCGTCAGAGACAGGGGAGGTCTCGAGCAAAATCAGAGCAGCCTGGTGGCGGAGGAGAAGGGGAGAGTGAGGGGAAAGATAGAGGAGGCATGTGCGCTTAGGAGGCCGTGATCACGGGAGGAGTTACTCGCGGCATCAAAATGAATTAAACTTGCAAAATCAAAGACAGAAACGGGCGACGGGGGAAGAAAGAATCAATCGCGGGGTGGAGACGACGACTGGCAGGTGGGACAACGTCATCAGCGAAAGAGAGGGGAAAAGGCGGGGTCGTTCTGTCAGTGTCTGTGTGGGTCAATTCGCGAGTGAAAAACGCTTTGGGAGGTGGAAGAGGAGGTGGGCTGCGCTGGTCTTAGTGGGCTGGGCTGGTTCTTTTCCCTTTTTTATTCTTTTCTTTTTCTTTTTCTGTTTTCTTTTCCTGTTTTGAATTTTGTTTAAATAATTCAAACACCATTTGAATTCAGATCTTTACAAAACTTTCAATAAGTTTCTATTCTGTTTAACATTTATTTTAAATACCATTTTAGTAATAATTATTTTGTTCTTTTATGGTTTATTATTTATTTAAAATAGGCACTTGCCTTAATTTAAATAATATTTTAAATATATTTTCAAACTCTTATTTAAAATTATAATTTTCACTAAACCTTTTTAAGTAGGTTTTATTTATTCAATAGTGTGTTAAATAATTCATTTTTAATTATTTAAAATATTTTAATATGATTTATTAATCATTCAAATTGGGCAATTGTCTTTATTCAAATACAATCAAATATGGTTTTAATCCCATATAAACTTTATTCAAATAATCCTTTTAAGTTAATTAGATAACTTTTTTAATATATTTTGGAAAATTCCCATTTATTATTTTTTCATGATTTAATTAATCATTTACTTTAGGGATTTTGTCTCAATTTAAATATAATTTAGAATATGGTTCTATCCATGTAATTTTATTGGAATAAATTTTATTTCATTTGCTTATGGATTTAATTCAAGTTTTAAATTGTCTTCTAAATAATTCCTTTGGAATTTATTATTTAGTTTAGGCAATTTGTCTTCATTTAAATAAAATTGGATATTGTTTAATCCTTATGATTTTATTTAAATAATCTTTTATTCCTTTTATTATTCCATAATCTTTCATTTCATTTGTTTGGCCAAGATTTAATTTGGCTTTTAAATATTCCTTATTTATTTATTTATTTATTTATTTATTTCTCCCTTTGTCTTATAAAATCCATATCTTTTTATTTACAGATCCAAAATTGGTGATTCCAATTTGAAAAATTTTATTTAATATTTGTTTATATTTTTAAATACTCTTAGGATTAATTTCTCACAACTTGTCATGGATTTTAGTTAGGAGCTTTATTAGCTTTAGAAATTATTTCCTTATCTTATTATATTCATAAGTTTTTATCCATGGTTCCAAATTAAGTGAAACCAATTTCTATGGTTTTATAATATTTTTATTTATCATTTTGATCATTTATAAATGTTTGTTGCTGAATTTTTATATGGATAAAATCCATAGTCTTAGAGAGATCTTGGAAATTATTTTCTTCCATTAGGGTTTTAGGGTATTGGTTTAGCTTTTCCAAATGTTTAAATTTCAAGATACATTCATTGATGAATGCATGTCACTTGATTGAAATTTGTTGGTTTCCATTTTATTCAAAGTTTGTTCAAGTAGGGTTTTGATGTTTCCATCTTGAATCAAAAAGTTTCTCTTCACCCTAAATTTCAATAATTATTTCTTTTGTTTATTTATTTTTCACATTTCAAAATTTGGAAAATTTTGGGATGTGACAGGCTACCACCCTTAAAAGAAATCTCGTCCCGAGATTCGGTAAATCTAGAGGTTACAAGTTGTTTTCAAAACAACTAGGGTACTACCACCCTTAAAAAGGTTTTTAACTATATTACATCTTGGCTTTCTTGGGATCTTGATGTATCTTCTCTGGACATAGGTTTGCATAATGTCATTTGTCACCACACTTGAAACATGTGATAAGGTTGAGGTCTTGAGGTGGCTTCTCTGGACAACATGAGGCATAATTTCCTAGTTCTTTGAAGTGGTTGCACATCACTTGGCTAATATCCTTCCTCATCTTGGTTTTCACTAACTTTTGTTTGTCTTCTTGGCTCTTCTTCTTTTCTGGGCATTCACTGGCATAGTGTCCCATCTCTTTGCAATTGTAACTTGGCAAATGGATTTTGTCCTTCTTCTTGGGTCTCTCCAAAGCTAGGAGGTCCTCTAGTTCATGTTCTTCATACCTCACCTCAAAGGTGCGAAAACTTCCTCGGTTCCTTGAACGATTCCTTAGATAATACCTATGTTTCGTCTTTTGTCCATCAAGGTGATTCCCAATGTATGGAGGTGCAATCTGAGGTTTTCCTTTGTCTTCATCCTTCTTGTTAGAAGTTGTTTCCTCATGGGGGTTACCAAACTTTTGATGCATTCCACCTTGTTTCATTTGATGAAATATAGGATTGATGGGGCATTGGATAGGGACATGATCATTTCCCTCACATAGGAAACAAGTAACTTGAGATGTGTGCCATGGATTAGTTGGATGTTTCTCTTCACAATTAGGGCATTGATCCACATGCTCCTTAGAAGTGTGTTCCATGTCTCCACAAATATTGCAAGCTGGAGTTCCTTCTACAATATCATCCTTGATATCATTGTTGTCACAATCTCCTTGGGAAGAGTTGCTTAACATGTTGATCATTTGATTGGTCATCCCTTGAAACAATTGAGATTGGGTTTCCAAAAACTTTTGCATGGTTGGGTCTAACTCATTGTTGTTGGCTAAAATGGCTAAAAACTGAGTTGTCACTTGATTCAACTGGGCTTGGGTTGCTAGAAGCATCTCTTGGTTGTTGTTGTCACCATTCTTGATGTTGGTGTCTCTTGGAGAAGTCATCTGTTTGGGTTGGATTGGGATTAGATGGGCAAAAGATTTCTAAGTAAGAAGTCTAATCACACACAAAAATTCACATAAGCATTGTAGAAGCAATCACAAACAAATATTCCACTCAAACAACAAGGTTCAAACATATTTTTAGGCAACAAAATATTTTTGCTACACCACTTAAGTTGGTGGTTTTAAACTAATCACTAGTATGGTGGTACAACTATGGTTATCATTTTAGATCATTCCATTCTTCTTAGTTGTTTCTTCATGAATGAGATCATGGTTTCCTTGGAGAAATTCTTGTATCTTGATCACTAAGCTTCAAAGGTGATGATGGTTGCTTCTAAGTTGTGTTTCTTTAGTCTTCAAGTCTTGAGTAATATTTCTTGTCTCATTTGTAGTCTTTAGTGATGTCCAAGTTGAAGTCCTCGGTGATTTTGAAGTTGAAGTCATTTGTGAGGTTGAAGTCCTTGCTCATGGTGAAGTCTTTGCTCATGTTGAAGTCTTTGATCATGGTGGAGTCTTTGCTCATGGTGGAGGCTTTTTCCATCAAGTTTGAAAAGGAAGAGATGTAGAATCAAAACCAAAAAGGTTGAGGAAAGAGTTTACAAGATTGTTTGTAAATAAGTTTTGGAACAAATACAACTCCTATTTTTCTAAGGGGTTTTTTCCAATCCTAGGGTTACAATCCTACAGGCAACACAGTGCTCTGTGTAACATCCCAAAAATACTAAACTTGGATCATCAAACTCTAATCATCAAAATTAAGGTTAACAAAAACTTTTCTAAATAAAAATATGAAAGCATGCATGTGTGTATGCATCCCATTTTGAATTCTTTTGAATTGCCTTGTTTATGTGTTTCTTTACTTGTAAAATGATTCTTAGGTGAAATAAACATCATCTAAACAATCCCCACACTTTTCCCAAAGACAAATAAATCAAAATAAGCCAAATTGAGTGAATGGTCATTTTGCCTAATTTAACTCCCATGCCTACTTTGGCTGCCCCAAACTTTCAGAACTTAACAGAAACTTGTTTGGATCTTTACACCCCTTGTAGTACTCATAACAAAGTATCAAGGCCCACCTTGTGATCATCCAGAAACTTTCAAATGCATAGTTTAAATGACAATTCAAAATTGAATCTTTATCATATGGGAAGATCCCAGTTTTTCAAAAACCACTCAAACAAGCTCAACTTTCAAAACCCAAGCATCTGCAGACTCACCAGCACCAACCTAGAACACCCACCAAAAATCTTTTCAAAATTCAAATCTTGAATTCTTGTGGCCATTTCATCAAAAACCTTGCAGATACAAATCAAACAAAATCCAAACACTATTGTGAGTAGTGATTCTTGCCTAACTTGTTCCCTCTCTGGATACAACTAGGCTTTAGTAGATCATCTAGCTCAATTGCAAACCTCTAGCATCACTGTAAGCTTGGCAATGTCATCAATGGAGAGCAGGCCGAGTGCACCCTTGTCACCCCCATGTCGACATCAAGCTAGGAGAAGAAACAAGCCTAGCAAACATGTCTCGGAGCAAGCCAACACCCCACCGCCACTCCCTGTCCAGCGCTCGAACGTTGCTAACCCATGGACCACACACACGGACCATGCCAAGCTCGCCAGCAACCATGCCGAGAGCGCGCCCCGTGCGCCATGCTCGACCGATGCCCACAGACCGTGCGCCGCCCTCTATGCGTGCATACGTGATCACCACCGTCCCAGCAACCCCGCAGACACGCTCGTTCGCTGCCTCAAGGACCATGCACGTTGTGCGCATTAAAAACCTCCGTCGGGCACGCGTAGAGAACCGCCGCGTTCCGACCAAACCGCACCGCCCCACGCCTCGCCACCATGTCGTTGAGCATCACCAGGGAGCACCGCACCGCCCCCTACCGTGGACCCCTATCGTCGCCCACGCCGATAGCCCTCTGTGTCGTTGACCACGACGAGCTCACCTTGCGCCCCGTCGGTCCCCTCTCGCCACTATAAATAGAGGCCACCCCTAGCCGAAAATAGCACACCATCTCACTCCCCTCTCCTCACTGATCGTTCCACCCTATTCCCAAAGCAAGGCGACCAGCACTTCGCCGGAATTTCACCGGAGCCCGCCGCCTCTGGAGAAGAAGGGAGCCAGCGATTGGAGCCGCCCCAGGATAAGCTGCCGGTACCAGGAGGTTCGCCGTTGTCGACTTCATCGTTCTCCCGCCTCGCCGACCCTCGCCTAAGCCCCCGACGACCCCCACCTGCCGTGTTAGGTTTTTGTCTCGCCGGCATTGCCCAACGTCGACGATGACCCTCAGCCATTAGATTAGAACAAGATCCCACGACTCACATCGCCCCATACCGCTTCGCACCCCCTCGTCTCACTGACGCGTGGGGACAACGACTTAACCAGCCCGCGTAAGCGCTGTGCTTAGCAGGCCGGCCCAGTATCGTTTCCCGCGCAGCCCAGTCATTTGAAATTAACCTTTTCCATTTTATTTCAAACACACTTTTGCACCTAGATTCAAAAATCAACCCAAATCGATTCAGTGAACAAAATTGAATGAAACCAATTTTTTTAGAAAGGTCTGGAAATGCTGAATCCAAGACCGTTGGATTCAAGTCATTTGGATCTGTAGATCATCCTTGGTAAAAATAACAAGGAAGAAGCCTTTCTGCATTCAAACATTTTTCAAATTTAAACCATGATAGATTTTGAGTTGATTCCAACTCTAAAAAATCACATTTAACCATACCTTTCAGAATATATAAAAACATATAGGTTTACATACAGAAATAATGACCAAGTAATAAAAGAATGCCACATAGGAATTTCTAGTCACTTTATTTAATTAAAATAAAAGGTTAAACCTTATTAAATTGTGACACCACTTTAAATCACATTCCCATGTACTGAAATATGTGGTGATGACATGTGTCAACATGATCCCATGTTTGGTTTGGAGAATATTAAATCCTAAGTAGTTTTTCAATGAGTAGAAGTTACTTTTCTAAAAATAAAAGGAATTAAACCAAGCCTTAATCATGTAATGTTAGAGATGATGCTAGATCATCTATAGGACCCCTTTTGTGTGATGATTGCAAGTAGTTAAGTATTGTTTGGTGATTGTGTACCTCGTATTTATTTATAGACGCTAGTACCGACCAAGGATACGAGGAGGAAGGAGGATACTACGAAGAAGCCGATGAGAACTTCAACCACTGCTCTTCTCAAGTCAAGCTATTAACCTGGCAAGCTAACACTTGCAAAATACTATACCCATGCAAGCAAATACTTGCTTGTTACCATGCCAACTATATGCCTTAAGCTAACACTTGCAAAATACTATACCCATGCAAGCAAATACTTGCTTGGCACCGATAGCTGAGATACTAAGGAACAAAGATGCAAGTGGCCGAATAGCAAAATGGTCAATTGAGTTGTCACCTTATGATCCGCAATTTGATAGGCGAGATGCAATTAAGTCTCAGGCGGTGGCCTACTTTTTCGTAGACTGGGCCGAGGTGCCGTATTTGCTAGATCCGAGTTATTGGACGATGCACTTTGACAGGTCCAAGTTAAGGAATGGGCTAGGAGCAGGGATAGTGTTAACCTCTTCAAAAAAGGATCAATTGAAATATGTGTTGCAAATACATTTCGCTGCATCGAACAATGTAGCTGAGTATGAGGCGTTTGTCCATGGCCTAAGAATGGAAAAATAGATCGGCATACGTCGGATTCTGTATTACGGGGATTGGGACCTCGTAGTTCAGCAAGTCTCGGGGAATTCGGACGCGCTGGATGCAAATATGGCCCTATATAGGTTTCATGTGCAGAAAATCAGTGGTTATTTTTATGGATGTGAATTCCATCACATACCTTGGGAAGAAAATGATGCCGCAGATATGCTGTCAAAACTCAGATCAACCCGACAGTCAATTCCGCCTGGTATAGCCCTAGAACACCTAAGAAAGCCATCAGTTACACCTTCGCCAGAATCCGAGTCAATTCGTATCTCGTCTGATCAGATAGAAGGGTCCGTCCCAATGGAAATTGACAAAGAATGTGAACCGAACTACTCGGAGATTGATTCGGCTGACCTAGAAATGGAATGGGAAAAACCGGCAGAGATTATGTCGGCAGAGATGATGGAAATTGACAACACAATTTTCCTGAAAAAAGTCGTGCCGCAATGGGCACAACCCATATTCTCATTCCTCAAATAAGAGATCTTGTCGAATGATGAGGTTATGGCCAGGCAGATAGTGAGAAGAGCAAAAGCTTACACGGTCATAAATAATAAGCTTTATAAGAGAAGTGTGACAAATGTACTGCATCAATGCGTTGATTCGGAAGAAGGGCAAGAAATCCTCTTGGATATACATCAAGGAGAATGTGGACACCATGCCTCATCCAGAGCCCTAGCGGCCAAAGCATTCAGGCATGGATTTTATTGGCCAACTGCGCTGGAGGAAGCAAAAGAATTGGTAACAAAGTGTAATGGCTGCCAGAGATATGCCAGCAAAATACATATGCCTTCATCCGAGTTAGAAACAATACGAATCACTTGGCCATTCTCTGTGTGGTGTTTAGATATGGTAGGTCCATTTAAGACGAATTGCGGCGGCATGACTCACATCTTGGTCATGGTAGAAAAATTCACAAAGTGGATAGAAGTAAAGCAAATAACAAAATGTGACGGGCCCATGGCAGTGAAATTCCTCAAAGATATTATCTTGAGATATGGTTACCCACACAATATCATCACAAATAATGGCACAAACTTCGCTGAAGGAGATTTTTCTATATTCTGTCAAGAGAAGCACATAAGACTCGATGTTGCTTCAGTGGCTCACCCGGCCTCAAATGGGCAAGTAGAAAGATCAAATGGACTAGTATTGTCCGGGATAAAAACCTCGTCCGATAGAACCATTGCAGAGGTCGGCATTATGCTGGATTGAGGGACTCTCAGCAGTGTTGTGGAGCCTCAGGACCACCCCGAAGAGATCGAAGGGATATATCCCATTCTTTCTCATATATGGGGAAGAAGCTATACTTCCAGCCGACATAATGCATGACTCGCCAAGAGTCACTCAATACGCAAGCACTGAAGTAAATGAAATATCACGGCAAGATGAGGTGGACTTACTAGAAGAAGCAAGAGAATTGGCACTATCAAGATCGGCTATTTATCAACAAGACCTCAGACGGTATCATAGAAACAAAGTGAGTCCAAGAGTTTTCAAGGAAGGAGATCTAGTTCTTCGGCTAGTGCAACGCACTGCCGGCATGCATAAACTCTCACCTCCATGGGAAGGCCCATTTATCGTGATCAAAGCATTACACGATGATGCATACTACCTAATTGATGCTCAGGCACCAGAAAAGAACAAGGCAGATAAGTCCGGAGATGAATCAAAAAGACCGTGGAATGTGGCTTTACTTCTTCTGTTTTACACTTAGAGGAAATGTGTTGTATCCAGCAATATTATGTATCAAATTGATGTATCAGACGTGAATTAACGAGATTTCGGTAGATTGAGCCATGGCTCGAAGACTACCCCATGTTATTTGTCGCTTTTAATGAAACTTTGGTAGCTCGATCCATGACTCGGGGACTAACCCATGTTATTTGTCGTTTTTAATGAAACTTCGGTAGCTCGAGCAATGACTCGGGGACTACCCCATGTTATTTGTCATTTTTAATGAAACTTCGGTAGCTCGAGCAATGACTCGGGGACTACCCCATGTTATTTGTAATTTTTTTAAATTTCGGTAGATCGAGAAGTAGCTCGGGAACTACCCCCTGTGGTTTATCATCTTTAGTTATGTATGAAACCTCAGTATCTCGAGCAGTAACTAGAGCAGAAACTTGGGGACTACCTCGTACTATTCTTCGACTTGATTATGTATGAAACCTCGGTGACCCAACCAGTGACTCGGGGACTACCCCGTCTTATCTAGCATCACTCACATGTGTAACATGAATGATCATTTTGGAAACCCGAGCAATAACTCGGGGATTTCCCCATGAATTTGTACTATCATAATCATACAAGCAACAACCTCAGCAGTTCGAGGTATAATCTGGAAAGTACCCTATTTATATTATCTTATCAATAGATAACTCGGTGAAGTAGTAAGTCTATCAGACTAAATGGTGTATAGACATAATGCTCATATTCCTTGAGACAAAAATTTTGCGGCTAAGAATAGATAAAACACACGAGATGAACGCCGAACGAGAATTAGACATATGGAAAAATGATTCCAACTTACGAAGTTGAAATTTTGCAAACAAGGTTATGGATCACACAAATTTAACTAGAAGAGTAACAACATTACTACGGCATACGATGCCAACGTTAAACGGATCACATAGTACCAAAAGGGAAAGATTGTTTAAGGACAGCATACACCCGGCATACCGGGGACTTGAACAAGTAAGAGTTTTTAAGCTCAAGCATCGGCGGCTGCCGAATCACCCGAGGGAGGAAAAGTAAAGGAAGCTGGAGTTTCCGATGTTGGTACCTCGGCCACAGCCGAGGCTACCTCGGCCTCGTTAGAAGGAACGACCTTAGGAGCAGGGGCCTCAGAGGTTGCTCGAGCCTCTGCAGAGGTTACTTTGGCATCGACGGAGGTCGCAGGAACATCTTGGGCAGGCTTTGTCTGCTGAGAGACTCCACCTTGGGCTTGAGAAGCTTCAGTTCCCTTGGAGGAGGACCGAGCCTCGGAATTTCCTCCTAAGCTATCACTGGACTCATTAGCATTATAAGAATCTTCATCCGCTTCACCCTCATCACCGGAATTTCCATCAGATTCATCTTCATCTGCAGCCTCGGCATCATGTTCAACATCCTCAGGGAGAAATCTCGGCCCTTTGTTGCAATGATGAACATCGGAGTACTCAATATGCTGATAGGAACGGGCTTGGAGGCGGGCAACATACTCCGGATTTTCAACCCAAGGAGAGCTAGTGCACAAATTCATCAAGGTATCGAGAGAGATATCCTCGTACCATGACAGAACAGCAGTAAGCGCCATGTCAGCTCCGGCTCGTCTGGCAGATTCTCGCCAAAGATTCAATCGAGTTTGAGACTCCATCAGCCTCGCCATGAGCACTTCAACTTTCTTAATCTTTAGCTCATCTGGCTAGAGCACATGGTAGGCCCGAATACCCACTTGCACCAGATCTTTTCCCATGACTTTCATTGGCTAGATAGCAGCTGCAATGGCAACCAGGAAGTCCTCATTGGTATATTCTTGATTCAGAACGATGGGAACACCTCGGCGGCCGCGAGCAGCAAGGACAGCCTTTGAACTCACGGATACGGCTTCTGGAAAATGGTTTGTAAGCAAAAACATCACTTAAGTCAAGAAAAGCTACAAGCAAAATAATGACTCGACTATAAACAGAAACTTACGGTGGATGTAACGCATCATTTTCTGGAGATCCAGGGCCCAGTTGGCTCTATTCTTCTCAAAACGAGTCATTTCTTCCCTCATCTCCTAGTTCTTTAGCTCGGCTGCGTCAAGAATCTCCTTGTCCTTCTGAAGCTGCAGACTTCGTTGGTTCTTCTCCTCGGAAAACTTCTGGTCAACTTTCTCTAACTCGGACTTCTGGTCAAGTTTAAGAGATTCAACCTCGGCGCGGAGCCGGGCTATCTCGTCATCTTTTTCCTTAAGTTTTGCCGAGTGAGTGGCAGCTTGCTCTAAAAAATGCAGCATCATATCATGCATAGGTATGCATTCTTGTCTCGACACTACAAATGTTTGTAACTCGGCTACACCGAAGCCAGAATACTGTAAGATACCCAAGATTTACGTCGAACAAAAGTGGATAAATAAAAGGGCAAAGGGGTAACTAACCTTCAAGAGCGCCAACCTTCTTCGTAAGCCGGGTATTTAGATTGTTGACATTAACTGCACAACAACACATCATAAATTAGTACAAAAATGGAGTTTTCTACAAAGGTAGAGGGCACTAAAAGCCAAGTAGCTTACCAGTCTTCTTCACAACAGGGAAAATTTGGTCGAATTTATCTTGAATCTTCTTATGTGAGAAGAGTAACCTTTGAAATTCGGTCGTTCGCCGATCGTGAGCAACCTGAAAGAACAACAAGTTATACAAAGAAAACCACAAAGATATGAATCAAGAAAAAACTTGACTCGGATCTAGAGGGCTAGATATTTGAAACTAAGGCAGATCCGAATCAAGAAAAAACTTGACTCGGATCTACATGGCTGGATATTCAAAACTAAAGCAGATCCGAATCAAGAAATAACTTGACTCGGATCTAGATGGCTGGATATTCAAAACTAAAGCAGATCTGAATCAAGAAATAGCTTTGCTCGGATTTAGATGGCTCGATATTCGAAACTAAAGCAAATCCGAATCAAGAAAAACTTGACTAGGATCTAGATGGCTAGATATTCGAAACTAAAACAGATCCGAATCATGAAGAAATTTGACTCAGCTCTAGGTGGTTCGATGTATTTTAATCTACACAACAAACATTATCTATTGCATAGGCAAGTTGCTATATTTGGAACAAGGAAAGCTTCCAAATGAATAACAAGACATTTGGTTGCAAGCTCAGGGACTAGTATGTATATGATAGACAAAGTATAAATTGAGGCGCTTACCTCGTCTTGTCACTTTCGAGGACAATCTTGGCAGCCATGTGCAAATGGCTGCTAATGTCGGATAAATGGAATGATTGGTTACTCGGATTGTCTTCGAGTTGATCAGCAGCGTTCCAGTTGTTGGCATAATCTACCAAGTATCCGAGGCTGTTTCCACTCTCAGTGCGTGTCAACACTTTACCTCTGGCCTGTTGCGTGACTGCTGTGGTCGCCAGACTCTTATGAAGCACAAGTCGCGTGTCGACAGCAATGGCAACCGCAGGCTTAGCTGTAGGGGCACCCTTGCGGAGCATATCAACAACACTAGGTTGAGAGGAACTTGATTGCCCCTTTTGAGATGGCAAGGTCTTAGCGGCGACAACTTTCTTGATTTTGGCGGGAACTTTGGCAGGAGCAACAACCTCGGAACTGGGAATAACATCCTTTGCAGCAGAAGGGGTAACAGTTTCTAAAGGAGCCGAGGCAGCAAAAACCTCGGCGGACGTCTGAGCAGAAGCTGGAACTGCGGTAGACAAAGGATCAATGGGAGTGACTTCGGGAATCTTGAGGGGAGCAGCCGAATCAGTTGGGTGATCTGGCATCGGGGTATCATCAGAAACAACGGGGGGAGCAATGGGCTCGTCTCGCTAAGGAGAGGCATTAACCGGCCCTGGAGGAGAATCATCACGAGGAGGACTGGGAACCCGGACACCTACTGGAGGCGATGGTGAAGGCGGCCGAGTAACATGAGATGTCATGCTCGGACCGCTAGGTTTGAAGGAAAGAGGAGCACTGCAAAGAAATGAAAATTAATTCGGAAATAATAAGAGAGAAACAAGAAATACGAGTGAAAATATAAAGGGAGACTTACCCAGTAACTCCGGGAATAACTTTGCACCTCGGAATATGCTGGGAGGACTTCTTAGTTCGTTTTTTGGGGGCAGCATCCGGAAGGATCCGTCGAAGCGGCGCGCTTCTTAGAAGCAACAGGGGCTTCTGAAGCGAGAGGTTCGACCTCGTGCACCTAGCCAGCCAGATTAGCTAGGAAAGAAGGAGCCAGAAATGCGTAAGAGATAGGCACTGCGGCAACAACCTCAAGAATTTGGATGTCATTCGAGTCACCTTCATCAGCTCGAGCCGAGGTTTTACTCCGGGGGCGAACAGGAGCAGCTTCCGGCTTAGGAATGAATTCCTCCGGATCAAGTTCTCCGTTGTCCGGAGTATTGCGGTCAGCGGTCCAGGGAAGAGCCAAAACCTCGGCATCTTCCGTGGTCTACTCTGCAAATCTCTGCAAGAAAATCGAACAACAGTTAGCGAAAGAATGAAGGAAGAATAATTCGGATGAAACTGCTCATGTTCAATTTACCTGAGGAGGAGGGTTCTCGCGAGAGAATGGCTTCATTCCCCACTTCCATTCCTCGGTCATCTCATTCTTGAAGATAGCCCGGACAGGTTTATAAATTTGGTAATCATCAAGCTCAACCGTAGAAACTCGATTGGGATCCAAAGGACCACCCATATAGCAAAGCTTGTGGGAGCAGAGTTGGAAGGGGAAGATTCGGCTGCTGATAAATGCGGTCATCAGGTCTTTGCCCTGAAGCCCAGCACGAGTCAACTCCTTAAGCCGAAGCTAGAATGCCTCGGCGAGAGCATTGGATTTCTTCGGATTGTAGAGCCAGTTCTTCTTTTAGGGAGGACCGATGAAGAAAGCAGGAAGTCGAATCTTATCCTCATCTCCGGTGTTCTTAACATAGAAAAATGATCTGTGTCATTTCTTGCACGATTCTAGACCCGCGACTCAGGGGAACACGGAGTTTTTGCTAGGTGTAATGGTGGCGGCCCCGCACTGGGTTAAAGATTTCTTGGAAGGATGAAGAGATTTATCTGGCACCACATTGGCTCGGATTTGAAAGAACTTCGACCATACATCAACCAAAGGACAAAGGATGAAGTATCCTTCAGAAGCTGAGATAAAGGCCGAGAGAGAGGCTACAGCATTAGCCGGTAGATGATGCGGCTGAAGGCCGAAGTAATCTAGAAAGTTCCTAGCAAATTCACTAAGTGGGAGGCCAAATCCTCTGGCGAAGTGCCACATGAAAACTACGTACTCGACATCAATAAGAACGGGGGTAGATTCTTTGCCGGGTAAGCGAAAATTTACCTCGACAGGAATTCGGCGGGTCTTTCGCAGCCACTCGATCTCTCGGCGAGTGACCGTAGACCCTTGCCATGAGCCTCGCTCTGGGCCCGCCATAAGCTCTTCTTACCCAACAACGACACCGCTGACGGAGATAGACATGGGCTTGTCATAGGAGTCGACGGAGGAGGAACTGGTGGCGGTGGAGAGGCCTCGAAACCCAAGGCCCCGTCACGATTGCGACAAACATGGCGACGGAGCAGAAAGAGAACTGCCATAGAAGATTGAGAAAAAAGAGAAACGCCTAGGGCTAGGACCTAGCAGCGGAGGCGCGTTGCGCAGCGGAGAACCCTAGCAGCAGTGAACCCAGAACGGGGGCACGACAGTGAGCTTGCCAGCGCAGAAGAGCGGCGGCGGGGTCATCAGGGAGAAAGAGCGGCGGCGCAGACGCTGGAGCGCGAGAACGGTAGTAGCGCTGGGAGGAAGAAGGGAGTGGGAAGGGGAAAAGTGAATCGACCTACCCCCACTCCCCT
This sequence comes from Avena sativa, assembly GCA_916181665.1. NCBI lineage: Eukaryota > Viridiplantae > Streptophyta > Magnoliopsida > Poales > Poaceae > Avena > Avena sativa. The sequence continues at coordinate 204,753,449 of OV702281.1, read as the reverse complement.
ACTTATAACCTCATAGGGTGAGCAGTAGTGGGATCATGGGTGTGCCGTGGTAACCGCAGGAACGCGTGTATCATGCATCCACGAACGAAGAGTGGAGCCACAGCAAGGGCCACACGGTGCGAGAGGAGATCAGGATGTGTGACCATTGTGTTTATCGAATCGTCACTGCGCCGACGCGACAGGCGCAGTAATCACTGTAGCATGTCAGCATACACTATAGCAGTACAAAAAACGAGACAATAGTAATGATTGGTACACGTAGGATGAGGCTTACTCAAGAAGCCAAGTGGATAACCCGGAAGAATGAGAATGACTCGGAACACGGCTCATACCTCAATAAGAGAGGATAAAAAAAGAAAGATAGATGAAAATGAGCGTCAGCTTAAAAATACGTAGAACAGGAAATAAGAAGGAATAAATGTCTGGAAACTGATGTGGCCTGGACGTAGTCTCTGCTAGGACCGCACCAGCTTCGGGGACTAATGTTGGGGGGATGACCCCAGGTAGGGTCGAGATAGTGGAAAGAAGGAAGGAACCTTTCTTACCATATGCCGAGTTATAAGCTGATTCGGCCGAGTTATGCAAGGCTCGGCCAAATAAGGCATTGCTTAGCCAAAATCGAATGATTAATACCTTACTCGGCCGACGTGTGGGCTAAGTCAGCCGAATAAGGTTGTTCAGCTCATATGCAGGTAAAGGTCGAGCTGAGTTATGCAAGGTGAGGCTGAGTAACAAGAAGCTTGCAGGAGAAGGAGAAGGATCCCAGAGTCAAACCCTAGCTACTAACTAGGAGGAATCTGCACAGAGCCAAGCACTAGAGACAAAGAGCAGAGCCGCAGAGGGGCAGACAAGCGTTACGGAGGTGACAGTGGGAAAGCCCGAGGCTCACATGTGGGGGTTCTGGGTCTTTGTCGTCGATAGAAGGGGAACACGGAAAGAGGTCCGCCAAGTTACCACTGTCCACGTCAGCCCTAGAAGGAACCAAGGGACCCCTTTATAAGGAGGGGCATGACTTCCTGTAGAAGGGATCGATTCATTTAACAATAGAGGGCTCGTGTTGTGATATTCTTCCTCCTCTCTCTGATACATCTCAAGGAGCACTTGTAACTTGGTCGAGGAGAAATGAAGATCTGTGTTATAGCTAGTTGTGTGTAGAAATCACTACATCTTCCCTCCCCAGATCCCACTAGCATCCATTGGCTGCATACTTTAGCATACCCATGGCATCTGCCGTGCCACCACCACGACAGGTTGGCCTTTAGTGACTTGGAGCTTCTAGAATGAATAATATTTAGAAGTGATCTGGTTAGGGGATGAGATAGTCACTTTAGTGCCTAGGGATCAGATCACAAATTATGGTATTTTCTTAGTATTTGTATTCTTGATTTAGCTTGATCATATAGGATGAGCTCCTAGGGTGGCTCATGCTACTTTCTATGAAAATCAAGTCAATCAGCAAATCGAAGCAATTCATCAAACAACAGATCAAGCCAATTCATCTTAACAACTTCTCAAACTGCTACTAAACTTACCATTAAGCCTAGCTTGGGGTAGATATGGTTTTTTGAAAAGGTTGTGTTTTGCAGTAAGATAAGAGTCTCTTGGTATTTCTACCAAGGGTAGAGTTCAAAAGCTTTTGTAAAAAGGGTTTTGGGAAACTAGAGGTAATGGTAGTTGAAGGTTCTGTCTTGAAAACATAAGGAAATTATATCATATAGATCTCCATAGTTTTATTAAATAGAATCTAAGAAATAATTGTTGTTAAAATTACATCTTGTCTCAAGTTTTTGACATGCCATAACATTTAAGAATATGTAAAATGAGCCAAGGCAGTTTTGTTAAAATAGCTTTTGTCAATTGGGGTTGAGGTAGGTAGTATATCATCTACTACATCATAGGATGCATAAGCACAAACAACATACATGCAACATTGCATCATTAATAAAAAGTTTTTGTTCAACTTGATTTTTGCATTCTGGACAACAACTCAGGGTAGCTGAAATTGGGATGTTAGACCTTTCCCCCTTAAAATAATCTCGTCCCGAGATTCAGGAGATATAGTGTTAGGGAATTTGAGTCTGGATATTACTATTCCTATCAAGCGTAATAACTTACGGACATTGTCTTAGAATCATGGTTTCTTTGTCGGCAAACTTGATCTTTATTCTTCTAGGATGCACGAGGAGTTGACCAGGCTTTAGATCTGGTACCGAAGGATGGACTTCTCTTCTTTTCAAATTCGATACCTAAAGGGCTGAGGCTATGCAATTTTATCCAATTGGAACTGCGTGAAGTACTCTTCTAGGATGGAGTCTTCAACTTGAGGTTTTCTTAATCAGAACCAATGGGGTTTTCCTTAGGTCTTATTGTAACCTGTTCAAGGACTAGGGTCAAAACATATAAGGGTTGCTTCTGGCAAAGGGTTACAATATTTTTGAGTAAAAGATGCAGTCTTTTCCCCTTAGGGTTAAACTAGGGTAGTTGAGGGATATTGAAGTCCTTTCTTATGGGGTTGATGATACGTCCAATTTGCATCACCATTATATATCATAATTTGCCTCTATTCATTGATATATTTCTTATTATGAGGTGTTACATATGTGTTGTCCTCTATTTTTGCATGTTGGATGATTCTTTGCGGATGAACTTCCAGAGTCAGGTTTCTGATGGAAAAGAGGTGTTTTGATGCAATTTCGCGAAGATCAGAAACATACCAGATTTTCTTTGGAAAATTATATTTTCCCAGAAGACGAAGGAAGCCAGAAGGGGAGGCGTAGCTGGGCCACAGGGGCCGACACCCCCCTAAGAGTAGGTCCCCCTTGGGAAGTTGTGGCCCACCTGGCCGGCCTCCGACTTCACCCTCTCATCTATATCTTCCTCTCGGAACCCTAACACCAGGGGCGACCACAGAAATACTTCCGCCGCCTCTGCGGGGCGGAAAACACCGAGAGAGAAAGAGCTCTCCGATAGATAGATTTCTGCCGGGGAAATCCCATCCCGGAGAGGGAAGATCGTCGCTATCAACACCATCATCAAGCTAGCCTTCATCGAGATGATCATCATCATCCACAGCATGATCTCCACCAGCACCATCATCACCACTCCATCCCGCTGTAACAATTGTGTTGAATACTTGCATAGTTCTTAGGGGAACTTTCAAAGTGTTGATTACTATTATAGTTGATGCTCGTGAGTGGAACCTTTGGATTATTGTTTATGTTCAGATTTTTATCCATCACCATATCATCTTTGATCTTGATCCATATGATGTCTTGTGAGTAGTTCGTTTAGTTCTTGAGGACATGGGAGAAGTCATGTTGTTAGTAGTGGATTTGTGTTGAGATATTATTCAATGGTTTAGTATTTAAGTTGTGGTGCTATTCTTCTAGTGGTGTCATGTGAACGTCGACTACATGATACTTCACCATTTATGGGCCTAGGGGAATGCATTCTGTATTTGGCTACTAATTGTGGGGTTGCCGGAGTGACATAAACCTGAACCCCCGTTAGGACACCATTGCATAAGGGAGTGTAGGATCTCATAGTTTAAGGCTGTGCTTACGTTTATATCTTAATTGCTTTCATGTAGTTGTGGATGCTTGTAGGGGGGTTTAATCACAAGTATGTATTAGTCCAAGTAAGGTCGATACATTAGCACAGATTCACCCACACAACACTTACAACACCAAAGAAGAGTTCTCAGATATTTCAAGCGAAAGCACTTGACAGAATTCCCATGTGTCCTTGAGAACGTTTAGTCCTTATAAGTATTCCCACCGGCTTGTCCTTTGCTAAGAAAGGATTGGGCCAGTTGCCGGGGAGTGAAGCGCTATTGAAGAGTGGAACTGGTAAAGGAAACTTCTACTCTGAGTATTGCTTTTTATTTCTGTTTGTTACTTTGTTTCCAATATGGATAACCCACTTGGTTTTCTGTTTGGGAAAACTACTAGCACTGTTAGGGTAGTAGATGAACCACCACCTGTCGATCGTGTTATGGATAATTATTATTTTGGGGATGGAATTGTCGATCCTGGGGATCATTTTATTTTTATCCATGAATTTTGTGGGTTGTTCAAGTGTGCAGGTATCACAAATGAACAATTGAAGAATAAGTTACTCTCTATATCCTTGAAAGGGAGAGCTGAAGAATGGTATAAGTTGCTGAAGAATGGACAATCCATGGAATGGGAGGAAATGGCATCTCTCTTTTATTCTAAATTCTATCCTCCAAGTGAGATTCATAAGGATAGAAATCTGATATATAACTTTTGGCTCGTGATGGAGAGAGTAGAGCTCAGGCTTGGGGGAGATTGAAGTTACTAATGCTTAAATGTCCTATTCATGAACTCCCTAACAATATTGTTATCAATAACTTTTATTCTAGGCTTTCTCTTCATGACAAAGATTTATTTGATGCTTCTTGTGCTGGATCATTCACACGCATGAAGGAATAAGCTAAATGGGATCTCCTAGACCGTATTCAGGAGAACACTGAAGCTTGGGAGAATGACAAATGAAGAAAGTCAGGTATAAACTATGATTATGAATGAATTAAATATTTTATGGGAACTGACGACTTTCGTGATATTATCAATGAGTTTGGTCTTGATTTCCAAAGTATTTCCAACTGTTTTAAGGCCTTTGCCTCTTACATAGAAATTCCGAAGAAGAAGTGGAATAAGTACCATGCTCCTTATAAAGAAGTTGTTAGTCATGTTCCTTTTAGAAGCACTGAAGTTTGTACTACTAATCATATTGTGCCTGAACCTTTTGTTGAGAAAATACCTTTCCCAGCTAAGGTAAAGGAGTATTCTATGATGATTAGTGCAAATAATAAAGGTACTAAGAAAACTATGGAGTGCGATGAGCAAATTAATATTGAGGCTATGGTAGCTATTGTGAAAGACCCGATCACTAGAAATATACATGATGAGCACATTGTCTTATGTGAAGACGCTTCTAATATTATCTCTCATGCAGTAAGGCTAGAAAAGTTAGTGTTCATGTTCTTTCTGTTAAAATTGGTGATCATTGCTACTATGGTTTATGTGATATTGGTGCTAGTTCTAGTGCTATTCCTTATGAGCTTTACAAGGAAATTATGCATGAGATTGGTCCCTATGAGATTGAGTACATTGACGTGGTTATACACCTTGCCAATAGAGAGACAGTCTGTCCCATTGGCATTGTAAGAGATGTGGAGGTTCTTTGTGGTAAGAATAAATATCCTGCTGATTTTCTAGTGCTTAATTCAGTAGCTAGCAAAACTTGCCCTATTATTTTTGGTGGACCTTTCTTGAACACTTGTGGAGATATTATAGATTATAAGAAGGATAAAGTTTTAACTAAGTTTGATGGAGATTCTTATGAGTTTAACTTTTCCAAATTTGCTAAAGCTCCTTGTGAAAATAGTTTGCCTAATAAAGATTTCAGGATGGAACAACTTGCATCTATTGATCCAGTTTATGACCTTGGACCTCTTTTTGGTCATTGTAAGTATGCTCATTCTAATGATAAAGTTGTTGCCAGTGACAGTTATATTGTTAACTTTATTCAAAGTGCTACTGAAAGTTGGAAACATGGTTTTATGCATCTCAATAATGTTAAGTTTCCCCGTTTTATGTTGAAAGCTTTGAAGTTGCATTTGTTTTGTCTCCCTATGCTAGTCGATTTTTGTTTCAACAATTTGTTTTCTCATGATACTCCCATTCATAGGAAGTGGGTTACACTCAAATGTGTTGGTTATTTGCTTCTTGATGTTCTCTTTCATTCAAGATATATATCTCCTATGTGAGCATCTTTGAAGATATCAAGCCTAACTTAAAGGCAATATAGAAGAGTACTTCTTGGGAGATAACCCAACAGTTTTTTCAAGTCTTGGAAGTTATTACCTCAGTAATAACCGCTCCTTATCCTTTTTGTTTTTTTTTGTGTCAAGTTCAACTACTTTTGAGAAGTAGAGGGAGCTCAGTACTTCGGATGGATCTGTATTTTTCTGTTCTTGTTCTCCAAGTTGTTACCCAACATTCATTAGTTTTTCACATTTTGATTTGAGCAACAAAAGGTTTTCGAAAAAATCAATCTTTACCTGCTGGTCTATGATTTATGTTATCATTTGCATTTGCCTCTTAAAGAAGACTTTGTTTTGATAGATTTCAGTTGAAGTGTGAACCAAAAGGTTTATTGTTTTTGCCTACACTAATGTTGCCATTGAGGTTTGTGTGAGACCTTGTAGGAAAGAAATTTCCAGGAGAAGGAGGAAAGGAGTTTGCAGAGTTCGTCTTTGAATAGGTAAAAGTGGTGAAAACAGAAGGTTCGTGAAAACCCAATATTTTTATACTTTTGATGTTTTTATTACATAAGGAAGGTTACGAGACAGGTTAGAGGAGGAAACGGAGGCCACGGTGGCAAAACCAACACCAGGCGCGGGCCCCAGCTGGCCGCGCCTGGAGGGGGTGCGAGACCCCCGTGATCCATCTCCGCCTCGTTTTCGTACCAATACCTTCCTTATGCCTTGAAACTTCATAATATATAACCCCCCGGATCCCCCGTAGTTCGTGCATCGTGTTCTCGTCGTGTTTTAGTTTCGATCTGTTTCTGTCAGGAAATCTTCTCAAGTTTAGAGCACCATGGTCTCCGCCAACGACAATGGCAAGAAGCCCGAGGGAGATGATCCTCAAAACCCCAAGGAGGAGGAGATTTTGGTAGGGGATAAAGAAGACATGGAGGAGGAAATCCTCTGGACACCCACGCTACCGTCGCAGACATTGGATTGGTGGCAAAACCTACCAAGTTTAGGTGGACATCACGGATGTCTACAGGAGGGAAACCTCCGCATCATATCCTCGCTCCATGGTCATCTCCTCCACGTACCAAGAATTACTTCCATACTCTTATACATGAGCATCAATACCAACAGGTGCCCAAAGGGAACTTGCCCTCGATTTGGGATATGCCTCGTTCTAACCATGCAGGGGAGGAACACACTAAGAAGGAAGAGTGGGGAAAGAATAGTAAGGACTGGGGCTCTCGGTCCGATATGATTATGAATCGCATTGAGAAAAATTCGAAGTTGATTTGTACTCTGACCTTTGAGATTGAGGATTTGAGGAAACTAATTGAAGAGCTTATCAAGAGAACACTGCTGCCACAGAAGGAGTAATTTGTCATCAGGTTTGACATCCCCTTAGCTTGTTCCAAGCTTGGGGGATTATCACGGTATCACATCATTATCTTTTCTCTTTTAACTTTTTAGAGGATTCATATCTTTGGTAGATAGTTATATTATAGGTTGTTTTGCATGTGGAAGTATCTCTCCTTTAGTTGATTATCTATGTATACCTTGGTGTGAGTGCCTTTATGGAATATTAATGAGAAGTTTCATCTTTTACTTTTTGCACTTCTTATTTTAGTTTGCAATCTCTATTATATGATTGATCTTGTTGATCAGTATTTGCATCACTTTGGGAGCATCAAGTAAATCTAAATTGGTTTTGGCAAACCGAGATCTGGTCAGTAGCAACAATTTTTGAGGTTTGAAAGGAAAAAAGGAAAAGCTTACAAGTATTTTGTATCATTTATTTCCTTTCTTGTTGGCTCATAAGCTTAGTTTCTTTATTTAAGATCTTTTGTGCCTTCAAGGAAGATTGCATGTTTGGATTTATGACTTGTAGGTTTGCTTGCTTCTTTCAACTCTTTTGCTTGCTACCCATCCTTGCTAGCCAAAAACCTGTTTTGAGAAGGCATAATTCTCATGCTTCCAATACCTTTGAGCCAAAACCTGTGCCATTTGTGTCCACCATATCTACCTATTAGCATTATTGCTATTCCAAGAAAATTCTCAAGCTTCATATATCTTTCGAATTAAAAATTATTTTGTTATGTGAAAACTAGTTAGTAAAGCTCTCACAAACTTGATGGCACACCTTATTTTATTGCCCCTAATAGACTTGAACCATTGTGTCATCAAAGTTGTATATGCTTGCATCTATACGTTGGGATCAACAGAACCATAGTGTCACGGGGAACACTTTCAACACTTATGGATACATATCCAGTTGATATCATGCTCTTTTGTTTGCGGATGTCGACGGTGTGAAATAAAACGGGAGCTTGTAAGTCCATGGAGTGATGTATGTGTGTTATAGAAACGCCTGGGCCGCTAGCCTAAGCCAGGCCTAATCATGGTGGAAACTTGCAGCATCACCATAATGAGCATTTTGTGAAGCATCCTCGATAAAAGGCTATGCACATAGTAAATAAAAAGATCGCTGAGATGCTCATTGTCTGCTTGCCTTGTCATTTTGGTTATGGGATAGCTTATGTACCATGTGCAAGGGGTACCCCGTTAGCGGTTCTTTATGATACACATGTACTTACAATGACAAGACCTTACTGGTGACTAAAGTTGAGTAGCATGAGGAGCAGCCCTCGTATTCAAGGGACATGAGATTTCCAACTTATATTTCGTCAAGCATATACTCCATCCTTGTTAACTTTAACCTTAATCATCCCAAGATGCCTATGATAGGGGCAATGAGGGCTCAAATCTAGTAACCACCATAATCTTTTGGAAGCTCTTTATGACTTGAAATTCCTACTTCCCTATATGAAGGGACCTTGCTCCTATTTCTAAGTTGAGTCAGTAAACCTACTTCCTCTCTATCTCCAGCAAGCATTTGAGTTGTTCTGTTGCAAGCATTCATATGGTGATTTATTCAATCATGTTCTTTATCTTCCTTGCTTGCACAAGACTCTTATCTATTGAGTATTACTTTGAAAGCCGTCATTGTGAAAAACCTTTTTTAGCAAAGAGTACTCTTGTTTTGAAGACTTCTACAAAAAGCTTTTTGTGAAACTGTCTGCCAGCTGTTCTCTGACCAAAGAGAAAGTTTGCCAATTCCAATTATGATTTATCTTTATTCGTCTCTATTGTGACTCATATACTTGTTGCTATCTAAGTTACATAATGGTGAGTTGCTTTCTTCTATGAGTTGTGTAATGGTAAGTGTGATGCTACTTATCCCCTCCTCTCTTGCTCTATCCCTCTCCCCCTGTCAGCTTGGCGAACCCTAGCCTTCGGGATCCGCCGTGTCCCGCCGTTCCCGAGATCCTCCTGTATAGCCGAGGCCACCAGCGATACCACCAGGTCGTCATCTTCCTCTCCATCAAGCCATGCAAGCAAGGACGCCCGCAATCGAGCCAATCGCGATATCCTTCCCAAGCTACGGCCACCGTCTCCGCCATCGAATCTGGGCACCCACTTAATGCCGACCCTCCTCGCTCTCGTGGTGAGCTCCTGCACCTCCCAGAGCCCTCAAACATGTCCCTCTTGCTCTCTACCGCGCCTGCGGCGAAGCTTGCCGTCTGCCGCCGTCGGACATTGTTGCAGCCGACGCTCCGATAACCAATAAATGGTGGCGCGACCACCGTTATCCTTCCCGTGCTCCACTTGTTCAAACGCGTGCAACCTCGCTTCCCTTCGAGCCCTCCATCGCCATCCCTTTGCCGTTATGTGGCTCACCGGCGTCGATGACGTCATGGTGATGTTACCCCAGCGTCAACGCGTGCGGTCTAACTCGGTCAAATCCATCCCGGGTCCCACCCTGCTCGTGTGGAAGCTGAGGTGGCCATGGGGCCCCGCTGTTAGCCTATGTGGCTAGGGTTGGCCCCGTTGTAAAGAATATTTGCCTTTAGGTTTAAATAATTTCATAAATTAATATAATCTTATAAAATCAATAACTTTTAATTTATAAGTTAGAAAAATGTTTTTAATATATCAAAGTGTTCAGAAAAATGATATCTATCTCATAGGATCATAATCATGTATTGATAAGAAACTTTCATTACAAGTATAATTAGAACAACAATATAACCCCTCTCATATGCCTTTGAGGATTTCCCGAATTAGGGTTTGTACCTCTTGGGACCCCGATTAAATTGACAATCATGGCTTAGGGGTTTATTTCAATGAAATTCAACTTGTCATATCATCATACTTGATTGAGCATTGCATCGATGACATGTGTTGATTGTTTCCCCTTCTTTCCGGTATTTGGATCTTTTCACATCCCAAGATTTTCCAAATCTTGTAATGTGAAAAATAAATAAACAAAATAAATTATTGTTGAAAAACAGGGTGAAAAGAAATGCAACTTTTGTTTCTAAATGGAAACTTAAAATCCCATCTTGAACAAACTTTAATTAAAGTTTGAATTCAACAAAATTCAAATCTAGAGAAATGCATCCCTCAATGAATGTATCTTGAAATTTAAACACTTGAGAAATAAATCCAAAACCCTAATGGAATAAAATCATTTCCAAGTATCTCCAAGCCTATGGATTTGATCCATATAAAATCTTGTCAACAAACATTTACAAATGATAAAGAATGACAAATAGAAATATTATAAAACCATATAAATTGGTTTCACTTAATTTGAAACCAAGGATAAAATCTTATGAATTTAATAAGATAAGGAATTGAATTCCCAAAGCTAATAAAGCTCTTAACTAAAATCCATAACAAATGGTGAGAAAATAATCCTAAAAGATATTTAAAAGGATAAACAAATATCAAATAAGATTTTACAAATTGGAATCACCAAGTTTGGATCTAAATAAAAAGATAAGGATTTTATAAGATGAAGAAAGAAATATTAAATAAGGAATTATTTAAAGACCAAATTAAACCATGGCCCAATCCATTAAGCAAATGTAATGAATACAATCCAAATCCAAATAAAATGAAGGGATAAAGAATTTCCAAATAAAATAAAATGGCATGAACCAAATTCTATTAGAATAAAGACAAATCTCTAATAAGAATAATTATATAATTCATGAGAAAACAGTATTTTGGAATTTACCCAAGTGAAATAAAAGTTGTTTAATTCAACTTAATTAAGATTAAAGAAATCTTCCAAATAAACTTTAGGGAATTAAAACTATATTTAATTCCATTGGAATTAAAATGAAAACCCAATTCAAATGATTTATGAATCATATTAAATACTTTCCAAATAATTCAAGATGAATTATTTGAACCCAAATAAACAAATAAAAACCTACTGAAAGGATTTGGAAAGTTTAAAGAATTTAAATGGTGTTTTAAAATATTATTAAATCTTATTTGATTTAAAACAAGGGCTTATTTGAATAATTAAAAGACCCCAAAAAGAATAAAGTTTTATTCAAAAATTGACTTCAAATTATGTTATTAATCAGTATTTAAACCTACTAAAATTTTGACAAAGGATTGAATTCAAATGAATGTTTGAATTGCTTATTCAAAATCAAAACAGAAAAATCAAATGAGAAAAGGAAAAACAAATAGAACAAAAAAAAATTGAAAAGGTGCAGCCCAGCCTAGCAAGCCCACTAAGCCCAGCCAGCCCACCTCTCCCTCTCACCGAGCGAACCGTTATTCACTCGCAAAAGAACCCGCATCGACACTGACGCGTAGACCCCACTCCCACACTCTCTCTCTCTCGCAGACAACCGGGTCCCACTCCCTAGCTTTCTTCCTCACCCGCCGCAACTTCTTCTCCCCTTACCTCGTCGGCTGTTTCCGCCGATGAATGCTCGCTTTAATTCGCGGCATTGATGCTGCCTTTACCCTCTGCGACCACGCTCGTTAAAGCGCCTCTCCCTCCTCTCCCTTTCCCCTCCGTCGCCTCACCCTAGCGTGCCCCCAGGCTGCCCAATTTCCCCTGCCCTACCCTCTGTTCCGACGCTCTCCGGCAGCGATTCCGGCAGCCCCTCGTCGCCCCTCTCCTCCTCGACCACACCAACATGCTCCCCAGACCCTGGCGCATCTCCCCGTAGCTCCATCTCGCCCCCGCGCGCCCCACACCCTCGACAACGAACAAGATCACCGCCGCCACCGTCTGCTTTCTTATCCGGTGACTCCTCTGGTAAGAACCTGACCGCCCCTCTCTTTCTCCTTCACGCACGCATCATCGCCATGTCCTTGCGCGTCTGACTGTGTTCTCCACTCATCCTAGCACGCTCTGTAGCCTCGCCCCCGTCGACATCTGACCGCACCCGACGCCAGGAGCATCTCCGACGAGCAATTGTCGACCACCTCGTGCGCCCCTTGACTGTCGAAGGCCACGTTAAGCATCAGTGCGTCAAGGCGATTCTGGTAAGCCATCCCCCTTGTCCTATTGCTTCCTATTTCACCGGCTCCGCCGCTAGCCGAGCATCGCCGCCGCTCACCGTCGCTCAGCACCGCCAGTTCTTGGTCGTTGTGTTGATAGCCGTTAGATGAAGATCGTAGGGATGTGATAGATCACTTAAACTGAACCGTTATGCTTGATCTGCACCGCTCGATCTGACTTAGATCCAACGCACCAGAGAGCGTGATCCAGACGAAAAGGTATGGGCGAATAGGAATAAGACACGTGGCTTGAGATCTGTTTTAAAAACAGAAACATGTATATTAGATGATCAATTTTGAAAAATCCATAACTTTCAAACCACACGTCCAAATTTTGCAAATTTTATATCAATGGATTCAGCAAGACAAGCCCTAGCCAACCACGCACTTTTTTTAGTAAAAAGCTTTTGTTAAATTGATTGTTTTTGCAGAAACTTGTGTATGCATGTTTAGGATATAAAAATTGTTCTAAAATGATTTTGAGGATAAAATCTTTGGCAAATGGTTTGTTTTGAACCTACTGACCCTAGAAATAAATTGGTAGTTTCAAAAATGTATTTGGTGAATCAAAAGAATGAATCTTGGATTTAAACCATTTCTAGACAAATAAAAATATGGTTTAATTATTAAAATTGGTTTTGGAAGAAAACCTTTGAGAAATGTTTTGGAAATAAACTCTCTGACCCTAAACACAAGGTTTTATGGTCTGAAAACATATTTTGTGAAACCTATAGAATGTTTCCTTATTAAAAGCATTTCTTCACCACATAAAATAATGATTTGGTTTAAAATGGTTTATGAAGTAAAACCTTTTTCAAATGATTTTGCCACCTTATAAAATGATCATTAGGTGTTTTCAAACGTTTATGACCCATTAGAAACCACTTCTCCAAATAAAACAATCTTTAGCATGCTTGCATGCATTGTTTTGTTATTATTATTTTATGTGATGAATTACTTGAATGGTAGATTGAAATATTGTTTGCTTGATTGAATTGTAGTGATTGAAGTGTGTGAACATTGAAAAGATCAAGCAGTGAACTTATACCCTCTACCAAAAAAAGGCAAGTGATGCTTCATACTTTTGTCCCATTATTTTCACTATGCATTAGTGATATTTCTAAGTAGGACTTGCATGAAATTTTGCTAAGTATAAACTATGCCATGGGAAATCCTAGTAGATGTAACCTTAGTAGAATTTCCTAAGTTAAGATTCCTACTACTATCATGCTTAGCTTAGCAATTAGAAAACAAGGGTGGAATATATACTCATACTATGGAAATATTTCTAAGTGTGTGGACTTGTGTTTTGTTTAATAAAACAACTAAGTGAATGAATCACCTGGGTGGAATGGAAGGAATGGTTTGTGTTGAGTGGTTCACAAGGCCCATTTCTATGGTTTACCTTGTGTATCTCACTTGTGGATGGCCACCCAGGAACAAAGAGATTTGAGATGTCAAATGTTGAGAAGCTTCAAGTGCAGCCACTTGGCATTATGGGCTCTGCCTGGATCATATAGGTTGCAAGAACTTAGCCAAATGGACAGTTGGTGGTAGGGGATGATAGGTTGGAACGCGTTCGTTCTGGTCTAAGGGAAGGCTTCTGAAAGATCTTGTCTTGGTGAAACCAAGTCTTGTGGGAAAAGTGCACCACCTCTGCAGAGTGTAAAATCTAAGTACTTATCCATGTCCCTGGCAAAGGACAATTTGCGCATCAAGACATGGAAGCTATCAAGAATCTCCTCATCCCAATTTCTAAGTTAAAAATCTTGTGGGTGAACAAGGGATTAAAGGATCACCAATTTCTATTGGGAGATGCCTTGGGAAAGATTTTGTCAAGCAAAAACTTAGTGTTTTCAAATGATAAGGAAAATATATTTGGAGCAATGCAAGCCTAAGCTCCACTTAGCCAAATGCATATAGATGATAGACTCCACTATACTACCATAGTATCACTTGCCAATACAATTCAAATGTATTGACCCTTGTGGCTGTAACTTGTTATGTTGCAGGTTTGTTTGATATTAGTGAAGTTTAATGATTAGGATTACAGGTCTACAACCAACATGTCTGCCTGTGGCACTTTGAAGATGAAGGACCCCATGCTTTTGTTATATTATGTTGCATTGTAATGAGATAGCCAAATGAGCTATGTAAGATGTAATGATTTATTTTATTCCTGGTTATAAAGTTGTATTATGACCTTTGTTTCTTGATATTACATCTTAATTGTGGATGCTAGCTATTGATCCAGGGACTAGCATTGTAAACACAGGGATCTCTACCTTGTTAAAGGTTGGGAACCTTACAGATGGTATCAGAGCATTGTGTTGCCTGTAGGATTTGTAACCCTAGGATTGGACAAAACCCCTTAGAAAAATAGGAGTTGTATTTGTTCCAAAACTTATTTACAAACAATCTTGTAAACTCTTCCTCAAATCAATTTGGTTTTGATTCTACATCTCTTCTATTTCAACTTGATGGATAAAGCCTACCCCATGGCCAAAGACTTCATCAGGTGCAAAGGACTTCATCAACTCTAATGACTTCAACATCTTCAACATTTTCACTTCAACCAAAGATATTACTAAGGACTACAAGTGTGACAAGAAATGTTGCTGGAGACTTGAAGACTAAGGAAACATAACCTAGAAGGAACCATGATCACCTTTGAAGTTTTGTGACTAAGATACAAGAAATTTTCCCAAGGAAACCATGATCTCATTCAAGAAGAATCTACCAAGAAGGATAGAATGATCTCAAGTGAACCATATAGATGGACCACCATATTAAGTTTAAGTCAAACCCACCAACTTATGTGGTGTAACAAAAATATTTTGGTTGCCTAAAAATGTGCTTGAACTTTGTTTTTTTAGTGGAATGTTTGTTTGTGATTGCTTGCACTTTGCTTGTGTAAATTGTGATGTGTGTGATTAGAATTATTCCCTTAGAACTTTTTTGCCTATTCTAATCCCAATCCAACCCAAACAGATGACTACTCCAAGAGATTCCAACTTCAAGGATGGTGACAACAACAACCAAGAGATCTACATGAGAGAACAACTACTAGCAAACCAAACCCAGTTGAACCAAGTGACAACTCAGTTTTTAGCCAACAATAATGGATTAGAGTCAACCATGCAAAGGTTTTTGGAAACTCAATCCCAATTGTTGCAAAGGATGGCTACTCAAATGATCAACATGGAAGACAACCTTTCCAAAGGAGTTTGTGACAACAAGGATGACAAAGATGATATTTTAGAAGGAACCCAAGCTTGCAATATTTGTGGAGACAAGGATCACACTTCCAAAGAGCATGAAGATCAATGCCCCAATTGTGAAGAGAAACATCCAGCTAACCAATGCCCCACAACCCAAGCTACTTGTTACTTGTGTGAGGGAAATAATCATGTCCCTATCCAATGCCCCATCCATTCCGTAGTTCAACAAAGGAAACAAGGTGGAGTGCAACAACTGATTGCAGACTACCATGAGAGAGCCAAGTCTACCAAGAAGGATGAAGACAAAGGAAAATCTCAGCTTGCACCTCCATGCAATATGACTCAATTTAAAGGACCAAAGAGGAGACATATGTATTATCCAAGGAATAAGAAAAGGTCAAGGAGACCAGGAAACATTCCTACCTTTGAGATAACATATGAACTACATGAACTAGAAGCACTCCTAGCTTTGGAGAAACCCAAGAAGAAGAAGGATAAAAGCCAAGTGCAATGTTACACTTGCAAAGAGATGGGACACTATGCCAATGAATGCCCAGAAAAGAAGAAGGATCAAGAAAACAAACAAAAGGCAATGATACCAAAGGAAAAGAAAGATATCAGCCAAGTGATGTGTTTCAAATACAAAGAACCAGGACATTATGCAAGCAATTGTCCAGAAAAGATGAAACACAAGATAAAGCCTATGAAGGATCTCAGCCTTGTCACATGTTTCTAGTGTGGAAATAAAGGACACTATGCAGATGTTTGCCCAGAGAGATTTCAACAAGATCCCAAGCAAGCCAAGATTGTAATTTAGTATGAATTTTTTTAAGGGTGGTAGTACCCTAGTTGCTTTGAGCCAACTTGTAACCCCTAGCCTCCCCAAATCTCGGGACGAGATTTATTTTAAGGGTGGTAGCCTGTCACATCCCAAGATTTTCCAAATCTTGTAATGTGAAAATAAATAAACAAAATAAATTATTGTTGAAAAACAGGGTGAAAAGAAATGGAACTTTTGTTTCTAAATGGAAACTTAAAATACCATCTTGAACAAACTTTAATTAAAGTTTGAATTCAACAAAATTCAAATCTAGAGAAATGCATCCCTCGATGAATGTATCTTGAAATTTAAACACTTGAGAAATAAATCCAAAACCCTAATGGAATAAAATAATTTCCAAGTATCTCCAAGCCTATGGATTTGATCCATATAAAATCTTGTCAACAAACATTTACAAATGATAAAGAATGACAAATAGAAATATTATAAAACCATATAAATTGGTTTCACTTAATTTGGAACCAAGGATAAAATCTTATGAATTTAATAAGATAAGGAATTGAATTCCCAAAGCTAATAAAGCTCTTAACTAAAATCCATACCAAATGGTGAGCAAATAATCCTAAAAGATATTTAAAAGGATAAACAAATATCAAATAAGATTTTACAAATTGGAATCACCAAGTTTGGATCTAAATAAAAAGATAAGGATTTTATAAGATGAAGAAAGAAATATTAAATAAGGAATTATTTAAAGACCAAATTAAACCATGGCCCAATCCATTAAGAAAATGGAATGAATACAATCCAAATCCAAATAAAATGAAAGGATAAAGAATTTCCAAATAAAATAAAATGGCATGAACCAAATTCTATTAGAATAAAAACAAATCTCTAATAAGAATAATTATATAATTCATGAGAAAACAGTATTTTGGAATTTACCCAAGTGAAATAAAAGTTGTTTAATTCAACTTAATTAAGATTAAAGAAATCTTCCAAATAAACTTTAGGGAATTAAAACTATATTTAATTCCATTGGAATTAAAATGAAAACCCAATTCAAATGATTTATGAATCATATTAAATACTTTCCAAATAATTCAAGATGAATTATTTGAACCCAAATAAACAAATAAAAACCTATTGAAAGGATTTGGAAAGTTTAAAGAATTTAAATGGTGTTTTAAAATATTATTAAATCTTATTTGATTTAAAACAAGGGCTTATTTGAATAATTAGAAGACCCCAAAAAGAATAAAGTTTTATTCAAAAATTGACTTCAGATTATGTTATTAATCAGTATTTAAACCTACTAAAATTTTGACAAAGGATTGAATTCAAATGAATGTTTGAATTGCTTATTTAAAATCAAAACAGAAAAATCAAATGAGAAAAGGAAAAACAAACAGAACAATTTTTTTTTGAAAAGGTGCAGGCCAGCCTAGCAAGCCCACTAAGCCCAGCCAGCCCACCTCTTCCTCTCACCGAGTGAACCGTTATTCACTCGCAAAAGAACCCGCAGCGACACTTATGCGTAGACCCCACTCCCACACTCTCTCTCTCGCAGACAACCGGGTCCCACTCCCTAGCTTTCTTCCTCACCCGCCGCGACTTCTTCTCCCCTCGCCTCGCCGGCTGTTTTCGCTGATGAATGCTCTCTTTAATTCGCGACATTGATGCTACCTTTACCCTCTGTGACCACGCTCGTTAAAGCACCTCTCCCTCCTCTCCCTTTCCCCTCCGTCGCCTCACCCTAGCGTGCCCCCAGGCTGCCCAATTTCCCCCTGCCCCACCCTCTGTTCTGACGCTCTCCTGCAGCGATTCCGGCATCCCCTCGTCGCCCCTCGCCTCCTCGACCACACTCACATGCTCCCCAGACCCTGGCGCATCTCCCCGTAGCTCCAGCTCGCCCCCGCGCGCCCCACAGCCTCGACAACGACCAAGATCACCGCCGCCACCGTCTGCTTTCTTCTCCGGTGACTCCTCTGGTAAGAACCTGACCGCCCCTCTCTTTCTCCTTCACGCACGCATCATCTCCACGTCCTTGCGCGTCTGACTGTGTCCTCCACTCATCCTAGCACGCTCTGTAGCCTCGCCCCCGTCGACGTCTGACCGCACCCGACGCCAGGAGCATCTCCGACGAGCAATTGTCGACCACCTCGTGCGCCCCTTGACTGTCAAAGGCCACGTTGAGCATCAGTGCGTCAAGGCGATTCTGGTAAGCCATCCCCCTTGTCCTCTTGCTTCCTATTTCACCGGCTCCGCCGCTAGCCGAGCATCGCCGCCGCTCACCGTCGCTCAGCACCGCCAGTTCCTGGTCGTTGTGTTAATAGCCGTTAGATGAAGATCGTAGGGATGTGATAGATCACTTAAACTGAACCGTTATGCTTGATCTGCACTGCTCGATCTGACTTAGATCCAACGCACCAGAGAGCGTGATCCAGACGAAACGGTATGGGCGAATAGGAATAAGACACGTGGCTTGAGATCTGTTTTAAAAACAGAAACATGTCTATTAGATGATCAATTTTGAAAAATCCATAACTTTCAAACCACACGTCCAAATTTTGAAAATTTTATATCAATGGATTAAGCAAGACAAGCCCTAGCCAACCACACACTTTTTTTTAGTAAAAAGCTTCTGTTAAACTGATTGTTTTTGCAGAAACTTGTGTATGCATGTTTAGGATATAAAAATTGTTCTAAAATGATTTTGAGGATAAAATCTTTGGCAAATGGTTTTTTTTGAACCTACTGACCCTAGAAATCAATTGGTAGTTTCAAAAATGTATTTGGTGAAGCAAAAGAATGAATCTTGGATTTAAACCATTTCTAGACAAATAAAAATATGGTTTAATTATTAAAAATGGTTTTGGAAGAAAATCTTTGAGAAATGTTTTGGAAATAAACTCTCTGACCCTAAACACAAGGTTTATGGTTTGAAAACATATTTTGTGAAACCTATACAATGTTGCCTTATTAAAAGCATTTCTTCACCACATAAAATAATGATTTGGTTTAAAAATGGTTTCTGAAGTAAAACCTTTTGCAAATGATTTTGCCACCTTATAAAATGATCATTAGGTGTTTTCAAATGTTTATGACCCATTAGAAACCACTTCTCCAAATAAAACAATCTTTAGCATGCTTGCATGCATTGTTTTTTTATTATTATTTTATGTGATGAATTACTTGAATGGTAGATTGAAATATTGTTTGCTTGATTGAATTGTAGTGATTGAAGTGTGTGAACATTGCAAAGATCAAGGAGTGAACTTATACCCTCTACCAAAAAAAGGCAAGTGATACTTCATACTTTTGTCCCATTATTTTCACTATGCATTAGTGATATTTCTAAGTAAGACTTGCATGAAATTTTGCTAAGTATAAACTATGCCATGGGAAATCCTAGTAGATGAAACCTTAGTAGAATTTCCTAAGTTAAGATTCCTACTACTATCATGCTTAGCTTAGCTAGTAGAAAACAAGGGTGGAATATATACTCATACTATGGAAATATTTCTAAGTCTGTGGACTTGTGTTTTGTTTAATAAAACAACTAAGTGAATGAATCACCTGGGTGGAATGGAAGGAATGGTTTGTGTTGAGTGGTTCACAAGGCCCATTTCTATGGTTTACCTTGTGTATCTCACTTTTGGATGGCCACCCAGGAACAAAGAGATTTGAGATGTCAAATATTGAGAAGCTTCAAGTGCAGCCACTTGGCATTATGGGCTCTGCCTAGATCATATAGGTTGCAAGAACTTAGCCAAATGGATAGTTGGTGGTAGGGGATGATAGGTTGGAACGCGTCCATTCTGGTCTAAGGGAAGGCTTCTGAAAGATGTTGTCTTGGTGAAACCAAGTCTTGTGGGGATAGTGCACCACCTCTCCAGAGTGTAAAATCTAAGTACTTATCCATGTCCCTGACAAAGGACAATTTTGAGCATCAAGACATGGAAGCTATCAAGAATCTCCTCATCCCAATTTCTAAGTTAAAAATCTTGTGGGTGAACAAGGGATTGAAGGATCACCAATTTCTATTGGGAGATGCCTTGGGAAAGATTTTGTCAAGCAAAAACTTAGTGTTTTCAAATGATAAGGAAAATCTATTTTGAGCAATGCAATCCTAAGCTCCACTTAGCCAAATGCATATAGATGATAGACTCAACTATACTACCATAGTATCACTTGCCAATAGAATTCAAATGTATTGACCCTTGTGGCTGTAACTTGTTATGTTGCAGGTTTGTTTGATATTAGTGAAGTTTAATGATTAGGATTACAAGTCTACAAACAACATGTCTGCCTGTGGCACTTTGAATATGAAGGACCCCATGCTTTTGTTATATTCTGCTGCATTGTAATGAGATAGCCAAATGAGCTATGTAAGATGTAATGATTTATTTTATTCCTGTTTATAAAGTTGTATTATGACCTTTGTTTCTTGATATTACATCTTAACTGTGGATGCTAGCTATTGATCCAGGGACTAACATTGTAAACACAGGTATCTCTACCTTGTTAAAGGTTGGGAACCTTACAGTTCTTCTCCGGTAGAATACAATATCGGAATCAAGATCGAGATCGAGGCCTAAAATCAACACCGTCGAAGATCGAAGACCAATACTTGACCAACTATAATAAAGTCAAGTACCAGATGTCCAAAGCTCTGCTTTTTGTGTATCAAATGGCAAAGCCAGGCGAAGCCGCACACATACATATGAATCCTATGCTTTCAGAGTATTTACATTCTCGCCATATGCATGTGATTCTAAAGTCTTGTAACACCTCAAAAATATTAAACAAGACTATCAAGTTCTAATCACCCAAGTTTAGGATTAACAAAAACTTTTATTATTAAAATTAATATGAATGCATGTGTGTGTGATTAATGCATGAATGATTGCATTTTCCATGTTTGATTGCTATGAATGATAAGGATTGGTTTAAAGATGAAAAAAATATCGTCTAGGTAAATTTCCAAACAAAACAAATCAAAAGGGAAGTTCAAATAAGAAGGCATATGATCAAATGGTCATTTTGACCAAAGTCAACCACTAGCCCACTTAGGGCATCTCTATTAAATGATTTCTAACAGAAACAAATCCAATTATTTTCACCCCTTTCTAGACCAAGTAACAATGAACCAAAGCAAACTCACAAACTTACATAAAATATTTTCAAATCCATTTGAGAGGCATTCAAAAATTGAATCCTTAACAGGTACTAAGATGGCCATTTCTCAAAAACCAACCAAACCAATTCCCCTTGGCAAACCCTAGCAACCATAGACTACCAAACTTATGACATGATCACTCACCAAAAATCATCCAAAAATTCAAATTTTGAATTCATGCGGCCATTAGATCGAACACGTGGCAAACACAGATCAACCTTGCCTAACTTCTACTGTGGTGAGAAGTAATTGATCAACCCTTTGTCCCCATTTCACTACCCTCAGCTAGCAACCCAGCTGACCAGCCCCCTTCCTCGCCGCTGCTATAGTACCATGCCGCTCGACGATCACTCGCCGGTCGATCATGGATCACTCGCAGGAGCCAGCCTCGCGCTCGTCCATGATGTCTAGGAGACATGCCACCGTCCACCGCCACCCCCTGTCCAACCCTCGTCCGCAGGCAAACCATGGACCACCAGAAAACCGTCGCGCCCACTTTCTCTATGCCATGCCGAGAGCATGCCAGAGCGCCGCAGCCGACACGTGCGCAAACGCCCACCTTGCCCTCACTGCGCGTAACTGCACTCAGCATGACCCTAGCTACCTCCCAGACATGCCCGTTCGCCAACGCTCGACCAGTAGCCCCTGTACGCCGTCTCGAACAATGTCGGTTCTGTGCAGAGCGCCGACCAGTCCCGACCATCCTCGACCGCCCCATGCTGAGCCATTAAATGTGCGACAACCGCCAGGAAACACCGCACCGTCCTACGCCCTCAGCCATGCCATTAGCCGCTTGTATCATCGTCACCGACGAGCCCGCACCACCCCGCTCGGTACCCATTGCCAGTGTATAAATACAGGCCCTCTCCTCCTCAATTCACCACACCGTCTCACTCCCCACTTCTCACAGAACCTCCCACACCTCTCCCCAAAGCAAGGCGAGCACTGCATCGTCGGAATTTGGCCGGAGCCCGCCGCTGCAGAGGAGAAGAGGAGCCGTCGATTGAATCCACCCCAGGAGCCGCCGCAACCACCGTTCGAACCGCCATCATCGACAATGTCGTTCGCCCCCATCGCCAACCCTAGCTGGAGCCCAGCTGAGCCATCGCGTACCCCAACCGTCGCCGTTGGGGTTCGGTCTCATCGGACCTGTGCGACAGAGATGACGAACGCTGGACGTTGATCTTAGTCTAATCTTAGGGCTGAGATTGAAACTTTACCATTTTGGTTACATGGAGCCGCTGACGCATGGGACCCCCTGTCAGCAGGCTACTGCGTCCACTCAGCGCAGTTGGGTCGGCCCATTTTTGTTCCCGTGCGTAGCCCAGTTATTCAAATAGTTATTTTCCATTTTTATTAAAACCAGATTCTGTGAATAGATTCAAAAATCAATTCATAGAGATTCACTAAACCAAATTGCATGATTCCAATTTTGTTAGAAAGTTATTCAAATTATCAATGCAAGCCCATTGGATTCAAACCATTTGAAATTATAGATCACGAATAGTAAAAATAACAAGACCGAGACTTTTACACATCCAAACATTTTTCAAAAATCAACCATAAATGATTTTGAGTTGATTCCAACTCTCAAAATTCACATTTGACAAGATCTATTTGAATATGTAAAAATATTTAGGTTTACATGCAGTGATCTTGGACTAGTACTAAACGAATGCTCTATAGGCATTTCTAGTCACTGTAATTGTATAAAATAGTAATTTTAAACTTTATAAAATATGACCACCACTTTAAATCATATCCCCAAGAATTAGAATACGTGGTGATGACATGTGTCAACATGATCCCATATTTCAATTGGAGAATATTAAATCTTAAGTACTTTCAATGAGTAGAAATTACTTTCCTAAAATAAAATAAATAAGACTGGGTCTTTATTTCAGGTAATGATTGTGATGATGCTAGATTATCTAGTGTGAACTTTTGTGTGCCAAATAGAGGTAGTTAAGTATTGTTTGGTGATTGTGTACCTCGTATTCATTTATAGACGCTAGTACCAACCCGGGCTATGAGGAGGAGGAGTACTACGAATAAGAAGAAGAAGAAAACTTCAACCACTACATCAATCAAGGCAAGCTAGAACTTTGCATGTTAACCATGCAAGCCTAATACTACAAGATAACCTATGCAAGATGCTTTAGGCATGCTTTGGTTTTGCAACATTGATTACACCAATACCGAGTTTTACTTGCAAGCTTTATTCTTTTATTTATTTTCCAAAGTTCTTTACCTTTACTTAGTGACTCATGAGTTTTGCAAAAATACAATAGATAGCATAAAGAGCATAAAACTAGGCCCAAGTAGTTAGAACTAGAAGTCATCAAAAGGCATAAAACTAGAGTTAGATAGTTACACTTGATTAGCACCCCTCATTAGTGAATACCCTCAACTTTAGTGGCTAGGGCTAAGCATAAAAGTTGATCACTTTAGATGGGAATACTTGGTGAAAATGATTATGAAAACCTTGGAATGAAGATTCATTCTATTGAAATGTTTTGACATGTGTTATGAACACAAGATAATTTGATGATGAAAATGTTGAGGCATGAGCCTTGACCCTTTATAAACACTAATGGTTCGGTTCAGATGCGATACCATTCCAATTTTACCATCCAAACACAATACCTGAATTGGGTAAGGCTTGACTTGAAGTTTATATGTCTTAACATGGGTTCCCTTGCGGAAGAGGTTGAGATGAGGCTACCTCGTAATGACTGTCCACCTGTGCAGTACCCAAGATGATAGATGGTCATGGTTGGGAGGCCAAACTCATAGGGGATGTGCCTATACTAGGGTGTGTAATTGAAAAGTTAGGATTGATTAACCGCATACTAAGTATGATGATTCAGGGTTGTCCCTGACGGATGTATCGAATGTTGTGGTGAAATTATACCACCTCTGCAGAGTGTCAAACTATTCGAATAGCCGCGTGCGCTATGGAACCCCAGATTTACTGTCCGAGAATACCTATTATGAATACAATTCACGTTCCCATGATTAGTGAGCCATGATCATAACCGGGGTGTTGGCTGGACAGTCGACCTTGGAGTGGAGGACTTTCCTGAAGTACCTTCTGATTCTGGAGAATTGTTGATTGTCGTCCTTCTTGCAGGGTTTATGGTTCAGATTTGGAGGGGTGGTCATCACTTAACGCTAACTAGCATTCGACTCCAGGGGTCTATCGGTTTTTGGGCGGGAAAGACGCAGTCTTTCCCCCTTAGAGCGACACCATGGGTTTTTTGGGTGGAGTCGCCAACTTTCTTGATTACAGTCTTATGTTGATGCTGGGGGTTGGCGCTGCAGTAGTGTAACACCCTCAAAATCGGCCCTATGCAAGTTTCAGCGATTCCCGCCAAATCCGCATAGAAACGATTCAAAGGTGCCCACCAGGCACTTTCGTGCGGGTGGAAAACGAAGTAATACCATTACACAATAGTCCATGATGGGACCCACGGAACAGATATATACAACAATGACTCAAAGAGTCAAGAATACAGATATACAATACAAAGATCCAAATCACCTTTAAAACGATACAGCGTCCAAGTACGGACAATATGCAAATTAAGCTAAGAGCCCTAAAGAATAACCAATGGCGTCCATAACCCAGCCCAGGCCAAGCCGGAAGGGTAACCCTGCTAACGACGTCGATCTCAAAACCTGCTTAACAAAAGGGGTGCCGACAAAGGGCGAAGGAAAAAGAGAGCGGTCAGTACTGAGGCCAGTACACGGCGAGACTAGAATTCGGCGGTCCTCGCCTACATAGGTATGGTGGACTGAAGCGGCAGCGCAGCATGCACTAAACAACCTATAGAGACTCAATACAACTGGCGGCTATCAGATAGGGATAAGAAAGACCTATTCGGAGCCAACCTAAAACTATCACCAAGCATACCCATCCTGGTATTTCCCCACGAGACCAAACGAGGAAGTCAACCGAGGAACTCACACAGTTGGAGGTTTTATTCATTTCATTATAGTTGCGGCAATTACTAGTCAGATATAGATACATGAGTCATCCTGATATAATAAGCAGTGGGCAGTTTTAGTTAACCATTATGTTGTAGTTGTGGTACTTACTAGTCAGATACATATAGCATGAGACATCCCAAAACCCAGCAGTTGTTGGTACTTTTATTTAGCCATTCCGTTGTAGTTGCAATACTTACTAGTCAGATACAATGGTAACAGGTGACAATCCAAACCAGCAATTGTTGGCACTTTTATTTAGCCATTCCATTATAGTGAAGCTGATTACTAGTCATTATAAAGTCAAATTTATAGCACTACTTTAGTTATAGTTGTCTATGATCGAGATACTGTGCTCCAAGTCGTCCATAACCGCGGACACGGCTTTCAGAAAGTTTTACCCTGCAGGGGGGCACAAATAGCAACACACGCACGGACAAGCTCGAGAAAAACCAAATGAAAACCCAACGAGGTATCACGACAGAACATTCGCAAGATTCATATTTCATTTCAGGGGGCCACCCCACCAAGCTACCTGTGACGAAGTTGGCCGGCTTCGAGACGAAACTAGAGGTTTGTGCCAATGGCTGTAAACGACTGAGAACCCGAAAGTGTGACTGGGCTTATCGATACCGCGAAAACATTCCACATTTGTTCCTAAACAGTACAGGCACTCCACGCGCAATCGTAAATAAAGTAGTAAAGCATGGCATAAGTACATGATAGTAATAAAGCCCAAAACTACTTGTGGCCCCAAGGAATTAAATATGATTCAAGCTAGGATTAGGGGGATTCATGGTCCCACATGTGGATAGTGCCAATATTCAAAGAACAGGTATCAAGTACTCGGGGTCCTACGGGACGCAAGTGGACGGTTAAAAACCAAATAACATCTATTGCCCACCTGTGCCTCTGCATTATTTACCTACTTCAAATTTAGTTATTAAATAGTAATTAAATCCATTATCATCTCCAACATTAAATATGTGGCATTACTCCAACAATTGTGAAAGATCGACGGCGCGACTCATCACCTACGCAAGCAACTACGACTCGCAAGGCCTACTACCTACCAAACAACAGGTAATAGGATGTGTCCATGGCAATATAAGGGCTGTAGGGAAGTACAACGGGGTACGGAATCGATAGCATCGCAACACAGATAGCAATAGATCAACAGGAGGAAGTAAAGACTAGAAATGTAAAATAGGTAGAAAGGGGGGGAATGCTCGCCTGCAAATATCGCCGAAGGTTCATCCGAAGATCAGACGTCACTCGCATCAACACATCATCCTAATCCGTGAAGAATCAAAGCACTAGAAGAAACACCGGATACACAATTTAATACTACGACAGAAGATCGGGCATGATGCATATATCATGCATGACATGGCAAAGGTGTGATGCAATTAGGCAATATTAAGAAGAACCGGGGTCCCGACAATTAATTAGGTGGATCAAGTTGTTTAGCTACCCCACAATTTAAATGTTGTCTTAACAAGTCAAAACATAGCATCGGTTCGCACACAAATTTAAATGGGGCCAATATAAGGCTAGATTTGTCTGCATATGGTCTCCATATTGTGTCAAGAAATACCCCAAACTACATAATATGCATGCAAGCATGATTAATTTAATGCGACAAAATAATTTGAAAAAAAGAGATAGCTTCGGTGTCTCACGGCTTGGATCGGAGAGGTAGAGAGACAGTCTTCAATTGTAGTTAAAGTAGTGGAACTAGTCACTGGCGTCAAATAGTGGACGTCGGGACGAATATATTGTTGGAATGGTGGTGGTGGTGAATGATGAATTCCAGGGTGGCTTGACGAATCAAAGTAAAACATGGTAAGGTGAGAGAACCATGGAGCCACAATGGATAAAAAGGTCGAAAGAAAGTATTACTGATGCCAAAACTCTTGAGAGCATTTCGGCGAACACTTGGTATGCGGTAAAAAAACAGAGAGTTGTTGGATTGCACTGCTACTGGTGATGATCTACCTCCCGGCTCTGACCTGCACACGGAACAAGAGACGGCATGGGTTGATCGACTACCATGGGAAACTCCAGGCATATCATTGCTGTCAACTGCAGGGCGAAGGAAAAAATTTAGAAAGATCGGTACTGCAGCCCCAAAACAGAACCGTCGACACGCTGCAGTGTGTCGCGAGCGCGCGGCGCTAGGTGATGACTGGGTTGCAGATGATGGAAGGGAGTGGCTTGGAGCCTTGGACAGGGATCCGCACGCGGGCCGAGGGAAGGTGTACAGGAGCGGCTGATCTACTGCGGTTGAATGAACACGGTGGAGCATGACCCAGCGGTGGAGCGCACAGCGGCGAGTCAGGCAGCTGCAAATCACTCACGCGTGGAATAAGCTGGCTTCTCTTGCTAGCACGCATGTGGGTCAAAACAAGGATAGACGTGAATTGATTTCTGCAGTTGGGTGATGCGGATCGAGGCTACCTGGTCGCCCTCCTGCTTGGCGTGGATCAAAGAGAGCAAGCAGCAGCGATGTGGATTGGTGTGTGTTAGGACTAAACAATATAAGGTCTTGGAGTATCCAAAGCAAGAAATCACCAGCGCACTGACTGGAACAAAGCCACACCGGCGACAAGAAATTGGAGAAGAAGGGTGGAAAAAGGAGGGGAATTTAGATTTAGGAATTTAGCTCAGATTTGGGGCTAGGGTTTGGGCAGAAGAAAGAACTAGATTGGAATATTTATATAGTCTAAAGTATATTAGATGGGGCTAGTTTTGGGCCAACACTTTAGACGAGGTTTTTGTCTTTTTTTTATAAGAAACAAATAACAAAATCTTTTGTGGCCACGTAACGAGCTAGAAACATATTATATATTTTATTTAAAATAAGAGAAAGGATGGGGCTTTATATATATTGAATCGTACAAATAAAATACGGTGTTTAATAAAAAATATTTTTGAGCTTAGAAAAATGTAAGGAAAATATGCATGATGGTGTTATGATGATGCGAAAATTAAAACAACAGGCAATATGCTAGTAGTGGTTTTTCCGGGATGCTACAATTCGACACCACTAATAATGGATCTCGCCCTCGAGATCCGCATCATGGTATGGGGAGGAAGGCCGACGTCTGAATCTTCTCGCCTCGTGCAGATCTTCGCGACACCACTAACAATGGTTCTTTCTCCATCTTGAAATCGGCGACACCACCAACAAGAGGTTGTTGTTCATGTTCGTCGAGGGAACGCTCCGAATAAACAATAAACGAAGTTAAACGTAT
This sequence comes from Avena sativa, assembly GCA_916181665.1. Classification (NCBI taxonomy): domain Eukaryota; kingdom Viridiplantae; phylum Streptophyta; class Magnoliopsida; order Poales; family Poaceae; genus Avena; species Avena sativa. Next base: position 204,724,858 of record OV702281.1, on the reverse strand, counting down.
TTCCACCTCTAACTTCCAAGGAAGGAGTAAGAATTGCATCTATCCACCATTCAATGTACAAAAGTGAATGATAAGAGTAGTGGTATGGTCGCGACTGCATCCCGCACTCAAAGCATTACTCTTTACATGAATAGAAGACTTATGCAACCAACTCTCGGGATTCAGACTGAAGGTCTCGATAAACGAGGTTCGGAAGCAAAGAAGTGCGGTAGAGTCTTTATCGGATCTGATGGATATGAGGTTGTCGCATTGAAAACACCAGAAGATACAAAGAAATTTTTTAGTGAATTTTTGGTCCACTGAAGGTACACAGAGGGAGATTCCTCAGATGGCATGAAGACAAAATGTCGAAGCACCGTTACAAGAGGAAGCAAAACCCTGAAAGTATGACAGAAACCCAACCACGAGAATTCCTGGACTCGAAGAAAAGATAAGGGTTAGATTCAAAACATGCAAAGGTAAGAGGATAATAGCAGAGGGATAAGGAGTAAAAACAGACCTAATCAGATCTATCCAACCGATGTTCCAAAATAGTTTTGACACTCTACAACGTACGTTAGCTAGGTTATCCTACAGACTGGACCAGTGGGGTATCGTAACTGCTGCGCTCTGATACCACTCTGTAACACCCTCAGAATCGGCCCTATGCAGGTTTCAGTCGTTCCCGCCAAACCCGCATATAAACGATTCAAAGGTGCCCACCAGGCACTTTCGTGCGGGTGTAAAACGAAGTAATACCATTACACAATAGTCCACGATGGGACCCATAAAACAGATATATACAATAATGACTCAAAGAGTCAAGAATACAGATATACAATACAAAGATCCAAATCACCTTTAAAACGATACAGCGTCCAAGTACGGACAAGATGCAAATTGAGCTAAGAGCCCTAAAGAATAACCAATGGCGTCCATAACCCAGCCCAGGCCAAGACGGAAGGGTAACCCTGCTAACGACGTCGATCTCAAAACCTGCTTAACAAATGGGGTGCCGACAAAGGGCGAAGGAAAAAGAGAGCGGTCAGTACTGAGGCCAGTACACGGCGAGACTAGAATTCGGCGGTCCTCGCCTATATAGGTATGGTGGACTGAAGCGGCAGCGCAGCATGCACTAAACAACCTATAGAGACTCAATACAACTGGCGGCTATCAGATAGGGATAAGAAAGACCTATTCGGAGCCAACCTAAAACTATCACCAAGCATACCCATCCTGGTATTTCCCCACGAGACCAAACGAGGAAGTCAACCGAGGAACTCACACAGTTGGAAGTTTTATTCATTTTATTATAGTTGCGGCAATTACTAGTCAGATATAGCTACATGAGTCATCCTGATATAATAAGCAGTGGGCAGTTTTAGTTAACCATTCTGTTGTAGTTGTGGTACTTACTAGTCAGATACATATAGCATGAGACATCCCAAAACCCAGCAGTTGTTGGTACTTTTATTTAGCCATTCCGTTGTAGTTGCAATACTTACTAGTCAGATACAATGGTAACAGGTGACAATCCAAACCAGCAATTGTTGGCACTTTTATTTAGCCATTCCATTATAGTGAAGCTGATTACTAGTCATTATAAAGTCAAATTTATAGCACTACTTTAGTTATAGTTGTCTATGATCGAGATACTGTGCTCCAGGTCGTCCATAACCGCGGACACGGCTTTCAGAAAGTTTTACCCTGCAGGGGGGAACAAATAGCAACACACGCACGAACAAGCTCGAGAAAAACCAAATGAAAACCCAACGAGGCGTCACGACAGAACATTCGCAAGATTCATATTTCATTTCAGGGGGCCACCCCACCAAGCTACCTGCGACGAAGTTGGCCGGCTTCGAGATGGACCCAGAGGTTTCTGCCAATGGCTGTAAACGACTGAGAACCCGAAAGTGTGACTGGGCTTGTCGATACCGTGAAAACATTCCACATTTGTTCCTAAACAGTACAGGCACTCCACGCGCAATCGTAAATAAAGCAGTAAAGCATGGCATAAGTACATGATAGTAATAAACCCCCAAACTACTTGTGGCCCCAAGGAATTAAATATGACTCAAGCTAGGGTTAGGGGGATTCATGGTCCCACATGTGGATAGTGCGAATATTCAAAGAACAGGTATCAAGTACTCGGGGTCCTACTGGACGCAAGTGGACGGTTAAAAACCAAATAACATCTATTGCCCACCTATGCCTCTGCATTATTTACCTACTTCAATTTTAGTTATTAAATAGTAATTAAAGACATTATCATCTCCAACATTAAATATGCGGCATAACTCCAACAATTGTGAAAGATCGACGGCGCGACACATTACCTACGCAAGCAACTACGACTCGCAAGGCCTACTACCTACCAAACAACAGGTAATAGGATGTGTCCATGACAATATAAGGGCTGTAGGGAAGTACAAGGGGGTACGGAATCTATAGCATCGCAATAGCAATAGATCAACAGGAGGAAGTAAAGACTAGAAATGTAAAATAGGTAGAAAGGGGGACAATGCTCGCCTGCAAATATCGCCGAAGGTTCATCCGAAGATCAGACGTCACTCGCATCAACACATCGTCCTAATCCGTGAAGAATCAAAGCACTAGAAGAAACACCGGATACACAATTTAATACTACGACAGAAGATCGGGCATGATGCATATATCATGCATGACATGGCAAAGGTGTGATGCAATTAGGCAATATTAAGAAGAACCGGGGTCCGACAATTAATTAGGTGGATCAAGTTGTTTAGCTACCCCACAATTTAAATATTGTCTTAACAAGTCAAAACATGGCATCGGTTCGCACACAAATTTAAATAGGGCCAATATAAGGCTAGATTTGTCTGCATATGGTCTCCATATTGTGTCAAAAAATACCCCAAACTACATAATATGTATGCAAGCATGATTAATTTAATGCGACAAAATAATTTGAAAAAAAAGAGATAGCTTCGGTGTCTCACGGCTTGGATCGGAGAGGTAGAGAGACAGTCTTCAATTGTAGTTAAAGTAGTGGAACTAGTCACTGGCGTCAAATAGTGGACGTCGGGACGAATATATTGTTGGAATTGTGGTGGTGGTGAATGATGAATTCCAGGGTGGCTTGACGAATCAAAGTAAAACATGGTAAGGTGAGAGAACCATGAAGCCACAATGGATAAAAAGGTCGAAAGAAAGTATTACTGATGCCAAAACTCTTGAGGGCATTTCGGCGAACACTTGGTATGCGGTAAAAAAACAGAGAGTTGTTGGATTGCACTGCTACTGGTGAAGATCTACCTCCCGGCTCTGACCTGCACACGGAACAAGAGACGGCATGGGTTGATCGACTACCATGGGAAACTGCAGGCATATCATTGCTGTCAACTGCAGGGCGAAGGAAAATTTTTAGAAAGATCGGTACTCCAGCCCCAAAACAGAACCGACGACACGCTGCAGTGTGTCGCGAGCGCGCGGCGCTAGGTGATGACTGGGTTGCAGATGATGGAAGGGAGTGGTTTGGAGCCTTGGACAGGGATCCGCACGCGGGCCGAGGGAAGGTGTACAGGAGCGGCTGATCTACTGCGGTTGAATGAACACGGTGGAGCATGACCCAGCGGTGGAGCGCACAACGGCGAGTCAGGCAGCTGCAAATCACTCACGCGTGGAATAAGCTGGCTTCTCTTGCTAGCACGCATGTGGATCAAAACAAGGATAGACGTGAATTGATTTCTGCAGGTGGGTGATGCGGATCGAGGCTACCTGGTCGCCCTCCTGCTTCGTGTGGATCAAAGAGAGCAAGCAGCAGCGATGTGGATTGGTGTGTGTTAGGACTAAACAATATAAGGTCTTGGCAAGTATCCAAAGCAAGAAATCACCAGCGCACTGACTGGAACAAAGCCACACCGGCGACAAGAAATTGGAGAAGAAGGGTGGCAAATGGAGGGGAATTTAGATTTAGGAATTTAGCTCAGATTTGGGGCTAGGATTTGGGCAGAAGAAAGAACTAGATTGGAATATTTATATAGTTCAAAGTATATTAGATGGGGCTAGTTTTGGGCCAACACTTTAGACGAGCTTTTTGTCTTTTTTTTATAAGAAACAAATAACAAAATCTTTTGTGGCCACGTAACGAGCTAGAAACATATTATATATTTTATTTAAAATAAGAGAAAGGATGGGGCTTTATATATATTGAATCGTACAAATAAAATACGGTGTTTAATAAAAAATATTTTTGAGCTTAGAAAAATGTAAGGAAAATATGCATGATGGTGTTATGATGATGCGAAAATTAAAACAATAGGCAATATGCTAGTAGTGGTTTTTCTGGGGTGCTACAATTCGACACCACTAACAATGGATCTCGCCCTCAAGATCCGCATCATGGTATGGGGAGGAAGGCCGACGTCTGAATCTTCTCGCCTCGTGCAGATCTTCGCGACACCACTAACAATGGTTCTTTCTCCATCTTGAAATCGGCGACACCACCAACAAGAGGTTGTTGTTCATGTTCGTCGAGGGAACGCTCCGAATAAACAATAGACGAAGTTAAACGTATTTCCACTTCTAACTTCCATGGAAGGAGTAAGAATTGCATCTATCCACCATTCAATGTACAAAAGTGAATGATAAGAGTAGGGGTATGGTCGCGACTGCATCCCGCACTCAAAATTACTCTTTACATGAATAGAAGACTTATGCAACCAACTCTCGGGATTCAGACTGAAGGTCTCGACAAACGACGTTCGGAAGCAAAGAAGTATGGTAGAGTCTTTATCGGATCTGATGGATATGAGGTTGTCGCATTGAAAAACACCAGAAGATACAAAGAAATTTTTTAGTGAATTTTTGGTCCACTGAAGGTACACAGAGGGAGATTCCTCAGATGGCATGAAGACAAAATGTCGAAGCACCGTTACAAGAGGAAGCAAAACCCTGAAGGTATGACAGAAACCCAACCACGAGAATTCCTGGACTCGAAGAAAAGATAAGGGGTAGATTCAAAACATGCAAATGTAAGAGGAGAATAGCAGAGGGATAAGGAGTAAAAACAGATCTAATCAGATCTATCCAACCGATTTTCCAAAATAGTTTTGACACTCTACAACGTACGTTAGCTAGGTTATCCTACAGACTGGACCAGTGGGGTATCGTAACTGCTGCGCTCTGATACCACTCTGTAACACCCTCAGAATCGGCCCTATGCAGGTTTCAGCGGTTCCCGCCAAACCCGCATATAAACGATTCAAAGGTGCCCACCAGGCACTTTCGTGCGGGTGGAAAACGAAGTAATACCATTACACAATAGTCCACGATGGGACCCACAAAACAGATATATACAACAATGACTCAAAGAGTCAAGAATACAGATATACAATACAAAGATCCAAATCACCTTTAAAACGATACAGCGTCCAAGTACGGACAAGATGCAAATTGAGCTAAGAGCCCTAAAGAATAATCAATGGCGTCCATAACCCAGCCCAGGCCAAGACGGAAGGGTAACCCTGCTAACGACGTCGATCTCAAAACCTGCTTAACAAATGGGGTGCCGATAAAGGGCGAAGGAAAAAGAGAGCGGTCAGTACTGAGGCCAGTACACAGAGAGACTAGAATTCGGCGGTCCTCACCTATATAGGTATGGTGGACTGAAGCGGCAGCACAGCATGCACTAAGCAACCTATAGAGACTCAATACAACTGGCGGCTATCAGATAGGGATAAGAAAGACCTATTCGGAGCCAACCTAAAACTATCACCAAGCATACCCATCCTAGTATTTCCCCACGAGACCAAACGAGGAAGTCAACCGAGGAACTCACACAGTTGGAAGTTTTATTCATTTCATTATAGTTGCGGCAATTACTAGTCAGATATAGCTACATGAGTCATCCTGATATAATAAGCAGTGGGCAGTTTTAGTTAACCATTCTGTTGTAGTTGTGGTACTTACTAGTCAGATACATATAGCATGAGACATCCCAAAACCCAGCAGTTGTTGGTACTTTTATTTAGCCATTCCGTTGTAGTTGCAATACTTACTAGTCAGATACAATGGTAACAGGTGACAATCCAAACCAGCAATTGTTGGCACTTTTATTTAGCCATTCTATTATAGTGAAGCTGATTACTAGTCATTATAAAGTCAAATTTATAGCACTACTTTAGTTATAGTTGTCTATGATCGAGATATTGTGCTCCAGGTCGACCATAACCGCGGACACGGCTTTCAGAAAGTTTTACCCTGCAGGGGGGCACAAATAGCAACACACGCACGAACAAGCTCGAGAAAAACCAAATGAAAACCCAACGAGGCGTCACGACAGAACATTCGCAAGATTCATATTTCATTTCAGGGGGCCACCCCACCAAGCTACCTGCGACGAAGTTGGCCAGCTTCGAGACGGACCCAGAGGTTTGTGCCAATGGCTGTAAACGACTGAGAACCCGAAAGTGTGACTGGGCTTGTCGATACCGTGAAAACATTCCACATTTGTTCCTAAACAGTACAGGCACTCCACGCGCAATCATAAATAAAGCAGTAAATCATGGCATAAGTACATGATAGTAATAAAGCCCCAAACTACTTGTGGCCCCAAGGAATTAAATATGACTCAAGCTAGGGTTAGGGGGATTCATGGTCCCACATGTGGATAGTGCGAATATTCAAAGAACAGGTATCAAGTACTCGGGGTCCTACTGGACGCAAGTGGACGGTTAAAAACCAAATAACATCTATTGCCCACATGTGCCTCTGCATTATTTACCTACTTCAATTTTAGTTATTAAATAGTAATTAAAGCCATTATCATCTCCAACATTAAATATGCGGCATTACTCCAACAATTGTGAAAGATCGACGGCGCGACACATCACCTACGCAAGCAACTACGACTCGCAAGGCCTACTACCTACCAAACAACAGGTAATAGGATGTGTCCATGGCAATATAAGGGCTGTAGGGAAGTACAACGGGGTACGGAATCTATAGCATCGCAACACAGATAGGAATAGATCAATAGGAGGAAGTAAAGACTAGAAATGTAAAATAGGTAGAAAGGGGGAGAATGCTCGCCTGCAAATATCGCCGAAGGTTCATCCGAAGATCAGACGTCACTCGCATCAACACATCGTCCTAATCCGTGAAGAATCAAAGCACTAGAAGAAACACCGGATACACAATTTAATACTACGACAGAAGATCGGGCATGATGCATATATCATGCATGACATGGCAAAGGTGCGATGCAATTAGGCAATATTAAGCGGAACCGGGGTCCCGACAATTAATTAGGTGGATCAAGTTGTTTAGCTACCCCACAATTTAAATGTTGTCTTAACAAGTCAAAACATGGCATCGGTTCGCACACAAATTTAAATGGGGCCAATATAAGGCTAGATTTGTCTGCATATGGTCTCCATATTGTGTCAAGAAATACCCCAACCTACATAATATGTATGCAAGCATGATTAATTTAATGCGAAAAAATAATTTGAAAAAAAAGAGGTAGCTTCGGTGTCTCACGGCTTGGATCAGAGAGGTAGAGAGACAGTCTTCAATTGTAGTTAAAGTAGTGGAACTAGTCACTGGCGTCAAATAACAGACGTCGGGATGAATATATTGTTGGAATGGTGGTGGTGGTGAATGATGAATTCCAGGGTGGCTTGACGAATCAAAGTCTAACATGGTAAGGTGAGAGAACCATGGAGCCACAATGGATAAAAAGGTCGAAAGAAAGTATTACCGATGCCAAAACTCTTGAGAGCATTTTGGCGAACACTTGGTATGCGGTAAAAAAACAGAGAGTTGTTGGACTGCACTGCTACTGGTGATGATGTACCTCCCGGCTCTGACCTGCACACGGAACAAGAGAAGGAATGGGTTGATCGGCTACCATGGGAAACTGCAGCCATATCGTTGCTGTCAACTGCAGGGCGAAGGAGAAAATTTAGAAAGATCGGTACTGCAGCCCCAAAACAGAACCGACGACACGCTGCAGTGTGTCACGAGCGCGCGGCGCTAGGTGATGACTGGGTTGCAGATGATGGAAGGGATTGGCTTGGAGCCTTGGACAGGGATCCGTACGCGGGCCGAGGGAAGGTGTACAGGAGCGGCTGATCTACTGCGGTCGAATGAACACGGTGGAGCAGAACTCAGCGATGGAGCGCACAGCGGCGAGTCAGGCAGCTGCAAATCACTCATGCGTGGAATAAGCTGGCTTCTCTTGCTAGCACACATGTGGATCAAGACAAGGATAGGCGTGAATTGATTTCTGCAGGTGGGTGATGCGGATCGAGGCTACCTGGTCACCCTCCTGCTTCGCGTGGATCAAAGAGAGCAAGCAACAGCGATGTGGATTGGTGTGTATTAGGACTAAACAATATAAGGTCTTGGCAAGTATCCAAAGCAATAAATCACCAGCGCACTGACTGGAACAAAGCCACACCGGCGACAAGAAATTGGAGAAGAAGGGTGGCAAAAGGAGGGGAATTTAGATTTAGGAATTTAGCTCAGATTTGGGGCTAGGGTTTGGGCGGAAGAAAGAACTAGATTGGAATATTTATATAGTCCAAAGTAGATTAGATGGGGCTAGTTTTGGACCGACACTTTAGACGAGCTTTTTTGTCTTTTTTTTATAAGAAACAAACAACAAAATCTTTTGTGGCCACGTAACGAGCTAGAAACATATTATATATTTTATTTAAAATAAGAGAAAGGATGGGGCTTTATATATATTGAATCGTACAAATAAAATATGGTGTTTAATAAAAAATATTTTTGAGCTTAGAAAAATGTAAGAAAAATATGCATGATGGTGTTATGATGATGCGAAAATTAAAACAACAGGCAATATGCTAGTAGTGGTTTTTCCGGGGTGCTACAAGTAGGTATTCCCTATTCCCTAGATGATTTCCAATTCAACAAGTGAGGAAGGATTCGGTAGGAAGTCCATCCTTGTCGCGCTTTCCAAACAGGTGGTAAGGGGTATCTTTCAGCTCCTCTTCATGGATCTTGCAGACGCGTGCCATGATATGTTGTATCGCTCGCATGACTGCATCCACCCAGTTGTGGTCAATGAAGGTGAAGATGATGGGCTCGGGGTCTATCTCACGAGATGGAATGGTGGCCTTGATGACCCACTAAGCTATGCTTGAGTTGCTGCAAGGAAGCTATATCCCTTCGATCTTAGGCGGGGGACGACAGATGATCTTCAGTAGATCATGCAGTTACTCTTCAAAGGGCCAGAAGCTTTCTCTGATGATGATGCTTTCTGAGCGGGAAGGATCCATCTGCAGGGTTTTTGTTTTAGACGTGAAGGTGGGTATAAAGATGCAGATTCATCAAGATATACAGGTAGTAGTATGCGCGGGTAGGGTTTCGATTCCCTCTAAAGATTCTCAAAGTGGAATGCGGGGCGGGTTATTAGAGTTGAGTGGGAAGACGTCGTCTTTCCACCTTAGGGTTTTACTTGCGGTTGTCGAGGTTTTCTGTAGGTGGCGATCCTGCTGAGGAGAGGTTTCGGCTATGGGTTTGCGAGGGTCGTTGTCGAAATACACCAACAAGGGTGGTCGCAGCTTTAGTATCGGATGATTCCAGGCAGACAAGCAATACATTCCAAGCATCATACATACACATGGCAAGCAAACGAGGCGTTCCATATGTACCGAGGGGTGACTACACGCCATAAGGGGAATCCTATTTTAGGGATGCTACTCCTAATTACGAACGTTACGGGCGTCTTAACTTCTGTCTTGCCATCTTTTGTCATCAGTGTCGTACTTGATCGATGTGGGGGAGATGAAGGAATCCGTTGGTAGGGCGATCTTGTAGTGTCTTTCATCATTGGTAGCTCCTTTGTTTTGCTTGTCTTGAGATATCTTCATCTCAGGATCTTCGTCTCATAGTCTCCAAGTCGGACTTTGTTTTTGTAAATAGAACATTTGAAGTAGACGAGATATAGAGTAATCCATTTTCAAATCATTTAAGTTAGAGAAGGTGAGACAAGAAATCTTTCGAAAAGGCCTTTGAGAAAATAGTTTTCGGAAGCCGGTGTTTTTAGAAAGAGGGTTTTTCCTATCTAACGTCCATGCTAACTAAGGTCTCCTACAGTCGGGATGGCTCTGATACCAGGTCTGTGGCACCACAGATTTACGGTCCGAGAATACCCGTTATGCATACAATTCACGTTCCCATGATCAGTGAGCCGTGAACACAAGATGATTTGATGATGAAAATGTTGAGGCATGAGCCTTGACCCTTTATAAAAACTGATGGTTGGGTTCGGATGCAATACCATTCCAATTTTACGGTACAACCACAATACCTGAATTGGGTAGGGCTTGACTTGAAGTTTATATGTCTTAATATGGGTTCCCTTGTGGAAGAGGTTGATCTGAGGCTACCTCGTAATGACTGTTCACCTGTGCAGTACCCAAGATGACAAATGGTTATGGTTGGGAGGCCAAACTCATAGTGTCACATCCCAAGATTTTCCAAATCTTGTAATGTGAAAAATAAATAAACAAAATAAAAGATTGTTGAATTTTAGGGTGAAAAGAAACTTTTGTTTCTAAATGGAAACTTAAAATCCCATCTTGAACAAACTTTGGTTAATGTTTGAATTCAACAAAATTCAAATCAAGAGAAATGCTTTCCTCATTAAATGCATCTGGAAATTTAAACACTTGGAAAATAAATCCAAACCCTAAACCCTAAATGGAAGAAAATCATTTCCAAGTTATATCCAAACCTATGGATTTGATTCATATAAAAATTTGTCAACAAACATTTATAAATGATCAAGAATGACAAATTGAAATATTATAAAAACCATAGAATTTGGTTTTAATTTGGAGCCATAAATAAAATCTTATGAAATTAATAAGATAAGGAAAAGTATTTTCCAAAACTAATAAAACACTTATCTAAAATCCATACCAAATGGTGAGCTATTAATCCTAAAGGGATTTAAAAGGGTAAACAAATATTAAATAAGATTTTACAAATTCGAATCACCAAGTTTGGATCTCTAAATAAAAAGATAAGGATTTTATAAGATGAAGAAAGAAATATTAAATAAGTAATATTTAAAGACCAAATCAAATCTTGGCCTAACCCATAAACAAGTGGAATGATTATAATCCAAATCCAAATAAAATAAAAGGATAAAGAATTTCCAAAATAAAATAAAATGGCATTAACCATTCTATCCCTATTTTAATAAAGACAAATCTCTAATAAAAATAATTATATAATTCATGAGAAAATAGTATTTTGGGAATTTACCCAAGTGAAATAAAAGTTGTTTAACTCAACTTAATTAAGATTAAAGAAATCTTCCAAATAAACTTTAGGGAATTAAAACTATATTTAATTCCATTGGAAATAAAACAAATACCCAAATTCAAATGATTTATAAATCATATTAAATACTTTCCAAATAATTCAAGATGAATTATTTGACACCCTATTAAGTAAATAAAAACTTACTGAAAAGGTTTTGAGGAAGAATGAAATTTAAATAAGGATTTAAAATATTTTAAGTCTTATATGAAGTAATGCAAAGGCCTAATTTAAATAATTAAAGGACCCTAAAAAGAATAAATTGTTTATTCTAAATTTGACTTCAGAATGTATTATTAATCAATGTTTGAATCCTCACAAAGTTGGAGAGAAAATTGATGTTTGAAATAATTAAACCAAATCAAAACAGAATATTAGAAACAGAAAAAGAAAAACAAAGCAGTATAAAAAAAGAGAACAAGTCGACCTAGCCAGCAGGCCCAATTAAGCCCAGTCCAGCCCACCTCTCTTTCTCTCCCGCAGAAAAACGATTCGCACCCACATATAAACCCGCAAGGTCGCTGACCGATGGACCCCACCCCCACTCTCTCTCTCTCTCTCTCTCTCTCTCTCTCTCTCTCTCTCTCTCTCTCTCTCTCTCTCTCTCTCGCTGCCAGACGACCCCACCTCCAGCTCATCTTCATCCTCTCCCGCGCGAAGACCCCGCCCCTCACCTCGCCGGCCATTGCAGACGTTTAAAGATCGACTTAATTCGCATTAATCACGCCAGTAAACAGCCCCGCGACCATGCCATCTTAAGCGCCTGCGTTTCCTCTCTCTTTCCCCTCCGTCACCTCACCCTAGCGCGCCCCCAGGCTGCTCAATTTTTCTCTACACCGCCACTGTCTCCGACAAGCTCCGGCGACGATTCCGGCAAGTCGACGTCGCCCCTCACCCCCTCGACCATGCTCACTTGCTTCCCACCTCCTGGCGAACCTCCCCTTAGCGCCAGCTCGTCCCCGCGCGCCCAGTACCTCGGCAACGACGACGACCACCGCCGCCACCGTCTGTTTCCTCTCCAGCGAAGCCTCGGGTAAGAACCTGACCGCCCCTCTCTTTCTCTTTCACGCGCGCATCCTCGCCACGTATTTGCGCATCTAACCATACTCTCCTCTTCCTCTGGCATGCACCGAAGCCCCGTCCCCGTCGACAAGCAGAAGCTCCTGGCGCCACCCCTAACTCCAACGAGCGATTCTCATCGACCCCGTGCGGCCCCTCGCCAGCAAGTACCACCTTGAGCCTCCCCACGCCACGGCGAACTCGGTGAGCATCTTCCCTTCCTCCCTCTCTTCTTGTAACATCACCACCATTGTCGTCTGACCGCTCCGCCGCCATTTGCTGCCGCCAGCACCGCTGGTATATGGTCGAAGGTTGTGCGCCGTAGGATTTAGATCCAACGCTCGCGATAGAAACTAACCAAAGGGGTACATTTGGTTCTGAGCCACATGATCTGCTTTAGATCCAACGCACCAGAAAGCGTGATCCAGCCGAAGCGGTACCGGCGAATAGGAACAAGCCACGTGGCCTGTGACTGTTTTAAAAACCAGAAACTTTCCTATTAGATGTTCAAATTTGTAAAATTCATAACTTTCAAACCAACTGTCCAAATTTTTCAAATTTTATATCAATGGAATCAGCAAGACAATTACTTTCTGACCATGCACTTTGTTTAGTAAAAAGCTTCTGTTAAATTGATTGTTTTTGCAGAAACTTGTGTATGCATGTTTAGAATATAAAAATTGTTCTAAAATGATTTTGGGGATAAAATCTTTGGAAAATGGTTTGTTTTGAACCTACTGACCCTAGGAATCAATTGGTGGTTTCAAAAATGTATTTGGTAAAGCAAGGGTACAAATCTTTGAATAAAAGCATTTCTAGCCAAATAAAAATGTGGATTATGGTTTAAAAATCATTTTGGGAGAAAACCTTTTGGGAAGTGTTTTGATTTAAACCCTCTGACCCAAACACCAAGTTTGATGATTTGAAAACTTATTTTATGAACCTATAGATTATTGCCTTATTAAAAACATTTCTACACCACATAAAATGATACCTTGTTTTAAAAATGGTTTATAGATAGAACCTTCTGCAAATGATTTTTCCACTTTGTAAAATGACCATTAGGTGTTTTCCAAATGTTTATTACCCATTAGAAACCACTTTTTCAAATAAAACAATCTTTGACATGCTTGGATGCATTGTTTTGTTTCTATCATTTTATGTGATATTTTGCTTGAATGGTAGATTGAAATATTGTTTGCTTGATTGAATTGTAGTGATTTGAAGTGAGTGAACTTATATTCTCTACCAAAAAGGCAAGTGATGCTTCATACTTTTGTCCCATTATTTTCACTATGCATTAGTGATATTTCTAAGTAAGGCTTGCATGGAATTTTGCTAAGTGTAAACTATGCCATGGGAAATCCTATTAGATGAAACCTTAGTAGAAATTTCCTAAGTTAAGATTCCTACTACTATCATGCTTAGCTTAGCTAATAGAAAACAAGGGTGGAATATATATTCATAATATGGAATATTTCCAGGTCAAGGACTTGTGTTTTGTTTAATAAAACAACTAAGTGAATGAATCACCTGGGTGGAATGGAAGGAATGGTTTGTGTTGAGTGGTTGCACAAGGCCAGGGGACTGGTGAACCTTGTGTATCACACTTGTGGAATGCCACCCAGGAACAAAGATATTTGAGATGTCAAATGTTGAGAAGCTTCTAGTGCAGCCACTTGGCAATATGGGCTCTGCCTGGATCACATAGGTTGTTAGAACTTAGCCATTTAGACAGTTCGTGGTAGTGGGAATGATAGGTTGGAGCGCGTCCATTTGGTCTAAGGGAAGGCTTCTGAAAGATCTTGTCTTGGTGAAACCAAGTCTTGTGGGGAAAGTGCACCACCTCTGCAGAGTGTAAAACCTAAGTACTTAGCCATGTCCCTGGTAAAGGACAATTTGAGCATCAAGACATGGAAGCTATGAAGAATCTCCTCATCCCAATTTCTAAGTTAAAAACTTGTGGTTGAACAAGGGTTGAAGGATCACCAATTTCTATTGGGAGATGCCTTGAGAATGATTTTGACAAACAAAAACTTAGTGTTTTCAAATGATAAGGAAAATCTATTTTGAGGAATGCAAGCCTAAAGCTCCACTTAGCCAAAAGCATATAGATGATAGACTCCACTATACTACCATAGTATCACTTGCCATTACAATTCAAATGTATTGACCCTTGTGGCTGTAACTTATTATGTTGTAGGTTTATTTGATGTTAGTGAAGTTTGTTGATTAGGATTACAAGTATACAACCAACATGTTTGCCTGTGGCACTTTGTAATGAGATAGCCAAATGAGCTATGTAAGATGTAATAAATTATTTTATTCCTGGTTATAAAGTTATATTATGACCTTTGTTTCTTGATATTACATCTTAACTGTGGATGTTAGCTATTGATCCAGGGACTAGCATTGTAAACACAAGGATCTCTACCTTATTAAAGGTTGGGAACCTTACAAATAGGGTATGTGATCATACTAGGGTGTGTAATTGAAAGGTTAGGATTGATTAACTGCATACTAAGTATGATGATTCAGGGTTGTCCCTGACGGATGTATCGAATGTTGTGGTGAAAGTGTACCACCTCTGCAGAGTGTCAAACTATTCGAATAGCCGTGTCCGCTATGGAACCCCGGCTTTACTGTCCGAGAATACCTATTACGCATACAATTCACGTTCCCATGATTAGTGAGCCGTGAGCATAACCGGGGTGTTGGCTGGACGGTCGACCTTGGAGTGGAGGACTTTCCTGAAGTACCTTCTGATTCTAGAGAATTGTCGATTGTCATCCTTCTTGCAGGGTTTATGGTTCGGATTTGGAGGGGTGGGCATCACTTAACGCTAACTAGCCTTCGACTCCAGGGGTTTATCGGGTTTTGGGCGGGAAAGACGCAATCCTTCCCCTTAGAGCGACACCATGGGTTTTTTGGGTGGAGTCGCCAACTTTCTTGATTAGAGTCTTATGATGATGCTGGGGGTTGGCGCTGCAGTAGGTATTCCATATTCCCTAGATGATTTCCAATGCAACAAGTGAGGAAGGATTCGGTGGGAAGTCCATCCTTGTCGCTCTTTCCAAACAGGTGGCAAGGGGTATCTTTCAGCTCCTCTTCATGGATCTTGCAGAGGCATGCCATGATATGTTGTATTGCTCACATGACTGCATCCACCCAGTTGTGGTCAATGAAGGTGAAGATGATGGGCTCGGGGTCTATCTCACGAGCTAGAATGGTGGCCTTGATGACCCACTAAGATATGCTTGAGTTGCTGCAAGGAAGCTATGTCCCTTCGATCTTAGGCGTGGGACGACAGATGATCTTCAATAGATCATGCAGTTGCTCTTCAAAGGGCCAGAAGCTTTCTCTGACGATGATGCTTTCTAAGCGGGAAGGATCCATCTGCAGGGTTTTTGTTTTAGACGTGAAGGTGGGTATAAAGATGCAGATTCATCAAGATATACATGTAGTAGTATGCGCGGGTAGGGTTTCGGTTCCCTCTAACGATTCTCGAATTGGAATGCGGGGCGGGTTATTAGAGTTGAGTGGGAAGACGTCGTCTTTCCAACTTAGGGTTTTACTTGCGGTTGTCGAGGTTTTCTATAGGTGGCCATCCTGCTGAGGAGAGGTTTCCGGCTATGGGTTTGCGAGGGCCGGCGTCGGGATACACCAACAAGGGTGGTCGAAGCTTTAGTATCGGATGATTCCAGGCAGACAAACAATACATTCCAAGCATCATACATGCAACTGACAAGCAAACAAGGCGTTCCATATCTACAGAGGGGTGACTACACGCCATAAGGGGAATCCTATTTTGCGGATGCTAATCCTAAGTACGGACGTTACGGGCGTCTTAACTTCTATCTTTCCATATTTTGTCGTCGGTGCCGTACTTGATCGATGTGGGGGCGATGAAGGAATCCTTTGGTATGGTGATCTTGTAGTGTCTATATTCATTGGTAGCTCCTTTGTTTTGCTTGTCTTGAGATATCTTCATCTCAGGATCTCCATCTCATAGTCTCCAAGTCGGACTTTGTTGTTGAAAAAAGAACATTTGAAGTAGACGAGATATAGAGTAATCCATTTTAAAATCATTTAAGTTAGAGAAGGTGAGATAAGAAATCTTTCGAAAAGGCCTTTGAGAAAATAGTTTTCGAAAGCTAGTGTTTTTCAAAATAGGGTTTGTCCTATCTAACGTCCATGCTAACTAAGGTCTCCTACAGTCAGGATGGCTCTGATACCAGGTCTGTGGCACCACAGAATTACGGTCCGAGAATACCCGATATGCATACATTTCACGTTCCCATGATCAGTGAGTCGTGAACACAAGATTATTTGATTATGAAAATGTTGAGGCATGAGCCTTGACCCTTTATAAAAACTGATGGTTGGGTTCGGATGCGATACCATTCCAATTTTACCGTACAACCACAATACCTGAATTGGGTAGGGCTTGACTTGAAGTTTATATTTCTTAATATGGGTTCCCTTGCGGAAGAGGTTGAGCCTAGGCTACCTCGTAATGACTATCCACCTGTGCAGTACCCAAGATGACAGACGGTCATGGTTGGGAGGACAAACTCATAGGGGAGGTGCTTATACTAGGGTGTGTAATTAAAAGGTTAGGATTGATTAACCGCATACTAAGTATGATGATTCAGGGTTGTCCCTGACGGATGTATCGAATGTTGTGGTGAAAGTGTACCACCTCTACAGAATGTCAAACTATTTGAATAGCCGCGTCCGCTATGGCACCCCGGATTTACTGTCCCAGAATACCTGTTATGCATACAATTCATGTTCCCATGTTTAGTGAGCCGTGAGCATAACCGGGGTGTTGGCTGGACAGTCGACCTTGGAGTGGAGGACCTTCCTAAAGTACATTATGATTCTGGAGAAGTGTTGATTGTCATTCTTCTTGCAGGTTGATGGTTCGGATTTGGAGGGGTGGGCATCACTTAACGCTAACTAGCGTTCGACTCCAGGGGTCTATCGGGTTTTGGGCATTAAAGACGCAGTCTTTCCTCCTTAGAGAGACACCAGGGGTTTTTGGGGTGGAGTCGCCAACTTTCTTGATTAGAGTCTTATGTTGATGCTAGGATTTGGCGCTGCACCTCTCATCCGGAGTGATTATCTTCTGACAACGTCGTAGGAACCGCTTCAGGAGTTAGAAGGTCTACCAGAAGGGCGTATACTAGCTTTTGGGTAGTTAGTTTTGAGCTAGTTAGGGGTCCAATGGGTTGGAGGATTCCATTAGACTTTGGCGGTCTAGGAAACGAGGTCCTTTGGAATGTATGATTCCGGGTTTGGTCTGATGCAACGTCGTGGGTAAAACACGCAAAGAAGGGTATCACACTTGCATATCACCCAGAATTTTAGCAGGTTCGTGCTGGTCGGTGGCCGAGGTGCTTAAGGTGTTACGAACGGGTATGTGTCGCAGGGCGTCGAGGCACTTAGAGTTTTACAAAACAGGTTCTGGGACGATACATAGTTCTACATTGTGCCATAAGGGTGAGTCGAGGGGAGAAACTACTCCAGGGGTACTGCTTGACTCTAGTTGACTTTCTTGATTTGTTGCACTGACTTGGGCTACTGCAATTCCTCGGGGGTGTGGGGAATATTCAACTCTTCGGCAGTGAGTGTGAGGGTCGTGCCTCCTTCGGTTGTTGCTTCGACAGGTGGGTCTTCTGGTGGGGTTGACTGGAAGATAGGTTGATACTCATAGAAGGAAAACTCTTCATTCTCAGTCTCGAGTTAATAGCTTCAGAGGTTGAGGAGGCTAGAGCGGCCACTCTCATTTACAGACAAGCGTTGGCGGCTTGTAGGCTCTTCTCCTTGGTACGAAGTATGGCGAGATCCATACTCATAAGGATGTTCTGTCGACAGGTCTTGTCGAGATATTCTTGATGGCGTTGTAGTAGGTATTGCATATTCTCTAGCTGATTTCCAATGCAACAAGTGAGGAAGGATTTGGTGGGAAGTCCATCCTTGTCACGATTACCAAACAGGTGGTAAGGGGTATATTTGATCTCCTCTTCATGGATCTTGCAGAGGCGTGCCATGATATGTTGTATCGCTCACACGACTCCATCCACCCAGTTGTCGTGAATGAAGGTGAAGATGATGGGCTCGGGGTCGATCTCACGGGCTGGAATGGTGGCCTTGAAGACCCACTGAGCTATGCTTGAGTTGCTGCGAGGAAGCTCTGTCCCTTCGATCATAGGCGGGGTACGTAGGATGATCTTCAGTAGATCATGCAGTTGCTCTTAAAAGGGCCAGAAGCTTTCTCCAACGATGATACTTTCTGAGCGGGAAGGAGCCATCTGCAGGGTTTTGGTTTTAGACGTGAAGGTGGGTATAAAGATGCAGATTCATCAAGATATGCAGGTAGTAGTATGTGCGAGTAGGGTTTCGATTCCTTCTAGCGATTCTCAAAGTGGAATGAGGGGAGGGTTATTAGAGTTCAGTGGGAAGACTTTGTCTTTCCACCTTAGGGATTTACTTGCGGTTGTCGAAGTTTTCTGTAGGTGACCATCCTGATGAGGAGAGGTTTCCAGCTATGGGTTTGCGAGGGTCGGCGTCAGGATACACCAACAAGGGTGGTAGAAGCTTTAGTATCAGATGATTCCAAGCAGACAAGCAACACATTCCAAGCATCATACACGCACATGACAAGCAAACAAGGCGTTCCATATGTACTGAGGGGTGACTACACGCCATAAGGGGAATCCTATTTTAGGGATGCTACTCCTAAGTATGGACATTAGGGGGGGTCTTAACTTCTGTCTTGCCATCTTTTGTCGTCAGCGCCGTACTTGGTCGATGTGGGGGAGATGAAGGAATCCGTTGGTAGGGCGATCTTGTAGTGTCTTTCTTCATTGGTAGCTCCTTTGTTTTTCTTGTCTTGAGATATCTTCATCTCGGGATCTCCGTCTCATAGTCTCGAAGTCGGACTTTGTTTTTGAAAACAGAAAATTTGAAGTAGAGGAGATATAGAGTAATCCATTTTCAAATCATTTAAGTTAGAGAAGGTGAGATAAGAAATCTTTCGGAAAGTCCTTTGAGAAAATAGTTTTCGAAAGACGTTGTTTTTGAAATAGGGTTTGTCCTATCTAACGTCCATGCTAACTAAGGTCTCCTACAGTTAGGATGGCTCTGATACCAGGTCTGTGGCACCCCGGATTTATGGTCCGAGAATACCCATTATGCATACAATTCACGTTCCCATGATCAATGAGCCGTGAGCATAACCAACTAGTATCATTACATCATCCAAAAAGTAACGATTACAAAACTTACAATGTGGCCATTACGGTGATTACAACACAAATAGGGGAAGTCTTCAAGCGTAGAGCCCATGTCATGCCTTAACCTATAGGCAACTGACTGGGAAGATGGCCTAGTTCATATAGACTTCAGCATCTCCACTATTTCTCTCGATTATCTAAAAGTCTGGCCAAGTAAATAGCCAGGAACAATGTCGGCGAGTACTATGAATGTACTCGCAAACCACCTTAATAGAATAGTATTAAATAATATGCAATAAGGTTGTAGTAGGGTGGCTCCATAAGAGGTTCTTTTATAAATTAGTTTATCTTGTAGATATAACATATCTCTATATCTTTGTTGAAAAACTCTTGTAAAACATTTTGGAAACCTTTTTGAAAAGATTTAATAAAACACTAGGGTTGGGTCACCCATTTATTTTTCCTTCCAATCATCTCATGACCAAATTCCTTCCTTCTTTTTCCCCCGACCATATCATGGTCAAAACATTTCCAAGCAAATGCTTTTATGAAATCCTTTTTGAAAATAAAACCATCATCTCTGTACAGCAGCCATCACAACCGTCCATGACCGAGGACTCAGCTATTCGAATAGATTTACACTCTGCAGAGGTTGTACACTATACCCACACCATCCGATTACCCGTCCCTGATCTACACCGATCGTGGGTCGAATAACCGGTCAAGACCTTCCGGATGCCCTCTCCGATACAAGTGCCTGTCCTATGAGTTTAATACCCTCAAGACCGGGCGCGTTTTGCACCTCGACGGGTGTGCACTTTCAATGAGGGGCTCATAGTGTCGTTTGGCCGTCCTTAGACAATATGTACCTTCTCAAGACCGATGTTTCACATGGGCCTTTATAGGTGAAGGCCCAGCCTCCGGGATTGGTTATCCCCCGTAGTAGTTCGTGGCACCCATATCGGATTAGACAAACTTCTAGCCCTGCCCCGTCCCATTCCAGAGTTATGTGGTTGCATGGGTTAATTGCTCAAGCATTAGGAACTGTACAGCCTAGTGTGTTCTCGTAAACATTTTTCCTCCATCTTTCGTCTGACCATTTTGTAAACCAAAACCTTTCTCATTTTCAACATCACTTGGTAGGCCAGGCCTCACCAAGGTTTTCTCATAAAGAATTTTTGTAAGCCTTTTTCCGTGTCTTCCCATCCCATAGTTTTCGCTTCGTCTAAAACGGGGTTTCCAAAGGGGCATGGTGTTATACACCATTTACTTTACTAGGGGAAAGGCTAGGTGCCATCAAAGGGTATGTACCTAATGGTACCAAGGGAATAGTAGTTTGGAGGGGCCAAACATTCCCACATATAAAAGCATAGAACAAATAAATTAAGCGATTTAAGTAAACCATTTGAATAACATGCATAAGTATAAAAATAGGACGGAGGCTTATGAGAAAGAAGGTGGCTTGCCTGTGACCAGCGAGATGTCCCTTGATGGCGTTAGAAAACCAGAATACCGGTAGCAATAATAATATGAATCACTCGCTGCTTCCTTCGTCTCAGAGTTACACATTCGCAACTATCCCCGTTATCGAGCACCCATGCAAGCAAATAACACCACAATCAATACCATGCATACCAACCAAATCATATAGAAGGAAATGGATAAAACAAGTTTATAGATCAGTAAGGATTGGAGATTTTGCTTTGGGTACAAAGGAATGGCTTTGATTTCATTTGTCGATTTTCTAGTTAAGATTTAAGGTCCAAAACTACCTAGATAAGCGGTTTTGGAACAAGGCCAAGTTCTGTATGTTAAAATTGGGTAACAATGATACCACCAGATAGGTATTGATAAAATGAAGACAACAAAAGCGGTTTCACTATTTTATCAATTTCCATTGACTTATAAAGATTTAGATAGTGAGGAATTAATTCAACTGGAAAATTCTGGAGCTCCAAAAAATATTTCCTTGGGTGATTAGGTAGTATTTAGTGGACTGAAACAGGAGGTGTTGGAATCACCTCAAAACAATTACCAGAATGCCCTTGAGAAATTCTCAAATACAATACTGGATGGGATTTGTCTTTTTCATCTTATTTAAACTACAAAACCTTTTGATGTGATTCCAAGGTCACATGTTAGGTAATTAGATTGCCTTTATATAGAAATTGGTATCACCCTTTTTGGTTTTATAGATCAACTGTTATGAATTTATTGGTGGATAATCAATACACAGAACAGTTTAACTCATCGAAATTAAAAAGGTGATCATAAAATTATGACCTACTAGGTTTTGAAAGATGTTGATAGATAGGTGTGGAGGGAGTTGGAATTAGGTCAAACCCTAATTTGGTTTAACCTAGAGAAAATTCTTAAGGAATAATTGGCATGATTTTTTTCTTTTTGTTGTGGGCAAACCAGGAAGCCAAAGTAGGTGGGACTAGTGGGAAATGTAAAGTATAAACTTTACCTCCCAGTGCAAAAAGGTTTCAGGCCATTTGGATAAACAAAACTCTCTAGAGAGAAAAATTAGTGAAATGGACACATCTAAGTAAATCATCTAGTCATTGATTTGGTACAGAACTGGGTCTGCATGTTAGGTAAAACATCCAGGTACTTGAGGATTTTTGAATCTGAGAATAAACATCCACTTTTCAATTTCATTTGTATTTAAACCAACTAGGAATTTATCTGGATCTTGGAAATGATTAAAAACCATATGTTTCGTGAGCTGGATCTGAAGAGGAACGTGGGCCAGCGGGGTGATTTTTGAGGGTGGAGCCCACCAGTCAGCGACGGTGAGTGGCGAAGAGGTAAGAGCCATTGGGCAACTAGTATTTTGTTGGATTAAAACCGAATCGATGACCCACGGTCGTATTCAACCTCTGACGCGGCCCGACGGGGTGGAAACCCTAACGGCGGGTAGAGGGGAGTGGGGGAGCTCACCGAAGCGATGGGGAGGTACCGGAGATGGCTTGGGGTGACGCGGCGCGCGGAGAGGAGCAGATCGAGGGGCGACATGGGGGAGTTTGGCCCTGGAAACGGGCTCGCGCGAACGAGGTCGGGTAGATCCCGCCGAAGTCCTCCTAGAGATGGTACCTGAGGCATTCCAAAGCGAAAATGGAAAGTAGGGTTAGTAGTAGAGGGACCTAGGATGTCGAATAAGTCACATGCAGAGAGAGAGGTAGGGGAGGTGGAGGTATGCTCGGAGTTATGGAGGAGGCCGAGAGACCTTCTTCCTCTTCTCTCGCGTAGGGCGGAGTAGAGGATGAAGAGGGGCGCCCGGGGGTGGTAGATGGGAGGTAGAGGAACCAAAAGAGGTAGGGGAGAGGAGTTGTACTGGCTTGTGGCCTTATAAATTAAAGGGAGATGTCCATGGTGGACTTAGTGTAGGGGGAGCTTGGGAGAGGGTGCTGGCCAGGCATTGGACAATAGGGGTGATGCTGGGAGGTGGTAGGGTCCAGGTGCTTGACCAGAGAGTGGTGGGGGAGATTTGGTGGCTGCTGCCCCTAATATCCAAGATATTTTCCTCATGAGGCATCTCTCTCCCTCTCTCTCAAGCACCTAAAGGACCAATCTAGGGTTTTCTATAGTAATGGTCGACCAGGGGTGTGGTATGGTGTTGGTGAGGATCAACAAGGTCATGGATGGTGGTTTGGTTGGGTTTTGCTTAAAACAAATGCTTGATGGGTAAATTTGACCCAAACAAGGGTTGTGAAGGAAGTTGAAGAACTTGTATTGAGGAATATGGGGAAATGGTACTAGTATATAGAGGAGGTCACATAATCTCTTCAAGATTTAGTTGGGATTTTTCTAATGATTGTAACCACATTTAGATGCATTTATTCAAAAAGTTCAGAAATAGATTATAGAACCTAATGTGAAAATTTTACATTATCCAAGGTTGGTTTTTCATGTGATATGGTCGTAAATACCATATTACACACTGGAGAATTTTATTGGTATTTATTTAGGTGGTAAAGTATTTTTAAGGAATTATTTCTTGTTTCTGCCATTTAAGAAAAAGGGCAAAAAGGAATAATAAGAAATCTCAAAAATAATTATTTTTTAGTTGGGAATGTAGGGCATGAGGTATAGAACTCAAATGTGTTGGAGATATGCCCTATAGGCAATAATAAATGTAGTTATTATTATATCTTTGTGTTGATGATAAATGTTTACATTCATGCTATAATGGTATTAACCAGGAAACATTAATACTTGTGTGATTTGTAAACTAAATTAGAGTCCCTAGTAAAGCCTCTTCAAATTAGAGAAAGAAAAGTTGAAAAACAATGGAAGCAACTTCGCGGATTGGTTCCGCAATTTGAGGATTGTCCTCAATGCTGGTAATTTGACCTATGTGCTGGATGCACCGCTGGGTGACCCGCCTGCAGCTGATGCTACCGATGAATTAAAGAATGTTTACCTCGCTCGGAAGAATCAGTACTCCACAGTTCAGTGTGCTATCTTGTATGGTTTGGAATCGGAGCTTCAGAAAAGGTTTGAGAACCATGACCCACATGATATTGTCCATGAACTCAAATTGATATTTGAGACTCACGCGGCAGTTGAGAGTTATGAGGCTTCTGAAAAGTTCTTTAACTGCAAGATGGAAGAGGGAAGCTTCGTCAGTGAGCATGTGCTTAAGATGTCTGGGCACCCTAACAAACTCCAAAGCTTGGGTATAGTGATTCCTAATGCTTTGGGGATTTACCATGTCCTCCAATCACTACCACCAAGTTACAAGAACTTTGTGATGAACTACAATATGCAAAGAATGAACAAGAAGCCATGAAATCCGAGATTGGATCCATGTACGAAAACCAAGTATGGACTTTGGTGGACTTACCGGATGGCCGGAAGGCTGTCGAGAACAAATGGATTTTCAAGAAGAAAACATATGCTGATGGTAATGTTACTGTCTATAAAGCTCGACTTGTCGCAAAAGGGTTTCGACAAATTCAAGGAGTTGACTACGATGAGACTTTCTCACCAGTAGCGAAGCTAAAGTCTATGAGGATTATGTTAGCAATCGCAGCATATTACGATTATGAGATATGGCAGATGGATGTCAAAACGGCGTTCCTCAATGGAGACATTCATGAAGAGTTGTATATGATGCAACCCAAAGGTTTTGTCGATCCTAAATATGCTAACAAGGTATGCAAACTTCAACGGTCCATATATGGGTTGAAGCAAGCATCCCGATTCGGATTATTGGACAGCGTTCAAAAACATCCTTAAGTACTTGAGAAGAACTAAGGATATGGTTCTTTCTTATGGAGGTGATGAATAGCTCGTTGTTAATGGTTACACCGATGCTAGTTGGAAAACCGATCCGGATGATTCTAAATCTCAATCTGGATACGTATTTACTTTGAATGGTGCAGCAGTTAGATGGAGGATTGTAAAGCAAAGCGTTGTGGCGACATCTTCAACTGAATCGGAATACATAGCTGCTTCGGAGGCTTCACAAGAAGCGATATGGATGAAGGAGTTCATTACAGAGATCGGTGTGGTTCCAAGTGCGCTGGACCCAATGTCTATCTACTGTGATAACATGGGCGCCATAGCCAAAGAACCAAGGTCACACAAGAAGATGAATCACATCAAGCTACATTTTCACGCTATTCGAGAACATGTCCAAGATGGTGACATAAAGATTTGCAAAGTACACACAGATCTGAATGTGGCGGATCCGTTGACTAAACCTCTCCCGAGGGAAAAACATGACCAACACCAAACTGCCATGGGTGTTCGGTATATTACCATGTAATCTAGATTATTTGACTCTAGTGCAAGTGGGAGACTTTTGGAGATATGCCCTAGAGGAAATAATAAATGTAGTTATTATTATATCTTTGTTTTTATGATAAATGTTTACATTCATGCTATAATGGTATTAACCAGGAAACATTAATACTTGTGTGATTTGTAAACTAAATTAGAGTCCCTAGTAAAGCCTCTTCATAATACTAGCTTGTTGGTTAATAAATGATTGTGGTTTCCCTATCATGAACATTGAGATGTTGTTAACAACAAGATCATATCATTAGGAGAATGGTATGATGGACATACTCCTATAGATAAGCGTAGCATAAAGATCAAGTCATTTTAATAGTTCAATTGCTATAAGCTTTCTGATACATAGTAACCTAATTCCTTCGACCATGAGATCACGCTTATCACCATCACTGGAAGGATTCTTTGATGACATCAAACACCACACCGTAACTGGGTGGCTATAAAGGTGGTATTGAGTGTTCGGAAAAAATGAGTTGAGACACATGGATCAAGAGTGGGATTTGTCCATCCATATGACGGATAGATATACTCTGGGCCCTCTTGGAGGAATGTCATCCAATTAGCTTGCAAGCATGTGACTGCCTCACAAGGTATCACGTACCATGGGAACGAGAAAAGAGTACTTATCAGTAACGAGGTTGAACCAGGTATGCAGAGATACCGACGATCAAAACCTCGGATAAGTAAATTATCATGAGACAAAGGGAAGTTGGTATCGTATGTAAGTGGTTCATTCGATCACAAAGTAATCGTAGAAATATGTGGGAGCCATATGAATTTCCAGATTCCTCTATTGGTTATTGTTCGGAGAAGTGTCTCGATCATGTCCGCATAATTCACGAACCGTAGGGAGACACACTCAAGGATTCGATGTTGTTGAGTAGTTATGGAATGATGAGTAAGAGACCGAATGTTGTTCTGAGTCTAGAATGGGATCCAGGATATCACGAGGAGATCCATAATGGTTCGGAGAATAAGATTCATATAAGGAAAGTCCTGTTTCGGAGTTGGGGAATGATTCCGGTGTTTTCATCAGGAATGTTCTAGAAGGTTTCGGAAGGTCCAGCACTCCGGAGGGGAAGGGTACATGAATGTGTCATAACAATGTGGAATGGTTGCATCATGTACTAGGTATCATCGCTGAGCAAAATAAAGGGATAAATTAAATCCTAGCTTGGGGGAGGGAGAGTAGGAAACATACTTGGGGAGGAAGTCCTCCTCCCTCCACCGCCGGCCAAGGAGGCCGACTTGGGGGAGGACTCCCTCCCCCTTGGCCATTCCCTCCCACCTATAAAAGGAGGGGCAAGGGTGCCCCTCTAGACCTACACCTCTCTCCACCAAAACCCTAACCCTAGCCGCCGAACACCAAGTCGCCGCCGCCGCCCTAGGGTTTGCCCAAGCCGCCGAGTTGGGGCCCTCCCCAAGCCCTAGCCGCCGGCCTAGCCCTCTCTCCTTGGTGTCTCTAAACCCTATATCGCCAAGGCCTCTCTCATAGTCCACCATACTCGCTCCGGCTTAAGGCGAAGCCCTGCGAGATCTCCCCTCTACTTACGGTACCACACCGTCGTGCTGCAGGAATCGCGAGGAGAGTGCGACAACCTCCACTGCCTGCTGGAACAAGGGAGAGGAAGGTCTTCATCGAGTACCGAATGTGTGACCGACTGCGGAAGCGCTGCCGGAACGCAGCGCCGGAAGGATCGTCTACACGATCTTGAGATTGGCAAGAGTACGACTACATCACCCACGAGAATCTGCTCTCGTTAAACACTTTGGAATCTTCGAGGGTGAGTTCTTCTATCGACTCGTTGCTATAATCTAGTAGATAGATCTTGGCTTATTTGTTTGTATGCGGTAGAATTTTTTTGTTTTTCATGCTACGAACCCCTACAAAATGTGCATTGATTTGGCAAAGTGGTTTGGAGAAAAACAAACTTGCCTTTATAGGAGAGATTTGGAGAATATTGTAAGACAATGAATTTAAATTGTTTTAGGATCCAATAATTATTGAAATTATTTTGCAAAATATACTATCCAAAGTTTATGATGTAGACTTGATTTATACATAATTTTCCACTTGGGTTCTGAAGGGTTTTGGGTGAAATGGGAAGAAACTAGATTTTTGGGAATCTACGGTTTTTTTATTTTCATGCCACCTAAACATGCTGGGATTAGTGATCTGAGAGCTCACCTTGATACAAGTGATATATGGATAGGTATACCAAGTTGTGTAGATGATATTGGAAGCAATATTTAGGCTTGGTTGGATTTGAGGTGGTGTAGGAGTGATGGCAAACTTTGATGAAAATAAGGCTGCCATAACAGCGTTGTCATGTTGCCTCGTAAACCATGGGGCTTTAAGAAGCATAATTCTTCACAGGAAACAAGTGAAGTGGGGATTGATAGTCCATGATTAGTATATCATAACCATTCAGAGAGTTGGTCAAGGGGAGGTAGCATATGGATGTGATCTTATGCCAAAGTACGCAAGATGATAAGATTTCCAGAAAAGATTATTATCTTGACTACAAAACCATCATGGATGACTGGGAACCAGAATGGATTAGCCAAGGGAAAGAGTGGGCTTTGGTAGTAATAAAGATGTACTACAAGATGGTCCAAGTACATTCTCAAGAATGCACCTAAGTTGGGAAAAGGTAGAGCTCCAAAGATTGAATCTAGCTAAGAAATCCAGACAACCATTTTGGCAGATTTAGGGTTTTAGACTAGAGTATAAGTGTAGATGATTCTGAGAGAGATATAGGTTCCAAACTCATGATCAAGGGTATGAGGTTGAAGGGTTAACAAAGTATATAGGATCCATGCTTATATTGGGTCTTCACTAAGTAGGAAGCTATCAGAAGGGGTTATCCCTGGGTTGCGGTGACCCAGCATACCACTGCATGATGTAGTACACTATAGTCGTTGAAATAACACCAATGAAACACCGTTCACTAGTATTACATCCCTCAGAGTAGTACAACAGAAACATATCAGGTCCAAGACATGACTATAGTTTACAACTCAACTCTTTACACAAGATCCAGAGAACACTCTAGGTTAAAGAGAGAGAAAGAAACTTCTTACAAAGAAGAATCAAGAATAAATAACTCATAGCTACCATACTTATAAAACTAGTAGATGAACTACTGGCTTGCATTGCTGCTATTGCAATACTCTACAGAAGTAGGTTCTATGGTTAGAAATGCTATTCTTATTTAATCAGCAACTTCGTCTTCACTTGAGTTGATTTATATGTTGACTTTCTTGACTTCCTTGAAGAGGTCGAGCTTTTGATGATGACTCCTGGATCATAACTTGATGTAGATGTCGTCTAATCTGGCTTTAGAACCTAACAATGGTTAAGAAGATACTTTGAGTACGAGCGTACTCAGCCAGTTCACTAGAAAAGGAGTGTTTGATGCACTATATCTACAGCCACAGACCATAGGTCGTAGGAAATGCAGGTTTTCGTAAACATTTCTTCAAAGATTGCTTTTATTCTGAACAGCTATGTCTGTCAGCCTCCACGGGTTTACCAGAACCTTCATGGGATTCCTTTCCCGCCGCATTCGCAGCTCCTTCCCGGAACAGGGAGTAACAAGTTACAGTTCTTACACTCTGCAGAGGTGCGTCACTTTACCCATGAGAGATCTTAGCTTTGTTGCACATCCGGGCCGCGAACCCGTTCACACTTCCTTGGTCTGAGGCCCAGACTAATACCCAAGCCAATCAATGCCTTCTCGGCGACCCCGCATGTCTCCTTGGTGTACGCCAGCCCACCTATTGAATTACGGCAATGGCAGTACAGACCGTTCAGATGCCGGAACTATCGTGGGACGTTGAGGGCTCCTGTCCATATGCTGCATATCCTCTACGAATTACCATAAATAATATGCACGCTACGAGTGATAACAGCCACGACCCGCACATCCAGCTCCATGCGATAGGGAAAAGATACAGCTGAATTCTTCGTCCCATTCCAAATCTCATGGTCAACGCGTAATATACGGCGCAAGAATCACTGGCAACATTGGTTGTTAAGTCCTAGATATTATGTTCCTACACCACCGGAACTCTTATAGTAGGTTATTATCTCATGGTAAATAACCTGTAATCACATTATTATGAAAATAGTGTTTTCTGCCCTTCTTCAAATGCAGGTGATGACAACACTGGATTTGTAAAATACTTTAAAGAAAATAATCAAAGGACATGAGCAAGTGTGAACTTGCCTTTTGTAATTGCACGATTATGCACTCACGGTCTTCAAGACAATATAAGATCCAATAGCGGAAATCTGTATCATTGGTCCGGTAAGGACTAATGTTTAAAGAAGCAAGATGCTTTTATGCATAAGTAATGTAATGCAAGTTGATAAACGCGAATCCCGAGAATAACGTTGTTCTAGGATTTGGATACTGGAAAGGGTTTCCTGGGGATGTGTTGCCCTTTTATCTTAAGTTTCACAAATGTGCTTCTTATTAAGGCTTGTGAGTGTGTGGAAAACAACATGTATTTATACAACAAAATACACATTATGGAATGCTACTCAAGGTTGCTTACATCTTAATTGTTTAACTTCAAGTTTTACCTTACAAGTAATGTCACTTATAAAGAATTTAAGTATTAACAATCTTATTACGAGTAAAGTATAAAGTAAGGTGTTTACTATTAATTGTCATATGTTGATTGAAGTGGCAAATGAATAACTTTTGAAGAAAATCTTACTCAATTAAGTAGAAGCATTAAGATTTTAAGTTAACCTTATGAAGTGTTCTTCCTAGTTATAGTCTTTAAGTTAGAAAGAATTGCCTTTATTGGAATACTGAAAATTGGTAGTATTTGAGACTTATTTATCTTGGTTTTTAACTGGGTTGGTTTGGTATTAAGATGCTTTACAATTTAATTATAACAGACCAAAGTTAACTATAAAGTATATAATAAAGTTGATAGTATTATACTTAAAGCTTGGTAATTATAATTAACTTTAAGAATGTGGATAGACTTGGGGTATGTTACTTATGATACTTGTATTCTGTTCATTTTATATTGTTTCCTTAGAGTTACTTAAGAATGACATTACTTCTTTTGAATAGTGGCTTCCTAATTGTTTAGTGTAATAGGATCATTTTCCTTTTTATGGATGAGTGGTTATAGTTTGTAAACAAAGAAATAAGATTACTTAACTTCTTATGGATTCAATATAGTGTTTTGGTATGTTTATAACTTGTAGTTGAAGTAAAAGAATGGTTTTATCTTATTACAATTATTCTTGGAGATTTTTGTTAAATAAGAATCTTTTTAGAAAATAATCTGCATTTCTGGTTGAAGGATAATTCAATACAATTGTATTTAAAGTGTGTTAAATAATTTTAGCTTCACACAACAATATTTAAGACTAATACTTTTTATTAGACTCAATTCATTAATTTAAGAAATATTAGCAAATTTTATTTGACATTATATGATTTATTAACCTAAGAAATAGTTCTAAATTCAAGTTATAAAATTGTTTAACTTTTTATTTAATTCAAAAGTGGAATGTCACATTTTTAACATGTAGGTATTATTTTTGTGATCATTTTGGTATATTACATTTATTTTTGTGAATTATAAATAATAAGATATGATTTTAATAAGGTTTATTACTTTAAAAATACTTAATAAATAATAAATATTTAACTAAGTGAAATAATAATGTATAATTATAGCTTTAAACTCTAATTCTTTTTTTCTAAGAATTTTAGTATTTTATTTATATTTTTAACATTTACCATTATTAAAATATTAATTATCAAAGTATTAAAGCTTTGTAAACTATTTATTAAATAATATTTATTTTTAAATAATCATCATAATAATATTTAATAATAGTTTTAAGTTGTATATTTTATTTTCTGAACATTTTCATATATTATATGTATTTTTCTGATTTATAAAACAAAAGATATCAAATTTACAAGATTTAATCATTTTATGAATTTCTTAACTAAATAACTAGATGTGTTTATTGGGAATGCTGATGTCAGCATAGATTGAAGGGTTTTTCTCACTAGGGCATATTCTACCACCAGTCACTGACTCGTGGGGTCTATTGCCATGTCATTTCTATCTGTTTTTATTTATTTTCTAAATAGACATAAAACTTTTTACACTCAGAACGATCCTAGCCACAGAGATGAACGTGTGGGTCCGTGGCCATGTTGGCAAGCCACATCAGCAACGAGACCTACACCAGGTTTGACTTGGGCTGGTCGACACGGTGAGCGGGTGGCTGTCGCCAGCGACCATCTAGCGGCGGCGCTACGATGCGCAAGTGGATGCGAATGTTAGTCGATCAGAAGCACATGTGCCTGGGAAATCTAACTAGGGTGGCGTAGTGTCTAGGGGTGACCGGGAGCCTCGCCGGCGGTGACCGAAGCGGAGACAGCACGACGGCGCTTGAGGCCAGCATGATCCAGAGAGGTATGGGAAGAAAGGAAGGGTCCTAGAGGACCATCAACTCACTGGGAATGCAGAGAAGTGGTCGAAGAGGCAAGGGGCAGTTGGAGACGGCGGCGATTGACGTCGACGAACGGCGACGGGTTGGAGAAGATGGATCAAATCCCACAGTTAGAGACCTCCCTGACCAGCGTTCTTCGGGGCAAATGAAGAAGTCGAGCACTGTGGTCATCGTGGTGGCCTCATAATGGCAAAGGGAGACAGAGAGCGAGCTCTAGCTTGAACCATGGCGGTTAGGGTTTCGGCTGCTGAGAGAAATCAAAGAGGAGGGTTGCTGAGAAGGGGAAATGAGGATGAGACCGAAGGGAAACGTCGCCGTGGCCTCCTTATCCTCCCCTGACAACGACGGCGTGCATCTTGATGCAGTGGGAATCGACGGCGGTCGGAACGCCAGGAAGCAGCTTCGCCGGCGAGGAAGACGACGAAAGTTAGAGCCTGAAGGGGTATGGGCTACTGGCAGGCTGGTGCTGGGCCAGTTGGGCTGCGGTGTGGTGCGTGTGAGCAGCAGATATGGAAGAGGGAAGATGGGCGGCAGGCCAGATGCTTGTTCCTTTGTTTTTTTCTTTCTGTTTTGATTTTCTATTTTTTGTTTCATTTTTAGATTTGAATTTTGCACAATTGGTTAAAGGTTTCTGTATAGAAATTACTTGCTAAATGTTTGCAGCAGTAATGTAGTGTATTTAGAATGATATAATGATCTTTTATTATATAAAGTTTTAATTTTTATTTTCTTGTAATAGATCCTTTTTCTCTTATTATTTGTGAGAGCCTTTAATATGAATTTAATTGGGCATAAATTCATAAACTTATTATAGAATGTTTTACTACTAACTAATGAGTTAAAGTTTGAATTAAAAGTGCTTTACCATAAGTTCTTAGAAGATTTAATATTCACAAGTTTGTTTTATTGATGTATATAAAGATTAATGCTTAATCACATTTTTTTTTATATTTGTAATCTTTAATAACATCACCATTCAAAGTAAAATAGTGGAGTTGTTTTCTAGGATAACTTAGGAGAAATAATTGTACCAAGCCTAGATCATCATTAGTCGGCATGAGGCTCCTCTGAGGTGACCGTTGGTCGGCCTCCGGAGTTCGCCGGCGTCTCACCGGCAAAGGCTCTGCATGGATTCCTTAGGGGGTTGTTAGAAGATCACCTAGTCTGGTGTGACCACGGGTGGTAAGTTTCTTGAAGGCTCTCTCGCTCTCTCGGCCGATTCTTGGCTGGTTCTTGTCAACGCCAAAGGCTCTCCCCTTGAGGGTAGATGTTTGGAAAATGGGGAGAAGATCTCTATTGGATCTGTTTTGAGGTTCCCCTCTCATCTCTCTCGTGTTAATGATTCTTTGGATCCCTCATCTGGATTTCTTGGTAGATCTCCTACCATCTCTGGAACAGATGAGGACACTGGTTTTAAATGGCATGCCCTTTGTTCCTCTTTGCCGACTGATGATCTTGAGCCTTCTAAAGGATTTTTGATGCTTTTTCCTAGTTCTAAAAGGCTGGTTCTTCTCAACCACAATGAGGTAGTGATTGATGCTAGATACTTGATTCAAGGTGAGGTTGTGGCCTCAGGTATTTCTATTGATCTTCAGATGAAGAGGGTTATCGTCGGCGCATAGATTTTGCCTAGCCCTTTGGTTAAGAAGTTTTCCACCAATATTGAGAAGATAGTGCCAAAATCACTGGATTTCACCGAGAACCTCCCTTCGGTGTGTGCTCCCAAGGATGTTTCATTGTGTCGGCCTGCCCTGGATTTTTCATTAGGGCGGGATTTTGAGAAGAAGATTTTTGCTAAATTCAGGCATCAAGTTAATTTCCTTGGTGGTTTTAGAAAAATACCTTTTTATCTGGTTTGTTCTTTTGGAAGACCAAATTTTAAGTTGGATTTTCATACGGTTGGTCTTGCACTCCAATCTTGCTTTGGTGGTCAGGCTTCTAAATTCCAGGTGAAGCTTTTGCAAGATAGAAATTTTCGTTTCTCGGTTGCTTCAAGGGCAGTGGGTTTTGAAATCTACAATATTTCAAAATTTTCATGTACATCTTTTGTGATCCATGTCAACCTTTGGGGTAATGGGGGGCCAAATTGGATTCATGAAGAAAGAGAGTTTTATAAAGAATCTGTTGGAGAATGGAAAGTTGTCACGTACAAAAAGGAAAATTCCAAAAAATCTCCTTCGTTGAAGCCTTCCAATAAAGGTGATTCGGTTTTCCAGCGGCTCAAATTTCCTGCACCTGTTGCGGTTTCTTCGCCTGTGACTGCTGAACATATTAAGTGTGATTTCAAATCAAGCATTCAAGACAGATCCTATGCACAGGTGCTCGCTGATGGCGGTATTAAACCAGTTGTAACGTCGGTCGGGTCTTCAGGAGGCGCCAATCACGCGGCATTTAAACTTCCTGGTCTCCTTCCCTTTCTGAAATTCCCCTCTTTCCCAAACTGTGGTTGGCCCGACAATTCTTACAAGGGGTGGTTCAAGGCCCAGGAATTTATCCATTCTCGGCCCATTGTTCACAATAGTTTTCACGAGTTCGCCACTTCTTTGCAAAAACCAACTGCCATTTCCCCTGTCTCCTCAACTCCCCCGTCCGCTGAAACCCCATTACCCTCTTGCTCGTCGCCGGCGAAGAGTGTCGTAATGGCGAACATCCCGATTGATCCTGCTCCTGTCTTGCCGAATGGCTTCCAGATTATGTAGGTGGCTGGGCGGAATCGTGTCAAAAGGGTGGTGGTGCCACGGAGTTCGAGGTCGCATGAACAGTATGCCATTGCTACCATTAATCCCCTCCCCCTGGTCCAGT
Organism: Avena sativa; assembly: GCA_916181665.1. Taxonomy (NCBI): domain Eukaryota; kingdom Viridiplantae; phylum Streptophyta; class Magnoliopsida; order Poales; family Poaceae; genus Avena; species Avena sativa. The sequence goes on along the minus strand of OV702281.1, from coordinate 204,690,124 downwards.
TCTGTTCTTGAATATTCGTGATGTCCTAGTTGATTTCCTCAACAATGAGGTTCAAGTTCACTTTAGATATGTCCAGGCTTGTCCCTTCGGGTCTGCTTATGTGCAGTTTCACCATGTCAGTGATCGGGATAGACTCATTGCGGCTAGCCCCATTCCGTTTCAAGATGTGCATGTTTCTTTCGTTAAGCACAATGAGGGGGATAACTGGAGGAGGGCTCAATTAAAAAATGAATGTTGGGTGATGCTAGTTAGGCCTCCTTTAGACCACTGGCATACTGAGGATCTGTAACACCCTCAGAATCGGCCCTATGCAAGTTTTAGCGAAATTCGCCAAACCCGCATAGAAACGATTCAAAGGTGCCCACCAGGCACTTTCGTGCGGGTGGAAAACGAAGTAATAACATTACACAACAGTCCTCGATGGGACCCACAGAACAGATATATACAACAGCGACTCAAAGAGTCAAGAATATAGATAGAATATACAAGATCCAAATCACCTTGAAAACGATAGAGCGTCCAGCTACGGACAAGATGCAAATGGGGCTAAGAGCCCTGAAGAATAACCACTGGCGTCCATAACCCTGCCCAGGCCAAGCCGGAAGGGTAACCCTGCTAACGACGTCGATCTCAAAACCTGCTTAAAACAAAAGGGGTGCCGACAAAGGGCAAAGGAAAAAGAGGAGCGTCAGTACTGAGGCCAGTACACGGTGAGGCTAGAATTCGGCGGTCCTCGCCTACATAGGTATGGTGGACTGAGCGGCAGCGGCAGCAAGCACTAAACAACCTATAGAGACTCGATACAACTGGCGGCAATCAGAGTGGGGTAAGAAGGACCTATTCGGAACCAACCTGATTATACCATCAGACAAACCCATCCTGGCGTTTCCCCCTCGAGACCAAACGAGGAAGTCAACCGAGGAACTCACACAGTTGGCAATTTTATTTATTCCGTTATCGTTGCAGCAATTACTAGTCAGGTATAGATGGTTATCCTGATAAAATAAGCAGTGGGCACTTTTATTTAACCATTCCTTCGTAGTTGCGACACTTACTAGTCAATACAATTAGCATGAGATAACCCAAAAACCCAGCAGTTGTTGGTACTTTTATTTAGCCATTCCGTTGTAGTTGCAATACTTACTAGTCAGATACAATTGTCGCATGCGACAAACCAAACAAGCAGTTGTTGGCAGTTTTATTTAGCCATTCCATTATAGTGAAGCTGATTACTAGTCATTATAAGGTCAAATTTATAGCACTACTTTAGTTATAGTTGTCTATGATCGAGATACTGTGCTCCAAGTCGTCCATAACCGCGGACACGGCTTTCAGAAAGTTTTAACCCGGCCGGGGTGCACAAATAGCAACACACACACGATCAACCTCGGAAAAACCAAATCAAAACCCAACGAGGCTTTCACGACAAAGCAATCACAGGATTCAGAAATATTTCAGGGGGCCACCCCATTGAGTAGACCCGCAACGAAGTAAGCTAGCTCCGAGACGGACTCAAGGTTTGCGTCAATGGCTGTACACGACTGGGAACCCAAAACTGGGATTGTCGATACCGCGAAAACATTCCGCTTACCTAAACAGTACAGTGTGCTCCTCGCACAATCGTAAATAAAGCAGTAAAACATGGCATAAGTACAGGATCGTAAATAAAACCTCAAACTAGTTTGTGGCCCCAAGAAATAAGACTGAATCAAGCTCTGGCTAAGGGGGGCCCATAATTCCCCGTATGTGGATAGCGCGATAAAACAAGGAACATGTATCAAGTACTCGGGGTCCTACGGGACACAAGTGGGCGGTCGGAAACCAAATATTATCTATCACCCACCGATGCCTCTGCTTACTTACTTCAATTTTAGTTGTTAAACAGGAATTAAAGTGAACGATAAGTAAAACCATGATCATCTCCAACATCAACATGCGGCAATACATCAACAACTGTGGCACTGGACGACACGCATCAGCACTTGAGCAAGCGACTACGACGCGCAAGTCCAACTATCTACCAAACAACAGGTAATAGGATGTGTCCAAGGCAATATAAGGCTGCAAGGGATTTCACGGGTACGGAAACTAGAGCATCGCAACACAGATAGAAATAGATCAACAGGAGGGAATAAATACTATAAATGTAAGATAGGTAGAAAGGGGGAGATGCTCGCCTGAAAACATTGCCGAGGGTTCAACCGAAGATCGGGTCGGCACTCGCATCAACTCAACGGCCTTATCCGCGAAGAAGCAAAACACTAGAATAAACACCGGATGCACTATTTAATACTACGACAACAGATCGGCATGATGCATGTATGATGTATGACATGGCAAAGGTGCGATGCAATTAGGCAATATTAAGCGGAACGGGGTCCCGATAATTAATTAAACGGTTCAAGTTATTTAGAACCCCCGCAATTTAAATGTTGTAATAACAGGGCGAGATAAGATATCGGTTCGCTACACAAGTTTAAATGAGGCCAATATGAGACTAGGTTTGCCCGCATATGGGCCCCATATTTAATTTAAGGTGAATTGGCATAAGGCCCCCAAACCAATGATATGCATGCGAGGATGACAATATGATATGCGACAAGTTTATGATATTATAAAATAGGGTTTCGGGAAGGGGTTCACACATTAGGGGGGTCTCGACGATCTTGGGGTTCCAGGGTTCGGGGTCGGTCTCGGGGTTCGACAGGGTTCGACGGGGTTCGTTCTCGGACAACTAAGGTAGACCTTGGCGCCTCCGTGGTCTTCGGGTCATGTTGACGGTCATGGCGTTCGGGACGAAGTACTTGTCGTACCGGTGGCGATCTTGGCGTCCTTCAGGTTCGGGTGCGGTCCTCGGCGAACTGGTCGGTTCCCTGTAGGAGGCCTTGGCGCTTCAGATCGGTCTTCGGTTCGGGGCCTCAGGGTATTGGGGTTCGCGTCCGTGTGGCGATCTTGTCGTTCGGTGCAGGCGTTCTCGAGGTCGATGGCGAACTTGTCCGGTACCGGGGCTTTTCGGAGATCTTGGCGCGACACCGGGTACGGGATCGACCTTCGGGTCCGTGTGGGTGATCTTGGCATTCCGTTGTAGAAGATCTTGTTCGGTTCCCTGTCGTTGGCATTGTGGTGCTTGTTCCGTTCCTTGGCGGTGGCTTGGATTGGCACCGAACTGGTAGTTGGGTCCTCGGAAAGACTTGGAACGGCCTCGTGACGCTGGTACACCGAGACTGGACAAGACAGACACGTACACGGGCACCTGCAACTTCTTACACACACGCACAGAAGGCTACAGGGAGAAACCGGCGGTCGGCTCGCGCGGCGCTTGGTGGATGCGACGGGGTGTGCTGGCCATGGGGCTGAGGCCAGCGGGGCCAGAGGAGGCCGACGAAGCGGGCCCCGCCGGCGACGGCGGCAACAGGCGAGGCAGGCACGGCCAGGGGGAGGCTCGGGGACACGGGGCTCGTCGCAGGCGAGGAGGCAGAGGCCGGGCCGGCGGCGAGCGTCGCGGGGGCGCAGGTGGCCGGGGGAACGGGGGTCGCGGCGGAGGCCGAAGAGGGCGGAGGCGACCAGCGGAGGCGAGGCAGGAACGGCGTCGGGTGGAGGCGAGGGCGCTGGACCGCGCGGGACGACGGAGCTCGGGGCCAGGACGGCCGAGCGCGGGTGGGTGGTGGAGGAGGGGCGCGGCGGACGACGGGGCTGGCGCGAGGCGGAGGGCGCCGGCGGCCAGAGGGAGGTGCGGCGGCGGGGCGGAGGAGAGCGGCCGGAGGAGGGGTGCTGGTGGGCCGCGGAGCTGGCGGTGGGGGAGGACGCGGCCGAGGGTGGCGGAGAGCGGAGGATGGCCGGGGAGAGCGCGGCGCTCGGAGGCGGAGGTCATGGCGGCCGGCGGGGAGCCGAGGCGGGGAGGCTTGCGGGCCGGCGCACGGGGAGCCGGTGCGGGGAGGGCGGAGCGGCGGGCGCGACGGAGCTCCGGGGCGGGGACGCGGGCTGCAGGAGGCGGAGAAGGGAGGGGGGCCGGCGAGCCTGCAGGCGGCACGCGGCCGGGGCGAGGCGAGGGGACCGGCCGGAGGAGCAGAGCGGCGGCGCGGGGTCGGGCGAGGCGAGGGGGCCGGCCGGCGGGGAGCTGCGGGGAGCGGGGGAGGAAGACGGGAGGGAGCGGAGGCACGCGTCGGGAGGTGGAAGAGAGGGTGGGGACGGGGCGCGCGTGGGAGTGCGGGGAGGTGGGTACTGGGTGGGGCCCAGGGACGTGGGGCCCGGGGGTCAGAGGGGGGTTGACCGCGTGGGTGGCTTGTGTGTGTTGCGTGCGTGTGTGGGTGGGGTGTGGGCTGTGGGGAGAGAGAGAGAGGTGGGGAAAGGGTATGATTAGGTGGCAGGGTTTGATTGGCTAGGGGGGAAGGGTGAGGTGATTTGTCGAGAGGGGGTTGGTTGGGGTGAGGTGGAGGGGGGCTGGGTAGAATAGGACCGGGTAGAAAAAGGTTTCTAGGTTGGACCGATTTTGTTCTGGGGGTGGTCGTCCGGGTCGATTTGGCCCGTTCGACTGCCCCCACTAAAATAATTTAATATTTTATTGGTTTTAAATGGACCGTTTGCAAACCGATAGCAGACAAAACAAAATAATCCGGAGGCCCAGGTTTTTCGTTTGAACAAAGACGGGGCATTTAGAAAACAAAACCAGACTTTTCAAAAATAGTTTTATGCGAACAGATGCAAGATGATGACGATGCTCAAATGCAATGAGGCATGATGACATGAGCATGCGGTCATGATGATGCAATGCACAAAAACAACGCGATTTTCTAGTAGTGGTTTTGCGGGATGCCACAATTCGACACCACTAACAATGGATCTCGCCCTCGAGATCCGCCTCATGGTACCGGGAAGAAGGTCGGCGGTCTGCAGCTTCTCGCTTCGTGTAGATCCTCGCGACACCACTAACAAGAGGTCGTTGTCCGTGATCGTCGAGGGAACACTCCGGAAACAAAAGGCCGAAGGTAGAGGTATCAACAAATAAAGCCACCTCTAGCTTCCGCGGACGGAGTAAAACTGCTGGATCCACTGATTCGATGTACAAGAGCGAATGATAAGAGTAGTGGTATGGTAGCTACTCCATCCCGCACTCAAACCATTACTCTGCACACGGATAGGCGGATTATGCAACCAACTCTCGGAATCAGACGGAAGATCTCGACAAGCGAGGTTCGGAAACAAAGGAGTGATGCAGACTCTGCATCGGATCTGGCGTAGAGTATGTCGTCGCGTCGGAAAACACCGGAAGGCACACACAAAGAACAAAGAATGGCACCACAGATAAAGGATCACTCAGATAGCATGAAGACCAGATGTAGCAACACCGTTACCGAAGGAGGAAGCGAAACCCTGAAGGTACGACGGAACCCAACCACGAGAAATCCTGGACTTGAAGAAAGGTAAGAGAGTGGATTCAAAACACGCAGAGGTAAGAGGAGAATAGCAGAGGGTAAGGAGTAAATTCAGACCTAATCAGATCTATCCAACCGATATTGCAATAATAGTTTTGACACTCTACTTCGGCCGTTAGCTAGGTTATCTTACAGGCTGGACTTGTGGGGTATCGCAACTGCTGAGCTCTGATACCACTCTGTAACACCCTCAGAATCGGCCCTATGCAAGTTTTAGCGAAATTCGCCAAACCCGCATAGAAACGATTCAAAGGTGCCCACCAGGCACTTTCGTGCGGGTGGAAAACGAAGTAATAACATTACACAACAGTCCTCGATGGGACCCACAGAACAGATATATACAACAGCGACTCAAAAAGTCAAGAATACCAAATCACCTTGAAAACGATAGAGCGTCCAGCTACGGACAAGATGCAAATGGGGCTAAGAGCCCTGAAGAATAACCACTGGCGTCCATAACCCTGCCCAGGCCAAGCCGGAAGGGTAACCCTGCTAACGACGTCGATCTCAAAACCTGCTTAAAACAAAAGGGGTGCCGACAAAGGGCAAAGGAAAAAGAGGAGCGTCAGTACTGAGGCCAGTACACGGCGAGGCTAGAATTCGGCGGTCCTCGCCTACATAGGTATGGTGGACTGAGCGGCAGCGGCAGCAAGCACTAAACAACCTATAGAGACTCGATACAACTGGCGGCAATCAGAGTGGGGTAAGAAGGACCTATTCGGAACCAACCTGATTATACCATCAGACAAACCCATCCTGGTGTTTCCCCCTCGAGACCAAACGAGGAAGTCAACCGAGGAACTCACACAGTTGGCAATTTTATTTATTCCGTTATCGTTGCAGCAATTACTAGTCAGGTATAGATGGTTATCCTGATAAAATAAGCAGTGGGCACTTTTATTTAACCATTCCGTTGTAGTTGCGACACTTACTAGTCAATACAATTAGCATGAGATAACCCAAAAACCCAGCAGTTGTTGGTACTTTTATTTAGCCATTCCGTTGTAGTTGCAATACTTACTAGTCAGATACAATTGTCGCATGCGACAAACCAAACAAGCAGTTGTTGGAAGTTTTATTTAGCCATTCCATTATAGTGAAGCTGATTACTAGTCATTATAAGGTCAAATTTATAGCACTACTTTAGTTATAGTTGTCTATGATCGAGATACTGTGCTCCAAGTCGTCCATAACCGCGGACACGGCTTTCAGAAAGTTTTAACCCGGCCGGGGTGCACAAATAGCAACACACACACGATCAACCTCGGAAAAACCAAATCAAAACCCAACGAGGCTTTCACGACAAAGCAATCACAGGATTCAGAAATATTTCAGGGGGCCACCCCATTGAGTAGACCCGCAACGAAGTAAGCTAGCTCTGAGACGGACTCAAGGTTTGCGTCAATGGCTGTAAACGACTGGGAACCCAAAACTGGGATTGTCGATACCGCAAAAACATTCCGCTTACCTAAACAGTACAGTGTGCTCCTCGCACAATCGTAAATAAAGCAGTAAAACATGGCATAAGTACAGGATCGTAAATAAAACCTCAAACTAGTTTGTGGCCCCAAGAAATAAGACTGAATCAAGCTCTGGCTAAGGGGGGCCCATAATTCCCCGTATGTGGATAGCGCGATAAAACAAGGAACAGGTATCAAGTACTCGGGGTCCTACGGGACACAAGTGGGCGGTCGGAAACCAAATATTATCTATCACCCACCGATGCATCTGCTTACTTACTTCAATTTTAGTTGTTAAACAGGAATTAAAGTGAACGATAAGTAAAACCATGATCATCTCCAACATCAACATGCGGCAATACATCAACAACTGTGGCACTGGACGACACGCATCAACACTTGAGCAAGCGACTACGACGTGCAAGTCCAACTATCTACCAAACAACAGGTAATAGGATGTGTCCAAGGCAATATAAGGCTGCAAGGGATTTCACGGGTACGGAAACTAGAGCATCGCAACACAGATAGCAATAGATCAACAGGAGGGAATAAATACTATAAAAGTAAGATAGGTAGAAAGGGGGAGATGCTCGCCTGAAAACATTGCCGAGGGTTCAACCGAAGATCGGGTCGGCACTCGCATCAACTCAACGTCCTTATCCGCGAAGAAGCAAAACACTAGAATAAACACCGGATGCACTATTTAATACTACGACAACAGATCGGCATGATGCATGTATGATGTATGACATGGCAAAGGTGCGATGCAATTAGGCAATATTAAGCGGAACGGGGTCCTGATAATTAATTAAACGGTTCAAGTTATTTAGAACCCCCGCAATTTAAATGTTGTAATAACAGGGCGAGATAAGATATCGGTTCGCTACACAGGTTTAAATGAGGCCAATATGAGACTAGGTTTGCCCGCATATGGGCCCCATATTTAATTTAAGGTGAATTGGCATAAGGCCCCCAAACCAATGATATGCATGCGAGGATGACAATATGATATGCGACAAGTTTATGATATTATAAAATAGGGTTTCGGGAAGGGGTTCACACATTAGGGGGGTCTCGACGATCTTGGGGTTCCAGGGTTCGGGGTCGGTCTCGGGGTTCGACAGGGTTCGACGGGGTTCGTTCTCGGACAACTAAGGTAGACCTTGGCGCCTCCATGGTCTTCGGGTCATCTTGACGGTCATGGCGTTCAGGACGAAGTACTTGTCGTACCGGTGGCGATCTTGGCGTCCTTCAGGTTCGGGTGCGGTCCTCGGCGAACTGGTCGGTTCCCTGTAGGAGGCCTTGGCGCTTCAGATCGGTCTTCGGTTCGGGGCCTCAGGGTCTTGGGGTTCGCGTCTGTGTGGCGATCTTGTCGTTCGGTGCAGGCGTTCTCGAGGTCGATGGCGAACTTGTCCGGTACCGGGGCTTTTCGGAGATCTTGGCGCGACACCGGGTACGGGATCGACCTTCGGGTCCGTGTGGGTGATCTTGGCATTCCGTTGTAGAAGATCTTGTTCGGTTCCCTGTCGTTGGCATTGTGGTGCTTGTTCCGTTCCTTGGCGGTGGCTTGGATTGGCACCGAACTAGTAGTTGGGTCCTCGGAAAGACTTGGAACGGCCTCGTGACGCTGGTACACCGAGACTGGACAAGACAAACACGTACACGGGCACCTGCAACTTCTTACACACACGCACAGGAGGCTACAGGGAGAAACCGGCGGTCGGCTCGCGCGGCGCTTGGTGGATGCGACGGGGTGTGCTGGCCATGGGGCTGAGGCCAGCGGGGCCTGAGGAGGCCGACGAAGCGGGCCCCGCCGGCAACGGCGGCGACAGGCGAGGCAGGCACGGCCAGGGGGAGGCTCGGGGACGCGGGGCTCGTCGCAGGCGAGGAGGCAGAGGCCGGGCCGGCGGCGAGCGTCGCGGGGGCGCAGGTGGCCGGGGGAACGGGGGTCGCGGCGGAGGCCTAAGAGGGCGGAGGAGACCGGCGGAGGCGAGGCAGGAACGGCGTCGGGTGGAGGCGAGGGCGCTGGACCGCGCAGGACGACGGAGCTCGGGGCCAGGACGGCCGGGCGCGGGTGGGTGGTGGAGGAGGGGCGCGGCGGACGACAGGGCTGGCGCGAGGCGGAGGGCGCCGGCGGCCAGAGGGAGGTGCGGCGGCGGGGTGGAGGAGAGCGGCCGGAGGAGGGGTGCTGGTGGGCCGCGGAGCTGGCGGTGGGGGAGGACGCGGCCGAGGGTGGCGGAGAGCGGAGGATGGCCGGGGAGAGAGCGGCGCTCGGAGGCGGAGGTCATGGCGGCCGGCGGGGAGCCGAGGCGGGGAGGCTCGCGGGCCGGCGCACGGGGAGCCGGTGCGGGGAGGGCGGAGCGGCGAGCGCGACGGAGCTCCGGGGCGGGGACGCGGGCTGCAGGAGGCGGAGAAGGGAGGGGGGCCGGCGAGCCTGCAGGCGGCACGCGGCCGGGGCGAGGCGAGGGGACCGGCCGGAGGAGCAGAGCGGCGGCGCGGGGTCGGGCGAGGCGAGGGGGCCGGCCGGCGGGGATCTGCGGGGAGCGGGGGAGGAAGACGGGAGGGAGCAGGGGCACGCGTCGGGAGGTGGAAGAGAGGGTGGGGACGGGGCGCGCGTGGGAGTGCGGGGAGGTGGGGACTGGGTGGGGCCCAGGGACGTGGGGCCCGGGGGTCAGAGGGGGGTTGACCGCGTGGGTGGCTTGTGTGTGTTGCGTGCGTGTGTGGGTGGGGTGTGGGCTGTGGGGAGAGAGAGAGAGAGGTGGGGAAAGGGTATGATTAGGTGGCAGGGTTTGATTGGCTAGGGGGGAAGGGTGAGGTGAGGTGTCGAGAGGGGGTTGGTTGGGGTGAGGTGGAGGGGGGCTGGGTAGAATAGGACCGGGTAGAAAAAGGTTTCTAGGTTGGACCGATTTTGTTCTGGGGGTGGTCGTCCGGGTCGATTTGGCCCGTTCGACTGCCCCCACTAAAATAATTTAATATTTTATTGGTTTTAAACGGACCGTTTGCAAACCGATAGCAGACAAAACAAAATAATCCGGAGGCCCGGGTTTTTCGTTTGAACAAACACGGGGCGTTTAGAAAACAAAACCAGACTTTTCAAAAATAGTTTTATGCGAACAGATGCAAGATGATGACGATGCTCAAATGCAATGAGGCATGATGACATGAGCATGCGGTCATGATGATGCAATGCACAAAAACAACGCGATTTGCTAGTAGTGGTTTTGCGGGATGCCACAGGATCTGAATGCAGTTTTTGCTGATATTTTATTGTCCAAGACTAGGAGTCTGATGATGATGAGTCTGTCAATGCTATGCCTGTGGCTGCTGAGGATCAGGGTGTGGCTGATGGACCCCAAGGAGTTGGTATTGGTGAAGGCCTTCAGAATATTTTAAAAAACTATTTGGTTGATGATGATGAGGCAAACTCAGATGCCAAGGAGAGGGTGGGGAGCCCTATGGATTCAAGTTCAGTGGCTGCTGAAAATGAAGATTGGATGTTAGAGGATCAGCATCTTCTTTCTCCAAATGAGGCACATCTTCAGGTGGGAATGGTGAGAACTTTTGTTTCCATTCCTGATGTGCACATTGCAAAGCAGGGCTTTTCCCAACAAGGCTTGGATCTCTGGGAAAATTATTTTTCTCCCCATATTCAGAAGGACACTTCTTCAATGGGCTCTATCAAGTGTGATATCCCTGTAAGTTGGTTTAACTTTATTACACTCATGCTTGCTACCCCTGAGAAGTTTAATTGGGTCAAGAGCTTCCTTACTTCTCCTTTATGGGAAATTATTAAAGAGCCTATTGCTGAGGAGAATTCCATTTCTTTCATCATCCCTAATGAGAGCTTTTCCCAGATGGCTCCTTCTTGTCTGGGCATTGAAGCTAATAAATCTTCCTGCTCTCCCTCCACCCCTGCCAGAAAGAGAAAGGGCAAGGAGCCTCTTGTTGACACTGAGGTGAGAAGGAGCCCTAGAATTGTTGAACTGAATGGGGGCTTTAAAAGACACCTAAATTGTCTTATTGCTGATTGTCTGGTTTGCAATGTTGTTCCTCCATGTTTGAATCCTAAAGTGGTTAAAAATCTTGCTGCCTCCTTCTGCAAGGTTATGGATGGGGACCTGGAGAAGAGGTTGCTCAAGAAAGGGAAGGCCAATGAAGTGGCAGTTAAGGCTCCTCTGAAAGGCAGCATCAAAGGAAGTGGTTCATCAGGCTTGAGCATTGGAGGCAAGAAGAAAACTGGGGCTGCTGGAAGCAAGCCAAGAAGAAGCCCTCCTCTTAAGTGTTTAAATGTATCAAACTAAGTCTTTTGCTGGAGTCTTGTTGACTCCCTGTCCTGTGACCTGTTCTTGTGATCTTTTCATGTGTTTGGTACTTGTTGCGGAATCTGTCTGTGGTGCTATGATATGGATTGCCTTTTGCCTATGTGATTGTTGTTTCCACACTTGGGTGATTACATTACTTATATCACCTCATCTCTCTACTTACATCTAGTTTCTTAATGAATAACAAAAGAATTTGGAAGGTCTTGAATTGGAATATCAGGGGTATTAACTCTGAAAAGAAATGGATAACTCTTAGAAATAAAATTGAGGAGTCTGGCTGTGACATTATTTGTCTTCAAGAAACTAAGAGATAAGATTTTGATAGATCTTACATCAAAAAATTCTTCCCCCCAAATTTACCAATTTTGAATTTCTTCCCTCCAGAGGAGCCTCTGGAGGTTTGATCACCATCTGGAATAGTTCTCTGTTCTCTGGGCATCTTTCCTTTCACAATGAGTTCTCCATCTCCTTCACCTTGACATCTCTCTTGTCCAATGAATCCTGGATCCTCACCAATATTTATGGGCCATGCTTACCTGAAAAAAGGCAGACTTTTTGGACTGGTTTGGAAATATTGATATGCCTGATGATATGGACTGGCTCATTGTGGGTGACTTCAACTTCTGTAGACAGCCTTCTGATAGAAACAAATTAGGGGGGATGTGAATGGTATGCTTCTCTTCAATGAATCCATTAATAATTTGGGTCTCATAGAACTACCCCTTAAAGGTAGAAAATTTACTTGGAGTAACATGCAAAAAGAACCCATTTTGGAAAGGTTGGACTGGTTCTTTACTTCTGCTTCCTGGACTCAGAGTTTTCCCTCAACTTTTGTTGCTCCTCTTACAAAACCTACTTGTGATCATTTTCCTTGTGTCATTTCCATTGGCACAATGATTCCCAAAGCCCAGGTGTTCAGATTTGAAAATCATTGGATGAATCATAAGGAATTTAAAGCTATTGTTTAAAATGTCTGGAATATTCCTGTGGGCTTTCAGGATTCTGCAAAAAAAATCAATGCTAAATTCAAAAATGTGAGAAGGGGGCTGAAGCTCTGGGCAAAAAAATCTGCCCTGCCTGAAATCACATATCTGCAATGTTAATGCCACCATTGATCTTCTGGATGTCATGGAGGAAATGAGAACTCTTACTGTCCAAGAATGGAATCTCAGGGATCTCCTGAAAAATATTATAATTTCTTTGTTACAAGACCAGAATACTTATTGGAAGCAGAGGGGAAAAATTAAATGGGTTAAGCTGGGTGATGAAAACACAAAATTCTTTAATTCCAGAGCTACCATAAGTTTTAGGCATAACTACATTTCCATGCTTAAGGATGTTTCTAATGATGAGATTTATGATCATGATGGCAAAGAAAATCTCCTATGGAATTCCTTTAAAGATAGATTGGGTACTTCTGATAAGCCTGAAATGCACTTCAATCTTATTGACTTGGCTAGGGAATGCTTAAGGTAAGAGGAAAAGGATGCTTTGGAAAAACCTTTCTCTGATGAGGAGATTGAAGGAGTCATTAAAGATCTGCCAAATGACAAATCCCCTGGCCCTGATGGTTTTAATAATGAATTCATGAAACAATGTTGGCCTATTATTAAGGATGATGTGAAGCAACTCCTTGTGGTTTTTTAGGGGCAAACTTCCTTGGAAAGCATTAATGCCTCTTTTATCACCCTCATTCAAAAAATTGCAGCTCCTCTGACTCCTTCTGATTTTAGGCCTATTTCTTTGCTAAATAGTGTCTTCAAGATTATAACCAAAATTCTGGCTAATAGACTACAGAAGGTCATCCTTAAACTTGTCCACAAGAACCAATATGGTTTTCTCAAACAAAGATCTATCCAAGATTGTTTAGGTTGGGCATTTGAATTCCTTGATCAATGCCACAAGTACAAAGAAGAAATTTTAATTCTTAAGCTTGAATTTGAAAAGGCTTTTGACAGAATTGAGCACTCTGCAATTATCAATATCCTCAAAGCCAAAGGTTTTGGTGATAAATTGATTTCTTGGATTCAGTTAATCTTTGGTTCAGCTTCCTCCTCTGTTCTTTTAAATGGAGTGCCTGGGAAAAAAAATTATTGCAGAAGAGGTGTTAGACAAGGGGATCCTTTATCTTGTAGCACCCCGGGTGAAACCACTATTAGAAATTGCATGTTGTTTCGAATTTGTGTATCATCATGACATCATTGTTGCATACTTTGTCTCAAAACTATTTTCGATAAAACCCTACATTGGTTTCTACGTTACATCTCGTTCTTTATTCAAACTTTATTTTTGCTATTTTAACACGTGTAAAGTTGTTTACAAAATGTTTATTATACAAAAGAAAAGAAACATAAAATATTTTAAATATAAGTCAAAATAAAACCTAGACCTAAACTGGCCAGGCCCAATGGCCCAACCAGTGGAAACCCTAGCCCTAACCAGATCCCACCTAACCCTACCATCTCTCCACCCCGCCGCCGCCAGCAGACAGCACGCGCGCGTCCCACCCCACCTGGGCGCGCGCCCCAGCAACCCTGCCTCCCGCCTGGCACCCTGGACCCACCCACACGCACTTACCATGCACGCGACGCCCCCGTCCCCTTCCTCTCTCTCCCACCTCCCATCTCGCTCCCCGTTCCCCCCGCGGCGCCGACCTCCGCATCCTCCCCGCCTCCGGCCGGTTCAGCGCCGCCGCCTCCCCGACGCTCGCGCCGAGCCCCTCCTCGCCGTCCTGCACCTTTCCCCTCTCCTCTCCAGCGACCTCGCCTTCGCCGCCTTATCCCTCCTCATCGCCGGTTGCCCCACCGCGCCCCTGTCCGCCGCCGTTCTCGCCGCCCCACCCCTCTGCAAGCTCGCCCCGCCTCCACCGCTCCGGGCCCGCCCCGCCTCCACCGCTCCAGCCCCCCCCCCCCGCGCCACCTCTCCTCTCCTCCTCCGGCGTCTCCCCGTCGAGCTCAGCTCGCCGCCGCCGCCACCCTGGGTCCGAGCCCCGCCTCCGCATCCTCCCCGGCCTCCACCGCATCGCCGCCGCCCCTCCCCTCCGCAGCGTCCGCGATACGCCCCGGCCGGTGTCTCCCGCCTCTCCTCGCCTCCACCCCGCCACCGCGCCCTGATCGACCTCGCCGGCCCGTCCCCCTCGAGCGCCGCCCGAGCCCGCGTCGCCGGCGACCCCTCCTCTCCGCCTCCGCCGTGGCTCCATCAACGCCCCGCCTCCGTGCCGCCGTCCTCCGCCTCAAGCTTCCGCCTCTGCACCGTCCTCCCGAGCCGGCCACCGTCGGCCTCGCCCGTTCCTGTGCGCTGCCTCCCCGGTGCTCCCCGTCCGCGCCGGTGGCGTCGTCCGCCTGCGTCCCTGGCAGCTGACCCGTGAGAACCGCCGCCATACCCCCACGGTGTTGTTCACCCCATGCCTGGCATCTGCGTGTGTTGGCCCCGGTTATGTTAATAAGGTAACCGTGTGGTGTTGGTGTGTTGCCGCAATTGAGACCTTTTGGCGAACGAGAACAAGACGTGGCATAGGAGCAACATTGATGTCGACAAGATCTTCCGAAGGCTCCGACAATTAAAACAAGATCGTCGTCGAAAGTGGAGCCGTGAACCCCAAGATCATCGAGAGGGGGGCCGATGACCTCAGACCATAGGGCACCACACCCCAAGACCTCCGACGATGTGAGCACAAGGCCTCCTTCATGGAACCGGAGGTGTCGAGACCCTGGAAACCGATCCTCCCGGAGTCGGAAGACCGAGAACCCTGGCGTGCCAAGTTCTTCGACACGAAGCCACAGACGCGACAAGTACTTCTTCCCGGACGCCAAGGTCGTCGACACGGATACGCAAAGTACTCCTTCCCGGATGCCAAGTTTGCCGAGAACCCGGATGCCAAGGTCGCCAACCCGGTACGACAAGACCGACCTGATGCGCGGGCCCGACAAGATCGACATCGTCCAGGGCGAGTCCGATGCGCCCGACGCCGCACCAAGTCCTGCTCCCCGGATGCGACAAGACCTACCTCCGTTATCCGAGACCGAGGCCGTCGAGCCCTGAACCCCGAAACCCGACCCCGAACCCCGGAACCCAAGATCGTCGAACCCTAATGTGTGACCCTGATCCGAGCCCCTATTTTATAAATGCCATATTTATAAGTTGTTGCATATCAAATTGATCATGCATGCATACTTATCATGTGGTTGGGGGCCTTATGCCGATTCACCTCATAATTAAATATGGGGCCCATATGCGGGCAAATCTAGCCTTATATTGGCCTCATTTAAATCTGTGTAGCGAACCGGTAACTTATCTTGCCTTGTTAAACAACATTTAAATTGCGGGGGTTCTAAATAACTTGAACCGTTTAATTAATTGTCGGGACCCCGGTTCCGCTTAATATAACCTAATTGCACCGCATCTTTGCCATGTCATATATCATACATGCATCATGCCCGATCTTCTGCCGTAGAATTAAATAGTGCATCCGGTGTTTCTTCTAGTGTTTTGGTTCTTCGCGGATAAGGCCTTGAGTTGATGCGAGTGTCGACCCTATCTTCGGTTGAACCTTCGACAATGTTTTCAGGCGAGCATCTCCCCCTTTCTACCTATCTTACTTTTATAGTATTTATTCCCTCCTGTTGATCTATTGCTATCTGTGTTGCGATGCTCTAGTTTCCGTACCCATGAAATCCCGTGCAGCCGTATATTGCCTTGGACACATCCTATTACCTGTTGTTTGGTAGATAGCTGGACTTGTGCGTCGTAGTCGCTCGCTCAAGTGCTGTTGCGTGTCGTCAAGTACCACAGTTGTTGGAGAATTGCCGTATGTTTAATGTTGGAGACGGTTATGGCTTTATTTATTGCTCACTTTAATTATTGTTTAACAACTAAAATTGAAGTAGGTAAGCAGAGGCACAGGTGGGCAATAGATGTTATTTGGTTGTTAACCGTCCACTTGTGTCCCGTAGGACCCCGAGTGCTTGATACCTGTTCCTTTATTTATCGTGCTATCCACATACGGGGAATTATGGGCCCCCCTTAGCCAGAGCTTGATTCAGTCTTATTTCTTGGGGCCACAAACTAGTTTGAGGTTTTATTTACGATCCTGTACTTATGCCATGCTTTACTGCTTTATTTACGATTGTGCGATGGATAGCACACTGTACTGTTTAGGATCGGGACACGTTTTCGCGGTGTCGACAAGCCCAGTTTTGGGTTCCCAGTCGTTCACAGCCGTCCACCCAAACCTCGGGTCCGTCTCGGAGTCAGCTAGCTTCGTTGCGGGTGTACTCCAAGGGGTGGCCCCCTGAAATATTTCTGAATCCTGTGATTGCTTTGTCGTGAAAGCCTCGTTGGGTTTTGATTTGGTTTTTCCGAGGTTGATCGTGTGTGTGTTGCTATTTGTGCACCCCGGCCGGGTTAAAACTTTCTGAAAGCCGTGTCCGCGGTTATGGACCACTTGGAGCACAGTATCTCGATCATAGACAACTATAACTAAAGTAGTGCTATAAATTTGACTTTATCATGACTAGTAAGCAGCTTCACTATAATGGAATGGCTAAATAAAACTGCCAACAATTGCTTGTTTGGAAGTCGCTTGCGACCATTGTACCTGACTAGTAAGTATTGCAACTATAACGGAATGGCTGAATAAAAGTACCAACAACTGCTGGGTTTTGGGTTATCTCATGCTAAATGTATCTGACTAGTAACTGCCGCAACTACAACGGAATGGTTAACTAAAACGGCCCACTGCTTATTTTATCAGGATGATTATCTATACCTGACTAGTAAATGCTGCAACGATAACTGAATAAATAAAACTGCCAACTGTGTGAGTTCCTCGGTTGACTTCCTCGTTTGGTATCGAGGGGGAAGCACCAGGATGGGTTTGTTTGGTGTTAGCTTCAGGTTGGATCCGGATAGGTCATTCTTATCCCTCTCTGATAACCGCCAGTTGTATCGAGTCTCTATAGGTTGTTTAGTGCATGCTGCCGACGCCGCATCAGTCCACCATACCTATGTAGGCGAGGACCGCCGAATTCTAGTCTCGCCGTGTACTGGCCTCAGTACTGACGCTCCTATTTTTCCGTTGCCCTTTTGTTGAAGCAGGTTTTGAGGCCGCCGTCGTTAGCAGGGTTACCCTTCCGGCTTGGCCTGGGCAGGGTTATGGACGCCATTGGTTATTCTTCAGGGCTCTTAGCCCCATTTGCATCTTGTCCGTAGCTGGACGTTCTATCATTTTCAAGGTGATTTGGATCTTTGTATCTTATATCTGTATTCTTGACTCATGGAGTCGCTGTTGTATATATATCTGTTCTGTGGGTCCCATCGAGGACTGTTGTGTAATGTTATTACTTCGTTTTCCACCCGCACGAAAGTGCCTGGTGGGCACCTTTGAATCGTTTCTATGCGGGTTTGGCGGGTTTCGCTAAAACTTGCATAGGGCCGATTCTGAGGGTGTTACAGAGTGGTATCAGAGCTCAGCAGTTGCGATACCCCACAAGTCCAGCCTGTAGGATAACCTAGCTAACGGCCGAAGTAGAGTGTCAAAGCTATTTTTGCAAAATCGGTTGGATAGTTCTGATTAGGTCTGATTTTACTCCTTACCCCTCTGCTATTCTCCTCTTACCTCTACGTGTTTTGAATCCGCTCTCTTCTCTATCTTCGAGTCCAGGATTTCTCGTGGTTGGGTTCTGTCGTACCTTCAGGGTTTCGCTTCCTCCTTTGATAACGGTGTTCTACCATCCGGTGTTCAAGCTGCCTGAGGAATCCGTCTACTGTGGTACCATTCTTGGTTCCTTGTTTCTGCCTTCTGGTGTTTTCCGACGCAACGACATCATCTACGCCAGATCCGATGTAGAGTCTGCATCACTCCTTTGTTTCCGAACCTCGCTTGTCGAGATCTTCAGTCTAATTCCGAGAGTTGGTTGCATAATCCGCCTATTCGTGTGCAGAATAATGGTTTGAGTGCGGGATGGAGTAGCTACCATACCACTACTCTTATCATTCGCTCTTGTACATTGAATTGGTGAATTAATGTGATTTTACTCCTTCCGTGAAAGTTAGAGGTGGCCTTACCTTTAATTTCGTCTGTTGTTTTCTGGAGTGTTCTCTTCACGAACAGGATCAATGACCTCTTGTTAGTGGTGTCGCGAGGATCTACACGAAGCGAGAAGATGCAGATCACCGACCTTCTTTCCGGTACCATGAGGCGGATCTCGAGGGCGAGATCCATTGTTAGTGGTGTCGAATTGTAGCACCCTGGGTGAAACCACTATTAGAAATTGCATGTTGTTTCGAATTTGTGTATCATCATGACATCATTGTTGCATACTTTGTCTCAAAACTATTTTCGATAAAACCCTACATTGGTTTCTACGTTACATCTCGTTCTTTATTCAAACTTTATTTTTGCTATTTTAACACGTGTAAAGTTGTTTACAAAATGTTTATTATACAAAAGAAAAGAAACATAAAATATTTTAAATATAAGTCAAAATAAAACCTAGACCTAAACTGGCCAGGCCCAATGGCCCAACAAGTGGAAACCCTAGCCCTAACCAGATCCCACCTAACCCTACCATCTCTCCACCCCGCCGCCGCCAGCAGACAGCACGCGCGCGTCCCACCCCACCTGGGCGCGCGCCCCAGCAACCCTGCCTCCCGCCTGGCACCCTGGACCCACCCACACGCACTTACCACACACGCGACGCCCCCGTCCCCTTCCTCTCTCTCCCACCTCCCGTCTCGCTCCCCGTTCCCCCCGCGGCGCCGACCTCCGCATCCTCCCCGCCTCCGGCCGGTTCCGCGCCGCCGCCTCCCCGACGCTCGCGTCGAGCCCCTCCTCGCCGTCCTGCACCTTTCCCCTCTCCTCTCCAGCGACCTCGCCTTCGCCGCCTTATCCCTCCTCTTCGCCGGTCGCCCCACCGCGCCCCTGTCCGCCGCCGTTCTCGCCGCCCCACCCCTCTGCAAGCTCGCCCCGCCTCCACCGCTCCGGGCCCGCCCCGCCTCCACCGCTCCAGCCCCCCCCCCCGCGCCGCCTCTCCTCTCCTCCTCCGGCGCCTCCCCGTCGAGATCAGCTCGCCGCCGCCGCCCTGGGTCCGAGCCCCGCCTCCGCATCCTCCCCGGCCTCCACCGCATCGCCGCCGCCCCCTCCCCTCCGCTGCGTCCGCGAGCCGCCCCGGCCGGTGTCTCCCACCTCTCCTCGCCTCCACCCCGCCACCGCGCCCTGCTCGACCTCGCCGGCCCGTCCCCCTCGAGCGCCGCCCGAGCCCGCGTCGCCGGCGACCCCTCCTCTCCGCCTCCGCCGTGGCTCCATCAACGCCCCGCCTCCGTGCCGCCGTCCTCCGCCTCAAGCTTCCGCCTCTGCACCGTCCTCCCGAGCCGGCCACCGTCGGCCTCGCCCGTTCCTGTGCGCTGCCTCCCCGGTGCTCCCCGTCCGCGCCGGTGGCGTCGTCCGCCTGCGTCCCTGGCAGCTGACCCGCGAGAACCGCCGCCGTGCCCCCACGGTGTTGTTCACCCCATGCCTGGCATCTGCGTGTGTTGGTCCCGGTTATGTTAATAAGGTAACCGTGTGGTGTTGGTGTGTTGCCTCAATTGAGACCTTTCGGCGAATGAGAACAAGACGTGGCATAGGAGCAACATTGATGTCGACAAGATCTTCCGAAGGCTCCGACAATTAAAACAAGATCGTCGTCGAAAGTGGAGCCGCGAACCCCAAGATCATCGAGAGGGGGGCCGATGACCTCGGACCATAGGGCACCACACCCCAAGACCTCCGACGATGTGAGCACAAGGCCTCCTTCATGGAACCGGAGGTGTCGAGACCCTGGAAACCGATCCTCCCGGAGTCGGAAGACCGAGAACCCTGGCGTGCCAAGTTCTTCGACACGAAGCCACAGACGCGACAAGTACTTCTTCACGGATGCCAAGGTCCTCGACACGGATACGCAAAGTACTCCTTCCCGGATGCCAAGTTCGCCGAGAACCCGGATGCCAAGGTCGCCGACCCGGTACGACAAGACCGACCTGATGCGCGGGCCCGACAAGATCGACATCGTCCAGGGCGAGTCCGATGCGCCCGACGCCGCACCAAGTCCTGCTCCCCGGATGCGACAAGACCTACCTCCGTTATCCGAGACCGAGGCCGTCGAGCCCTGAACCCCAAAACCCGACCCCAAACCCCGGAACCCAAGATCGTCGAACCCTAATGTGTGACCCTGATCCGAGCCCCTATTTTATAAATGCCATATTTATAAGTTGTTGCATATCAAATTGATCATGCATGCATACTTATCATGTGGTTGGGGGCCTTATGCCGATTCACCTCATAATTAAATATGGGGCCCATATGCGGGCAAATCTAGCCTTATATTGGCCTCATTTAAATCTGTGTAGCGAACCGGTAACTTATCTTGCCTTGTTAAACAACATTTAAATTGCGGGGGTTCTAAATAACTTGAACCGTTTAATTAATTGTCGGGACCCCGGTTCCGCTTAATATGACCTAATTGCACCGCATCTTTGCCATGTCATATATCATACATGCATCATGCCCGATCTTTTGCCGTAGAATTAAATAGTGCATCCGGTGTTTCTTCTAGTGTTTTGGTTCTTCGCGGATAAGGTCGTTGAGTTGATGCGAGTGTCGACCCGATCTTCGGTTGAACCTTCGACAATGTTTTCAGGCGAGCATCTCCCCCTTTCTACCTATCTTACTTTTATAGTATTTATTCCCTCCTGTTGATCTATTGCTATCTGTGTTGCGATGCTCTAGTTTCCGTACCCATGAAAACCTGTGCAGCCGTATATTGCCTTGGACACATCCTATTACCTGTTGTTTGGTAGATAGCTGGACTTGCGCGTCGTAGTCGCTCGCTCAAGTGCTGTTGCGTGTCGTCAAGTACCACAGTTGTTTGAGAATTGCCGTATGTTTAATGTTGGAGACGGTTATGGCTTTATTTATTGCTCACTTTAATTATTGTTTAACAACTAAAATTGAAGTAGGTAAGCAGAGGCACAGGTGGGCAATAGATGTTATTTGGTTGTTAACCGTCCACTTGTGTCCCGTAGGACCCCGAGTGCTTGATACCTGTTCCTTGATTTATCGCGCTATCCACATACGGGGAATTATGGGCCCCCCTTAGCCAGAGCTTGATTCAGTCTTATTTCTTGGGGCCACAAACTAGTTTGAGGTTTTATTTACGATCCTGTACTTATGCCATGCTTTACTGCTTTATTTACGATTGTGCGATGGATAGCACACTGTACTGTTTAGGATCGGGACACGTTTTCGCGGTGTCGACAAGCCCAGTTTTGGGTTCCCAGTCGTTCACAGCCGTCCACCCAAACCTCGGGTCCGTCTCGGAGTCAGCTAGCTTCGTTGCGGGTGTACTCCAAGGGGTGGCCCCCTGAAATATTTCTGAATCCTGTGATTGCTTTGTTGTGAAAGCCTCGTTGGGTTTTGATTTGGTTTTTCCGAGGTTGATCGTGTGTGTGTTGCTATTTGTGCACCCCGGCCGGGTTAAAACTTTCTGAAAGCCGTGTCCGCGGTTATGGACGACTTGGAGCACAGTATCTCGATCATAGACAACTATAACTAAAGTAGTGCTATAAATTTGACTTTATCATGACTAGTAAGCAACTTCACTATAATGGAATGGCTAAATAAAACTGCCAACAATTGCTTGTTTGGAAGTCGCTTGCGACCATTGTACCTGACTAGTAAGTATTGCAACTATAACGGAATGGCTGAATAAAAGTACCAACAACTGCTGGGTTTTGGGTTATCTCATGCTAAATGTATCTGACTAGTAAGTGCCGCAACTACAACGGAATGGTTAACTAAAACGGCCCACTGCTTATTTTATCAGGATGATTATCTATACCTGACTAGTAAATGCTGCAACGATAACTGAATAAATAAAACTGCCAACTGTGTGAGTTCCTCGGTTGACTTCCTCGTTTGGTATCGAGGGGGAAGCACCAGGATGGGTTTGTTTGGTGTTAGCTTCAGGTTGGATCCGGATAGGTCATTCTTATCCCTCTCTGATAACCGCCAGTTGTATCGAGTCTCTATAGGTTGTTTAGTGCATGCTGCCGACGCCGCATCAGTCCACCATACCTATGTAGGCGAGGACCGCCGAATTCTAGTCTCGCCGTGTACTGGCCTCAGTACTGACGCTCCTCTTTTTCCTTTGCCCTTTTGTCGGCACCCCTTTTGTTGAAGCAGGTTTTGAGGCCGCCGTCGTTAGCAGGGTTACCCTTCCGGCTTGGCCTGGGCAGGGTTATGGACGCCATTGGTTATTCTTCAGGGATCTTAGCCCCATTTGCATCTTGTCCGTAGCTGGACGTTCTATCATTTTCAAGGTGATTTGGATCTTTGTATCTTATATCTGTATTCTTGACTCATGGAGTCGCTGTTGTATATATATCTGTTCTATGGGTCCCATCGAGGACTGTTGTGTAATGTTATTACTTCGTTTTCCACCCGCACGAAAGTGCCTGGTGGGCACCTTTGAATCGTTTCTATGCGGGTTTGGCGGGTTTCGCTAAAACTTGCATAGGGCCGATTCTGAGGGTGTTACATATCTCCTCTCCTGTTTGTCTTGGCTGCTCATCTTCTCCAAAGCATCCTCAATAAATCAATGAATTTTGGTCTTCTTTCCCTTCCCATTGAAGGTGTGTTCTGTCCTGATTTCCCTGTGGTGCAGTATGCAGATGACACTTTATTAATCCTTAAAGCTAATTCTGAGAAACTTTTGTGCCTTAAGGCCCTTCTTCATACTTTTGCTCTCTCCATTGGACTCAAAGTTAATTATTCTAAATCTAGTATGATGCCAATTAATATGGACTCTGAGAGGCTTGGGCACTTTGCCAATACTCTTTCTTGCCTCACTGGCTCATTGCCATTCACCTACCTTGGTCTGCCTTGAAGTATAAATAAGCCTACAGTGGAACATTTCCTGCCTATTGTTCAGAGAGTTGAGAAAAGGTTGTGTGGGATTGCTGATTTTATTAATTATGGGGGGAAACTGCAGCTAGTTAAATCTGTCTTATCTTCCCTTCCCATATATTACATGAGTTGTTTTGATCTTCCTATCACTATTAAGGAACAGTTGATTAAATATATGAGACAATGTCTGTGGAGAAAGAAAACATCTGATGTTCAAGCTAGAGGTAAAGCTCTTGTAGCATGGAAGAAAGTTTGTCGGCCCAAGAACCATGGGGGATTGGGAGTGCTTGACCTTAATGTGCAAAACTCTGCACTTCTTTTGAAGAATTTGGATAAATTTTATAATGACAAGGATATCCCATGGGTTCACCTTATATGGAACACTTATTACTGTAATGGTAAACTCCGTGGAAGAAGTCTAGAGGGATCCTTTTGGTGGAAAGCTCATCTGAAATTGATTGACATTTTTAAAGGAACTGCAAAGTGCTTGGTGGGAGATGGAAAATCCACCCTTCTCTGGTATGATATGTGGAATGATGGTTGTCTGCAGCATAAGCTTCCTCATCTCCTTTCCTATGCAAAAAATCCACACATCTCTGTCAATGAGTTCCTGCAGACAGATAATACTCAAGATCATTTTTACCTCCCTCTGTCACCGCAAGCTTACCAGGAATATCAAAGCCTTGAGAAAATTCTTAATACTGGCAGGCAGGGGGGAGCTGACAACTGGAGTTACATTTGGGGCAGTAATTTTTCAGTCCAAAAGTCTTATTATTCTCTATCTGGTTGCCAATCTGTACAGCCACATTTCTCCTGGTTGTGGAAGTCCTCTTGTCAACAAAAGCACAAATTCTTCTTCTGGCTCTTGCTTCTTGATAGGCTCAACACAAGAAACCTTCTGAAAAGGAAATGTTTTACTCTGGCATCCGATGAATGTGTGTTTCATGGCTGCATCAGTGAAGAAACCATTCTACATTTATTTTGGGACTGCCCTTTTGCAAGAGCTTGCTGGGCTGAAATCTCACATGTCCAAGTGACTGATCAAAATCTTTTTGAAGCTTTAGCCAGTATTAAAAAAGATCTTAAAGTCCCCTTTGCAATGGAAATTATTATACTTGGAGCTTAGGGCATTTGGATATGCAGAAACAATGAAATCTTCAACAACAAACATGCTTCGCTTGAGGAATGGAGGGCTATTGTTGCTCAGGAATTAAGATGGGTCCTGTATAGAATTAAGAAGAAGAATTATCAGGGCCTCAAAGATTGGATTGAAAATAATTTAGGCAGGAGATAGTTGCTTAGAATGTTATCCCTCTTTTGAGGTGGCTTGAGCTTGTAAATATTTTTTTGTAACTCTCTATGATATATAAAAAAATTGCAGTGTGGTACTTTGCCCTACTGTTTTACCCTCTTTTTTTAGGAGAAAGAATTGATAAAAATAGTTCCTAAGCACCTATGATGATGATGGTTAAAAGATGATAGAGATGTGCTCAGGTGATTTTATATAATAAATATTTTTATGAAGCTTTGTGAATTTAAGATGATAAATCAATCAGATGAAATGGATACTATGTTTGGTTATAGAATTAGGGTTTAGTGTTTAACAAGCATTCCTATCTTCCATACTTCATAATTCTAGTTTTCTGATTAAGGAAGTCCTATCCTAGATATATTACTTCTCTATGTCCATCATCATGTACTAACATGATGAGCTTTGCTTTATAGAAACTTCTTATACACCCTTTATTATTCTAAATCCATTTTTAAATGCAATGTGCTTAACACAAAAGCTTCATAATATTCTCATAGTTATACTTGGCTATAACAACTATTCTACTATTAATAATCTCTAACTCAACAAGTGGTTACCTCTAACTCCATTCATACCCTTCCTCAATCATCCATCACAAATACTACTCTAGTAGAGGTTTATAACAAGTTCTACTCTCCTCTAGTGTTTAGTATTTCTCCAAGAGGAAAATACTACTTCTTTAATTCCATGTTGCTCTAACGTTATTTTAATCATACTTCCTTCTCTCTACTTAACTCCAATATCTAACATTCCAACCTCACATTATATTAATGTGACTTGTAATGACTGATCTAGGATAATATATCTATACTATGGTTCCATCATGTTTTATCCACCAATGTCACTTATACTTGGTATAAGCATTCAATATTGGTGAGTAAGGCATGATCATTATAATCCTTTAGGGTTTAGGTTTCCAATTGGCTAATCAAGGCTTCATCAATACAACACTACAGTTGTATTGAAATTATCTTCTGTATAGCTCTATTGGATTAAGAGATATAATTCATTGACTATACCTACTTGATCCAATAGGACTACTCATGGTAACTATCTTTTAGACTTCATTCTTGTAATCTTCTTTGTTACCATATTGATTTGATTTCCTCAAATCACTCACATCCTATAGATGACATCTAGAACTAGCATCTCAATTTATCTATTCTTACTTCTTTCTTTATAAACCTTAAGTGAATAATATAATAAGGACAAGAGTTGATAGATCAAGAATCAATAGGTTAAAAATTGGTGAATCAATAGTTGATTACTCAATATTGATGAACAACAAATATAAGGATAGGATTCAGTAGAGATGATAAAGATTGATATGGAAAGAAAGATATATAATGAATGGTCTTGACTTGGTTTCTTTCCTACTCAATCTCACTAGAGAGTTAAAGTTAGGTATTTCCATGATACTCATGGTATAATTAGATGAGATTAAGATATAGTTATTGCATTATTATAACTTGTGTTATATCCTTAAATTGGTATTCATGAGTGATTATAATGAATACTATGATATGATCACCTAATGATCAAATATAAATTATTATGTAATGTATTAGGGTTTTAACATCTATTACATTTGATCTACCCTTAGATCAAATCATGTTACACAAAATAAGGTTTTAGCAAAGATCATATTGAAACTTATCGTAGTCAACTTGATGATCACTTCCATTCCATCAAGTAAAGAGAAGCTTCAATCACTTTGACAAGTTTAAATTTAAAAGCACGAAAATTATTCAGATTTTCTATGCATGAATGCAATGCACACACCTGTGTTTAGCTTTTTTCTAAGTTCTAATGCTGGGATGTTACAGACTCTCCCCCTTAAAATAAACTTTGTCCTCGAAGTTCGCACACTCTTTAGTTTCAGAATGAGGAATTGCCTTGCAATGATTACGATATGTCGCACTCCATATTAATCTCAATGGACATGATTGCAGTATTCCATATCCAGATCTTTTCCTTGAATCCTCATTATACTTGCAATCTTTAACTTGTTGTTTCCAATACTCCAAAGTTCCTTTTACTTTACTCCCTTAGGAATATGTCCTTGTAAAATCCTTAAATCAAAGTCTTTGCTTTAGTTGATTTCCCTGATTAAGTATCCTAATCCAACTTCTTTACTTGATCATCGAATTTCCTTACTATACTATGTAAGTCTAGGAAATCTCACTAAAACAGGTTTTAAATTTCTGTTAAAAGGTTATAGTCAAAAGACTAATCTTTGTTTTACCATTGTATGAGTTGGACGGGTGATCCTTCCGAAAATTGGATTTGAACTTATTTAGTCCATCCCTATTGAAATTTTTTTATTTCTCTGTTCATGACCAATTAGATGTGTTTTATTCCCTCTTAAGGATTACTTAAGAGTTGTTTCTTCTAGAATTAATCTGTTAGGCTTAATCTTTTATCACCTTCAAGCTTTTACCTTATTAAGCTTTAGATAGTCTTTCATTATCACCTATAGTACTTCTTCAACTTTCATTTATAATGTTTACTCTCCCCCTTAGGGTTTACTAATAGTCTTCAAACTGCCTATTTAGTATTTATTGGCTTTGTAAGTAAAATATTGGTCTCCATCCATCTTATACTCTAACTGGTTAGAGTTTGATGAAAGATTGTATGGTGTATCCACACAATGATGGATCTCCGAAGTGAATCTTTCAGCATTATTTGTCTTACTTACTTATTCGGATATTTTCATTTTGATGCACCTAACTTTGTGAAGAGTCTTGAAAGACGGTCGCTTTCAATTTTTTTATACTACTTTGTGTCCTACTTATCTTAGGCCAAATTTTATGCTCTTTATGGAACTTTTAAGATGATCTGGTTAACTATGTCAACCAACACCTGCTACTGTCAAGATACCAACTGTGCATCACATACTAGCTATGGATCAAATACCAGCTGCGGATAATCTTAGGGTGTAATTATTACCCTATGGTTTCCAACATACTTCTAACATTCTATGAATTGTCAGAGTTTGAGTACCATTTTGGATTCCAAAACTTCTTCTTTGCACTTATTCAAGATGCTTCCATGAACTGGGTACAACAACTTTATTAACTTCTTAGCAAAATTATCTACTTTGATTGAACTTTAAGTTTATTACTCCTTGTTGCTCCAAGTATTTTCTATAATAATCTTCCTTATTGTTGCTATTTGAAAGGATACGGATGTCGCCTAGAGGCGGGGGGTGAATAGGCGATTAAAACTTTTCCTAGAGTGGCTCAACAAAGGCGGAATAAAATTAGTGTTTACTTTGTTAAGCACAACCTAGAACAACTAAGGTTCTCCTATGTGCACCAACAACTTATGCTAAGCAATACAAGCAACAAAGTGATAGCAAGATATATAGTACTTCAAGCACGAAGGCTATCACAATGTAAAGTGCATAAGTAAAGAGCTCGGGTATAGAGATAACCGAGGCACGTGGGGACACCGATATTTTACCGAGTTCCTCCCAACATGGAGTACATCTCATTTGGAGAGGGGGTGGTATCAAACCACCAACGCCACAAAAGGCCTCCCTTATTCTCCGGTGAATCTCACCCCAACAGGATCGATCCACGCTTCCACTATCGGTGCACTTGTCGGTGGCAACCGAAACCTATCACAAGGTTGGGGCACTTCTACACAACTTAATTGGAGGCTCCCAACAAACGCCACCAAAGGCCTCAACAAATGCCACCAAGTCCACAATGACACCAAGGCCACAAAACCGTCTAGGGTTCCAAGAACCCAAGAGGGACAGGCTCCAATGAGGAACTCAAACCAAATACTCCGAGGAGAACTCAAACTGATGCACCAAATGCAAATGGCAAGAACACCACAAAGATGCCAAAATCCCTCACTCTCAAGTTCGAACAAAGCTACTAAAGCTATTGGGGGAACAAGAGAGGAGGAATCAAAGAGAGACACAAAATCCCACAAAATCTAGATCCCCAAAGATGCACTCACGAAGAGATGAATCGGTTAGGTCAAAATGTGGGTCTAGATCTCCTCTCTCTTCCACTCAAATATGGGCAAGAATCATCAGAGGGAAAAGATTAGGCAAGCTTCAAGATCTAGAGAAAGTGTGGACAAAGTTTAGCCTAATAGATAAGAGAGGAGCTCACTAAACTGAAAACGGGCAAAGCTTAAATAGAGGGCCCAGAAAATCTGGCCGTTGGGATGTTTTTAATTTTGGACCGGTAGTACCGGACAAAACCGGTACTACCGCATGTGCCTAGGAAAAAACGAAGCAGCAGATGGGGCTAGGGAGCTGCGCACCAGGCGAGCTAGAGAAGCTGCAGCAGCGCACGACAAACAGCTGGGTCAACGCATGTAGGCGTGCAACGAAGCAGCAGCCGCAACAACGCAGTGGTAGTAGCAGCTAGCGCGCGGGTGGGGCAGGGCCAGCGCATGCGCGTGCGATGCATGCAGCAGCAGCCGGCCAAGCTCACGGGTCAACGGCAGCTAGGCCCAGCGCGGAGCAGCGCGCGCAACGCAGCAGCGAGCGGCGGCAGCGGTCAAGCGAGGCAAGCTGGCGCGGGCGCTGCACAGGGGCGCGTGCGGTAGCGCACAGCAGCGGGATGCGCGCGCGGTCAAGCGGTAGCCGCAAGTCAATGGAACGCGGGCCCAGGCGAGCAGGGCGAGAGCGAGCGGCGGCTTGCGCGTCAACGCGAGCGACAGCACGCGAGCGGGATCTGGGCTGCGAGCGGCTTTCCGCACTGCGGGCTGGCAAGCTGGGCTGGAGATGCAGATCTACCTGGGCCGGCCGGTAGTACCAGCCCACCGAGGCGGTACTACCGGGCCGGTCCGGTAGAACCAGTTGAAGGTACCGGGCCATATAGGAATGGGCTGCGCGCAGCCAGGCACGAGTGATACTAGGCTGTGGTAATACCGCTCGGCCAAGAAAAGATATTTTTCTTTTACTTTTTCAATTTAAATAAAGGAAATAAACAAACGGTCATAACTTTTGATTGGAGACTCCGATTGACCCGATTCCAATTGCGTTGGAAATATTGATTATCACCAAGTGGGAGTGTATCAATTAATATAGTGTGAGATACCTCACTTGGTGGGAAACCGAAAATCCGCATAAATCAAAATCGCAACAAGATGTAAACGGAAGATCCGCTTTTGATGAACAAGAGCTTGTTATGGAGATTACCACAAGCTCTAAATCCTCACATGGATAGGACCAAATAGGATCCAAATATGATGATGCAAGTATGCAAAGTTTTGAGCTCTCTTCGAATGATGTGATCGAGTTACTCATTCGAGAGCCCCTCTTGATAATACGGTTATATATCCTAAACCCGGTGTCCACACAACAAGAGACCGGCAAAAGGGAAAACCTATCAATCTTATACCTTTGCCTTGAGCATTCCACTTGAGATCGATGTACACGGTCTTTCCCTTCTCAAGATGGAACGCCTTTCTTAATTCCTCATCATCGACCTCGCATATTGAGCTTGCACAACATATCTTCTTTGCATTTCATCGACCTTGAAGCCAACACATGCTCCAAGCGATGCCAATGGACAAATCCTACAAGTATAACTTAATACACACATTAGTCCATAAAGATTGTCATTAATTACCAAAACCACACATGGGGGACCAACATGTTCTTTCAATCTCCCCCATTTTGGTAATTGATGACAATCCCTTTAAGAGGGTTTATATAAGGAATATTAATGAATATAATGGTAATACCAATATCAAATACTACAAAATTATGTGATATTGGTACCACCACCATATATAGAGCAAACTCCTCCACAATCTATGCATGTGTGATGAACTTGAATTTCATTGCATATATTGCCAATCATTATCATTGGTAGAGTTTCCTCTATATATACCACATGCTAAGCAACAACAAAGATGCAAGAGCATGAGAGGCAAATGCACAAGAACAAACTCAATCCATAAACCAACTTCCCTTAAACCCTCTAAAACTTCTCCCCCATTGTCATCGATTGCCGAAATGGGCGACAAGTTCTAGAAGGCAAATATAGTAATAATTCCTCCAAAGATGTGCCTTCGCACATATCCAATGATGAATACTTGGGAGGGAGTAGAACTATATCGAGGATCCTAAGATTGCCAAAATAAAGTCAAATGATGCAAGCAATTTACAAGATCCGACAAACCAAATGAAAACAACGAATGAGTCCAAATAAGATGTTATGATATGAGCAAAAGAGTGCTTCAAATAACAAATAGAGAAGCTCCCCAAGATTTGGGCACAATTGTAAAATAAATGCATTGGAATACATAATGCACAAATATGGAATCCTTTCTCCCCCATAAGCATTTAAAGCACAACAAATGAGAAAGAAGACAAATGAACATTATTAAATGAATTAGATGAGCTCCCCAAACATAATGCACCAATTATGATAATTATATTTGGGAACAAGGTGCATAATCACGGAATCCTCACTCATCCAAATTCATTTAACAATACAAGGCATGAGAGAACAAATATGAGTGGATGAAGATGTAAACTAGAGGAACAAGCACTCATAGGCAAATAAATTTGGAAGCCACCAAAAAATAAAAGGAATAAAAGGTGGTATCCAAGGAATATAATTCAACTAAAATTATCTTCTCATATGTGCATATGTCTCTAAGTGGAAAACATCACAAAGACATATGCCAACAAAGACATATGCACACATAAATAAGATATACAAGGAATCACATGAAAGCAAAAATGAAGTCTTAACATATACCAATAAGATTTTTGCTTCAAAGCACGACCAAAGGCTCAAATACATCTTATTGTACATTAATGAGCTTCAAATACCAACACACTACATATATTACAACTATCACCAAGGGAAAAGGAGAAAGTTGACATATATATGAAGAAAGGTAACAAGTATCACAAGAAAATTTTAACTAGTAAAATCTCACTATTGCACAAGAGAGAAGTTGAGGAAAAGATAGGCAATAACATTGCTAGATTGACATATTTGGGATTGAAGGATCATATGCATGATTTTCTATAGTCCCAATTATATGCTCTCATCTCAACTTATACACATATACAATAGAGGGTTCTCTTAATACCATGGATATAGAATCACAAACAATATAAATACAAGAATTCATGCTTAGAAGGCAACCGACACATGGTTGGAAGCAAGATAAATATGCATGAGAAAGAGATACTTGTTACCGAGATATAATTGGTAGGATGTAGAGGATATGAAATCAATGAACATCCTATAGCATGCCTCCAATTTTCATTAACGCACCACTTCTTCAAGATTGAGAAACAAGCATCCAATATGTCTCCAATGTACCTAAAACATATTTAAGTACAAAATTGGTCCCCAAACTTATTGGGTACAAAGAAGTTAGTGCAACTACAATACATAGGAGATACTACAAATAAAAATGTGCATATTGATATGAAATTGAATTTCATGCACAACTTAGCCGATGGGATTTAGTGGAGTTTCCCCTATATATTGGGTCAAAGAAAGCAAGCATGCCATAATATAGATGTATTAAATATGCATACACAAGGCTTTCAAGAACCAAAAATGAGATACAATTTGACAGAAACAACAAGTAAACCGAGATGGCACACACAAGAGTGTGACAAGACAAGCGGTGTCCAAATTTTATCAAAGAACCAATTCAACACATGAAAGATCACAAGTTCAACAAATGAACTAGGCTAAGGCCAAAAGAGCAAAAATAGATAGAAATAAAAATGCTCAAGGATTTATCTCATTCTAATATGGTAAAATCAAGAAACAAGGAATGAGACAAAACCAACTCCCAAAAAGATCAAGTTTCCAACAATAAACCAAACTCCCCAAACTTCACATGATGGCACAAAATACCAAAACGAAAAGATTGAGGTTCCAAGCACATAAGACCCGATATGGATCAAACAAAGAAGCATAAATATGAGTGTTTTAAATAATATATGAAAGCTCCCCCATGGATTGTGCATTATGTAGGATTTTCCTTTTGAATGTAAAATGCACACAAATGAGATCATCACTACTACCTACTTTAAATAAAACACAAGAGGATACCAATAAAAATAAAAGGATCCAAAATTAGCAAGGAATACATGGGAGCACACAAAACATTTACTTGGCCAAAGATAGGACAATATTAAGAAAATACCAAAGTGAATATGATCAATAAAGTCTACCATAAATTTGGTACTAATTGTCCAAGGACAAGAAGAATTAAGAATAATCTTCCTTAGGTAGTTCATACGGATATCCAAGATCATATTCACAAAACAAGAAGCATATAACTAAATATAAGAATTGAGCATGATACTTCAAACAAGATTCTTGGTAGCTTCCAATAGTCACACAATCACTAGTGATTAGAGTAAATTGAAGAAAATGGTTTCCATGCGAATATATATATATATATATATATATATATATATATATATATATATATATATATATATATGAGGAAAAACACATACCAAGAATCATTCTCATATACAAGATCCAAACTAAGATCAATAAAGCCATTCAAGAAAATTGGAAATTGAATGACAAAATGTGTCACATAGGTGCTAGATAATTGTCAATACCAATTCTAAGTGACACAACCTCAAATATTCACATTTTCTAGGATTTGTAATATGCACTAAGCATATGACTCCCCAATAATGTGATACTACCATAAAATCAACACGAGGAAAAAGGATATAGATAGAGATAATTAATGGACATTATAAACTTAAGTTTCTCATGAGAATTATACCACATAGAGACTAGACAATAATCCAATATAAATACTAGGTGGTATTCCTCATGTACACAATTTTAGGATTGTGGAATGCCCAAGCATAACACTCCCCCAAAATGGGATAGTCCATTAATTTCTCACAAGAGCCAAATAAGATATCAAATATAATTATGAAGGCTCAAACATAAGAAACACACATACATGGTGTTCCACCTAATCATACACAAATATGCTTGATATCTCAAGATAATTAAGTGGATAGCACAACATGTACAAAAGCATGGAAGATACAAAACCAACACATGCACAAGGGGCGAGTAACTTTCAATGTAAAGAGTTTAGCATATGTTACCGCAAGAAGGAACATTGGAAATATAATATAATCATGATAATCCAAATGGCTTGGCTTGACAATAATAATTGATGAAGATCCCTCAATTATTCATAATGTATCCAAGTCTCCAATGCCCTCCAAGAATACCTATTGATCAAGTTTTGGCTTGTTGGTCCCTAACCAAGTTGGGTCCTAAGAGGTTAGTCACAATAGGCTTGGCAACCCAAATGGTTCTTTTCTTGAACCCACATTGAGCACCAACAAACTTGGCAAACACATTACCAACCTCATCCTTATAAAGTGAATAAGCATCATCAATTAAGATAGGATTGGATGCGGATATACCAATAGTGCATGCAGAATAAATGTGCCCCTTCTCACGGAATATGTAGCAAGTTCTACTCTTGCCATCTTTCTTCTTAGGTGAAGCCACAACTATAGGAAGAGCTCGAGTAGTCCTCTTAGGAAGATGCCCATTAATTACTTGAGGTGGAGCTTGAGGCCGCTTCCCTTGTTTCTTCACACTAGGAGACTTATTCTTCAATGGGCAAGATCTAACATGATGCCCTTCTTCCTTGCACTTGAAGCAAACAATGTTGGCCGGATTCTTGACTTGATCTTGGCCATTATTCTTGTTGTCCTTGTGCTTCAACTTGATAGTGGACTTGTTCTTGACATTGGAGTTGAATCCAAGCTCACTCTTGTCATTGGGGGATTTTTGCACACTCAATATTTTGTTGAGTGCGACCTTCCCTTGATGACCCTTTTTCAAGTCATTCTTCAAAGAAGTGACTTGAGCCTTGAGCTCTTTGATTTCCTCTACATGGTTAGTTTGAACAAAAGTACTATAGGAAGTATATGCTACATTGTTAGAGCAACAAGGCACGGAATGTAATTCATCACGAGTTATAGAATGGTTGTGAGAGGATGAATTACAAGGACTAGCACATGGCAATATAACATTTTTAGTAGATATAGTGCTAATGTCCACATGAGGCCCACTAGATGTTACCTTTGACACGATGGCCTCATGAGCTAACTCTAGCCTACCATGGGAGACTAGAAGATCCGCATGCGAGCTCGAGAGCTTAACATGACTTTCTTCTAATTTCCCATAGTTGCTAGTTAGCAAAGCAAGTTGAGCTTTTAACTCAACATTCTCCTTCAAAATAGATGCTTCACAAGAAATAGAGTTATTAGCACAAGCATCATTATTATTAGCAAGAGGTGAGGGAAACTTCTCAAGCTCTTTTGAATATGAAGCTTTAAGTTGCTCATGCGACTCGGTGAGTTTGAAGAGCTCCCTCTTAATGACCCGAGAGCCATTTTTGAGGTGCTCAACAACCTCAAGGAGTTAAGCATAAGCAACTTGAGTCTCATCATTTTTAATCTTGAAGGAGTTAGCCACCGCAAGATCTCTATCATGAGATTCCTTTACTCTAGATAGCTCTAAAGCAAAGGTCTCCTCAAGAGATTCCTTAGTGGTTTGTTCCTCTTCAAGAGCTTTATTTAGGTTTGCAATTATATTAGCATACTCACGCTCAAGACAACACATTTTATCAACGTTGTTGTAGGGGTCTCAACCTAATAAGGTAGATTCCTCCTGTGTTTTACAATGCTAGTCCCTGGATCAATAGCTAGCATCCACAGTTAAGATGTAATATCAAGATACAAAGGTCATAACATAACTTTATAACCAGGAATAACATAATTTTTATTACATCTTACATAGCTCATTTGGCTATTACATTACATTACAGCGGAATAACTATAGTCATGGTCCTTCATCCTCAAAGTGCCACAGGAAGATGTTGGTTGTAGACTTTGTAATCCTAATCAAACAATCTTCACTAAAATCAATCAAACCTGCAACATACAAGTTACAGCCACAAAGGTCAATACATTTGAATTGTATTGGCAAGTTTCACTACTTTGTATAATATGGGTGGATCCTATCAATACATGCATATTGGGCTAAGTAGAGTTTGAGGCTTATTTGCATAAAGCAATATTTATCCTATATTTTCAAAAATGGTTTTGGTCCTTTGTCAAATCCCTTTTCCATGTTCCTTGAACTCCTTGGTACAAACTCAAGTGTTCAAGTCCTTGTCAAAAATCCCTTGAGCTACTTGGTAACCCCAAGTGCAACAAGTTTTATCAAAACCCATGAGTTCCTTGGTAAACCCAAGTACATCATGATCTTGAGCACCTTGGTAACCCCAAGTGCAACAAGTTTAACAAAATCTCTTTGAATTCCTTGGTAGACACACAAGGGCATCAAGTTTTTATATTAGAAGTTGGAATGTCGAGATCTCCCATAGTTCAAACTTTAGTTGCTCAGTATTGTCCATAACCGGGGACACGGCTAAGTACTTAGATTTTATTAACTTCTGCAGAAGGAGTACACTTTACCCACATGTCACAATCCCATCCTTTTGCCACCAGTGGCCTACTGGATTAGTGCTCACCAAGATGGAGTACTGGCAGATTGAGAATGTGACGAAGTCTTTCCAAAAGGTCCTCCCATACATCATTGCTAGCTTTGTCTTCAGCCCCCATGAAGCATTTCAGATCCCCATGTCCAGTAACTAAAGACAATGTATGGGTCTTCCTAATGTAATTGACTAAGCCAGAGCCATAATAGCATGTGGTTGCACACGAAAGCCACAATTGGAGAAGCATGTTTGATCTCTAAGTTTCCTAGGTGGTTTCCTTTGGAGCCCAACACAAGTGACTACCATAAACATGGTTTCATTTTGTTGCCACCTTCTCCAAAACTTAAAGTGTCCACCACCTAGGTGGTTCATTGAGTCCTTGTTTTATTATGTAAAACACAAGTTCTTTTCTCAACCTTTGTAAAA
Organism: Avena sativa; assembly: GCA_916181665.1. NCBI lineage: Eukaryota > Viridiplantae > Streptophyta > Magnoliopsida > Poales > Poaceae > Avena > Avena sativa. The sequence continues at coordinate 204,653,717 of OV702281.1, read as the reverse complement.
TCTCAACATGTATCTCTTCTCAAAATATAGCATGGCTAAGCATGTACAACTTCAATATTTTCACTAAGGAGTGTATAGGGAATCCTATTAGGTTTTTAGCATAGCATAAGTATAAAATGTCTTTTCATGCATGTTTTCATAATCCACTAAGTATAATGAAAATAGTAGGATTAAATGATAGTGTCACTTGCCTTTTGGTAGAGAATGGGGGTTCACTCCTTGATCTTGCTAGTCTCACACTTTGCTAATTTCACTACAAGTCAATCAAGAAAAACACCAAATCAACTAACATTCCAAACCACCACTACTCAAACAAAATCACACACACAAGGCAAGAAGGAAACTAAGTCATGCATAAGTATGCAAAGGGTGGTTCTATTGCAAGGATGGTCTCTAGTAGGTTTATAACTTTGTAAGGTTCTAAATTGGTCATTTATCAAAATGGCAAAGTCATTTGCAAATGGGTTTTATCTCAAGACCATTTTAAAATTTATTCATCATTTTATGTGGTGAAAAATATTCTTATCAAAGCAAAACTTTAGGTTTTTCACCAAGTGAGTTGCCCTTGGCAAGGCTTGGTGTTTTGGGTCAGTAAGTTTGGTCCAAAACATTTTCCCAAAGTTTTCCTTGCAAAAATAAAATCACTGAGTTTATTTGGTTAGAAAATGGCTAAGTTAAATAATTCAACCTATATTTTACCAAAATCATTTTTAACACCAAGGGTTGGTTCCTAGGATTAGTATGGTCACTAAAAACCATTTTGCAAAAGTTTTAATCCTAAAATCAATTTTAAACAATTTTTCTCCTCTAAACAAGTACACAAATGTTTCTGCAAATTCAAACAAGTTAACAGGTACTATTTTCTAAACTAAGGCCATGGTTGGCTAGGGTTTGTTCTCCTGAATCCAACGACATAAAATTTGTAAAATTTGGACGTGTGGATCCAAAGATATAAGGGTTTGAAGTTTGCAAAAGTTTCTGTTTTTCAAATCTGTTTTTAAACCAAATAGGTGACACGCGGCGTGTTCTTACTGGTCGATACCGGTTCGCTGGGATCGCGGCTGTGGGGCGTTGGATCTAGTTAGATCGAGTGGCCCAGAGGACATACCCCTTCGACGATAAGTGATCTAATCGTGGCCGCTAAATCTGGATCGAACGGTACTGGCGACTCTGACCTAAAGTGGGCGGCGCTGTCGGCGGCGCTCTGGCGGCAGCGCTCCGGTGGGGTGGTCGCCGGTGATTCAGGACGCAAGGAAGAAGAGGAGAAGGCTCACCGAGATCGCAAGATCGTGGTGATGCTCGTCGTGCTGTTGGTTTGACAAGGGGAGCTCGGGTACTGCGGCAATTGCTCGCCGGAGTTGAAGACAACGTCGGGCGGCTCTGTCGGAGGTCGAAGTCGACGTTGCAGATCATGCGGAGGCAAACAGAGGACGTAGTTAGGTACGCAAGACCAAGGCGAATACGTTTGTGTGATCGGAAAGACACGGGGCGGTCTGGTTTACCTGGGGGTCGTCGTCGGAGAAGAGGGCAGACGGCGGTGTTGCAGGTCGTCGTCGTCGCCGATGCTGTAGGGTGCCCGCGGACGAATGAACGGCACAGAAAGATGCGCCAGGGTGGGGTGAGCGTGCTCGTGTGCTCGGGGAGGCAGGAGGGGTCGTGTGTTGGCCGGAATCTGTGAGGAGGGTCGTCGGAGGTAGGGGGAGTGTCCGGCGAAATGCGGCAGCCTGAGGGCGTGCTTTGGGGAGGGGGCAGAGGGGAAACGGAGGGGAGGAGTGGGCTCTTAAGTAGGCAAGATCGCAGGGGCGTTTAATCACAGCATTAACGAGAATTTACTCCACGGAATCACAGGCAGAAACGGGAGAGAGGAGGAAGAAGGGGTCGTGCGAGTGTTGAAGACGATGAGCTGGCTGCGTGGGGTCTACCTGGCAGTGAGGGAGAGAGAGAGGGGAATGGGTCCCGGTTGTCTGTGACTGAGTGGGTTCACTAATTGGTGCGAAACGTTTTTCTTTCTAGAAGAGAAGTGGGCTGGCTCGCTGGGCCTTAGTGGGCTGGGTCTGTTTCTTATTTTTTTCTGTCTAAAACGTTTTTTTTTAATTCTTTTCTGTTTTGAATTTCAAACAATGTTTTCAAACATTCAAACAACAATCAAGCAAATTCAAACAAACACTCAACTTTACTTTGAATTTGGTTCTGTTTTTCAACATAATCCAAATCTCAAAATAAAATAATAATTTTATTCTTTTTAAGTTCCATTTTTTAATTTAAATAAAATGGATATTTTAGTTATTTAATAATATAGGGTTTGTTTTAATTAATAAAATCTTCATTTAAAACCCAAATATTTTCAAAACCAATTCAGTAGGTTTTATTTGAAAGTAAGGAATACTTGGAGATTTGTTTTAAAATAAAATAACATTTTATTTTAGGGTCCATTATCAATTAAATATAATAGACTTTCATTATTATTTCAAATATGATTTATTTTATTTGAGATAATTATTTTGAATCTAAAATAAGGTCAAAACACTTTAGTAGGTTTTATTTGGAATATCAATTATTTGGAAAACTTATTTTAAATAATTTAACAAGTTTTGATGTTTCAATTAAATTGGTAAAACCTTTTATTTAAAATAATTTTTGGATATTAATTCCTTATTATTTTATTTAGCAATCCTTTATTATTTTTAAACAAACTTTTGCTATTTTATTCAAAACAAAATGTTTTAAATCCAAAGCTTGGCCAAGGTTTAATTTGTCTTTACAAAATAATCTTTATTTATAAATCCATCTTTTCTTTTGAATACCAAATCCTTTTATTAAAAGATCTAAAATATCATTTCCCAAATATTTTGTTTTCCTTTATTTAAAATGTTTATCTTTTTAAATCCCTTTAGGATTTTATTTAATTCAAATGGGTTTAGGTTCCAATTGGATTCAAAAAGTTTCTTCTGGCTCTGAAAATCAAACAAAGTTTTATTTTATTCATTTATTTTCACATTACAAGATTTGGAAAATCTTGGGATGTGACAGGCTACCACCCTTAAAATAAATCTCGTCCCGAGATTTGGGAAGGCTAGGGTTACAAGCAAGTTCAAAACAACTAGGGTACTACCACCCTTAAAAATTTTCAAACAAAAATTACATAATGCCCTTCTTGGGATCCTGGGAAATTTCTCTAAGCAACATTTGCATGTGTCCTTGGTTTCCCTATTTGACTCATGGGCCAAGGTTGAGTTTCTCCATAGGCTTGTTCAACTTGTTTTTCATCCTTTCTGGACAGTTGCTTGCATAATGCCCTGGATTCTTGCAGTTGAAACAATGAATGTCCTTGAGTTCTTTATGTGGCTCTTGTGGGCAAGTTGCTACATAGTGGCCTGGTTCTTTGCAGTTGTTGCACCACACTTGGTCAATCTCTTTATTCTTCTTGTTCTCTGGGCATCCACTGGAGTAGTGTCCCATTTCCTTACATTTACGACATTGCACAAGGCTCATGTCTTGCTTGGGCTTCTTGATTTTCTTTGATCCTTTGAATTGGGTTGTCTTGTTTGGATGTAGGAGTGGTCCTTTTCCTTTGGTAGACTTGGATCCTTCTTGTTTCCTTTGTTCCACCATGGCATAGATGGGACATTGATTAGGAATATGATCACTTCCTTCACAAAGGTAGCAAGTAGCTTGAGAGGTGGGACATTGTCCAGCAGGATGATCTTCTTCACAATTGGGGCATTGTCCTTCATGCTCCTTGGAAGTATGATCCTTGTCTCCACAAATAATGCAAGCTGGGGCTCCATCTAGAGTAACATTCTTGTCATCCTTGTTATCATAAACTCTTTTGGGATAGTTTTCTTCCATGTTGATCATTTGATTAGTCACTTTAAGCATCAGTTGGGATTGTTCCTCCAAAAACCTTTGTATTGCTGGATCTTTATCACTATTGTTGACTATGAACTGAGCTGTCAGTTGGTTCAACTGGTGTTAGGTTGCTATGAGCTCTTTCATGCTGTCAGCTTGGTTGGTGTTGGTGTCATCAACCTTGATGTTGGAGTCCTTTGGAGTAGTCATCTGTTTGGGTTGAAGGGAGATTAGAATAGGCCAGATATTTCTAATCACTCACATCACACTTCACACAAGCAATGTACAAACAATCTCAAACAAACATTCCACTCAAACAACAAAGTTCAAGCACTTTTTTTAGGCAACAAAAATATTTTTGCTACACCACATAAGTTGGTGTGTTTGACTTAGCTAAAATATGGTGGTCCATCTATATGGTTCACTTGTGATCTTTCCTTCCTTCATGACTCTTCTTGTATGAGATCTTGGTTTCCTTGAGAAAACTCTTAGTCACAATACTTCAAAGTTGATGATGGTTCCTTCTTATTTTGCATTCCCTCAGTCTCTAAATCTTAAGCAAGATTTCCTTGTTTCCCTTGTGGTCCTTAGTAATTTCTAAGTTGGAAGTCCTTGGTGAACATGCTGAAGATGTTGAAGTCATTAGAGCTGAAGATGTTGAAGTCATTAGAGTTGAAGATGTTGAAGAAGTCCTTTGCATATGATGAAGTCTTTGGTCTTGGGGTAGGTTTTCCATCAAGTTGAAGTAGAAGAGATGTAGAGTTGAAACCAAAATGATTGAGGAAAGAGTTTACAAGTGTTTTTGTAAATAAGTTTTTGGAACAAGTAAAACTCCTATTTTTCTAAGGGTTTTTATCCAATCCTAGGTTTACAAATCCTACAGGCAACACAATGCTCTGATACCATCTGTAGGGGTCTCAACCTAATAAGGTAGATTCCTCCTGTGTTTTACAATGCTAGTCCCTGGATCAATAGCTAGCATCCACAGTTAAGATGTAATATCAAGATACAAAGGTCATAACATAACTTTATAACCAGGAATAACATAATTTTTATTACATCTTACATAGCTCATTTGGCTATTACATTACATTACAGCGGAATAACTATAGTCATGGTCCTTCATCCTCAAAGTGCCACAGGAAGATGTTGGTTGTAGACTTTGTAATCCTAATCAAACAATCTTCACTAAAATCAATCAAACCTGCAACATACAAGTTACAGCCACAAAGGTCAATACATTTGAATTGTATTGGCAAGTTTCACTACTTTGTATAATATGGGTGGATCCTATCAATACATGCATATTTGGCTAAGTAGAGTTTGAGGCTTATTTGCATAAAGCAATATTTATCCTATCTTTTCAAAAATGGTTTTGGTCCTTTGTCAAATCCCTTTTCCATGTTCCTTGAACTCCTTGGTAGAAACTCAAGTGTTCAAGTCCTTGTCAAAAATCCCTTGAGCTACTTGTTAACCCCAAGTGCAACAAGTTTTATCAAAACCCATGAGTTCCTTGGTAAACCCAAGTACATCATGCTCTTGAGCACCTTGGTAACCCCAAGTGCAACAAGTTTAACAAAATCTCTTTGAATTCCTTGGTAGACACACAAGGGCATCAAGTTTTTATATTAGAAGTTGGAATGTCGAGATCTCCCATAGTTCAAACTTTAGTTGCTCAGTATTGTCCATAACCGGGGACACGGCTAAGTACTTAGATTTTACTAACTTCTGCAGAAGGAGTACACTTTACCCACATGTCACAATCCCATCCTTTTGCCACCAGTGGCCTACTGGATTAGTGCTCACCAAGATGGAGTACTGGCAGATTGAGAATGTGACGAAGTCTTTCCAAAAGGTCCTCCCATACATCATTGCTAGCTTCGTCTTCAGCCCCCATGAAGCATTCCAGATCCCCATGTCCAGTAACTAAAGACAATGTATGGGTCTTCCTAATGTAATTGACTAAGCCAGAGCCATAATAGCATGTGGTTGCACACGAAAGCCACAATTGGAGAAGCATGTTTGATCTCTAAGTTTCCTAGGTGGTTTCCTTTTGGATCCCAACACAAGTGACTACCATAAACATGGTTTCATTTTGTTGCCACCTTCTCCAAAACTTAAAGTGTCCACCACCTAGGTGGTTCATTGAGTCCTTGTTTTATTATGTAAAACACAAGTTCTTTTCTCAACCTTTGTAAAATCTCAACATGTATCTCTTCTCAAAATATAGCATGGCTAAGCATGTACAACTTCAATATTTTCACTAAGGAGTGTATAGGGAATCCTATTAGGTTTTTAGCATAGCATAAGTATAAAATGTCTTTTCATGCATGTTTTCATAATCCACTAAGTATAATGAAAATAGTAGGATTAAATGATAGTGTCACTTGCCTTTTGGTAGAGAATGGGGGTTCACTCCTTGATCTTGCTAGTCTCACACTTTGCTAATTTCAATACAAGTCAATCAAGCAAAACACCAAATCAACTAACATTCCAAACCACCACTACTCAAACAAAATCACACACACAAGGCAAGAAGGAAACTAAGTCATGCATAAGTATGCAAAGGGTGGTTCTATTGCAAGGATGGTCTCTACTAGGTTTATAACTTTGTAAGGTTCTAAATTGGTCATTTATCAAAATGGCAAAGTCATTTGCAAATGGGTTTTATCTCAAGACCATTTTAAAATTTATTCATCATTTTATGTGGTGAAAAATATTCTTATCAAAGCAAAACTTTAGGTTTTTCACCAAGTGAGTTGCCCTTGGCAAGGCTTGGTGTTTTGGGTCAGTAAGTTTGGTCCAAAACATTTTCCCAAAGTTTTCCTTGCAAAAATAAAATCAATGAGTTTATTTGGTTAGAAAATGGCTAAGTTAAATAATTCAACCTATATTTTACCAAAATCATTTTTAACACCAAGGGTTGGTTCCTAGGGTTAGTATGGTCACTAAAAACCATTTTGCAAAAGTTTTAATCCTAAAATCAATTTTAAACAATTTTTCTCCTCTAAACAAGTGCACAAATGTTTCTGCAAATTCAAACAAGTTAGTAGGTACTATTTTCTAAACTAAGGCCATGGTTGGCTAGGGTTTGTTCTCCTGAATCCAACGACATAAAATTTGTAAAATTTGGACGTGTGGATCCAAAGATATAAGGGTTTGAAGTTTGCAAAAGTTTCTGTTTTTCAAATCTGTTTTCAAACCAAATAGGTGACACGCGGCGTGTTCTTACTGGTCGATACCGGTTCGCTGGGATCGCGGCTGTGGGGCGTTGGATCTAGTTAGATCGAGTGGCCCAGAGGACATACCCCTTCGACAATAAGTGATCTAATCGTGGCCGCTAAATCTGGATCGGACGGTACTGGCGACTCTGACCTAAAGTGGGCGGCGCTGTCGGCGGCGCTCTGGTGGCAGCGCTCCGGTGGGGTGGTCGCCGGTGATTCAGGACGCAAGGAAGAAGAGGAGAAGGCTCACCGAGATCGCAAAATCGTGGTGATGCTCGTCGTGCTGTTGGTTTGACAAGGGGAGCTCGGGTACTGCGGCAATTGCTCGCCGGAGTTGAAGACAACGTCGGGCGGCTCTGTCGGAGGTCGAAGTCGATGTTGCAGATCATGCGGAGGCAAACAGAGGACGTAGTTAGGTACGCAAGACCAAGGCGAAGACGTTTGTGTGATCGGAAAGACGTGGGGCGGTCTGGTTTACCTGGGGGTCGTCGTCGGAGAAGAGGGCAGACGGCGGTGTTGCAGGTCGTCGTCGTCGCCGATGCTGTAGGGTGCCCGCGGACGAATGAACGGCACAGAAAGATGCGCCAGGGTGGGGTGAGCGTGCTCGTGTGCTCGGGGAGGCAGGAGGGGTCGTGTGTTGGCCGGAATCTGTGAGGAGGGTCGTCGGAGGCAGGGGGAGTGTCCGGCAAAATGCGGCAGCCTGAGGGCGTGCTTTGGGGAGGGGGCAGAGGGGAAACGGAGGGGAGGAGTGGGCGCTTAAGTAGGCAAGATCGCAGGGGCGTTTAATCACAGCATTAACGAGAATTTACTCCGCGGAATCACAGGCAGAAACGGGAGAGAGGAGGAAGAAGGGGTCGTGCGAGTGTTGAAGACGATGAGCTGGCTGCGTGGGGTCTACCTGGCAGTGAGGGAGAGAGAGAGGGGAATGGGTCCCGGTTGTCTGTGACTGAGTGGGTTCACTAATTGGTGCGAAACGTTTTTCTTTCTGGAAGAGAAGTGGGCTGGCTCGCTGGGCCTTAGTGGGCTGGGTCTGTTTCTTATTTTTTTCTGTCTAAAACGTTTTTTTTTAATTCTTTTCTGTTTTGAATTTCAAACAATGTTTTCAAACATTCAAACAACAATCAAGCAAATTCAAACAAACACTCAACTTTACTTTGAATTTGGTTCTGTTTTTCAACATAATCCAAATCTCAAAATAAAATAATAATTTTATTCTTTTTAAGTTCCATTTTTTAATTTAAATAAAATGGATATTTTAGTTATTTAATAATATAGGGTTTGTTTTAATTAATAAAATCTTCATTTAAAACCCAAATATTTTCAAAACCAATTCAGTAGGTTTTATTTGAAAGTAAGGAATACTTGGAGATTTGTTTTAAAATAAAATAACATTTTATTTTAGGGTCCATTATCAATTAAATATAATAGACTTTCATTATTATTTCAAATATGATTTATTTTATTTGAGATAATTATTTTGAATCTAAAATAAGGTCAAAACACTTTAGTAGGTTTTATTTGGAATATCAATTATTTGGAAAACTTATTTTAAATAATTTAACAAGTTTTGATGTTTCAATTAAATTGGTAAAACCTTTTATTTAAAATAAATTTTGGATATTAATTCCTTATTATTTTATTTAGCAATCCTTTATTATTTTTAAACAAACTTTTGCTATTTTATTCAAAACAAAATGTTTTAAATCCAAAGCTTGGCCAAGGTTTAATTTGTCTTTACAAAATAATCTTTATTTATAAATCCATCTTTTCTTTTGAATACCAAATCCTTTTATTAAAAGATCTAAAATATCATTTCCCAAATATTTTGTTTTCCTTTATTTAAAATGTTTATCTTTTTAAATCCCTTTAGGATTTTATTTAATTCAAATGGGTTTAGGTTCCAATTGGATTCAAAAAGTTTCTTCTGGCTCTGAAAATCAAACAAAGTTTTATTTTATTCATTTATTTTCACATTACAAGATTTGGAAAATCTTGGGATGTGACAGTTGTTATCATGCAGCTCAATTTGTGTTTCTAACTTATCAATATGTTCTTTGCTCTTAATAGAAAAGTCCAAGACTTCAACAAAGTTAGAACAAGCAATATCCTTTTTAACAAAGGCACGATAAACAATCTCACCCTTTATATATAAATCATCAATATCAAGATCTTCTTCCATATTATCCACATCCTCCTCATCACAAGAGGTAATGGGTTCCAAAGTAGGGGTTACCTTAGAATCCCTAGCCACAAGGCATAGGTGTGTACCAGAAGAAGGTGAATATGAGATTGCATTTGTGGATTCATTCAAAACCATGTCTTGGACCATAGAATCTTCGGTTTCCTCCACATGGTTAGCAACAAAATCACTAGAGGAAATGGAAGCATTTTTATCATGGCAACAAGACAACACAAGCATATCATCATGTGAATTATTCAAGTCATTTCTACATGATATGCAAGGGCTATTAACACAAGCATGTAAGAAGTTTGTAGTGCTAGAAGTGTTAAGGTCCAAAGATAGATAATTGCAACTAGATAGAGATGAGGGATTACAAATAGTAAGCACATTATCCAAATTGAAATTTCTATCACCACTCACCATATCATTACCTTGTGAAAAGTCACATATTGGTGAAGTGGTAGAGTATGAGAACTCATATCGACTGGAAGTGGCAGCAACACAATCATCCTCAATAATGTTGGACACAACATATTTATCTTGATGTTTTGTCCATAACTCATGAGCGCTCCAAAAAGGAATGATTGAAGATGTAACTACATAGCTCAAAGCATTAACAAGAACATTAGAAGCTTGCGCATCGATATATAAGTTTTTCTCATCCTCACAAGATAGATTTTTGAAATCCATAGGAGGAGAAAAACCCATATCTACAATACGCTCCAAATTTGGGTCCATGTCCAGAAAATGAATGAGCATACGATTTTTCCATATATCATAATTTGTTCCATCGAATATGAACATATCATTATGCACTAATCCTCTAGCCGACATCTTTACTCTCAAGGCGGTGAAGCCTAAAATGAGAGACCGGGCTCTGATACCAATTCAAAGGATACGGATGTCGCCTAGAGGGGGGTGAATAGGCGATTAAAACTTTTCCTCGAGTGGCTCAACAAAGGCGGAATAAAACTAGTGTTTACTTTGTTAAGCACAACCTAGAACAACTAAGGTTCACCTATGTGCACCAACAACTTATGCTAAGCAATACAAGCATGTTATGGGGTAACCCCTTGGGGGTGGCCCGATCTTTCACGAATCTCCGCGGGAATCGAGGGGAAAGCGGTGGAAGGGGGAAAGGGGATGAAATCCACGAACACCCGCACATGAAGAACTCGATGAACTCATGGCCACAAAAAATGATACATGCCGATAACTCACACCGGTGGCAACCTGTCCAACATAATCCCTAGGATCGGTGTTAGGCAAAGCTCTCTCTCCACGGCCAACAACGGGGGCGAGGTGCTTGGTGAGATCTTGACTACTTGGGCACGAGAAACCGAGATCCCAAGGCCTTGTACAACTTGAACGCACTAGGCAAGATCCAATAGGTTGTGGATTATAGGGTGCCCCTTGGTAGGAGCATGAGACCAATAGATGCAAGATCCTCAAAGGGGTGTCCTCAACTATTATTATCCAAGTCTAGGGTTTACATATGAGGGGTGGGGCTTTATATAGGCCAACCACTTAAATAGGGGTAGTTTTGGAATAAAACTGGAGATTGGGGCGAAACTGGGGGTTACATGGGCCAGGACCAAAAGTCCTTGACATGCCTGGCATCGAGTAGGCCGGAGACTCCGGTGTTGGGTCCGGAGACTCCGGTATGGACCGGAGACTCCGGTTTAGTCTCTACACCCGTCTCCGAAGGGGGCTTCTGGCTGTCCCGGGCTTGGTTCTTGTGGCTGGACCGGAGGAAGGTCCGGAGACTCCGGTGTAGGGGACCGGAGACTTCGATCTACACCGGAGACCCCGGTGTGCAGAGCTCCAGCAGCTTCTTCTCCTGGTCCTTCTTCCTTGGGGGCTTGGTGTGGTGATGTTTCTTCATAGCTGAGGATACACAACGTAGTTGCATGAAGTAGCAAGCCATCCAAAGGTAGACCAAAATCACAAGAGGAAAGGAGCGAGTTAACCTTGGCTTGTAGGAGCTTGGCTCGGGTGCGAGTCATTGGTCCACTTGGGGGACTAGGTGTTGTAGATGGAGGTGCGTCCGTAGGACGGGCTTCATCAGCTCCCCCCCTTGGGAAAGAGTAGTCCTCAACTCTTCAACCTTCTTAACTTCATCTTCGCGATGGTAGGGTGAGAGGTCCTTGACATTGAATGTCGGGCTCACATGATACTTGGATGTTGGGATATCGATGATGTAGGCGTTGTTGTTGATCCTCTTGAGTACTTTGAACGGTCCATCATCTCTTGGCTTGAGTTTGGAGTTGCGGTCCTTGGGGAAGCGGTCTTTACTCAAGTGTATCCACACAAGGTCGCCTTCTTCGAAGATCATCTCTTTCTTGTTCTTGTTTAGCCTTGATGCTTGGCGAAGGACTTGTTGCTCGATTGTAGCCCTTGTGTCTTCATGGATTTTCTTCATTGTTTGGGCACGCTTGACAACGTCCATATTGGCACGTTCATGAAGCGGAAGTGGAAGGATATCGAGCGCGGTGAGAGGCTCTAAGCCATAGACGATCATGAACGGGCTCCTCATGGTGGTGGAGTGCTTGGCGCGGTTGTAGGCGAACTCGGCATGTGGAATACATTCCTCCCAGTCTTTAAGGTTCTTCTTTATCAACACACGTAGGAGTGTGCCAAGGCTTCGATTGACGACCTTGGTTTGTCCATCGGTTTGAGGATGCGAGGACGACGAGAATAGGAGCTTGATGCCGAGCTTGGCCATTAGTGTCTTCTAGAAGTAGCTCATGAATTTGACGTCGCGGTCGGAGACGATTGTTCTTGGTACACCGTGTAGCCGAATTATTTCCTTGAAAAACAAATTTGCTACATGTGAAGCATCATCGGTCTTATGTCACGGAATGAAGTGTGCCATTTTGGAAAAGCGATCCACTACCACAAATATAGAATCATGTCCATGTTTAGATCTAGGCAATCCTAACACAAAGTCCATGCTAATGTCCGACCAAGGTGCATGAGGAATAGGCAATGGCATATAAAGACCAAAGGGGTTAGACATAGACTTAGCTTGGATACATGTAGTGCATAGTTGGACGTGGCGCTCGACGTCGCGCTTCATCTTTGGCAAAAGTAGTGAGTGGATAGCATGTCATATGTCTTGTCACGGCCAAAGTGACCCATAAGGCATCCACCATGGGACTCTTGAAGAAGCAAAATTTGGAGAGACGACTTCGGAATGCAATGCTTGTTTTGTTTGAAAATAAAACCCTTATGCAAATAGAAATCATCAATCCCTTTGTCTATTGAACATCTTGCAAAAATTGGTCCAAAGAAAGGGTCGGACACGTACAAAGATTTGATGTCATCAAGACCCAAGACATTTACTTCGAGTCGCGTAACAAGGTTTGTGTTTTTGCGAGACAAAGCGTCCGCTACCACATTTTCTTTGCCCTTCTTGTACTTGACAATGTAAGGAAAAGATTCCATAAACTCAACCCATTTGGCGTGCCTTTTACTCAAATTGGCTTGGCCCTTAAGATATTTCAACGACTCATGGTCGGAATGGATTATAAATTCTTTGGGCCAAAGGTAGTGTTGCCACACTTGAGGGACACGAACCAAGGCAAAAAGCTCTTTGTCATAGATGGGATAGTTAAGGCGTGCGCCATCAAGTTTCTCACTATGGTATGCAATAGGACGCCCATTTTGCATAAGGACGCCTCCAATGCCAATTCCCCTAGCGTCACATTTAATCTCAAAGGTTTTTGTGAAATCCGGTAATGAAAGAAGTGGTGCTTCGGTGAGCCTCTTTTTGAGATCATCAAACGCCTTTTGTTGTGCTTTTCCCCAAACGAACGTGACATTTTCTTGGTCAATTCGTTGAGGGGGCAAGCAATGGTGGAAAAGTCTTTCACAAAGCGACGGTAAAAGCCAGCCAACCCATGAAAACTACGAAGTTCACTAACATTGGTCGGTATGGGCCAATCTCGTATGTCCTTAACTTTTGAGACATCAACTTCAATGCCATTAGAAGACACAAAAAAACCAAGGAAAATCAGTTTGTCTTTTGCAAAAGTGCACTTTGGGAGATTAGCATAAAGCTTTTCATGATGAAGGATTTGAAGGACCTCCTTAACATGAGAAACATGCTCCTCTAGTTACTTGCTATAGACAAGGATGTCATCAAAGTAAACAACGACACTCTTCCCAATGAGAGATCTCAAAATATGGTTCATGAGGCGCATGAAGGTAGATGGGGCATTTGATAAGCCAAAAGGCATAACCAACCATTCATAGAGACCAAGCTTGGTCTTGAAGGCGGTTTTCCGCTCATCACCTTCGGCCATGCGAATTTGATGGTAACCACTACGAAGATCAATTTTCGAAAATATAGTGGCTCCACATAACTCATCAAGCATGTCATCAAGGCGTGGTATAGGATGTCGATAACGCACGGTGATAGCATTGATTGGACGGCAGTCCATGTATAACCGCAACGTATCATACGTTTTTGGAACTAGAATCACGGGAACCGCGCTTGGGCTAGTGCTTACTTGGATCAAACCTTTGGAGACGAGTTGTTTGATTTGTCGTTCTATATCCTTCGTCTCCTCCGGGTTCGTGCGATACGCGGCGTGGTTTGGGAGTGGGACGCCGGGTATGAGGTCGATGCGGTGCTCGATTCCACGAAGAGGAGGTAGTCCATGAGGAAGCTCTTCGGGGAATACATCTTGAAATTCCTGCAAAATAGCCATCAAAGAAGGAGGAACATTTGTCAAGTCATTAGTTCCTTGCGCTAGTCCCTTGCATACAAGGACATAGTGCAAGATAGATGGGTTGTTCCGCACTTCTCTCATCTCACTTTTGGTGGCAAGAAGAACACTCTTAGTTTTTCCACTCGAGTTTGGCTTGTAGAACTCACTCACTATAGTGTGGTTCTCTCGCTCACCACTCTTCTCACAAGGTGTTTTTGTGTATTGCGCCCTCGCTAAAGCCTTTGCATTGTCCGCAATTATTTGGCTAGGAGTCATTGGTTGCAAAAACAAGTTTTTTCAAGCCATTTGAAGGTATAAGTGTTTGAGTGACCATCATGTAAAGCACGCTTGACAAATTGCCACGGCCTTCCGAGCAACATATGTCAAACCGTCATGGGGACCACGTCACATTCCACCCTGTCTTTGTATGGTCCAATCGAGAACGTTACCGAGACGGTGTGCTTGATCTTGACGGACCCTTGGTCACTTAGCCATTTTATATGGTAGGGGTGCTTATGCGGATGGAGGGTGAGGTTGAGTTTATCACACAATTCGGTACTTGCAAGATTGTGGCAACTCCCTCCATCGATGACAACTTTTATGGACTTCCCATTGATACCGACACGAGTTTGGAAGATGTTTGATCGTTGGTCTTCATTCTCATTGTCTTGAGTAGTTAAGACCCTTGTGACCACAAGCGATGGACTTGTGTCATGCTCACACATAAGTAGTTCTTGGTCCTCTTCCAAATGTTGCCTTGCCATGGCTTCCTTGACCCTTGCATCAAACTCATCTTCACTCAAGTATTCTTCATCGCCGTTGTCATGGATGAACAAAACTTTCTTGTTCCCACATGCGGCCGACTTGTGTCCTTTGCCTCCACACTTGTAGCACTCACCATTGAATGGTTGTTCATCTCTTGTGTATTTGCCACTTGGGGGCGGTTTTCCTTGAGGAAGTGTTGGCTTGAAGGGAAGCTTGGTTGTATTTGATGAGCTTCCACTTGGTGTTGTCGGAGTAGTGGTTGGGGCTTGCTTGTATGTGAAGTATGTCTTTGGCTTGTTGTACTTGATGTCCTCTTGCACTTGACGCTCGGCCTTTGATGCGATGTGCACAAGCTCAACCATGTTGTTGTACTTTTGGAACTCGGTGATGCGTTTGATTGGATGGTTCAAGCCATTGAGGAAACGTGCCATTGTTTTTTCATCCCGCTCTTCAATGTTGGCACGGATCATGTTGAGCTCCATTTGCTTGAAGTACTCTTCCACGGTCTTTGTCCCTTGACTAAGTGTTTGAAGCTTGTTGAAAAGGTCACGTGTGTAGTGCGAAGGAACAAAGCGGGATCTCATATGGGCCTTCATATCTTGCCAAGTTGAGATTGGGGGCTCTTCTTTTGATTCACGAGCGAGTTGGACATGTTCCTACCAAAGGTTGGCATACTCATCAAACTCGAGGGATGCCATGGCCATCATATTCTCATTGCTATAGTTGTGCATGCGGAAGATCTTGTCAACCTTGAGTTCCCACGAGAGGTATTCTTCGGGTTCATTGGAACCGGTGAACTTGGGCATGGTGAAATTGAGCTTGCCGAAAGTTTCTTCTTCATTGCGGTTCCAGTGGTGATGGTTGCCATGATTTTGGCGGTCATCTTCATCATCCGATCTCTCATGTCTTGCTTGGTGATGGTGGCGTTGCTCTTGCAGTTGTTGAGGTGCCGCGTTTGGTGGTGGAACTTGGTTTTGACGACGATCTTGGGGAGCTTGCTCGTGTTGTTGGCGTGGTTGAGGACGAGGAGGAGGTTGTTGATCCTCACGACGAGCTTGGGGAGCTTGCTCTTGTTCTTTTAGTGGCTGATGCCGAGGAGCATTGTCTTGCGCCATGTGGCGAGGAGGACGTCGAGCCGCATGCGCAATGGGCTGCTCTCTTTGTTCTTGATGTGGAGGAGGCTCGTCATGATGATCATGTTGTCGACGTTGACGTTCATGTCGATGATGACGCCTTGGTGGATCTTTGAGTGCTTCACGCCGACGGCAGTCTTGTTCTTCCACTTCGGATGCTTCACTTGTTGTTGAAAGAACATGTCGATGGCAATGGGCTTGGTGGTCCATGTGAGGTTTCTCTTGTTGAATCACAAGTGCCCTTGGTTGTGGCCGGTCTGCTTCACGTCTTGGAGGTCTTGCGGAGAGGTCACCATCATAGCTTGACGTCGCAGCGTGTAGCGGAGATGGTACCGCTTGAGAAGAGCTCATGGATTGAAGGACGGGTCCATCCCGGTGCCTTGAAGCGTGACGGCGAGGTGCACTTGATTCACCTGAGGAGTGCCGTGATGATCTTGAGTCTCGCGATCATGGCCTTCCTAATCCATCAATGAGGTGTTGAAGATTCTCATCCGTTGAGGCGAGGGCGCGACCAAGAGCTTCATTTTGATGACCGAGGTTGTGTTGCATGGCATGCATTTGGCCTTGGACTTCTTCGAAGCGGTTGTCGATGTTCTTGAACTCCACTCGGGCTTCGCTAAATTGTTCATCTTGGTGCCGCTCAAGGGCTTCACAACGGTAGTTGAATTCTCCTCGGACCTTCCAATGGTCCCATCTTGTCATGTATTGTGTGTCGTCCTCGGGAGGTGGTGGTGGTTGGGACGGCTCGCCATTCCTGTCCATGATGCAAAGCCGACAAGGGTTGTATATGGAGAATAAGGGTGCGTAGAGTTAGCCTTTTACCTTACCTTGGAGATTATATCAAACCAATTGCCACACAAAGGATCGAACAGCGTGCAAAGTGAAATTGCAAAGAAACTCACACACAAATAAGCTACAACTCTCAAAAGCTTTTGGTGGATGGGTAGGATTGTGGGAAATCCAAAGAACCAATCAAACGCAAAGGATAGTCAAAAGTGGAGAAGATCCAACAAACTCAAGTCAAAAGGAAACGGTCAACTCAAAAGGTGACGAGAACCTACGACTACACACACACGTGGAGAAAAATGGGGTTAGCACGACTATGAAAGTGAGCACGAAATGGCCTAACGAAGACTATGCTCGGTTGTCGTGCCAACTCAAGGAGAGACCACAACTCGTTTGCCAAAAGAGGGTAAGCAACGGATTTGTGCACTTTCCTTGGTGCGCTTCTTCCTCTCTCTTTTTCTTACAAGCTTGATGCTCTCTTTGTATTGGTAGGCTATGTATCTTTCTATTTTTCTTCCTCTTTTTTTTGATTCTTTTTCTTTTGCTCCCTTTCTATGCTACTATGTTAACTTTTGTATTTGCCCTCACACTCTCACTTTCCAATGGCAAGTGCACAATGCTTAGACAAACACAAAATGACTTGCTCTCATAGGATAGGTACACACAAAGGAAGATATGGCGACAAGAGTTGACACAAGTTATACCTTAGTTGTTGATGATGATCTTGTGTCGATGGAGCGGGGAAGAGTTTGGGGTCCGTGGTGTCGAAGAGCGCGGCGATGTTGTGGAAGCTATCTGTTAGTTGGTGACACACACACGGAACACAAAGAACAAGCGGGCAGATTAGCCAATGCAGAAAAGAGGAAAAAGGGTCAAAACTGGCGTCCAGGGCCGGAGAATCCGGTGTAGGCCGGAGACTCCGGTGCACAGGGCCGAAGACTCCGGTGTGGAAGATATTCTCGTGTTCTTGAGCGGAAATTCACGCCTAGAGTCCTCAAATCCGCGAAAATTTGGCCAAAATTGGGCTAGGAAACGTAGGCAAAAGCTAGACCAACACCTTAGACAAGATTTGGTCGGATCAAAACCACAAATAACACTCCAAAACGATAGATCGATACAAAGGCAAATTGGGGCTGTTTTTTGGTAATTTTTTGAATTTATGGTGGATAGAAGAAAAATTGAGGGGAAATTAGTGATCAACCTTGCTCTTGATACCAATATGTTATGGGGTAACCCCTTGGGGGTGGCCCGATCTTTCACGAATCTCCGCGGGAATCGAGTGGAACACGGTGGAAGGGGGAAAGGGGATGAAATCCACGAACACCCGCACACGAAGAACCCGATGAACTCACACCCACAAAACACGATACACGCCGATAATCACACCGGTGGCAACCGGTCCAACATAATCCCTAGGATCGGTGTTGGGCGAAGCTCTCTCTCCACGGCCAACAACGGGGGCGAGGTTCTTGGTGAGATCTTGACTACTTGGGCACGAGAAACCGAGATCCCAAGGCCTTGTACAACTTGAACGCACTAGGCAAGATCCAAGAGGTTGTGGATAATAGGGTGCCCCTTGGTAGGAGCATGAGGCCAATAGATGAAAGATCCTCAAAGGGGTGTCCTCAACTATTATTATCCAAGTATAGGGTTTACATATGAGGGGTGGGGCTTTATATAGGCCAACCACTTAAATAGGGGTAGTTTTGGAATAAAACTGGAAATTGGGGCGAAACTGGGGGTTACATGGGCCAGGCCCAAAAGGCCTTGACATGCCTGGGATCGAGTAGGCCGGAGACTCCGGTGTTGGGTCCGGAGACTCCGGTCTGGACCGGAGACTCCGGTTTAGTCTCCGGACCCATCTCCGGAGGGGGCTTCTGGCTGTCCCGGGCTTGGTTCTTGTGGCCAGACCGGAGGAAGGTCCGGAGACTCCGGTGTAGGGTACCGGAGACTCCGGTCTACACCGGAGACTCTGGTGTGGAGAGCTCCAGCAGCTTCTTCTCCTGGTCCTTCTTCCTTGGGGGCTTGGTGTGGTGATGTTGCTTCATAGCTGAGGATACACAACGTAGTTGCATGAAGTAGAAATCCATCCAAAGGTAGACCAAAATCACATGAGGAAAGGAGCGAGTTAACCTTGGCTTGTAGGAGCTTGGCTCGGGCGCGAGTCATTGGTCCACCTGGGGGACTAGGTGTTGTAGATGGAGGTGCGTCCGTAGGACAGGCTGCATCAAAGCAACAAAGTGATAGCAAGATATATAGTACTTCAAGAAAGAAGGCCATCACAATGTAAAGTGCATAAGTAAGGAGCTCGGGTATAGAGATAACCGAGGCACGCAGGGAAACCGATATTTTACTGAGTTCCTCCCAACATGGAGTACGTCTCGTTTGGAGAGGGGGTGGTATCAAACCACCAACGCCACAAAAGGCCTCCCTTATTCTCCGGTGAATCTCACCCCAACGGGATCGATCCACGCTTCCACTATCGGTGCACTTGTCGGTGGCAACCGGAACCTCTCACAAGGTTGGGGCACTTCTCCACAACTTAATTGGAGGCTCCCAACAAACGCCACAAAAGGCCTCAACAAATGCCACAAAGGCCACAATGCCACCAAGGCCACGAAACCGTCTAGGGTTCCAAGAACCCAAGAGGGACAAGCTCCAATGAGCAACTCAAACCAAATCCTCCGATGAGAACTCAAACCGATGCACCAAATGCAAATGGCAAGAACACCACAAAGATGCCCAAATCCCTCACTATCAAGTTCCAACAAAGCTACTAAAGCTATTGGGGTAACAAGAGAGGAGGTATCAAAGAGAGACACAAAATCCCACAAAATCTAGATCCCCAAAGATGCACTGACAAAGAGATGAATCGGTTAGGTCAAAATGTGGGTCTAGATCTCCTCTCTCTTCCACTCAAATATGAGCAAGAATCATCGGAGGGAAAAGATTAGGCAAGATTCAAGATCTAGAGAAAGTGTGGACAAAGTTTAGCCTATTGATAAGAGAGGAGCTCACTAAACTGAAAACGGGCAAAGCTTAAATAGAGGGCCCAGAAAATCTGGCCGTTGGGGCGTTTTTAGTTTTGGACCGATAGTACCAGAAAAAACCGGTACTACCGCATGTGCCTAGGAAAAAACGAAGCAGTTGATGGGGCTAGGGAGCAGCGCACCAGGCAAGCTAGAGAAGCTGCAGCAGCGCGTGGCAAACAGCTGGGTCAACGCATGCAGGCGTGCAGCGAAGCAGCAGTCGCAACAGCGCAGCGGCAGTAGCAGCTAGCGCGCGGGTGGGGCAGGGCAGCAGCAGCGCGAGGGCCAGCGCATGGGCGTGCGATGCATGCAGCAGCAACCGGTCAAGCTCACGGGTCAACGGCAGCTGGGCCCAGCGCGCACAACGCAGAAGCGAGCGACGGCAGCGGTCAAGCGAGGCAAGCTGGCGCACTGCGCAGGGGCGCGTGCGGCAGCGCGCAGCAGCGGGATGCGCGCGGTCAAGCGGCGGCCGCGAGTCAACGGGACGTGGGCCCAGGCGAGCAGGGCGAGAGCGAGCGGCAGCTTGCGCGTCAACGCGAGCGAGAGCATGCGCGCGGGATCTGGGCTGCGAGCGGCTTTGCGCATTGCGGGCTGGCAAGCTGGGCTGGAGATGCAGATCTATCTGGGCCGGCCGGTAGTACCGGCCCACCCAGGCGGTACTACCGGGCCGGTCCGGTAGAACCGGTTGAAGGTACCGGGCCATACAGGAATGGGTTGCGCGCAGCCAGGCACGAGCGGTACTAGGCTGTGGTAGTACCGCTCGTCCCAGAAAAGATATTTTTCTTTTTCTTTTTCAATTTAAATAAAGCAAATAAACAAACAGTCATAACTTTTGATTGGAGACTCCGATTGACCCGATTCCAATTGCGTTGGAAATATTGATTATCACCAAGTGGGAGTGTATCAATTAATATAGTGTGAGATACCTCACTTGGTGGGAAACCGAAAAACCACATAAATCAAAATCGCAACAAGATGTAAACGGAAGATCCGATTTTGATGAACAAGAGCTTGTTATGGAGATTACCACAATCTCTAAATCCTCACATGTATAAGACCAAATAGCAACCAAATATGATGATGCAAGTATGCAAAGGTTTGAGCTCTCTTCGAATGATGTGATCGAGTTACTCATTCGAGAGCCCCTCTTGATAGTACGGTTATCTATCCTAAACCCGGTCTCCTACACACAACAAGAGACCGGAAAAAGGGAAAAGCTATCAAGCTTATACCTTTGCCTTGAGCATTCCACTTGAGCTCGATGTAGACGGTCTTCCCCTTCTCAAGATGGAACGCCTTTCTTAATTCCTCATCATCGACCTTGCATATTGAGCTTGCACAACATATCTTCTTTGCATTTCATCGACCTTGAATCCAACACATGCTCTAAGCGATGCCATGGACAAATCCTACAAGTATAACTTAATACACACATTAGTCCATAAAGATTGTCATTAATTACCAAAACCACACATGGGGGCCCAACATGTTCTTTCACTATTTAGCAATGATCAAACTTGGTTCAACCTTCAAATTGTTTTGATACACCTTACACTTGGCTTCATTCTTCGTGGAAATCTTCATCTGGGTCTTCGGAACTCGTCACTCCCTTACACGAATTCCCATTCCTATCTAGGTCTATAACATCAAGTAATAACTGGATGTTGCAACATGCATTTGCACTCCAAGTCAAACTTCATGTACAAATCTAGTCAATCAAGAAGATCCAAGAAAAAACAAATAAATCCAAATGTAGTACATATAACACACAATATTCTAAGCCCAGAATATAGTAGTTGAGTATAATATCTCTAGAATTCCGGATTAGTTGTGTAGTATATGACACCTCCTCATGTAGGTTTATGTTGTGATACTTAGCACATAAGGTCAAACTATTCCTTATCTCAACCTTTACCCAAATTTCTCAATTGCAATAGGATAATCTTAAACAAAGTGGTCTCAAATTTGATTTTGACTAACCTTTAGTCTTACCTTTGGAATGATTAACTATAACCAACCTTACTTTATTACCCAACAACCTCACATGATCTCTCCAAATGATTAATCAGTTTCTATTTGTTAACTTAAACCAAAGATTATTAGAAATATTTAGCACATATGATTCTATCATAGTCCTACCATGGTATTTTATTACTTATACTTCAGGATAATTTACTAATTTCTTGTCATATTTACACTCTCATCATGGTTTCGGAGCTAATCTCACCATGATCTTATTATGTTTTACCCGTTCATCATGATTCAAGAGCTAATCTAACCATGATGACTTTGTTTCACATTACTCCATCGTTAAATCCTAACATAATTTCACTTCATCACGTAGAATTCTCAAGTGAATACCACATGATTACTACTCATTACATCAACATCTATCCTAATGATATTTATCATGTTATCTTTGGTTACCAACTGACAGTAAGATTTTACTGCTCTTACTTACATTCTAGGATTAAGCTATACTATTAGGACTACTTCAATTAATGTCTTGCACTTTTCTACAGTATCTTGGTGGTTTATGTCTCCCTCGAAGGATACTAAAGAGTACTATACTTGAGAAAAGATAAAATAATTTCTCCTAAGAAAGAATGACTTAAGCATATGACTTAGGTCTCACAAGGTTATCCTCAAGTGGATACTCATCACCAGTCATACGAACATTTGGTTTAGATAAGATGGCTTCTATAGTCACTATCCAACCTACAGATCTTCCTAAAAAGGTTTTAATCCGAAGGTAAAGCATATGCTCTGATACCAACTGCGGTGACCCAGCATACCACTGCATGATGTAGTACACTATAGTCGTTCACATAACACCAATGAAACACCGTTCACTAGTATTACATCCCTCAGAGTAGTACAACAGAAACATAGCAGGTCCACGACATGACTATAGGTTACAACTCAACTCTTTACACAAGATCCAGAGAACACTCTAGGTTAAAGAGAGAGAAAGAAACTTCTTACGAAGAAGAATCAAGAATAAATAACTCATAGCTACCATACTTATAAAACTAGTAGCTAAACTATTGGCTTGCATTGCTGCTATTGCAATACTCTACAGAAGTAGGTCCTATGGTTAGAAATTTTATTCTTATTTAATCAGCCACTTCGTCTTCACTTGAGTTGATGTATCTGTTGACTTTCTTGACTTCCTTGAAGATCTCGAGCTTTTGATGATGATTCCTGGAGCATAACTTGATGTAGATGTCGTCTAATATGGCTTTAGAACCTAGCAAGGGTTAATAAGATACTTTGAGTACGAGCGTACTCAGCCAGTTCACTAGAAAAGGAGTGTTTGATGCACTATATCTACAGCCACAGACCATAGGTCGTAGGCAATGCAGGTTTTCATAAACATTTCTTCAAAGATTGCTTTTATTCTGAAAAGCTATGTCCATCAGCCTTCACGGGTTTACCAGAACCTTCATGGGGTTCCTTTCCCGCCGCGTTCACAGCTCCTTCCCGGAACAGGGAGTAACAAGTTACAGTTCTTACACTCTGCAGAGGTGCGTCACTTTACCCATGAGAGATCTTAGCTTTGTTGCACATCCGGGCCGCGAACCCGTTCACACTTCCTTGGTGTGAGGCCCAGACTAAGACCCAAGCCAATCACGGCCTTCTCCGCGACCCCGCATGTCTCCTTGGTGTACGCCAGCCCACCTATTGAATTATGGCAATGGCAGTACAGACCGTTCAGATGCCGGAACTATCGTGGGATGTTGAGGGCTCCCACCCATATGCTGCATATCCTCTATGAATTACCATAAATAATATGCACGCTACGAATGATAACAGCCACGACCCGCACATCCACCTCCATGCGAGAGGGAAAAGATACAGTTTACTTCTTCGTCCCATTCCAAATCTCATGGTCAACGCGTAATATACGGCTCAAGAATCACTGGCGACATTGGTTGTTAAGTCCTAGATATTATGTTCCTTTACCACCGGAACTCTTATAGTAGGTTATTACCTCATGGTAAAGAACCTGTAATCACATTATTATGAAAATAGTGTTTTCTGTCCTTTTTCAAATGCAGGTGATGAAAACACTGGATTTGTAAAATACTTTACAGAAAATAATCAAAGGACATGAGAAAGTGTGAACTTTCCTTTTGTGATTGCAAGATTATGCACTCACGGTCTTCAAGACAATATAATATCCAATAGAGGAAATCTGTATCATTGGTCCGGTAAGGACTAATGTTTAAAGAAGCAAGATTCTTTTATGCATAAGTAATGTAATGAAAGTTGATAAATGCGAATCCCGAGAATAATGTTGTTCTAGGATTTGGATACTGGAAAGGGTTTCCTGGGGATGTGTTGCCCTTTTAGCTTAAGTTTCACAAATGTGCTTCTTATTAAGGCTGTGAGTGTGTGGAAAACAACATGTATTTATACAACAAAATACACAGTATGGAATGCTACTCAAGGTTGCTTACATCTTAATTTTTTAACTTCAAGTTTTACCTTACAAGTAATGTCACTTATAAAGAATTTAATTATTAACAATCTTATTATACAAGTAAAGTATAAAGTAAGGTGTTTACTATTAATTGTCATATGTTGATTGAAGTGGCAAAATGAATAACTTTTGAAGAAAATCTTACTCAATTAAGTAGAAGCATTAAGATTTTAAGTTAACCTTATGAAGTGTTCTTTCTAGTTATAGTCTTTAAGTTAGAAAGAATTGCCTTTTTTGGAATACTGAAAATTGGTAGTGTTTGAGACTTATCTAGGTTTTTAACTAGGTTGGTTTGGTATTAAGATGCTTTAAAATTTAATTATAACTGACCAAAGTTAACTATAAAGTATATAATAAAGTTGTTAGTATTATACTTAAAGCTTGGTAATTATAATTAACTTTAAGAATGTAGATAGACTTGGGGTATGTTACTTATGATACTTGTATTCTGTTCATTTTATATTGTTTCCTTAGATTTACTTAAGAATGGCATTACTTCTTTTGAATAGTGGTTTCCTAATTGTTTAGTGGAATAGGATCATTTTGCTTTTTATGGATGAGTGGTTATAGTTTGTAAACAAAGAAATAAGATTACTTAACTTCTTATGGGTTCAATATAGTGTTTTGGTTTGTTTATAACTTGTAGTTGAAGTAAAAGAATGGTTTTATCTTATTACAATTATTGTTGGAGATTTTTGTTAAATAAGAATCTTTTTAGAAAAGAATCTGCATTTATGGTTGAAGGATAATTCAATAAAATTGTATTTAAAGTGTGTTAAATCATTTTCGCTTCACACAACAATATTTAAGACTAATACTTTTTATTAGACTCAATTCATTAATTTAAGAAATATTAGCAAATTTTATTTGACATTATATGATTTATTAACCTAAGAAATAGGTCTAAATTCAAGTTATAAAATTGTTTAACTTTTTATTTAAATCAAAAGTGGAATGTCACATTTTTAACATGTAGGTATTATTTTTGTGAACATTTTGGTATATTACATTTATTTTTGTGATTTATAAATAATAAGATATGATTTTAATAAGGTTTATTACTTTAAAATACTTAATAAATAATAAATATTTAATTAAGTGAAATAATAATGTATAATTATAGTTTTAAACTCTAATTATTATTTTTCTAAGATTTTTAGTATTTTATTTATATTTTTAACATTTACCATTATTAAAATATTAATTATCAAAGTATTAAAGCTTTCTAAAGTATTTATTAAATAATATTTATTTTTAAATAATCATCATAATAATATTTAATAATAGTTTTATGTTGTATATTTTATTTTTCTAAACATTTTCATATATTATATGTATTTTTCTTAATTTACAAGATTTAATCATTTTATGAATTTCTTAATTAAATAACTAGATGTGTTTATTGGGTAATGATGATGTCAGCATAGACTGAAGGGTTTTTCTCACCAGAGCCTATTCTACCCCCAGTCACTGACCGGTGGGGTCTATTGCCATGTCATTTATATCTGTTTTTATTTATTTTCTAAATAGACATAAAACTTTTTACACTCAGAACGATCCTAGCCACAGAGATGAACGTGTGGGTCCATGGCCACGTTGGCAAGCCACATCAGCAACGAGACCCACACCCGATTTGACTTGGTTTGGTCGACACGGTGAGTGGTGGCTGTCGTCGGTGAGCATCTAGCGGCGGCACTACGATGTGCAAGTGGATGCGAATGTTAGTGGATCAGAAGCGCATGAGCCTGGGCAATCTAACTGGGGTGGCGTAGTGTCTAGGGGTGACCGGGAGCCTCACCGGCGGTGACCGAAGCGGAGACATCATGACGACGCTCGAGGCCAGCAAGATCCAGAGAGATATGGGAAGAAAGGAAGGGTCCTAGAGGACCATCAACTCACCGGGAATGCCGAGAAGTGGTCGAGGAGGCAAGGTGCAGTTGGAGACGGCGGCGATTGCCATCGACGAATGGCGTCGGTTCAGAGAAGATGGATCAAATCCCGCAGTTAGAGACCTCCCTGACCAGCATTCTTCGGGGCAAATGACGAATTCGAGCACTGTGGTCATCGTGGTGGCCTTAGAATGGCAAAGGGAGACCGAGAGCGAGCTCTAGCTTGAACCATGGCGGTTAGGGTTTCGGCTGCTGAGAGAAATCAAAGAGGAGGGTTGCTGAGAAGGGGGAAATGAGGATGAGACCGAAGGGAAACATCGCTGTGGCCTCCTTATCCTCCCCTGATGACGACGGCATAAATCTTGATGCGGTGGGAATCGACGGCGATCGGAACGCCAGGCAGCAGCTTTGCCGGCGAGGAAGACGACGAAGGTTAGAGCCTGAAGGGGAATGGGCTACTGGCAGGCTGGTGCTGGGCCAGTTGGGCCACGGTGTGGTGCGTGTGAGCAGCAGATAGGGAAGAGGGAAGATGGGCCGCAGGCCAGATGCTGGTTCCTTTGTTTTTTTCTTTCTGTTTTGATTTTCTATTTTTTATTTCATTTTTAGATTTTAATTTTGCACAGTTGTTTAAAGGTTTCTTTATAGAAATTACTTGCTAAATGTTTGCAGCAGTAATGTGGTGTATTTATAATTTTATAATGATCTTTTATTATATAAAGTTATAATTTTTATTTTCTTGTAATAGATCCTTTTTATTATATTATTTGTGAGAGCCTTTAATATGAATTTAATTGGGCATAAATTCATAAACTAATTATAGAATGTTTTACTACTAACTAATGAGTTAAAGTTTGAATTAAAACTGCTTTACCATAAGTTCTTAGAATATTTAATATTCACAAGTTTATTTTATTGATGTATATAAAGATTAATGGTTAATCACATAGTTTTTATGTTTGTAATCTTTAATAACATCACCATTCAAAGTAAAATAGTGGAATTGTTTTCTAGGATAACTTAGGAGAAATAATTGATAAAAATAGTTCCTAAGCACCTATGATGATGATGGTTGAAAGATGACAGAGATGTGCTCAGGTGATTTGATATAATAAATATTTTTATGAAGCTTTGTGAATTTAAGATGATAAATCAATCAGATGAAATGGATACTATGTTTGGTTATAGAATTAGGGTTTAGTGTTTAACAAGTATTCCTATCTTCCATACTTCATCATTCTAGTTTTCTGATTAAGGAAGTCCTATCCTAGATATATTACTTCTCTGTGTCCATCATCATGTACTAACATGATGAGCTTTGCTTTATAGAAACTTCTTATCCACCCTTTATTATTGTAAATCCATTTATAAATGCAATGTGCTTAACACAAAGATTCATAATATTCTCATAGTTATACTTGGCTATAACAACTATTCTACTATTAATAATCTCTAACCCAACAAGTGGTTACCTCTAACTCCATTCATACCCTTCCTCAATCATCCATCACAAATACTACTCTAGTAGAGGTTTATATCAAGTTCTACTCTCCTCTAGTGTTTAGTATTTCCCCAAGAGGAAAATACTACTTCTTTAATTCAATGTTGCTGTGACATTATTTTAATCATACTTCCTTCTCTCTACTTAAATCCAATATCTAACATTCCAACCTCACATTATATTAATGTGACTTGTAATGACTGATCTAGGATAATATATCTATAATATGGTTCCATCATGTTTTATCCACCAATGTGACTTATACTTAGTATAAGCATTCAATATTGGTGAGTAAGGCATGATCATTATAATCCTTTAGGGTTTAGGTTTCCAATTGGCTAATCAAGGCTTCATCAACACAAAACTATAGTTGTATTGAAATTATCTTCTGTCTAGCTCTGTTGGATTAAGAGATATAATTCATTGACTATACCTACTTGATCCAATAGGACTACTCATGGTAACTATCTTTTAGACTTCATTCTTGTAATCTTCTTTGTTACCATATTGATTTGATTTCCTCAAATCACTCACATCCTATAGATGACATCTAGAACTATCATATCTATTTATCTCTTCTTACTTCTTTCTTTATAAACCTTAAGCGAATACTATAATAAGGACAAGAGTTGCTAGATCAAGAATCAATAGGTTAGAAATTGGTGAATCAATAGTTTATTACTCAATATTGATGAACATCAAATATAAGGATAGGATTTAGTAGAGATGATAAAGATTGATATGGAAAGAAAGATATATAATGAATGGTCTTGACTTGGTTTCTTTCCTACTCAATCTCACTAGAGAGTTAAAGTTAGGTATTTCCATGATACTCATGGTATAAGTAGATGAGATTAAGATATAGTTGTTGCATTCTTATAACTTGTGTTATATCCTTAACTTGGTATTCATGAGTGATTATAATGAATACTATGATATGATCACCTAATGATCAAATATAAATTATTAAGTAATGTATTAGGGTTTTAACATCTATTACATTTGATCTACCCTTAGATCAAATAATGTTACCCAAAATAAGGTTTTAGCAAAGATCATATTGAAACTTATCGCAGTCAACTTGACGATCTACTTCCATTCCATCAAGTTAAGAGAAGCTTCAATCACTTTGACAAGTTTTTATTTAAAAGCGTGAAAATTATTCAGATTTTCTATGCATGAATGCAATGCACACACCTGTGTTCAGCTTATTTCTAAGCTCTAGTGCTGGGATGTTACATGGGTTGATATGATTAGGAGATGAGATGGCCACTTTGGTGGCTTTGGATAGATCGAGATTTTGATGTTTCATCTAAGATTGATGCTCACAACATATATTGGTTCCTAAGGTATGAGCTACTAGATTAGCTCACTCTATTACCTAAAAAAACAAGGCAATCAGCAGATCAAGGCAATTCATCACACATCATATCAAGGAAATTCATCTTATCAACTTATCCAACTACTACTAAGGTTACCATCAAGCCTAGCTTGAGGTAGAGATGGGCAATTTGAATTGGTTATACTTGGGAGTAAGACAAGTACCATCTTGGTATCTCTACCAAGATTGGAAAGAAAAGGTTTTAATAAATCTTTTTGGAAATCTAGGGATAAGAGTAGCTGGGAGTTCTGTCTTGAAAACATAAGGATAATATACTTAGTTCTCCATAGTTTTGTTAATAGACTAGTAGAGTAATTTGTTGTGTCAAAGTTGTGTTGGCTCAGGTTTTGAAATGCCAGAACATTTGAGAATATGAAAGATGAGTCAAGACATTTCTTTTTTAAAATAGCTTTTGTAAACTAGTGTTGAGTTAAGGACTACATCACCTAATACACAACCAGTTGCTTGAACACAAGAAAACAAGTAAGCAAACATTGCAACACTAAATAAGAAAAAGTTTTTGTTCCCTTTGATTTTTTCCCTTTGGTCTCCAATTCAGGGTTAATGAAATTGGGATGTTACGGACCTTTACCCCTTAAAATAATCTCGTCCCGAGATTAGGGAGGAGTAGGGTTGGGTGATAACATCCTCTTAACAATTTCAGCAGTGGAAATTATTAGGCACTAACAAGTTTTACAATTAACCAACATGGTCAGTTATGGATCGGAGCTGAGGGGATTCAGAGTGGATGGTTTAGATGACACAAGTGGAAAAGACGCAGTCTTTTCCCCTTAGGTAGAGTCTAGGTAGGTTTAGAGTCGATAGGGTCCTTTCTTCTTGCGGCGAGTCACCAAGTTGAGCCTTCATTATTCTTTTGCCACGATAGTCATCTTTTCTATCTTCAAGGTCTTGAGACACCGGGGTGTTGGCTAGACGGTCTACCTTGGAGTGGAGGACTTTCCTGAAGTACCTTCTGGTTCTGGAGAAGTCTCGATTTTCGTCCTTCTTGCAAGGTTGATGGTTTGAATTTGGAGGGGTGGTCATCACTTAACGCTAACTAGCGTTCGACTCCAAGGGTCTATCGGGTTTTGGGCAGGAAATACGCGGTCTTTGAACCTTAGAGAGACACCAGGGGTTTTTGGGGTGGAGTCGCCAACTTTCTTGATTAGAGTCTTATGCTGATGCCGGGGGTTGGCGCTGCACCTCTCATCTGGAGTGATTATCTTCTGACGACGTCGTAGGAACCACTTCAGGAGTTAGAAGGTCTACCAGAAGGGCGTCTACTAGCTTTCGGGTAGTTAGTTCTGAGCTAGTTAGGGGTCCGATGGGTTGGAGGATGCCATTGGAGCTTGGCAGTCTAGGAAACGAGGTCGTTTGGAATGAGTCATTCCGGGTTTGGTCTGATGCAACGTCATGGGTAAAACAAGCAAAGAAGAGTATAAAACTTGCATATCACCCAGAATTTTAGCAGGTTCATGCCGGTTGGTGGCGGAGGTGCTTAAGTTGTTACAAACGGGTCTGTGTCACAGGGCGTCGAGGAACTTAGAGTTTTACAAAACATATTCTGGGACGATAGATAATTCTACATTGTGCCATAAGGGTGAGTTGAGGAGGAGAAACTACTCCAAGGGTACGGCTTGACTCTAGTTGACGTTCTTGAGTTGTTGCACTGACTTCGGCTACTGCCATTACTCGGGGGTGTGGGGAATATTCAACTCCTAGGAAGTGAGGGTGAGGGTCATTCCTTCTTCGGGTGTTGCTTTGACTGGTGGGTCTTCTAGTGGGGTTGACTGGAAGATAGGTTGATACTCATAGAAGGACAACTCTTCATTATCAGTCTAGGAGTTAATAGCTTCAGAGGTTGAGGAGGCTAGAGCGGCCACTCTCCTTTACAGACGAGCGTTGGCGGTTTGTAGGCTCTTCTCCCGGGTACAAAGTATGGCGAGATCCATACGCATAAGGTTGTTCTGTCAACGGGTCTTGTCGAGATATTCTTGATGGCGTTAAAGTTGGTATTCCATATTCTCTAGCTGATTTCCAATGCAACAAGTGAGGAAGGATTCGGTGGGAAGTACATCCTTGTCGCGCTTCCCAAACAGGTGGTAAGGGGTATCTTTTATCTCCTCTTCATGGATCTTGCAGAGGCGTGCCATGATATGTTGTATCGCTCGAACGACTCCATCCACCCAGTTATGGTCAATGAAGGTGAAGATGATGGGCTCGGGGTCGATCTCACGAGCTGGAATGGTGGCCTTGATGACCCACTGAGCTATGCTTGAGTTGCTGCAAGGAAGCTCTGTCCCTTAGATCTTAGGCGGGGGACGACGGATGATCTTCAGTAGATCATGCAGTTGCTTTTCAAAGGGCCATAAGCTTTCTCTGACGATGATGCTTTCTGAGTGGGAAGGAGCCATCTGCAGGGTTTTGGTTTTAGACGTGAAGGCCGGTATAAAGATGCAGATTCATCAAGATATACAGGTAGTAGTATGCGCGGGTAGGGTTTTGATTCCCTCTAACTATTCTGGAAGTGGAATGTGGGGCAGGTTATTAGAGTTGAGTGGGAAGACGTCATCTTTCCACATTAGGGTTTTACTTGCGGTTGTCGAGGTTTTCTGTAGGTGGCCATCCTGTTGAGGAGAGGTTTACGGCTATGGGTTTGCGAGGGTCGGCGTCGGGATACACCAACAAGGGTGGTCGAAGCTTTAGTATCGGATGATTCCAAGCAGACAAGCAACACATTCCAAGCATCATACACGCACATGACAAGCAAACAAGGCGTTCCATATGTACTGAGGGGTGACTACACACCATAAGGGGAATCCTATTTGAGGGATGCTACTCCTAAGTACGGAAGTTACGGGCGTCTTAACTTCTGTCTTTCCATCTTTTGTCGTCGGTGCCGTATTTGGTCGATGTGGGGGCGATGAAGGAATCCGTTGGTAGGGCGATCTTGTAGTGTCTTTCTTCATTGGTAGCTCCTTTGTTTTGCTTGTCTTGAGATATCTTCATCTCGAGATCTCCATCTCATAGTCTCCAAGTCGTACTTTATTTTTGAAAACAGAAAATTTGAAGTAGACGAGATATAGAGTAATCCATTTTTAAAATCATTTAAGTTAGAGAAGGTGAGATAAGAAATCTTTCAAAAAGGCCTTTGAGAAAATAGTTTTTGAAAGACGGTATTTTTCCGAAATAGGGTTTATCCTATCTAACGTCCGTGCTAACTAAGGTATCCTACAGTCAGGATGGCTCTGATACCATGTCTGTGGAACCCCGGATTTACGGTCCGAGAATACCCGTTATGCATACAATTCATGTTCCCATGATCAGTGAGACGTGAGCATAGCCGACCAGTATCATTACATCATCCAGAAAGTAACGATTACAAAACTTACAATGTGGCCATTATGGCGATTACAACACAAATAGCAGAAGTCTTCAAGCGTAGAGCCCATGTCATGCCTTAACCTACAGGCAACTGACTGGGAAGACGGCCTAGTTCGCACAGACATCAGCATCTCCACCATTTCTCTCGACTTCTAAAAGTCTAGCCAAGTAAATAGCCAGGGACAATGCCGGTGAGTACTTTGAATGTACTCGCAAACCACCTTAATAGAACAGTAGTAAAGAATATGCAATAAGGCTGTAGTAGGGTGGCTCCATAAGAGGTTCTTTTATAAATTAGTTTCTCTTGTAGATATAGCATATCTCTATATCTTTGTTGAAAAACTCTTGTAAAGCATTTTGGAAACCTTTTTGAAAAGATTTAATAAAACACTAGGGTTGGGTCACCCATTTGTCTTTCCTTCCGGTCATCTCATGACCAAACTCCTTCCTTCTTTTTCCCCCGACCATCTCAAGGTCAAAACATTTCCAAGACATTGCATTTCCGAAATCCTTTTTGAAAACAAAACCATCACCGCCATAAAACAGCCAAAACAACTCTCCATGACTGCGGACTCGGCTATTCGAATAGATTTACACTCTGCAGAGGTTGTACACTGTAACCACACCATATGATTACCCCTCCCTGATCTACACCGATTGTGGGTCGAATAACTGGTCAAGACCTTCCGGATGCCCTCTCCGATACAAGTGCCTGCCCTATGAGGTTAATCCCCTCAAGACCGGGATGACCTGTATAGTCACAAGCCAACCGGAGTGCGTTTTGCACCTCGAAAGGTGTGCGCTTTCAATGAGGGGCTCATAGTATCGTCTGGCCGTCCTTAGACAGAATGTACCTTCTCCAGACCGATGTTTCACATGGGACTTCACAGGTGAAGGCCCAGCCTCTTGGGATTGGTTCTCCCCCATAGTAGTTCGAGGCACCCACTTTGGATTAGACAAGCGTCCAGCCCTGCCCCGTCCCATTCCAGAGTAATGTGGTTGCACGGGTTAATTGCTCAAGCATTAGGAAATGTACAGCCCGGCATGTTTTCGTAAACATTTTTCCTCCATCTTTTGTCTGACCATTTTGTAAACCAAAACCTTTCTCATTTTCAACATCACTTGGTAGGCCAAGCCTCACCAAGGTTTTCTCATAAAGTTTTTTTGTAATCCTTTTTCCGGGGTCTTCCCATCCCATAGTTTTTGCTTCAGCTAAAACGGTGTTTCCAAAGGAGCATGGTGTTATACACCATATACTTTACTAGGGGAAAGTCTAGGTGTGATCAAAGGGTATGTACCTAATGGTAAAAAGGGAATAGTAGTTTGGAGGGGCCAAACATTCCCACATTTAAAAGAATATAACAAATAAATTAAGAGATTTATGTAAACCATTTGAATAACATGCATACGTATAAAAATAGGACAGAGGCTTATGAGAAAGATGGTGGCTTGCATGTGACCAGCGAGATGTACCTTGACAGCGTTAGAAAACCAGAATACAGGTAGCAATAATAATATGAATCACCCACTGCTTCCTTCTTCTCAGGGTCACACAATCACAACAATCACCGTTATCGAGCACACATGCAAGAAAATAACACCACAATTAATACCATGCATACCAACACCAAATCATACAGAATGAAATGGACAAAACAAGTTTATACATCAGTAAGGATTGGAGATTTTTCTTTGGATACAAAGTAATGTCTTTGATTTCATTTTTGGATTTTCTTGTTAAGATTTAAGGTCCAAAACTACCTAGATAAGGGGTTTTTGAACAAGGCCAAGTTCTGTATGTTAACATTGGGTAAAAATGATACCACTAGATAGGTATTGATAAAATGAAGACAACAAAAGTGGTTTCACTATTTTATCAATTTCCATTGATTTATAAAGATTTAGATAGTGAATAAAACTCTAGTTTGAGGAATTAATTCACTAGACAAATTATGGAGATCCAAAAATTATTTCCTTGGGTGATTAGGTTGTATTTAGTGGACTGAAAAAGGAGGGGTTGGAATCACCTCAAAAATTACCAGAATCCCCTTATAAATTCCCAAATACAATACTGGATGGGATTTGTCTTTTTAATATTATTTAGAAATTTATATTACCTTTATGTAGAAATTGGAATCACCTTTTTTGGTTTTTTAGATCTACTATTATGAATTTATTGGTGGATAATCAATACACAGAATAGTTTAATTCACCAAAATTCAAAAGTTGTTCATAAAATTATGAGCTACTGGGTTTTGCAAGATCTTGATAGATAGGTGTGCAAGGAGTTGGAATTAGGTCAAAACCTCATTTTTGTTTTCGCATAGAGAAAATCCTAAGGCATAATTGGCCTAATTTTGTTATTTTTGTTGTGGGCAAACCAGGAAGCCAAAGTAGGTGGGACTAGTGGTAAATGCAAAGTTTAAACTTTACCTCCCAGTGCAAAAAGGTTTCAGGCCATTTGGATAAATAAAACTCTTTGGAGAGAAAAAATAGTGAAATGGACACATGTGAGTAGATGATTTATCATCTAGTCATTGATTTGGTACAAAACTAGGTCTGCATGTTAGGTAAAACATCCAGGTACTTGAGGATTTTTGAATCTGAGCATAAACATTCACTTTTCAATTTCATTTGTATTTAAACCAACTAGGCATTTATCTGGATCTAGGGAAATGATTAAAAACCATATGGTTCGTGGGCTGGATCTGAGGGGGAACGTGGGTCAGCGAGGTGATTTTCAGCCCAGCATGCAGGGCGGTGCGTGGGAGGCTGGGTTTAAAACCCCGCGGCGGAGCCCACCTGTCAGCAACGTTGAGCGGCGAAGAGGTAAGAGCCCCTGGGAACCGTCGGATTAAAACTGAATCGATGACCCACGGTCGTCTTCAACCTCTGACGCGGCTCGACACGGTGGAAACCCTAACAGCGGGCAGAGGGGAGTGGGGGAGCTCACCGGAGCGACGGGGAGGAAGTAGAGATGGCTTGGGGCGACGCGGCGCGCGGAGAGGAGCAGATCGAGGGGCGACACAGGGGTGTTTGGCCCTGGAAATGAGCTCGCGCAAACGTGGTTGGGTAGATCCCGTCGGAGCCTTCCTGGAGATGGTACCTGAGGCATTCCAAAGTGAAAATGGAGATTAGGGTTAGTAGCAGAGGGACCTAGGGTGTCGAATAAATCACATGCAGAGAGAGAGGTAGGAGAGGTGGAGGTATGCTCGGAGTTGTGGAGGAGGCCAAGAGACCTTCTTCCTCTTCTCTCAGGCACGGCGGAGCAGAGGATGAAGAGGGGCGCCTACGGGTGGTAGATGGGAGGTAGAGGAACCAAATGAGTGAGGGGAGAGGAGTAGTACTGTCTTGTGGCCTTATAAATTAAAGGGAGAGGTTCTTGGTGGACTTAGTGTAGGGGAGCTTGGGAGAGGGTGCTGGCCAGGCATTGGATAGTAGGGGTGATGCTGGGAGGTGGTGGGGTCCAGGTGCTCGACCAGAGAGTGGTGGGGAGAGTTGGTGGCTGCTGCCCCTAATAGCCAAGATATTTTCCTCATGAGGCATCTCTCTCTCCCTCCTCTCAAGCACCTAAAGGAACAAGCTAGGGTTTGCTACAGTAATGGTCGACCAGGGGTGTGGTTTGGTGTTTTTGAGGATCAACAAGGTCATGGATGGTGGTTTGTTTGGGTTTTGCTTGAAACAAATGCTTGATGGGTAAATTTGACTCAACAAGGGTTGTGAAGGAAGTTGAAGAACTTGTATTGATGAATATGGGGAAATGGTACTAGTAGTTAGAGGAGGTCAAATAATCTCTTCAAGATTTAATTGGGATTTTTCTAATGATTATAACCCCGTTTAGATGCATTTATTCAAAAAGTGCAGAAATAGATTATAGAACCTAATGTGAAAATTTTACATTATCCAAGGTTGGTTTTTCATGTGATATGGTCCTAAATACCATATTACACTTTGCAGATTTTTATTGGAATTATTTCTTGTTTCTGCCATTTAAGAAAAAGGGCAAAAAGGAATAATAAGAAATCTCAAAGATAATTATTTTGAGTTGGGAAGGTAGGGTATGAGATATAGAACTCAAATTTTCATTGATTTGGAAAAGTGGTTTGGAGAAAAACAAACTTGCCTTTATAGGAGAGATTTGGAGAATTTTGTAAGACAATGAATTTAAGTAGTTTTAGGATCCAATAATTATGGAAATTATTTTGCAAAATATCCTATCCATAGTGTATGATATAGACTTGATTCATACATAATTTTCCACTTGGGTTCTGAAGGGTGTTGGGTGAAATGGGAAGAAACTAGATTTTTGGGAATCTAGGAATTTTTTATTTTCATGCCACCTAAACATGCTGGGATTAGTGAGCTCAAAGCTCACCTTGATACAAGTGATATATGGATAGGTAGACCAAGTTGCGTATATGATATTGGAATCGAGATTTAGGCTTGGTTGTATTTGAGGTGGTGTATGACTGATGGCAAACTTTGATGAAAATAAGGCTGCCATAACACTGTTGTCATGTTGCCTCCGAAACCATGTGGGTTTTACAAGCACAAAGCTTCACTAGAAACAAGTGAAGTGGGGATTTATAGTCCATGATTAGTATATCATAACCATGCAGAGAGTTGTTCAAGGGGAGGTAGCATATGGATGTGAGCTTCTGCCAAAGTAGGCAATAGGATAACATTTGCAGAAAAGATTATTATCTTGACTACAAAACCATCATGGATGAGTGGGAACCAGAATGGATTAGCCAAGGGCAAGAGTGGGCTTTAGTAGTACTAAAGTTGTACTACAAGATGGTACAAGTACATTCTAAAGAATGCACCTAAGTTGGGAAAAGGTAGAGATCCAAAGATTGAATCTAAATAAGAAATCCAGATTTAGCCATATTGGCAGATTTAGGGTTTTATACTAGAGTACAAGTGTACATGATTCTCAGAGAGAGCTATGTTCCAAACTCATGATAAAGGGTATGAGGTTGAAGGGTTAACTAAGTACATAGGATACATGCTTAGATTGGGTCTTCACTGAGTAGGAAACTATCAGAAGGGGTTATCCCTAGGTTGATATGATTAGGAGATGAGATGGCCACTTTGTTGGCTTAGGATAGATCCACATTTGGATGTTTGGTCTGAGATTGATGCTCACAAATTAGATTGGGTACTAAGGTATGAGCTACTATGTTAGCTCACTCTAGTACCTAAGCAAACAAGGCAATCAGCAGATCAAGGCAATTCATCACACATCATATCAAGGCAATTCATCGTATCAACTTATCCAACTACTACTAAGGTTACCATCAAGCCTAGCTTGAGGTAGAGATGTGAAATTTGAATTGGTTATACTTTGAAGTAAGATAAGTACCATCTTGGTATCTCTACCAAGATTGGAAAGAAAAGGTTTTAATAAAGGTTTTTGGAAATCTAGGGATAAGAGTAGCTGGGAGTTCAGTCTTGAAAACATAAGGAGATTATACTTAGGTCTCCATAGTTTTGTTAATAGACTAGTAGAGTAATTTGTTGTGTCAAAGTTGTCTTGGCTCAGGTTTTGAAATTCCAGAATATTTGAGAATATGAAAGATGAGTCAAGACATTTATTTTGTAAAATAGCTTTTGTAAACTAGTGTTGAGTTAAGGAGTACATCACCTAATACACAAGCAAACAAGTAAGCAAACATTGCAACACTAAATAAGAAAAGGGTTTTTCCCCTGATTTCTTCCCTTTGGTCACCAATTCATGGTTGCTAAAATTGGGATGTTACATCCGCAGTCATGGACAGTTGGAGTAGCCATACTATTCTGTCGTTAGATGTTCTCAAAATGACATCTGAGATGAATTATTACTTTGAATTGACCACAACTGAGTTGTGAACATGAAAACTAAGTTCCCACTTAGGTGTTGTAGAACATTAAACTACTTTTATTTACTTCTGAACTCAGTATAAAATAAACCTGGCCTTTTGCAAATAAACCTAGAGTTTAGGATTCCTACTCGAACTACTTTACTTGTTAGTGATAGTTTGCGATTGCTTAAAGAGTACTCATGGGTTTGTCCCTGGCTATTCCCATGGCCAGACTATGAGGAGGACTACCAGGATGATGGACAGCAGGAGGTCTATGACAACTAGGATCATATCCCATCGTCAGCATTGCCTGTAACCCTGAAGATGAAGCCCTGCTACGTTTAATTTCCGTTGCGTTGATTCTATTAAGACTGGATCATGAGATCTTTTATTTGTAAGAATTTTATTATGGTTTGTAATGGATGATGTACTGTGGTACCAATTCTATTATGTCTCGCAAAAATGATAATCATGGGACTATGAGGTATGGCATAACAGGCATTTGGGATTAAAAATTCGGGTGCTGACAAGTTGGTATCAGAGCCATCCTGACCATAGGAGACCCTAGTTAGAATGGACGCTTTAATCAAAAACATAGTTTCAAAACAAGAGAAGTGAGTATTTATGAAAACCTATTCTCATTCTTATCACAGAGATTCTTTCAATAAAATTCATGTTCCTCAAAAATTCTTGCAATCCTACATAAAATTTGACACACTTGATCACCCCACTAACCTACTCATCCTACATTATTATAGATGGTCACTATTGTATGCGTGAGTTGTATCCAGTCCCACTGTATCGTAACTTCCAAGAATGGTTCTAAAACCATCTTTTACCCTAGTGTGGTGTGTGTTTATATTGGGTGTTATGAATGAATGAAAAGAAAGTTGCTAGTTCGCGAAACCAGAGTCAAACTCAAAGTTTAAAAGCTTTTAAAAAACAAATCCATGAACCTTAGAAATTTCCCTCTTGTCTCACTATCTATCTCAATCTTCAGATGACTCGCGGAAATCCCGGAGGAAGCAGTTCATCTCAAGATCCAATGCTGCAAATCCTACAAATGTTGGTTGCTGACCTTGAATCTGGAAGATCTTAATGTCAAGGTAATTTAGCCACCCTTCAACAGATAGATTAGATGGCCCATAATAATCAAGGTCATGGAAACCAGGATAACCATGGATCCAAGCTCAAGAACTTTCAAAACACTAATCCCCCCATATTTAGTAAGTCTGAAGAGCCATTAGATGCTGATGACTAGCTGCAGACCATGGAGAACAACTTAGAGGTCACAGGAGTGGAGGCCAATGAGAAAGTACTGTTTGCCACCCATTATTTGGCAGGTGATGCAAGAGGTTGGTGGAATAGCATTCGTACCATGAATGGAGGACAGATGATGGCTTGGGATGAATTCAAACTCAAGTTCAGCCGAACCCATGTGCCATGTTTGATTCTATGGATGAGGGATGAATTCAAGGAGCTGAAGCAGGCAAGGATGACTACGGTAGAGTACCATGATAGATTTCTGTCTCTGTCTAGGTATGCCCCTGATGAGATTGGTACTGAAGCCAAGAAAAAGGAAAGATTCTTGAATGGTCTGCATGATGAGATGCAGACAGTGTTGGTCAACATTCCCTTTGTTGACCTTGAAGCCTTAATGGATTCTGCAATCCAGATGGAACGCAAGATCAACCAAGCCAATGAGAATCACAAGCGTCGAATGATGCATCAACCAGGGTCCCACCATACCCAAAACTATCGCCCCAACCCATCTGCAGGATATGCCCTGAGAAACAATAGACCCCCTATGTCCTATCCGAACTATCCCAACCCTGGGGGAGGAAACCACAACAACAACCCTGGCAACTCCAACAATTTCAACCACGCACCGCCCAAGTCCAACAACAACAACAACACCAACAACAATACTTCCCCAAGGACTGGAAGCAATGTTGTGCTTGTTGTAGGAAAAGACAAGTCTCTGATTACTTGTTTTTAATGCGGATTCAAGGGTTACTACTCCAATGAGTGCCCAAAGAAGCTTGCATAAGCCAATGTGAATGCACAAGCTCAGCACCAATGCCTTGGTCATCCTGGAAGGAGATTTGCCCTAGGGAACTCGCTCAACCGCAACGGCCGCCTGTTTCACATGAATGCTGAAGAAGCTCAGGAAGCGCCAGGTGTCATGCTGGGTATGTTTTCTATTAACTTAGTACTTGCAAGAGTGTTGTTTGATTCTAGAGCATCGCACTCGTTTGTTACAGAATAATTTCCATGCACTAGTAAGATTCAACAAACAAAATTGAAGCATGTTATGATAGTTCAAATACCTGGTTCAACCACCCAATTTAGACAAATTTGCAAGGTCGTACCCATCAGAATCCATGGAATAGATTTTTATGCTAATCTAATAGTACTTGGAACCAAAGGTTTGGAAGTAGTCCTAAGAATGGATTGGATGTCGAAACATAAAGGAATAATCGACTGTGCCAAGAAAGCCATAACCATGACTAGTACCACTGAAGTATCAGTACAACATGTATATGAGACTTTCCTCGTAAATTCAAGTGCAACAAGAGTCTAGCCCAACCAACCATTGACCAAGTCAGAGTTGTATGTGAATACCCTAACGTATTCCCAGGTGAATTGCCCGGTATGCCCCCAGATCAGGACATTGTGCTTATCATTGAACTAATCCCTGGAACTGGTCCCATAGCTTAGAGACCTTATAGTATGTATCCGTCTGAATTAGTGGAGCTAAAGATGCAACTATATGCTATGCTGGAGACAGGTTTTATTCAACCAAGTGCGTCCCCATGGAGATCACCTGTTTTGTTTATGGATAAGAAAGATGGAGGTAACCGTTTGTGCACGGATTATCGAAAGCTGAATGATGTCACCATTAAGAACAAGTACACACTGCCGAAGATAGAAGATCTGTTTGACCAGTTGACTAGTGCCAAAGTGTTTTCTAAGATTGATCTTAGAACTGGTTATCATTAACTCAAGATTCACGCAACAGATATTCCAAAGACTGCCTTCACTGCTAGATATGGATTGTATGGGTACACTGTCATGTATTTTGGATTAACCAATGCCCCCTATTATTTCATGAACCTCATGAATAATATTTTTATGAACTTCCTAGATAAGTTTGTCGTTGTTTTTATCGATGATATTCTAGTCTATTCCAATTCAGAAGAAGACCATGAGCTACACATGATGACCATCGTTGAAACCCTTAGAGAGCATCAGTTGTATGCCAAGTTTAGCAAATGTGAGTTCTGGTTAAAGGGCGTAGGATTCCTTGGACATATCGTGTCGGCAGGAGGAATTGCTCTCGATCCCACCAAGATTAAGGATGTTGAATAATGGAAAGCCCCAACCACTCAAACCCAAGTGCGCGCATTTCTCTGATTAGCGGGTTATTACCACAAGTTCGTAGAAGGATTCTCGACCATCACAAGTGTAGAGGGAGTGTCCCAACCTTTATAAACATAAGGTGGAGTCCCCTGTGTTTACAATGCTAGTCCCTGGATCAATAGCTAGCATCCACAGTTAATATGTAATATCAAGAACAAAGGTCATAATACAACTTTATAACCAGGAATAACATAATTTTATTACATCTTACATAGCTCATTTGGCTATTACATTACATTGCACCGGAATAAATATAGTCATGGGTCCCTCATCTTCAAAGTGCCACAGGCAGACATGTTGGTTGTAGACTTTGTAATCCTAATCAATCAATCTTCACTAAAATCAATCAAACCTGCAACATTACAAGTTACAGCCACAAGGGTCAATACATTTGAATTGTATTGGCAAGTGATACTATGGTAGTATAGTGGAGTCTATCATCTATATGCATTTGGTTAAGTGGAGTTGAGGCTTGCATTGCTCAAAATAGATTTTCCTTATCATTTTGAAAACAATAAGTTTTAACTTGACAAAATCATTTTTTCTCAATCAAAGATTTCAAGATCCTTTAACCAAGGCATCTCTCAATCAAAGATTGAAGATTTCAAATAACCCTTGTTCAAACCACAAGTTTTAACTTAGAAATTTGAATGATGAGATTCTTGATTACTTCCATGTCTTGATGCTCAAATTGTCCTTTACCAGGGACATGGCTAAGTACTTAGATTTTACACTCTGCAGAGGTGGTGCACTTTCCCCACAAGACTTGGTTTCCCAAGACAAGATCTTTCAGAAGCCTTCCCTTAGACCAAAATGGAC
This sequence comes from Avena sativa, assembly GCA_916181665.1. Lineage (NCBI taxonomy): Eukaryota > Viridiplantae > Streptophyta > Magnoliopsida > Poales > Poaceae > Avena > Avena sativa. The sequence goes on along the minus strand of OV702281.1, from coordinate 204,611,311 downwards.
GCGTTCCAACCTATCAAAAACTACCACCCTCTGTCCATATGGCTAAGTTCTTGCAACCTATATGATCATGGCAGAGCCTATATTGCCAAGTGGTTGCACTTGAAGCTTCTCAACAATTGACATCTCAAATCTCTTTGTTCCTGGGTGGCAATCCACAAGTGAGATACACAAGGTCAACCATAGACATGGGCCTTGTGAACCACTCAACCAAAATCCACCAAGCAAGTCCCATTCCACCCAGGTGATTCATTAACTTAGTTGTTTTATTAAACAAAACACAAGTCCTCAGACTTAGAATATTTTTCCATAGTGTGAATATATATTCCACCCATGTTTTCTATTAGCTAGGCTAAGCTTGATAGTATTAGGAATCTTAACTTAGGAAGATTTCCACTAAGGTTTCATCTACTAGGTTTTCCTATAGCAAGGTTTATACTTAGCAAAATTCCATGCAAGTTTTACTTAGAGAAAATCACTAGTGCATAGTGAAAGTAATGGGACAAAAAGTATGAAGCATCACTTGCCTTTTTGGTAGAGTATGGGTTCACTCCTTGTCCTTGCAACAATCACACTCTTCAAGTCACTACAAATCAACCAAGCAAGGAACATACTCAATCTACCAATCAAGCAAATCAACACATAAAATGACAAAGTCAAAGCAATGCATGCAAGCATGCCAAGCTTTGTTTTGTTTGAAAAAGTGATTCCTAATGGGTCATAAACATTTGAAAGCACCTAATGGTCATTTTGTAGAGTGGCAAGGTCATTTGCAAAAGGTCTCACTTTAAAAACCATTTTCAAAACAAAGTATCATTTTATGTGGTGTAGACATATTTTTACTAAGGCACTAATATATAGGATTCACAAAATATATTTTCAACCACAAAACTTGGTGTTTAGGGTCAGGGAGTTTAAAACAAATCATTTTCCAAAGGTTTTCCTTCAAAATCATTTTTAATAAATAAGCCACATTTCTATTTGACTAGAAATGGTTTTAAATCAAAGATTCATTATTTTGTTTCACCAAATTCATTTTTGAATCCACAAAGTGTTTCCTAATGTTAGTAGGTTCAAATCACACCATTTTCCAAAGATTTCATCCCAAAAAACAGTTTTGAACAATTTTTACAACCTAAACAAGCATACAAATGTTTCTGCAAAAACAACCATTTTTCCAGAAGCTTTTTACTAAACAAAAGGCATGGTTGGCTAGGGCTTGTTCCACTGATTCCATTGGTATAAAATTTGTAATTTTTGGACGTGTGGATCAAAAGTTACAAAGGTTTGAAAATCACAAACAAATCTGTTTTTAATTTCTGTTTTAAACTAGAGCTGGCCACGCGTCGCTCTCTAATTGGACGGTACCGGTTCAGTGTGGATCACGCTGCAGACCATTGGATTAAAAGGGATCTGTGCGGCTCTGATCAACGCATACCCCTTTCGTTTAAGTTGCTGGTTCCTACGCGTCCGATCTAAAACGAATGGCTTTGATCTAATTGACCACAAAGTGGCGGCGCTGGCGGCGGTGGTTGGCGGCGGCCCGCTCAGACGGTGTGGTCGCCGGTGATTTAGGAGGAGAGGGAAGCAGAGGGGTGGCTCACCAGAATCTCCGAAGCCTGCTGATGCTCAACGTTGTGGCAGCTCGTCGAGGGGCGCGCTGGAGTAGGCTTGATTGCTTGACGGAGTGGAGCTGCGCCTTGGCCTTGCGTAGTCGTCGTCGAGGACGGCGCTAGGGTTCACTCGGAGACAAACGAGACGCACGGTCAGATGCGCAAAGACACGGAGAAGGTGTGTGCGTGAACGAGAGGGGTCGGGCGGTCTGGCTTACCAGGGAGGTTTCGCTGGAGTAGCCGCGACGTCGGTGGTGCTCATAAGTTGACAAAGCCGAGCGTCTGGTGTGGCCGCGGCCAAGCGGTTGATGCTGGGAGGTACGCCAGGAGATGTAGAACAAGCTCACGTGCAGAGGAAGTTGAGGGGCGGCGAGGTGTGGCCAGAATTTCCCGCGGAGCTCGCCGGAGTCAGAGGTGATGTGGCTCCAAATTGGAACAGCTCTGAGGCAGAGAGGGTCGGGCGAGAGAGGGGAAAGAGAGAGGGAACGCAGGCGAGTTACTGAGCGTGATTGATAACAGACATTACTCGCTGTATTGACGAGAATTACTCCCGCGAGATCAATGCAGAAACGGGGGAAGGAAGTGGTCGCTGCGGTGAGGACGATGAACAGGAAAGGGTGGGTCCGCTTGGTAGTGAAAGAAAGGGAGTGGAGGTGGGGGCCAGTGTTCAGTGACTGTGCGGGTCGTTTCGCGAGTGAGGGAAAACGCTTCAGGGAAAAGAGGAGGTGGGCTGCGAGTGGGCTTATTGGGCTGGCTCAGTTGGGTCAGGTCCAAATCACATTTTTTTCTGTCTGTTTGTTTTATCCTTTTCTATTTCTATTTTTCTGTTTTGAAATTCAAACAAACATTCATACATTCAAACAATTCAAACATTCAACACTCTTTGCACTTGAATTTGGTTCTGTTTAACAACATAAACCAAATCCCAAAATAAAATAATATTTTTATTCTTTTTAGGATCTATTTAATAATTAAATAAAATAGACCAAAGTTATTTAATCAAATAGGGTTTGATTTATTTAATAAAATCTCCATTTGAAATCCAAATATTTTCAAAACCAAATCAGTAGGTTTTATTTGGAAATATAAGATATTTGGAAAACTTGTTTAAAACAAAATAACATTTTTATTTTATGGTCCATTAACAATTAAATAAAATGGGCCTTAGTTATTAAATCAATAGGATTTGTTTTATTTAAATATTTATTTTGAAATCTAAAATAAAACCAAAACACTTCAGTAGGTTTTATTTGAGAATATAAAATACTTCGAAAACTTAATTAAAATAAATAAATAAGTTTTAGTGTTTATTTAAAATGGGAAAAGCCTTTACTTAAATAAAATTGGATATTAAATCCTTATTATTTTATTTAAATAAAACTTTACTATTTTTATCAAAACAAAATGTTTTATTTCAAAAGCTTGGCCAAGGTTTTAATTTGGCTTTATAAAATAATCTTTATTTATAAAACCTCTATTTCTTTTGAAAACCAAATCTTTTTATTTAAAAGATCCAAAAATAGTAGTTCCAAAATATTTTATTTTGTTTTATCAAATGTTTACTCTTTTAAATTTCTTTAGGATTTTATTTGATCCAAACTGGTTTGAAGTCCCAATTGAATTCAAAAAGTTTCTTCTGGCCTTGAAAATCAAACAAAGTTTTATTTTATTCATTTATTTTTCACATTACAAGATTTGGAAAATCTTGGGATGTGACAACAAGACCCATGACCCATTTGCTGAAGAAAGATAAGAACTTTGAATGGACGGACAAATGTGAAGAAAGTTTTCAAGAGCTCAAGAAGAGATTGATTTCATCCCCAATCTTGATTAAGCCAGATATCAAGAAGCCTTTGGATGTGTATTGTGACGCATCCAAGATTGGTCTCGGATGTGTGTTGATTGATATGTCCAATTTGCATCACCATTCTATATCATAATTTACCTCTATTCATTGATATGTGTCTTATTATGAGGTGTTTATGTCTTTTCCTCTGTTTTTGCATGTTGGTCGATTCTTGGAGGATGGACTGCCGGAGTTAGGATTCTGATGGAAAAAGAGGTGTTTTGATGCAATTTCGCGAAGAACAGAAAAATACCGGAAAAACCATGGAAAATTATATTTTCCCAGAAGATGAAGGAAGCCAGAAGGGGAGGCAGAGATGGGCCACAAGGGGCCCACACTCCCCAAGCGTGGGACCCTGGGCCACGCCTAGGATGGGTGTGGTCCACCTGTTTGGCCTCGGACTCCGCCCTCTCGCCTATATCTTCCTCTCGGAACCCTAAAATACGGGGAGCGACCACAAAAAGATTTCGCCGCCTCTGCGGGGTGGAAAACACCGAGAGAGAAAGAGCTCTCCAGCAGACAGATTTTTGCCAGGGAAATTCCTTCTAGGAGAGGGGAGATCATCGCCATCAAGACCATCATCAAGATAGACTTCATCGGGATCATCATCATCATCATAATCCACACCATCATCTCCACTCCAACCCGCTGTAACAATTGTGTTGAATACTTGCATAGTTCTTATGGGAAACTTTCCCAGTGTTGATTACTATGATAGTTGATGCTTGTGAGTGGAACCATTGGATTATTGTTTATGTTCAGATTTTTATCCATCACCATATCATCTTTGATCTTGATCCATATGATGTCTTGTGAGTAGTTCGTTTAGTTCTTGAGGACATGGGAGAAGTCATGTTGTTAGTAGTGGATTTGTGTTGAGATATTATTCAATGGTTTAGTATTTAAGTTGTGGTGCTATTCTTCTAGTGGTGTCATGTGAACATCGACTACATGATACTTCACCATTTATGGGCCTAGGGTAATGCATTGTGTATTTGGCTACTAATTGTGGCGTTGCCGGAGTGACATAAACCTGAACCCCCGTTAGGACACCATTGCATAAGAGAGTGTAGGATCTCATAGTTTAAGGTTGTGGTTAGGATTATGTCTTAATTGCTTTCATGTAGTTGTGGATACTTGCAGGGGGGTTTAATCACAAGTATGTATTAGTCCAAGTAAGGTCGGTACATTAGCACAGGTTCACCCACACAACACTTACAACACCAAAGAAGAGTACTCAGCTATTTGAAGCGAAAGCACTTGACAGAATTCCCATGTGTCCTTGAGAACGTTTAGTCCTTATAAGTATTCCCACCGGCTTGTCCTTTGCTAAGAAAGGATTGGGCCACTTGCAGCAGTTGTTCGTTGTCTTTTATACTTGCACTTTGTTTTGTTGCTTTATCAGAAAACCCCTAAAAATTTGTTTGCTAAGTATTTACAGAGATTTCCTGCTCCATACCACTAGTCAACACCTTCTGCTCCTCGTTGGGATCGACACTCCTATTTATAAACAGTACTACGATACACCCACTATACTTGTGGGTCATCAAGACTATTTTCTGGCGCCGTTGCCGGGGAGTGAAGCGCTATTGAAGAGTGGAACTGGTAAAGGAAACTTCTACTATGAGTATCGCTTTTTATTTCTGTTTGTTGCTTTGTTTCCAATATGGATAACCACTTTGTTTTCTGTTTGGGAAAACTACTACCACTGGTAGGGTAGTAGATGAACCACCACCTGTTGAGATAGATCCTTTTAAGATACCTACAAGTATTATTGATCGTGTTATGGATAATTATTATTTAGGGGATGGAACTGTCCACCCTGGTGATCATTTGCTTTTTATCCATGAATTATGCGGGTTTTTTAAGTGTGTAGGTATCACAACTGAACAGGTGAAGAATAAGTTACTCTCTATATCCTTTAATGGGAGAGCTGAAGAATGGTATAAGCTGCTGAAGAATGGAAAGTCCAAGGAATGGGAGGAACTAGCATCTCTCTTTTATTCTAAATTATATCCTACCAGTGAGATTCATAAGGATAGAAATTTGATATATAACGTTTGGCCTCGTGATGGAGAGAGTACAGCTCAAGCTTGGGGGATATTGAAGTTACTAGTACTTAAATGTCCTATTCATGAACTCCCTAACAATATTATTATCAATAACTTTTATGCTAGGATTTCTCTTCATGACAAAGATTTACTAGATGCTTCTTGTGATGAATCATTCACACGTATGAAGGAAGAAGCTAAATGGGATCTGCTAGACCGTATTCAAGAGAACACTAAAGCTTGGGAGAATGACAAAGGAAGAAAGTCAGGTATAAACTATGATTATGAATGCATTAAATATTTTATGGGAACTGATGACTTCCGTGATATTAGTAATGAGTATGGCCTTGATCCTCAAGTTATTGTGAAATGTTTTAAGTCCTTTGCCTCTTATATTGAAATTCCAAAAAAGAGTGGGACAAGTACCATGCTCCTTATAAAGACATTGTTACCCATGTTCCTGTTAGAAGCACTGAAGTTTGTACTGTTTATCCTATTTTGCCTGAATCTTATGTTGAGAAAATCCCTTTTCCTGCTAAGCTAAAGGAACATTCTATCATAGCTAATGTGGTTAGAAAAAGTACAAAGAAAACTGTGGAGCCCGATGAGCAAATAAATATTGAACCTATCACTACTAGGAAAAGGGCTATAGGTAATCAGAACATCCGTGGCTCACATGGTTGAAGTGCCCCACGGCTAAAATAGGCATGGCTCACCTGTCGGCAATGCCCTACTAGTAACTAGAACAACCGTGGCGCACATGTGGTATGTGCACCATAGGTCTGTGTGAGCTAGGGGCATGCCAGCCGCATGCCACATACCTGTATTGCACGTGGGGTAAGTGTGCTACGGTTGTTTGGGATAGCCGTAGCACACATGTGGCAAGTGCGCTACGCCTATGTGATGCCCCCTCTGCTCCTTCAGTGGGGAAACACATCTGTGGCGCACTTTGGCATGTGCGCCACGGTTGCTTTTAATTCTTGTGGCGCACTAGGGCCATGTGTGCCACGAATGTGTCGACCATTTTTTTGGCAGCTCCACTTTATGCACATGTCATCATCCACCACCCACACTTCACTTTCCCCTCCTTCTTCCTCCTTAGATCTAGTCGGGATCCTTCTCCTTCCCACCTCAGTTTCTCCACTCATTCACCATTTTAAGCATGTAGAACTTGCCTTGGATGTTACATACATAATAGAGGAAGCTCTCTAGTCTCGTGCGCACGCACCTCCTTTCCATATTTGTTCTCTCGCGATCGGTCTCTCATCTCGGTAAGTTTTCCATGTAAGGATGTGTTCATGTGTATATGGATGATATGCTCATATGTATGTAGATGATCGATGCTCATGTGTGTATGGAGAGGATCGATGCTCATGTGTGTGTATTATGGAGAGGATCGATGCTCATGCATGCGTGTATATATGGAGAGGATCGAGATGCTCATGCATGTGTGTATTTGACATGATATAATGTTCATGTATATGGATCGGTATCTCTCTCTTGTGTTTGTGTGTGAATGAGTTGTCATTTGTTTATCCAAAATGTTGATTAATTTCCATTTTGGCAAGACTTTGGCATTTCACAAAGGTCCTTATTTTAGGATAGGTCATGCCAAAATTTTCTATCGACCATTTCATGCATGCATTGCTTATGTGGTTCTAACAGACTTGTAATTGTACCGTGTACACCGTGTAGGAAAAAATGGTCCTCATAATGAGCGAAGGCATTGTGGCTAGATTTTTGAAATGTGCGACGGCCGACATGATACAGAATAACAATACGGAGATAAGATGCAAACTCAATTGGTTGATCGACCCAGATTCCGGGAATCTGCAGGCGCACCTACTCCGCCATGGTTTCATGGATGGATACACTCGTTGGATAAGCGATTACGAAGACGATGGAGACGGTGAAGGTGGGCAACATGACGATGATCATCACGGCGAGGACGGGCGAGATGATGAAGAGTCTCCTGGAGATGGTGAAGGTGCGGAAGCAGATCGGGATGATGATGATCTAGATGCCGGAGGACCAGACGACGATGGAACAACGTCAGGCTAGGTGCGGGACCCTTATGTGCAAGAGCTGCATCTCAAGCAGACGAGTAACGCCAGGGCTGCCGCTAGAGAGAAATCCAAGCTTGTGCAACTTGAGAAAGACGCGGTTACTCCATTGTATGAAGGATGTAGGCCCGATGATACCCGGTTGAATGTAACGCTCAAGGATATGGAGATGAAGGCAAAACACAAATTGAGCGACGCAAGCTTCGACGATATGATGGAATTCTGGCACGATCGTCACCCGGAGGGGAACACGTGTCCAACTAGTATCGAGGACGCCAAGAAAATCGTTTGTCCTCTCGATCTACCGCACATTAGATACCACGTATGCATCAACGATTGCATCATTTATTGGGGAAAGTACATGGAGAAAACCACATGTCTGGTGTGCGGCGTGAGTCGATACAATAAAGGGAAGAAAGCACCTCGAAAAGTGGTATGGTACTTTCCTATCACTCCTCGTCTGCAGCGCTATTTCGTGGACCCTAAGGAAGCGAAGCTCATGCGATGGCACGCGGAAAGGAAGAAACCAGAAGATGACGATGACCCCGAAAAGGACGAGCTGCTGACAAACCCTTCAGATGCTAGCCAGTGGAAAGCATTGGACCTTGAATTCCCAGAATTCGGTGGAGATTCGAGAAACATCAGGCTTGGTGCGAGCACCGATGGATTCAATCCATTCGGTAGCCAGAGCAGCACGCACAACACTTGGCCCGTGTTTATGGATGTACAACCTCTCTCCATGGCTGTGCATGAAGAAGAAGTACATACAAATGAGTATGCTAATTCAAGGGCCGAAACAACCTGGTACCGACATCAATCTGTATCTCGGGTTGTTGAAAGAGGAGCTAGCCATGTTATGGGAATCTGGAGACAATACTTATGACGCCGTCGCACAAGATTATTTCACTATGAGAGTCGCGTTGGTCACTACGATGCAAGACTATCCAGGTTGCGGATATATCTCAGGGCAGGTTATCCAAGGATTATTCGCATGCGTTAGGTGCATGGATAACACAAGCTATCTCCAATTAGAGAAAGATCCAGGGTCTTTGAAAACTGTGTTCATGCGCACCGGAGGTGGCTCGGCAAGAATGATCCATGGAGAAAACATGGAGACCTGTTCGATGGCAAATACGAGATGCGAGGAATCCCAGAGCGGAGGAGCACCGAAGAAGTGGAAGAATTGCTGAAAAACTGGAAAGAATGGTTCTAAGCCTGGAAATAAGCGAAAGTGGCAGCAAGACAAGCCGCTGATGAAGGTAAAACAAGGTCTGTTTTCTGGGAGTTTCCATACTGCAAGTTCCTCCGCATGCCTCATAGCCTTGACATCATGCATATCAGGAAAAACGTGTGCGAGAGTCTGGTCGCCACCATAATCAACATGCCAGATAGGATGAAATATGGTCCAAAAGAAAGGAACGACCTGATATTCATGGGTATCCGGAAGGAGCTTCACAGAGGACGCACTACTCCTGATGATCAGGAAGATGACGATGATCATGAGTCGGAGACAACACAAGGTCGTCGGAAGGGTAAAAAGTTCAAGAAGAACGAATATTACTGCCCTCCTTCTTTCTTCACTCTAAGCCATGATGAGATCAAATAGTTTTTCAAGTGCCTTCTAGGAGTCAAATTTCCTTATGGATACGCGGACAAGATAAGCAGATACCTAGACGAGGCGAAGCAGAGGTTCAGTGGCATGAAATCTCATGACTATGCCGTGCTAATGACACAGGTACTTCCGGTTCCACTAAGAGGGATAATGGACAAGCACTTCCGTGAAACGTTATTTGGCCTGTGCAATTTTTCGACGTCATCTCTAGGAAGTCGATTGGCGTGAATCAGCTTAGGAGGCTACAGGAGGAGATCGTGGTGATACTATGTGAGCTTGAGGTCTACGTCCTGCCCGCATTCTTCGACATTATGGTGCATCTGCTGGTCCATGTCGTGGAGGACATCGTCCAACTCGGGCTGATGTTCCTCCGCAGCATGATGGCATTCGAAAGGATGAACGGATACATCAAAGGATACGTTCGCAACAGGTCCCGTCCAGATGGAAGCATAGACAAGGGATTTCTGGCTGAAGAGTGCATCTCTTTCTGCATAAATTATCTGGACATCGAGAACCCTGTCGGTCTTCCCGTCAACAGGCACCTTGGCAAGCTCGACGAATCTGGTCATCGAGAGGGTCGTCGCGTACTGCATGCAGACTTCGATTGTCGACGCGCAGACTTTGATCGAGCAAACCTCATCGCGCTGAGGCATTTAGAACTGGTCGATCCTTGGGTACATAAGCACAAAAGGTTAATCGATAAGAAGTACAGTGACCAGGCATACAGAGGACGTAGGGATAAATAATAAAAAAGCACAACTCAGATTTCACACGTTGGTTTAGGCAGACGCTCCTTGATAATCTCCCGCGATCGCATTCTTTTGAAACGGAAAAGATCACATTCACCTTGTCTTAGGGACCCATGCAAAACCTAGTGACCTATCAGGCGTATGATATCAACGACTACACATTCTACACGGAGGAAAAGGACAACAAGTGTCATTATTAGAACTCAAGGGTAACGTCGGAATTCTACACCGATGACAACGTGAAGGAAAGATTCTATGGAAGGATCGAGGAGATCTGGGAGCTCGACTACTATGGACAAAAGGTGCCCATGTTCCGTGTTAGATGGGCAAAGAGCGTCGAAAGAGAAGGCCGGTATTTCACAACAATGGTTATACCCGAAGCAGCCAAATCCAAGGCCACCGGTGCGAACATGGCCGAGAAAAATGAACCTTGGGTACTGGATACCAAAGTGGACCAATGTTTTTTCATTACCCACCCGACAAATCCTAGCCGTGTTGTCATGAGCAGAGGAAAAAGAAACATCACCGAAATGGATGGAGTCGCCAACGAGCAAGACTTAGACTAGTACGGCGATCCAAAGATTGAAGATGACGACGACTACGATGCAGCAACATACATCACAAGAAGAAAAAGGACAACCCTACCCAAAAAAGGTAGCCCGTTCAAAATAAGAAACATTAAAGTGCCGGGGCTAAATTATTCAACCGCGACAAAGAAGGGGAAAAATATTGTAAAATGCTAGCTCAAAAAATATTGTAAAAAGCGTGGTTGAAAAAGATTGTAGTATTCATGGACTAATTATTATGAAATTTAGTTATACATTGAATCATATTTGTACCACTTTTATGACATATATTATCACTTTTGGGCATTTTTGGAATATTTAAAAGTATTTTAAAAACAAAGCAAAACTTGTATGGCATATATCACCACTTTTGGGCATTTTTTGGAACATTTAAAAGTATTTTTAAAATAAAAATAAAAAAGTGGGGCACCAGGATTCGAACCTGGGTGCTCACAAGTTTAGAATAGAGCAGTGGGCGGAACCAGTGGGATAAGGCAGTGCTAGTGTTAAATAGTGGGGTGGCCGCTGTCTTATCTGACTAGTCCAACCCACTTAGGCGTAGCACACTCTAGCGAAGTGCGCTACCCGTAGTGCACTTGGCCAGAGTGCGCTACGCCTAAGTGAGTTGGACTATTCATCTCCCCATGTCATACCTACCCTCCCCATCGTCCTCAGACAGAGATCGAACCATCCCCATCAACGCGCTGCTGCCTCCGCATCCCATCTGCATCGACGCGCGCCTCGCCAGCCAGGAGGGGGAGGAGGTCGCCACGCCAGGAGAGGAGGAGGAGCATCGCCAGCCAGGAGGAGAAGGAGGAGGATGCCGCAACGCCAGGAGAGGAGAAGGAGAGTCGCCAGCCAGGAGGAGGAGGAGGAGGAGCGTCGCCCGCGCGCTCGCCTTGCTAGCGGCCTCACCCGCACGCTCGCCTCGCCAAGGGCCTCGCCAGCCACCTCGCTCGCGCGCTCGTCCTCGTCCTCGTATTAGAGGTGAGTCTTGTCCCCTCTCTCCCTCTCTCCCCTCTCCACTTCTCGGTTGATTCATTGTAGGTTAGACTGAATCTGCAAGCAAATAGAGAGCCATGATTGAATCATGACTGAATCTGCAAGCAAGCAAGCAAGGAATCATGACTGAATCACTTCCCGTGTAGCTTGTAGTTCTTGTAGATTTTAGCCAGAGCCAGTACAAGCAAGAAATCAGAGAGACCATTTCTGCCTGTAGCTTGTTTCCTTATCGATTTGAGACCATTTCTCTGCACTTCACTGCAATTGAGACCATTTATCTGCACTGCAACTGAAAGCAAGAAATCAATAGCCTATAGAAATCAATAGTTGTCTTCCTAAAGTAAATAAATCAAGACCATTTCTTTGCACTGCAACTGAGGTGTTGTTGGGGACACTATATAATGATCCCATATAGTACAACTGTTAGCTAGGATGCTCACTATTAGCTATAATCCCATCATGCTCTTCATGTTATTTTTAGGATGCTCACTGTTAACAAGATGGTTATGAAGCTTCTAGGCTATTTAGGAGGACTCTATACCTAATCATTGACTTGTTGCTTCTGTCCAATTGACTTGTTGCTCAATGTTGTTATTTTTAGGATGCTCAACGTTGTCCAATTGACTCTATACCTATTTAGGAGGACTCGCTGTTAATAGTTCAAATAATGACCAGCATCTCAAAAATTGACTTGTTGCTTCTGTCCAATTCAAGAACTAGTGCTTGGCCATCAAGTAGTATGCTAGGGATAAGCAAAAGCTTGTGGTTACTTTCTCGGGTAAATATGAAAGTTCTATTCGTATGTGTGTTTGTGATTACTTTCTCAGCTTAGGAAATTCTGTTAAAGTTGTGGTTATCTCTCCATCCAATGCCGACAAGTATGAGATGCCTTCAACTATGGATGAATAATATCATGTCTACCAAATGTTATTCTCAGTCATGTCGGTCTAACTGTGCAGTTTTTCTCAGTTTAGTTAGTTGCTGTCAAGAAGTAGGTACTATTAGCAAGAAGTAGGTTGTGTAGTTGCTGTGAAGAAATAGGTAAGTTGCTTTTTTTTACTACTGTGAAAAGTTGTGAATCTCCTGTGCAAAGATGTGTATACATTGATTTTTTTTACTGGTGTATACTGTTGTGCAAAGCTGTTTTCTATACTGATGTGTATACTTCTATCAGTTTTCAAATGGCAAGGCCATAATGGAGGTGTATGATCTGTATGCAGGTGCTTCTATGAAATGAGTCCCGATTTTTGCCGGAATGTTGATAAACTTCCGTTTCGGCAGAAATCGGGCACTCCTAGTTTAAAAAATTAGCAAAGGTCATGCCGGATTTTTCCGTGCACTTTATTACTAACCAATTATTTGCTTTTTGTTAGTGCAAAGATGTGTGACAACGACAAGGCTGGTTGTTCTAAGCGCACAGCGCTGAAGGAAAACTCAGACCTCCGAATAAACAATTGACATTCTAGGAGGCGGCCCAGCGGATAGAAGATGATGAAGAATACCATCCTTCGGAGAGCGAGGATGATGAGATGGAAGACATGGAGGAAGAAGCCGAAGGAACGGCAGATGATGAAACCACTGATGGCGGCGAGGGCACAGGGAGTGGTAGCAATCCTCCTAAGAAGAAGAAGAAGAAGTAGAATGAATTGCGCCCGAACACGGTCGGCACCGTTAGAGACGAAATCAGCGAAGTTAGCCCAACAGGGGTTCCTTTGGAGCTCGACCTTGTCGTTAGAGGGTAAGGTGGGAAAGTGGTGGCAATCACCCAGACAACCATATCGATCAACACCGAGAATCTCCTGCATAAAGATAATGGCCACTTGCGCACACTCCTCTTCGAGAATCTGCACGCAAGATACAAGTTCCCCGCTGAGTATCGGAACACAAATTATCATGGGAATGAAGTAAACAAATCCGCCCTCACAAAGATGAGCACCGCCCTGGCCAGCTAGAGAACCCGGATAATGAAGAAAATCTATAAAGAAGGCAAAAGTCTCGAGGAGATCCAGAAGATTGACCCGCAGATCACCGAAGATCAGTTTCGGGAGTTCAAGGAGAGGTGTGAATCCGAAAGATCCCTGGCCAATAGTAATCGGGGAAAGGTGCTGCATGCGATGAATATAGGTCATCACCATCTCGGATCTGGTAGATACAGAACCGGGGAGGCCAGATGGGATAAGGAGGACGAAGAGTATAGAGCTAAGGGGATAGATAACCCCTTTGAGAAATTCGAAAAGGGGCAGCTTCGAAAATTCGTCAGGGCCCGTTACCATGTGGACCAAAAAACCAAACAACTCACCGCGAATCATGCGGTGAAGGAATTCGAGGAAATTGTGGTAAGTAATATAATTACCACGGATCAAATCGATTGCATTCTAATCGATGAAGTCTGGTTTATAAAAGGTTCACTGTTACTTCTTCTACAGGAGGAGGAAATTGTTGCTAGTCATGGATCCCAGGGTTCCTCATCCCAGGGGTCAACGGCGGGCACCCGGTGGGATAACCTTTTTAACAGGGCGATGAACCGGTCCAAGAAAATAGAGCCGATTACGAAGAAGCCGTCATCGGCCGGCCGTCTGGCCGGCCTCGGGGGTAAGAATTGGGTGGATCAGTTTGATCCACCGCCGAGGACGCGTGTGGTGCCGTCGGGAAGGAGCGAGGAGGAAAACCTCGAGGTTCAAGAACTTAAGGAACAAGTGGCGTGGATCTCGCAGATCGTCCAAGACAACCTGGCAATCACCCTCCCATCCTTTCTGCCTACCTTGGTGGAGTCAATAGCGAACTAGGGTGCGGGTGGTCGACAAGGGCCGTGCCCGATCCCAAGCATGGTCAGCAGCCACTCGAACAACGCGGTGCCGATGAATCAGGCGAACTTTGTGTTTGTGACTCTGCCCGCTAGCACTGCAGCGCTGGAAGTGTCGGTGACTCCCCCTGCCATCACCGCGGCGCCGGACATGTTGGTGACCCTCCTGCCATAGTTGCGGCGGCAGCGGAGCTCCAAGCACCTGGTAGGGAGAATACACCGTTGGCCAGCACTGCGCCACCAAGCAGCCCCTCCGTCTCTTGCACGCCTGTCTTCGTATGCGGTGCCTTGAAATTAGCCGATCACGATGCCATCACGGTAAACAAACTGCTTTTCCGCCTTTCACGCCATCTATTACTCTTATGGAATCTCTCTGACAACGTCGTACATGTTTTCTGTAGACGGATGTTCCTTGCACTCTCTTATGCTACATGAACAACGAGCCGAGGGATGTTGCCAAGGGTACCATCGTTCAACCCTTGCAGCGCACGTTCCACTCAAGGTTGATGCCAGATAGCGTGCACAGGGTTAAAATTAGTCAGGTGCTAAGGGGATGTGACGACCTGGAACCTCCCATTCAACCCCCAGGAGCGAATGAAGAAGAGTCGGCTGTCCTTAGAAGTTGCTTCGGCTTATTCTTGCAATGGCCAAAGAGCATGATCCATTTGGGTACGGCGGGGGCCATCACGGCACAGACAATAGCACCGCCTGTCGTGCCAGCGACAAGTGGTGGCAAGGCCCCCTTACCGCCCTCGCCGTCACCTCCATGCGGTAGGTCGGATGATCATGTTGATGATATGCACATGGCGCAGGATCCGGCCGAGGACGATGAAGATGGAATGATCACTTCTTCAACACTCAGTTTAGCAATGAAGACCCAGTTGGTGGCCCCACAGAGAAACCCACTATCACCAAGCGTCTGTTTGGTTCTTAGGAGACGCCTCCAGCTTGCGCCTTTACCGAGCCAGTTGATACAACCAACCGGCCCTTTATACTAAGCCCTGACACACTACATAGGGTGGCCGGTGCTCATATTACGGTGCCTGTCCGCTCTCCAAAAGGAAAAAAGTCCAGGAAAAGAAAATCTAGCAGCTCGAGCCAGCCGGTGGCGTCAACAGCGAATCCGATTAGGTTTCGGGATGGGCCACCAAGACCCGAGGGTATTATGTGGAGGATTCATGTGGCGGGTGAGCCCATTCTACCTAAGAATTTGCGGAGGCTCGCCAGTTCAGAACTGAAGAGTGTGCATGAAGGTGTGCTGACGATAGAGAGATGCCTTCTAGCGGAGAAAGATCCCTCGCACCAGGTATTCGTTGTTAAGGTGCCACCAGGCTTGCACTTCATCGACAATGCCCCTGCGGATCTGTTCTTCCTGCGGTTTGACGACATCTTCAATATGTTCCACCTATACCCGCTGCACTATACCATGGTCCACCTGTTTTCTCTCAGCCTAGCCATGCGGATCATTAGAGAGAACACACCGGGCATCGCTATAGTGGACTCCTACTACATGCGTGACAGCTGCTTGGGAAGCACCGTTGAATGACGTATCGTGGCCTCGTAACTAAAAAGAATCTTCATGGCGAACAAGACAAAGGAATACATTCTCGTGGCTTACTTTCCCGAGTAAGTCGTTATTCACTCGCCACCATCAATTGGCTTTATTAGATTATCATCATTCTTTTTCCAACACATTCCATTTGAATTTTTTCGCATAGATGAACATTGCACGCTCATCTCCTTATTGCCGAAGCATTCGCATGCCACGTATTTCGACTCAGGGAGTCTAGAAAAGAAGAAAAACTACAAAAAGATCAAGGAAGTTCTGGATGATGCTCTCACTGGCTATGCCTCGACGGCCGGCACCACCTTCGTGCGTACGAAGGTCAAGTTCGGCAGGCACGTCTTCAACAACGTAACGGAGTTCCCCTGAGTGAAGCAGCCGGAAAGTAGTAAGAAGGAAGCTTACTACACACTCCATCACATGAGGGCGTTCCTACTAGACCAGCAGAATTCTACGCTGCCAGATCATCTCAAACAGTGGGCTGAAGCCAAGGCCAAGATCACTGATTCAGATATTAGACAAGAGATGTATCGCATCCAACAGTAGTTTGGGGCAATCATCTTTCGTGATGTCATGACTTCAGGGGGATCTTCTACAGAGGAAATATCCCGAATAACCGTGACATAGAAGATCGCCTAGAGATATAGGGTGACTATAGGATGTTCATGATGAGACAAGGCGTCCTCCCGTTCCCTAAGACGAGCCAGAAGCCTTGATGTTGGCCTAGTTGTAGTTCCAAACTATAGATGACTTTTGTGTGTGTGTGTGGACAAGTGTACATGCTACTACTTATCTGATTAGTTTTATGAATCATTGATTACTTTTTTGCTTATTATTATTATATATGAATCAATGCTTGGTCTTTTTGCTTACTCTTTGGTCCTTTGCTCACTTAGGTCCTTCTTTTTTCCTTACTTTATCAGTATTTTTTCGAGAATGCCGATGATTGAAATATCGTGGCACACTATATATGTGAATGTGCTACGACGGGATTGTGAGCCTTGTGATATGTACATGTCCAGGTCTTGTGCATCCTACTTGACTCACGGTTCCATCATAGCGTATTCCGGTGTCCAATGACCTATGTATATATATATAGAGATATGAGGCATTCTATTTAAGTTACTTTGGTCTTTTTCTAGAGTAATGCCGATGATTGAAATGTCGTGGAACACTATATATGTGAATGTGCTACGACGGGATAGTTAGCCTTGTGATATGCACAAGTCCAGGTGTTGTGCATCCTACTTGGATAAATGTTCCGTTGTAGCATATTCCTGTGTCCAACGACCTATGTATATATATATATATATGAGGCATTATTTTTGAGCTACTTGGGTCTTTTTCGAGAATACCGATGATTGAAATGTCGTGGCACACTATATATGTAAATGTGCTGCGACGGGATTGTATGCCTTGTGCTATGCACAAGTCCAGGTGTTGTGCATCCTACTTGGCTTACGGTTCTGTCGTAGCATATTCCTATGTCCAACGACCTAGTTATTATATATGAGGCATGCTTTTGAGTTACTTTGGTCTTTTTCGAGAGTGCCGATGATTGAAATGTCGTGGCACACTATATATGTGAATGTGCTGCGATGGGATTGTCTGCCTTGTGCTATGCACAGGTCCAGGTGTTGTGCATCCTACTTGGAGGACATTTCCATCGTAGCATATTCCTGTGTCGAACAACCTAGTTATATATGAGGCATGCTTTTTGAGTTACTTTGGTCTTTTTGAGTTGGGAGTACTTTCTATAAGTGTATCTTCATATGCGACTTTAATTATACATGTTTTTTCAATCACCGGTTAATTATTATTGTCAACTTGTAGATGACGTGGTACGTCGTGTACAAAGGGACGGGTTCCCGGAGTCTACGATGATTGGGAAGACTGCCGGAGAGAGGTGCACCGTTTTAGCGGCAATAGCTACAAAGGGTACAACACTATGGCGGAGGCGGAAGCTAGATACACGTGCTATCTAGCGGGAGTTAGGATGAGGAACTAGATGAAGACCTACACCTTCGTCGCGGTGATGCTTATTGTCTTTGGTTGTTTATCCTGCGCTTGTTTCTAGCTAGTTTAGATGTTTAGGCGAGCTTCCGAGCTCTAACTTGTTCGAGACACATGTATTCGCATGTCACCAAATACTTTGTAACTTGATCGAAACAATGTATAACTTATAATATGTATTCATGTATGAGACTTATCTATATGTATTTGTTTCAATCTTGTTTTGAAAATTGTGGATTTATATATATAATTGTATATCTTATATCTATGTGTATATCTGCCTGTAATATTGCATATATTCTGTATTGTATATCATCTGGCTCTGAAATTAAAAAAAGACGCCCGTGGCGCACATGGCATAGCTTTTTTGGCGCACAGTATCTAAAGCGCACCTGCGTAGCTTAGTGACGCAGTGCAACGTGCGCCACAGAAGATCCTTCCCGTAGCGCACCTGCATTCCTATCCATGGAGCACTGGCAGGTGTGCTACGCATATCTCGACATAACCGTAGAGCACCAGGCAGTGCGCCACAGCTAGGAGATAGCCGTAGCGCGAGGCTAGTGGCGCACGACCAGTGCACCACGGATGGCCTTTTCATGTGCGCCACCAATGGCCATTTTCCTAGTAGTGGGTGGTAGGCATTGTGAAGGATCTTGTCACTAAAAATATAGAGGATGATCACATTGTCTTCTATGAAGACGCTTCTAATATTGTTTTCCATCCTAGAAAATCTAGAAAAGCTAGTATCCCTGTGCTTTCTGTTAGAATTGGTGATCATGGCTATTATGGTTTATGTGATATTGGTGCTAGTTCTAGTGCCATACCTTATGAGCTTTATAGGTAAATTATGCATGAAATTGTTCCTTGTGAGCTTGAGGGCATTGATGTGGTTATTCACCTTGCTAATAGAGAGATAGTCTATCCCATTGGAATTGTAAGAGATTTGGAGGTTCTTTGTGGTAAGATTAAATATCCTGCTGATATTCTAGTACTTGGTTCTGAAGCTAGTAAAACCTATCCTATTATCTTTGGTAGACCCTTCTTGAATAATTGTGGGAATATCATAGGTTGTAGGAAGGAAAACGTTTTGACTAAGTTTGATGGAGAGTCTTATGAATTTGATTTTTCCAAATTTGCTAAAACTCCTTATGAAAATGAATCTCCTAATGAGGATTTCAGGGTTGAACAACTTTATGCTATTTATCTTGCTCCTAACAATGCCTTGTAGCAGTTCATGGAAGATCATGAAAGCGATTTCTTCATGAAGGAAAGAAATGAGATTGACGAGGTTTCCTTCGTCAGCCTGAGTTACTTAAGCATAATCTACCCGTGGAAGATTTGGGTACCACACTACCACCTAAAGTACACCCTGTTTTCCAATTAAATCCTTTACCTGATGATCTTAAATATGCTTATCTTGATGATAATAAAGTATATCCTGTTATTATTAGTTATAAACTTTTAGGAAAAGAAGAAGAGAGGTTATTGGAAATACTGAAGAAATACAGAGGAGCTATGGGCTATACTCTTGATGATTTAAAAGGGATTTATCCTACTATATGTCAGCATGCTATTAATATAGAACCTGATGCAAAACCAATTGTTGAGCACCAACGCCGTCTAAATCCTAAGATGAAGGATGTGGTAAGAAATGAGTTATTAAAACTCCTTGATGCTGGTATTATTTACCCTATTGCTGATAGTCAATGGGTTAGACCTATTCATTGTGTTCCAAAGAAAGGGGAATTATAGTTGTACCTAATGAAAACAATGAGCTTATAGCCCAAAGAGTGTTGGGTATACGATGTGCATCGATTTTAGGAAGGTTAATAAAGTTACTAAGAAATATCATTATCCTTTGCCCTTTATTGACCAAATGCTTGAGAGGTTGTCTAAAAAGACCCACTTTTGTTTTCTTGATGGTTATTATGAGTTCTCTCAAATTGCTGTGAAAGTGCAAGACCAAGAGAAAACCACTTTCACTTGTCCTTATGGCACTTATGCTTGTAGGTGTATGCCTTTTGGTTTATGTAATACTCCTTCTACCTTTCAGAGATGTATGGCTCTATCTTTCATGGTTTTTGTGAAGAAATTGTGGAGGTTTTCATGGACGATTTCTTCGTCTATGGAACTTCTTTTGATAAATATTTGCACAACCTTGATAAAGTTTTGCAGAGATATGAAGAAACCAACCTTGTTCTTAATTGGGAGAAATGCCATTTCATGGTTAATGAAGGGATTGTTCTTGGACACAAGATTTCTGAAAGAGGCATTGAAGTTGACAGAGCCAAAATTGAAGCAATTGAGAAGATGCCTTGTCCGAGAGATATAAAATGTATTCGTAGTATCCTTGGTCATGCTGGTTTCTATAGGAGGTTTATTAAAGGTTTCTCCAAAATTTCAAAGCCCCTTACTAATATTCTTCAAAAAGATGTACCTTTTGTTTTTGATGATGATTGTAAGGAAGCTTTTGAAACTTTGAAGAAAGCTTTGACTACTGCTCCTATTGTTCAACCACCTGATTGGAGTTTACCTTTTGAAATTATGTGTGATGCTAGTGATTTTGCTGTGGGTGCTGTCCTTGGGCAACATGTTGATAATAAGTTGAATGTTATTCATTATGCTAGCAAGACTCTAGATGCTTCTCAAAAGAATTATGCTACTACTAAAAAAGAGTTCTTAGCTGTAATCTTTGCCTGTGATAAATTTAGACCCTATATTGTTAATTCGAAGGTCACTATTCATATTAATCATGCTGCTATTAAGTACCTTATGACAAAGAAGGACGCTAAGCCTAGGCTTATTAGATGGGTGTTTCTTTTACAAGAGTTTGATCTGCATATTGTAGATAGGAAAGGTTCTGAAAATCCCTTTGCAGACAATTTATCTCGTTTGGAAAACATTTACTTTGCCTATTAATGATAGTTCTCCAAATCAGCAATTGGCTGCAATAAGGGTAAGCCCACATGAGAGTCCTTGGTATGCTGATTTTGCGAACTTTATTGTTTCCAAGTATTTGCCTCCAACCTTTACAGCCCAACAAAGAAGAAAATTCTTTTATGATCCAAGACATTACTTTTGGGATGACCCACATTTATATAAATAAGGAGTAGATGGTATTATGCGAAGATGTGTTCCAGAATTTGAAGAACAAGAGATATTGAGGAAATTTCATGGCAGTGCTTATGGAGGACATCATGTTGGGGATAGGACTGCACAAAAGGTTTTACAATATGAATTTTATTGGCCTACCCTTTTCAAGGACGTAAGGAGGTTTGTCTTATCATGTGATGAATGTCAAAGAGTTGGTAACATTTCTAGACGTAATGAAATGCCTATGAATTATTCTCTTGTTATTGAACCTTTTTATTGTTGGGGTTTTGACTTTATGGTTCCTTTTCCTCCTTCGAAAGGGTATATAGCCATATTCTTGTTGCTGTTGACTATGTTACAAAGTGGGTAGAAGCCATACCTAGAAATAGTGCTGATGGTAGGACCTCTTTAAAAATGCTTAAAGATGTTATTTTTCCTAGGTTTGGTGTGCCTAGATATCTCATGACTGATGGAGGCTCTCATTTTATTAATGGTGGTTTTAGGAAAACTCTCACTAAATATGATGTTAACCATAGAATTGCTTCATCTTATCACCCCCAAACCAGTGGGCAAGTAGAACTTTCCAATAGGGAAATTAAATCTATCTTGCAGAAGATTGTTAATAGATCTAGGAAAAATTGGGCTAAAAAGTTGAATGACGCTTTATGGGCTTATAGGACTTCTTATAAAAATCCTATGGGGATGTCTCATTACAAAATGGTCTGTGGGAAAGCTTGTCACTTGCCTTTAGAATTAAAACACAAAACTTATAGGGCAATGAAAGAATTGAATAGAGATTTTAAACTTGATGGTGAGAAAAGATTGGTTGACTTGAGTACCTTAGATGAGTGGATAAGTGAAGCTTATGAAAATGCTAGACTCTTTAAGGAAAAATTAAAAATATGGCATGATAGGAGAATTCTTAAAAGGGAGTTCCATGTTGGTGAGAAAGTCCTTTTGTATAGGTCTCGTCTCAGATTTTTTGTAGGGAAACTACTCTCAAAATGGGAAGGACCTTTTGTTGTTAAGTAAGTATATCGTTCAGGTGCTATGAAAATATCTTCTTTGAAGGATGACACAACACAGGTGGTGAATGGACAAAGACAAAAACATTGTATTTCTGGAGATTCTTATAACAAAGACGATGATATTATTCAAATGGTGACTCCGGAAGAATTTATCAGAAACCAAACACCAGAATCTGCAGAGTTCGTCTTTGATTAGGTAAAAGTGGTGAAAACAGAAGGTTCGTGAAAACACCATCTTTTTATATTTTTGATGTTTTTACTACATACGGAAGGCTACGAAACGAAATAGAGGAGGAAACGGAGGCCGGGGTGGTCACACCCACCCCAGGAGCGAGCCCCAGCGGGTCGCGCCTAGAGGGGGTGTGAGACCCCCGAGCTCCGTCCCCGCCTCGTCTTCGCACCAGTACCTTCCTTATGCTTAGAAACTTCGTAATATATAACCCCTCGAGTTCCCCGAGGTTCGTGTATCGTGTTCTTGTCGTATTTCTGTTTCGATCTATTTCTGTCAGCCAGATTCTTAGCTTTGGACTCACAATGTCTTCCTCTGGATCACCCATGTAGGATTCCTCTATGGATGTCGTCAACCCGTACATGTATGAGTTGAAGATTCATCCCAAGGAGTTGATTCTCAAGGATGGGAAGGTGCAGATGAAAGAAGTTCAAGGCCCTAAAGGAGAAGGCAATCTGGAAGGCATGATCGAAGCATTATAGAAGGAAGTTTTCAGGTACAAGAAGATGGTGGAATATGAAGTGGATGTCATCCATAAGATAAGTTAAAAACTCATCGCCAAGCATGAGGAGGAGGTTGCGGAGCTCCGAGACGAAATCCTCTTGCTCTGTCAGACCACCAACTAACTACAAGCACAGCTCTATGACATACAAAATCAAAACTATGAGTATGAGGCTACATTTAATCGCATAAGCTCTGCTGCTAGTTTCAGGATTGTGGAAACCAGGACGTCCTTTTTAGATGAGGAATCTTTACCTTGGAAGTTTGATGATGACCAAAGAACACCACCACCACCGAAGGAGTAATTCTTCATCAGGTTTGGCATCCCCTTGGCTTGTTCCAAGCTTGGTTTCGTATCACATCATTATCTTTTATCTTTTAACTTTTTAGTGGTTTCGTATCTTTGGAAGAGAAGTTATCTTATAGGTTGGTTTGCATTGTGGAAGTATCTCTCCTTTAGTTGATTATGTATGTATCTCTTGGTGTGAGTTCCTTTATGGAATATTAATGAGAAGTTTCATCTTTTACCTTTTTCACTTCTTATTTTAGTTTGCAATCTCTATTATATGATTGATCTTGTTGATCAGTATTGGCATCACTTTGGGAGCATCAAGTAGATCTATATTGGTTTTGGCAAACCGAGCTCTGGTAAATATAAACACCTTTTGAGGTTTGAAAGGAAAAGAGAAAAAGCTTATAGGTATTTTGTATCATTTATTTTCTTTCTTGATTGGCTCATAAGCTTAGTATTATTTATTTAAGATCTTTTGTGTCTTCAAGGAATATTGCATGTTTGGCTTTATCACTTGTAGGTTTTTTTGCTTCCTTCAACTATTTTGCTTGCTACCCAGCCTTGCTAGTCAAAAACCTGTTTTGAGAAGGCATAGTTCTCATGCATCCAATCCCTTTGAACCAAAACTTGTGCCATTTGTGTCCATGATATCTAACTATTAGAATTATTGCTATTCCAAGCAAATTCTCAAGCTTCATCTATCTTTCGAATTAAAAAGTATTTTATTATGTGAAAACTAGTTAGTAAATATCTCACTAACTTGATGGCACACCTTAATTTCTTGCCCTACTAAACTTGAACCATTGTGTCATCGAAGTTGTATATGCTTGCATCTATACGTTGGGATTAACAGAACCGTGTTGTCACGGGGAACGCTTTCAACACTTTTGGATACATATTCAGTTGATATCATGCTCTTTTGTTTGCGGATGTCGTCGGTGTGAAATTAAAGGGGAGCTTGTAAGTCCATGGAGTTATGTATGTGTGTTAGAGAAACGCATGGGCCGCTAGCCTAAGCCATGCCTAATCATGGTGGAAACTGGCAGCATAACCATAGTGATCGATCTGTGAAGCATCCTCAATAAAAACCTATGAAAATAGCAAATAAAAAGATCGCTGAGATGCTCACTATCTGCTTGCCTTGTCATTTTGATTATGGGATAGCTCCTATATCATGTGCAAGGGGTACCCCATTGGAGTTTCTTTATGATACACATGTACTTACAATGACAAGAACTTACCGGTAACTAAAGTTGAGTAGCATGAGGAGCGGCCCTCGTACTCAAGGGACATGAGATTGCCAACTTATATTTCATCAAGCATATACTCCATCCTTGTTCACTTTAACCTTAATCATCTCAAGATGCTTATGATAGGGGCAATGAGGGCTCAAAGCTAGTAAGTACCATAATCTTTTGGAAGCTCTTTTTGACTTGAAATCCCTGCTTCCCTCTATGAAGGGACCTTTATCCTATTTCTAAGTTGAGTCAGTAAACCTACTTCCTCCCTTTCTCGAACAAGAACTTGAGTTGTTGTGTTGCAAGAATTCATATGATGATTTATTCAACCATGTTCTCTATCTTCCTTGTTTGCACAAGACTCTTATCTATTGAGTATTACTTTGAAAGCCATAACTATGAAAAACCTTTTTGAGCAAACAATGCTCCTGTTTTTGAAGACTTCTACAAAGGCTTTATTTGTGAAAATGTTTGCCAGCTGTTTTCTGACCAAGAACAAAGTTTGCCAATTCCAATTATGATTTACCTTTATGCATCTCTATTCTGAATCCTGTACTTGTTGCAAGCTAAGTTATATAATGGTGAGTTTCTTTCTTCTATGAGTTGTGTAAAGGTAAGTGTGATGCTTCTTGTCCGTATTCTTTTATCGACACTTCACTCCATAAACATGTGGACATATTTACTCAGCTCAGTTTTCGCTTGGAGACAAGCGAAGGTATAATCTTGGGGGGAGTTGATATGTCCAATTTGCATCACCATTCTATATCATAATTTGCCTCTATTCATTGATATGTGTCTTATTATGAGGTGTTTATGTCTTTTCCTCTGTTTTTGCATGTTGGATGATTCTTGGAGGATGGACTGCCGGAGTCAGGATTCGGATGGAAAAAGAGGTGTTTTGATGCAATTTCGTGAAGAACAGAAAAATACCAGAAAAATCATGGAAAATTATTTTTTCCCAGAAGACGAAGGAAGCCAGAAGGGGAGGCGGAGCTGGGCCACAGGGGGCCCACACCCCCCAAGCGCGGGCCCCTGGGACGCGCCTAGGGTGGGTGTGGCCCACCGGTCCGGCCTCCGACTCTACCCTCACGCCTATATCTTCCTCTCGGAACCCTAAAACATGGGGAGCGACCACCTGTCATGCGAGGTCCTAAATTGGTCTGATCAGTGCTGACTGATGCCACGTCTACTGGTGGGGCCCGGTGGCGTAACTGCTATAGGTGAAAATTTGCAAATAGACCTGTGTAGTCCGTTTCTTCGCATAACTCGCTCTCATTCCTCCCATTGCATCTCCCGCGAAAGTGGAGGCAAGCTGGCGGCGGGGGTGCTGCTCCGGTTATCACCGAAGGAGATCGTCCAATGGCGCACGCGGATCGGACGGAGCGCGCTAGGATGGAGCCTGTAAGCAAGGGGCCGAAGCTGTGGCGACCCGATGATCCTAACCCTAAATCCCGAATTCGGTCTTTTTTAGTGGCGGTAGATAAGTAGCTCGAATCCCTGTTAAAAATTGATGATTTTCATTAAATTTAGGATCATTGGAGGAGCTTTTCACGGTAGAAATCAATTATGCTAGTTTTTTTGCGGATTTGGGACGTCAAAGAGCTATGTGGATGGCAAGATAGCTCGGTTGATGGATGCGATGTAGACACATGGTCTCCTCTGTGGCTCACTGGTTTCATGCAGCAGCTAGGTTACTCTGAACCAGATAGATATGTTCTTTATTGGCTGCTTCCTGGTTTGAAATTAGATACAGGGCTACGCATTGTGGACTGTGATGCTGATACTTTGAGCATGATTGTTGTAGTTCCAAAGTTCCAATATTTTCAGTTATTTGTTAACCATAAGGACATGAATTATGGTAGTGTATCAATGGATGATGTTGTGATTTGTGGCTCCCCTCAACTCCCTCCAGTTTTGATCCCTGGTAAGAGGCAGGGTAAAGCAGCAGATGGAAGATGCAAAGCAGGCAGCAGCAGTAGCAGTCTTCCACCTAGGCAGCAACAAAATATTGGACACGAGTTGAGAATAAGTAGGAGGAAGTTGGATGTGCAAGAGGATGCTCAACATTGTACAAACAATGACAATGATGATAGTGTATTGGATGCAGATTGGGTGGACTCTTACAATGATTTAGAAGCTGATGATGATGATTTATATGAAGAATGGGTGGATGACAAATTTGAGCAACCAAAGAAGAACAAATCTAGCTGGATGGATGACAGTGATTATGACACTACAGATGACTTTGAGTACATGCAAGATTCAGATGTGGAACCAGCTGATTCAGCTAAAGAAGTTGAAGTAATTGACAAGCAAGGAAGGAAGAAAATGAAGAAGAAAGTGAAACTGAAGAGGTGGAGGCCAGAGAACATGAAGCAAGTGGAATTTCACATAGGCATGGTTTTTTTTCAGTTATTAAGCTCAGATGTGCAATACAGGAATACATTGTGCAACAAAGATTGGGATTACACTACAAGAATAATGAGCTGCAGAGGGTTAGGGCTTGTTGTGAGGATATGTGTCCATGGTATCTTTATGCTGCACCAGACAGTAGGACCAAAGCATGGACAGTGAAGAAATATGAGAGAACACACAAATGTGAGAGGGATTTGAAGATTAAACAGTTCACAGCAAAGTATCTTGCAACAAAGTACTTGGAGAAATTCAGAGCTGATGACAAGATGTCTCTAAAGAACTTTTCTAGGATGATTGAACAAGATTTTAACATGATAGCTAGTAGAAGAAAACTAGAAAGGGCAAGAAGGATAGCATGGAAGAAAATCAATGGTGATGAATTGGAACAGTATAACTTACTATGGGATTTTGCAGCAGAGATTAGGAGATCAAATCCTGGTAGTACCATGTTTGTTAATGCTAGCAATGGAGTGTTTCAGAATTGTTACATGTCATTAGATGCTTGCAAGAGGGGGTCTCTCGCTGGCTATAGGCCCATAATAGGCATTGATGGGTGCCACATCAAGAACAGGTTTGGTGGAGTGATGCTTGCAGATGTAGGAGTTGACCCAAACGATTGTATTTTTCCAATTGCACTTGACATGGTAGAAGTGGAAGACACCAACACATGGAAGTGGTTCTTGAGCACATTAAAAGATGATCTAGGCATAGAGAACACAAGGCCCTAGACATTTATGAGTGATAGACAGAAGGTGAGCACATCTTCTTACATGTTGCTTGTTTCTTTGATATTTATTCACGGTTGATGGTTTATTCTTCAATATTGATTGTTCACATGATAATATGCTAATGCAGGGACTGATCAATGCTGTGAATGCATTATGGCCTGATGCCCAACACAGGTTTTGTGTAAGGCATTTACATCAGAACTTTGCTAAGAATGGTTGGAGAGGATTCAAGTACAAATTGTGGCAAATAGCAAGAGCAACAAGAGAGGCAGATTGGCAGAGGCACATGAATGAAATGGAGGAACTAGACCAGGCAGCTTATGAGTATTTGGATGCAATTGATCTAAGATTCTGGTGCAAGGAATTTTTTGATGAGCTACCAAAATGTGATCTGCTATTGCACAACATATGTGAAGTATTCAACAAGTGATTGAATATTTTCATGTGCTTTTCCATTTTTTAGCTGCAACTTTTCATGCAGATTGTTTCCTCATTGTCAGGGTCCATTTTGATGCTAGAGAACTTCCTATATTGTTGTAGATACATAATTGATGCTAATTGTTGTAGATATATTGTTGTAGATAAATATATTGTTTTAGATATATATTGTTGTATATACAAAATGGTAGTGTTTCCATACTGTTGTAGATACATAACTGATGCTAGAGAACTTCCTATAGTCACTATTCTAAAGAAGATAAAGGATCGGCTCATGGTCAGATTTTTTAGCAAGAGGAAAGAAATACCAGAAATGTGTGGTAGTATTTGCCAAAAAATAAGGAAGAAGTTAGACAAGAACATAGATTTTGCCAACAATTATGAAGCAAATCCTGCTGCAGAACACCTTTTCAAAGTTGATGGTTTAAAAGGTGAATATGAGGTAAGAATAGATAGAATGGAGTTCTCATGTCGGCAGTGGAAGCTCACTGGAATCCCATGTAGACATGCGTGTGCTGCATTTAGGCATGAAAGGATCAAGCATGAATCAGTTGTACAGAAGTGTTATAGCATAGATGCATTCAAAGCTGCTTACAATCATGTGATAATGCCATGTGCTGATCCTAGAGTGTGGAAAAAATGAATGGCCCTACAATGACACCACCCAAATATGACAAGAAAGTAGGCAGGCCTAGCAAGAAGAGGAGGAAAAACCCACTAGAATAAGATGGTGGCACTAGACTTAGCAGGCATGGTATCATTGGCTGTTGTAGTGTGTGCAATGTACCTGGACACAATAAAATAAAATGCCCAGAACATGGTAGAGGACCAGCTGCAGTAGATCAAGAACCAGCTGCAGTAGAGCAAGAACCAGCTGCAGTAGAGAAAGAGCAAGCACCAACTGCAGCAGAGCAAGAGCATCCAATTGTAGCAGAGCAAGAACAAGCATTTGCAGAGCCTAATCCAATTCGGATTGTAGTACCAGATGACTAGTAAGAAGTTCAAGCACATCCTCCAAATAAAATGCTAGTGAAAAGGAATACATCCAAGGTATATTTATGTCCATTTTCATTGCTGTCAACTTGTGTGCATTTGTGTTCATTTTCTCTGTTGTCAACTTGTGTGCATTTGTTCTCATTTTTAGAAACAGATATTGCCACACATGTCTACAAGTGCAACATCAAGTGTTGTTGAATCATTTATGAAGTATGATATAACATCATCTAGTGTGATTCAGATTCTACAGGGGCAGGTGTGTGCATGAAACCTATCAGATATTGTCTTTTCAATGAAGCATTTATTCATAGAGTTGTATTGTGATTCAGATATGTCATTTTTCCAGGCTGCAGCCACTCAACAGTCTCAAACTAGTCCACACAGTGCTCTTTCTAAAAGCCAGTTCATTGCAAACTGTAGAGATGATCTACCCCCTCGAAGGACAACCACTACAACCCTTGGTTTGAAGAGAAATAAGAAGGTGGGACAGAAGAAGGAGAACGTAGTGCCCTAGGTTTAGATGAAAAATGGAAATGTTACGAGTGCAAGTACAATATTTTGGCTAGGTTTATAAGATGGACAACCACTGCATATTTTGTATAGAACTAGAATGCAAGTACCATATTTTGGCTAGGTTTGCAATGAAACCTGAAGCTCAGATGTAGCTATGGTTTCACAAAAACCATGTAAGTGCAACTTTGTTACGAGTGCACTTTAAATCTGCCACTAGTTGTAAAGAAACCTGATGATCAGGCTATGTTAATTTCCAGCACCATTACATCTACCACTAGTTGTAAAGAAACCTGATGATCAGCTGTAGCTACATCCACCATTACATCTAACAAACCCTACCTAGCTACAGCTACATAGAGCATTACAACAATCAGAAACAAGATTGCAGTAAACACGTTCCTGTGAATCTCAGCTAGCTCATCCATCTTCTTTAGTACAAGGTCCATCTTCTTAACCACATCTCCCATCTTGTGCACTCTAGATTATTCTAATTCATCCTCTATCTCTTCAAATGCTATGTCATTACCATAATCAGCAGTGCCAAAGTTGTACCCATTTCTAACAAGGAAATCGATATAGTTTCTTCTCCATTTTCCCGGTAATAGTGGTTGCAAGGGTTGGGTGAAATCTGTCACACAAATCAAAGAAAAATAAGAACAAAACAAAGTGGAGAAGTGAATCCATATAACAACCTACAAAATTTCAACTTACACGATGGTTCGGGCATTTGTAGAAAACACGGCCTTGACTGGACTTTGACTGAGACACGAGTCAAATGGTCCTGCGAAATCGGCAGCATGGACAAGCGACCAACGGCAAGGTCCCCGGCGGTAACGGCGGCGGGAGAGGTGTCCCTACTGGATGCGGTGGCTATGACGAGGACGGAGAAGGTTGCTTCCTCCTCCCATGCTTCCCAGCTGGCGAGCTTGCAGAGGCACTCATGTCTATGGAATAGGGCAGGGGAAGCACAACGATTTGGGGGAGATGAGCTAAGGACCTGAGATTTATAAGCCGTCTTAATATATGTAACATCCCAAAAATATTAAACTTAAATCATCAAACTCTAATCTTCAAATTTAGGGTTAACAAAAACTTTTCTAATTAAACATATGAAAGCATTCATATGTGTGGGTATTAAAATTTGGATTCTTTTGAATTGCCATGGTTCTGTGTTTCATTGCTTGTAAATGATTCTTAGGTGAAATAAACATCATCTAAACAATCCCTAAACTTTTCCTGAATACAAACAAATCAAAACAAACAAATTAAGTGAATGGTCACTTTGGCCAAATTAACTCCCATGCCTACTTTGGCTATCTCTAACTTTGAGAACTTAACAGAAACATGTATGGATCTTTGCACCCTTGATAGTAATCATAACAAGGAACCAAGTCCCACTTTGTGATCATCCAAAAACATTAGAATGCATGGTTTAAATGACAGTTTAAAATTGAATCTATTTCATATGGGAAGATCCCACTATTTCAAAAACCACTCAAAAAGATCAATTTTCAAAACCCAAGCGTCCACAGAATCCTCAACACATGCCTAGCACACCCACCAAAAATCTTTTCAAAATTCAAAACTCAAGTTCTTGTGGCCATTTCATCAAACACTTGGCAGGCAAATTTAAACCAAATCAAATTCACTGTTTTTAATAATGTTTTGGGCCAAACTGGTTCCCTCTCTAGCTCACAGCGCGCATTTAGTAGATCATCTAGCCTAATTGGCAACCTCTAGCCTCACTATAAGCTGGACATTGTCATCAATTATGAGCAATCTGAGCCACCTCGCCGGCCAAACCTGGTCGCCGCCGCAGCAGACCATCTCCCCCTCTCTAGCCAGTCTGGGAAGTAGCTAGCACTCCACCGCCACCCACTGTCCCCTCCCGGAGCGAAGGAAAGACGTGGACCACCGAGCACGCCGCGCGCCCAGAGCCACTGCGACATGATGAGCATGCGCCAGAGCGCCGCACACGGCACGCGTGCACACGCCGCCCCTCGAACGCAGCCCGTGCCCACCGCTTCGCCATGACCCAGGGAGCACGCCAGACACCACCGTTCGCTGCCCCATGCCTCACAGCCACCGCTCTCCGTCGAAGACGCCGCCTCTGCCGTGCAGAGCACCGCATGTTCCCGACCAATTGCCACCGCCCCTACACGCGCATTTAAGCTCTAAGCATCGCCAGGAGACCACCCGTCGAATGCCAACCTCGGCCATGCCTCTAGCTGCCCGTAGCCGTGTCACCACCGTCGCCTGCCCATCCCTCTCGGTCCCGCCGTCGAGCCTATAAAAGGAGACGATCCCCGCTCAATTTCTTCACACCATCTCACTCCCCTCACCTCACTGATCATTCCACCCCTTAGCTGGAGCAAGGCGAGCAGCGCATCGCCGGAATTTGGCCGGAGCTCGCCGATGTAGAGGAGAAGAGGAGCCGTTGATTTCGACCACCCCCGGAGCTGCCGCGACCACCCCTGAGTTCGCCGTCGTCGACTTCGTCATTTGCCCTCCTCTCCGTCATCACTGGAGCCCCAGTATGCCCCCTATGCACCTCCACTGAGCCGCTAAGGTTCGAGCTCGTCGGTGACCAGTTCATCGTCGACGACGACCCTCAGCCGTCGATCTTCATTCTAATCCAACGCACCACATCGCCCCGTACCGCTTCGCGTATAAAGAGGTACTGACCAGTAGACCCCCATGTCAGCTGCGCCCTGCGCTGCGGAGTGAAACTAGGCCGGCCCATTACCCCTTCCCGTGCAGCCCACTCGTTTGAATTTAGCTTTTTCTTTTTATATTCAAACTAAGTTCTATACCTAGTTTCAAAAATCAACCAGCTCGATTCGGTAACCAAATTGAATGAAACCAATTTTGTTAGAAAGATATTGAAATGCTTAATCCAAGCCCGTTGGATTCAAATCATTTGGATCTATAGATCAACCTTGGTAAAAATAACAAGTCAGAAGCTTTATGCATTCAAACATTTTTAAAATTTCAACCATAATAGCTTTTGAGTTGATTCCAACTCTCAAAAATCACATTTGATCATACCTTTTAGAATATATAAAAACATATGGGTTTACTTACAGAAATAATGTTCAAGTAATAACAGAATGCCACATAGGCATTTCTAGTCACTTTAATTATTTAAAATAGAAAGGTTAAACCTTATTAAATTGTGACACCAATTTAAATCACATTCCCATGTACTGAAATATGTGGTGATGACATGTGTCAACATGATCCCATGTTTGGTTTGGAGAATATTAAATCTTAAGTAGTTTTTCAATAAGTAGAAATTACTTTTACAAAAATAAATAAGACAAATGCTTTATTCTTGTGATATTAGTGATGATGCTAGATCATCTATAGAACACCTTTGTGTGATGATTGAAAGTAGTTAAGTATTGTTTGGTGATTGTGTACCTCGTACTTATTCATAGACGCTAGTACCGACCAAGGATACCAGGAGGAAGGAGGATACTATGAAGAAGAAGCCGAGGAGAACTTCAACCACTGCTCTGCACAAGGCAAGCTAACACTTGCAAGATACTCTACTTTAGCAAGCCTAATACTACTAGTTGATTGAGAAAGCTAATACTTGCAATTATGAAAGTTAGATAACCCATGCAATGCACTAAGCATGCTTGGTTAGACACATTTGATGATACCCCATTCTAGTTTTACTTGCAAGCTTTATACTTTATTTCTTTATCAAAGCTTTCTCTTAGAGTTTACTTAAGTAAATTGTAGATACTAGAAAGATAATTGAAGGTTGCATAAAGAGCATTAAATTTGGCCTAAGCTAGATAATCTTGATGTCATCCTAAGGCATGATATTGAACTTAGTTAAACTCCACTTGTTTACCACCCCTCATTAGTACTCACCCTCACTTGTAGATGCTAGTGCTAAGCATAAAACTTGATCAACTTTAGATGGGAATATTTGGTGCAAAATGGTTATAAAAACCTTAGAATGATGAGTCATTCTACTGAGATGTTTTGACATGTGTTTACGAACACCAGATGATTTTGATGATGAAAATGTTGAGGAAGGAGCCTTAGACCCTTTATAAAACTGATGGTTGTCTGGATGCGATACCATTCCAATTTTATCGTACAACCACAATACCCGAAAATTGGGTAGGGCTTGACTGGAAACTTATATACCTTAGTATGGGTTCCCTCATGGCCAAGGTCTGAGCTGAGGCTACCTTGTGAAGATTGTCCACATGTGCAGTACCCAAGATGACAGTTGGTCATGGTTGGGAGGCCAAACTCACAGGAGAGGTGC
The DNA here is from genome assembly GCA_916181665.1 of Avena sativa. Lineage (NCBI taxonomy): Eukaryota > Viridiplantae > Streptophyta > Magnoliopsida > Poales > Poaceae > Avena > Avena sativa. Next base: position 204,577,670 of record OV702281.1, on the reverse strand, counting down.
CTATACTAGGGCATGTAATCGAAAGGTTAGGATTGATTATCCGCATACTGAGTATGGTGAATTCAGGATTTGTTCCTGACGGATGTATCGAATGTTGTGGCGAAAGTGTACAATCTCTGCAGAGTGTTAACCTATTCGAATAGCCGTGTCCGCGGTTCTGGACAGTTGGAGTGGCCATACTGTTTCCCCGTTAGATGTTTTCAAAATGACTTGTGAAATGGATCGAGATTTTGACTTGACCACAACAGAGTTGTGATATGAAATACAAGTTCCCACTTAGGTGTTATAAAACTTTAACTAGCTTTTCTTGCTTCTGAACTTAGTAGAGGTAAATCTAGCTTTTTGCAAAACAACCCTAGAGCTTAGTATCCTATTACAAAAAACCCCTTCACTTGTTAGTATTAGTTTGCGAGTACTTAAAGAGTACTCATGGCTTTGTCCCTGGCTATTCCCGTGGCCAGACTATGAAGAAGAGTACCAGGATGATGGACCCCAGGAAGGTTACGACAACTAGGATCATCTCCCATCGTCAACATTGCCTATGACCCCGAAGATGGAGCTTCGCCTACGCTACCTTTATTATTACGTATTTCCGCTGCCTGAGTTGTATTAAGAACTGGATCATGAGATCCTTATTTGTGTAAGACCTTATGTATGGTTTGTAATGGATGATGTACTGTGGTATCCAATTCTGTTATGTCTCGCAAAAATGGTAATCCTGGATTGTGATGTATGGCATAACAGGCATCTGGGATTAAAAATTCGGGTGTTGACAAGTTGGTATCAGAGCCATCCTGACCATAGGAGACCCTAGTTAGACTGGACGTTTGAATCAAAAACTTAGTTTCAAAACCAAAGGAAGCAAATATTTACAAAAACTTATTCCCATTCTTTTCACCTTGTGCCTTTCATAAAAAATCATGATCCTCAAAAACTCTTGAAAAACACCTAAAATTCAAAACACTTGATCACTCTACTAACTTACTCATCCTATATTCTTTTAGATGGACGTGAAGTACAACATGTTTTATCAGTTGGGGAATGGAGGAGACCTTATCTTTGAGCGGGATTTGGACCAGCTTTTGGAACTTCTAGAGCGTCCGCACCCCGAGTTCTTCGGAGCTCAGCTCAATGATCAAGGGGGAGAAGATCTGGAGTGGCTAATTGTTGCAAGTCTCCGAGGAAAGATTGAACCTCCCACTGCCGAGGGAATTCAGTTCACCTTGCTAGAAAACAACTGGCTCGATGGACTTGTCAGGGCCATGCAGGAAGCTCTTGCCCGTCTGTGTGGGCAGAGTATCAACCAGATCAAGGGTACCCGCTTTGAGTTTTGTCCAAGGCATGATGCTATGGGACAACCACTGGAAGCCCCATACCACCACGAGCTGAAGACTCAGTTGGACCACCTCAACTTCATGATGTACGATCGTCAGCAGGAATTGGACAATTGCCGTGACTACTCCAACCACAAGTCTGCCATCATCAAGACAAATGATCAGACCATCGCCATGCTAGCCAAGGATCGCAAGTCTCGCCGCCGTCAGCTCGATAAGAAGGAGCGCATCATTGCCCGTCTTCGCCACTATATCTCGGATTTGGAGGAGACCATCCACGAGATAGACATGCATTTGGAGGAAAGGGAGAATGCCGGAGAGGATCTTAGTGGAGACCCCTACTCCTATCTCAACGATCATGATGATTTTCTGGAGGATCAGGCTATGGACTTCTTCACTGATGAGGATGATTTCGCCTTCATCGATAACGGTGAGGATGATGAGGATGACGACTACACCAACTCCGAGGTGTAGTAGAACTTGAGCACTAGCATAGTGAGTTGTTTCGGTCCCACTGTATCGTAGTTTCCAGAATGGTTCTTAAAACCATCTGTTTACCTTTGTTGTGGTGTGTGTTTGTATCGTGTGCTGTGAATGAATGAAAAGCGAGTTTCTGGAAAAATCTGAGTCAAACTTTAAAAACTTTTCAAAGTCCCAAAACCTTAGAAATTCCCCTCTTTTCTCATGATCTATCTCAATCTTCAGATGCCACGCGGAGGAAGTGGTTCATCCCCGGATCCGATGTTGCAGATCCTGCAAATGTTAGTTTCTGCCCGCGAAGCCGATAGAGCTGAACGTCAAGCCAACCTATCCCCCCTTCAGCAGATAGCTCAGCTAGCCCACAACAATCAAGGCCAAGGAAATCAGGACAACCATGGATCTAATCTCAAGAATTTCCAGAACACCAACCCACCAGTTTTCACTAAGTCAGAAGAGCCCTTAGACGCCGATGATTGGCTGCAAACCATGGAAAACAACCTGGAAGTCGCCGGAGTGGAAGCTAACGAGAAAGTCCTGTTCGCCACCCACTATCTAGCCGGAGATGCAAGAGCATGGTGGAACAGCGTTCGTGCAATGACCGGAGGACAGATGATGACCTGGGAGGAATTCAAGGTCAAGTTCAGCAGAACCCATGTGCCACCGGGTTTGATCAAGAGAATGAGAGATGAGTTCAGAGAACTGAAGCAAGGACGGATGACCGTAGTGGAATACCGTGACAAATTCTTGTCATTAGCTAGGTATGCCCCGGATGAGATCGACACTGAAGCCAAGAAGAAAGAGAGATTCTTCAATGGTCTACACGATGAGATGCAGACTGTGTTGGTCAATATCCCCTTTGCTGATATTGAAGCCATTGTCGACTCTGCCATCCAGATGGAAGGAAAGATCAACCAAGCCAATGAGAACTGCAAGCGTCGCATGATGCATCAGCCAGGAACCCATCAGACCCCAAAGTATCGCCCTAACCCATCTCATGGATTTGCCCCGAGAACCAACAGACCCCCGATGAACCGTTCGACCTATCCCAACCGTGGAAACCCGAGGCCCGAAGCAAATCACAACAACCCCGGCAACTCTGCCAATTTCAACCGTGCACCACCCAAGTTCAACAACAACAATTCTACCACCAACACCAACACTGCCCCGAGGACGGGAAGCAATGTTGTGCCTGTTGCAGCAAAGGACAAGTCGCAAGTGACTTGTTATGACTATGGAAATAAGAGTCACTACTACAATGAGTGTCCCAAGAAGAATGCCGTAGCCCCAATGCAAATTCCCCAGCTCAGCAGCAGCGTCGTGTACAACCCGGAAGAAGATTTGCCCCAGGGAATTCGCTCAACCGCAACGGCCATCTTTTTCTCATGCATGCTGAAGAAGCCCACGAAGAGCCAGATGTCGTGCTGGGTATGTTTTCTGTTAATTTAGTACTCACTAGAGTGTTTTTTGATTCTGGTGCATCGCACTCATTTGTCACCGAAGAATTTGCATGCACTAGTAAGATTCAACCAACCAAACTGAAGCATGTTATGATTGTTCAAATCCCCGGTTCAACCACCAAAGCTAGGCAAATTTGCAAGGCCGTCCCTATCCGAATCGATGGCATAGATTTTTATGCTAATCTGATAGTACTCGAAACTAAAGGTTTTGGAATTAGTACTAGGGATGGATTGGATGTCCAAACATAAAGGATTAATTGACTGTGCCAAGAAAGCCATAACCATGACCAGTACCGCTGGAATATCAGTCGAGCATATATCTGAAACCTTACCTCGTCAATTCAAGTGCAACAAGAGTATATCCCAACCTACCATTGACCAAGTCTGGATAGTCTATGAATACCACGATGTATTTCCAGATGTTTTGCCCAGTATGCCCCCATATAGGGATATCGAGATTATCATTGAACTAATCCCCGGAACCGGACCCATAGCCTAGAGACCATATAGTATGAACCCGTCTGAACTAGTAGAACTGAAGAAGCAACTGGATGCCATGCTGGAAATTTGATTGATTCAACCAAGTGCGTCACCATGGAGATCACCTGTCTTGTTCGTAGACAAGAAGGATGGAGGTAACCGTTTGTGTACGGATTACCGGAAGTTGAATGATGTCACTATCAAGAACAAGTACCCATTGCCCAAGATGGAAGATTTGTTTGATCAGTTGACCGGTGCCAAAGTGTTTTCTAAGATTGATCTTAGAACAGGCTATCATCAACTCAAGATTCACGCAGAGGATATTCCAAAGACTGCCTTTACCACCAGATATGGATTATACGAGTATGCCGTCATGTCTTTTGGATTAACCAATGCCACCGCTTATTTCATGAATCTCATGAATAAGATTTTTATGGACTTCCTAGATAAGTTTGTCGTTGTTTTCATCGATAACATTTTGATTTATTCAAAATCGGAAGAAGAACATGAGCTACATCTAAGGACCATTCTTGGAACCCTTAGAGAGCATCAGTTGTATGCCAAGTTTAGCAAATGTGAATTCTGGTTACAGGATGTAGGATTCCTCGGCCACATTGTATCAGCCGGAGGAATTTCCGTTGACCCTGCAAAGGTGAAAGATGTCGAAGATTGGCAAGCCCCAACCACTCAAACCCAAGTTCGTGCATTTCTCGGATTGGCGGGATATTACCGCAAGTTCGTAGAAGGATTCTCGAGTATCGCCAGACCCATGACCCATTTGCTGAAGAAGGACAAGAAGTTTGAATGGACCGACAAATGTGTAGCGAGTTTTCAAGAACTCAAGAGGAGATTTATTTCAGACCCAATCTTAATCATGCCGAATATCACGAAGCCCTTCGATGAGTATTGTGACACATCCAAGATCGGTCTCGAATGTGTGTTAATGCAAGAAGGCAAAGTCATATCTTATCTATCTCGATAGCTGAAACAACATGAGCAAAATTACCCAACCCATGACCTCGAACTCGCAGCCATAGTTCTAGCCCTGAAGACATGGAGGCATTACCTGATGGGAAACCGTTGTGAGATCTATTCGGATCACAAGAGTCTGAAGTATATATTCATTCAGAAGGAGCTGAATATGATAAAGAGAAGATGGATTGAGTTAATCAAGGATTATGATCTGGACATTCACTATCACCCTGGTAAAGCCAACGTGGTAGCAGATGCCCTTAGCAGATTGCCGTGCCGCTTGAACTCTATGATTTTGAAGGAGCAACCAAGCTTACACAAGGAGATGGAAGATTTCCGAATGGAATTAGTGAGTGAAGGATTTTTGTCTAGCATAGAACTTCAACCCACTTTGATCAGCCAGATCAAAGAGGCGCAGAAAGCAAATGCTAGTATCGACGGAATCTAGCGTCGCATCGGTATAGGCAAAGTACCCGGATTCAACGAAGACGAAGAAGGAGTTCTGTGGTAGAAAGGACGCCTTTGTGTACCCACAGATTCTGAGTTGAAAGAACTTATTCTGAAGGAAGCTCATGATACTCTATATTCTATCCACCCCAGAGGAACTAAGATATATCAAGATTTGAAAGAGAAATTTTGGTGGCATAAGATGAAGAGAGAAATCGGAAGCTATATCGCCAAGTGTGATATATGTCAGCGAGTCAAGGCGGGACATCAAAGACCCGCTGGATTGTTGCAACCATTGCAGATTCCAGAATGGAAATGGGATTCCGTTGGAATGGACTTTATCACCGGATTGCCTACTTCTATTAGGGGAAATGACTCTATCTGGGTCATAGTGGATAGGTTGTCCAAAGTCACCCATTTCTTACCCGTCAAGACCACATATCAGAGTTCGAAGCTAGCGGAGTTATACATCGCTAGGATCGTCAGTTTGCATAGAGTCCCCAAGAACATCGTATCGGATCGAGGAACTCAGTTTACCTCGAGATTATGGAAGAAAGTCCAAGAAGGTTTAGGAACCCACATAGATTTCAGCACCGCGTATCACCCTCAGACCGATGGACAAACGGAGCGAGTAAATCAAATATTCGAAGATATGTTGAGAGCATGTGTGTTAGAATATGGATCTAAGTGGGAAGACTGTCTGCCATTTGCAGAATTTTCGTACAACAACAGTTATCAAGCCATTTTGCAAATGGCCCCATTTGAATTCATGTATGGAAGGAAGTGTCGCACCCCTTTGAACTGGTCGGAAGTAGGAGAGAGTCAGATTTTCGGACCCGACATCCTACGAGAAGCAGAAGAGAAGGTTCACAAGATTCGTGAGCACCTCAAGACAGCCCAAGCCAGACAGAAGAGTTACGCCGGCAAGAGACGTCGAGACCTCGCCTTCAACATAGGAGATTTTGTGTATCTGAAGGTGTCGCCATTGAAAGGAATGCAGCGTTTCCAGGTAAAAGGAAAGTTAGCCCCCCGATATATCGGCCCCTTCAAGATTCTAAACCGTCGAGGAGAAGTGTCGTATCAATTGGAACTACCCGAAGAGATGTCAGCTATGCACAATGTGTTCCATATCTCATTGCTTCGCACGTGCCTCGAAGTTCCAGAGAATACCGAAGTGTTCAAGAATATTGATCACCGGACCATAGAAATCAACGATGACCTGACCTACCCTGAAGTACCCATACGTATTTTGGAAGAATCCTTTAGAACTACCAGAACCTGGAGCATCAAGTTTCTCAAGATTCAGTGGAGCAACCACACCGAAGAGGAAGCTACCTGGGAGCGCGAAGATCATATAAGGACAGAGTTTCCCGATCCCTTCAAATCCTAGGTAATCTTTTTTGACCTTTTTCAAATCTCAGGACCAGATTTTGTTTAAGGGAGGAAGGTTTGTAACATCCCAAAAATATAAAACTTAAATCATCAAAATCTAATCTTCAAATTTAGGGTTAACAAAAACATTTCCAATTAAACATATGAAAGCATTCATATGTGTGGGTATTAAAATTTGGATTCTTTTGAATTGCCATGGTTCTGTGTTTCTTTGCTTGTAAAATGATTCTTAGGTGAAATAAACATCATCTAAACAATCCCCAAACTTTTCCCAAAGACAAACAAATCAAAACAAACAAATTAAGTGAATGGTCACTTGGGCCAAATTAACTCCCATGCCTACTTTGGCTATCTCTAACTTTCATAACTTAACAGAAACATGTATGGATATTTGCACCCCTTGATAGTATTCATAACAAGGAACCAAGGCCCACTTTGTGATCATCCAAAAACATTAGAATGCATGGTTTAAATGACAGTTTAAAATTGAATCTATTTCATATGGGAAGATCCCACTATTTCAAAACCACTCAAACAAGATAAATTTTCAAAACCCAGGCATCCGCAGAATCCTCAACACATGCCTAGAACACCCACCAAAAATCTTTTCAAAATTCAAAACTCACGTTCTTGCGGCCATTTCATCAAACACTTGGCAGGCAAATTTAAACCAAATCAAATTCACTGTTTTTAATAGTGTTTTGGGCCTAACTGGTTCCCTCTCTAGCTCACAGCACCCATTTAGTCAATCATCTAGCCTAATTGTCAACCTCTAGCCTCACCGTAAGCTGGACATTGTCATCAATGATGAGCAATCCGAGCCACCTCGCCGGCCAAACCTGGTCGCTGCCGCAGCAGACCATCTCTCCCTCTCTCGCCATGTCTGGGAGGTAGCCAGCACTCCACCGCCACCCACTGTCCCCTCCCCGAGGGAAGGAAAGCCGTGGACCACCGAGCACGCGCCCAGTGCCACTTCGACATGCCGAGCATGCGCCAGAGCGCCGCACCCGGCACGCGTGCACACGCCGCCCCTCGACCACAGCCTGTGCCCACCGCTTCGCCATGACCTAGGGAGCACGCCAGACACCACCGTTCGCTGCCCCATGCCTCACAGCCACCGCTCCCGTCGAAGACGCCGCCTCTGCCGCGTAGAGCACCGCACGTTCCTGACGAATTGCCACCGCCCCTACACACGCATTTAAGCTCTAGAGCATCGCCAGGAGACCACCCGTCGAACGCCAACCTCGGCCATGCCTCTAGCTGCCCGTAGCCATGTTGCCACCGTCGCCTGCCCATCCCTCTCGGTCTCGCCGTCGAGCCTATAAAAGGAGACGATCCCCACTCGATTTACTCACACCATCTCTCTCCCCTCACCTCACTGATCATTCCACCCCTTAGCCGGAGCAAGGCGAGCAGCGCATCGCCGGAATTTGGCCAGAGCTCGCCGCTATAGAGGAGAAGAGGAGCCGTTGATTTCGACCACCCCCGGAGCTGCCGCGACCACCCCTGAGTTCGTCGTCGTTGACTTCGTCGTTTGCCCGCCTTGCCGTCGTCACTATAGCCCCGGTATGCCCCCTATGCACCCCCACTGAGCCGCTAGGGTTCGAGCTCGCCGGTGACCTGTTCATCATCGACGACGACCCTCAGCCGTCGGTCTTCATTCTAATCCAACGCACCACATCGCCCCGTAACGCTTCGCATTTAAAGAGCCACTAACCAGTATACCCCCCTGTCAGTTGCGCCCCGTGCTGCGGAGTGACACTGGGCCGGCCCATTACCCCTTCCCGCACAACCCACTCGTTTGAATTTAGCTTTTTCTATTTATATTCAAAATCAGTTCTGTACCTAGTTTCAAATTTCAACCCAACTCGATTCAGTGAACAAAATTGAATGAAACTAATTTTGTTAGAAAGATATTGAAATTCTTAATCCAAGACCGTTGGATTCAAATCATTTGGATCTATAGATCAACCTTGGTAAAAATAACAAGTCAGAAGCTTTTCTGCATTCAAACATTTTTAAAATCTCAACCATAATAGCTTTTGAGTTGATTCCAACTCTCAAAAATCACATTTGATCATACCTTTCAGAAAATATAAAAACATATGGGTATACTTACAGAAATAATGTTCAAGTAATAATAGAATGCCACATAGGCATTTCTAGTCACTTTAATTATGAAAATAAAAAAGGTTAAACCTTATTAAATTGTGACACCACTTTAAATCACATTCCCATGTACTGAAATATGTGGTGATGACATGTGTCAACATGATCCCATGTTTGGTTTGGAGAATATTAAATCTTAAGTAGTTTTTCAATGAGTAGAAATTACTTTTATAAAAATAAATAAATAAGACAAATGCTTTATTCTTGTGATATTAGTGATGATGCTAGATCATCTATAGAACACCTTTGTGTGATGATTGAAAGTAGTTAAGTATTTTTTGGTGATTGTGTACCTCGTATTTATTCATAGACGCTAGTACCGACCAAGGATACGAGGAGGAAGGAGGATACTACGAAGAAGAAGCCGAGGAGAACTTCAACCACTGCTCTGTACAAGGCAAGCTAACACTTTCAAGATACTCTACTTTAGCAAGCCTAATACTACTAGTTGATTGAGAAATCTAATACTTGCAATTATGAAAGTTAGATAACCCATGCAATGCACTAAGCATGCTTGGTTAGACACATTTGATGATACCCCATTCTAGTTTTACTTGCAAGCTTTATACTTTATTTCTTTATCAAAGCTTTCTCTTAGAGTTTACTTAAGTAAATTGTAGATACTAGAAAGATAATTGAAGGTTGCATAAAGAGCATTAAATTTGGCCTAAGCTAGATAATCTTGATGTCATCCTAAGGCATGAGATTGAACTTAGTTAAACTCCACTTGTTTACCACCCCTCATTAGTACTCACCCTCACTTGTAGATGCTAGTGCTAAGAATAAAACTTGATCAACTTTAGATGGGAATATTTGGTGCAAAATGGTTATAAAAACCTTAGAATGATGAGTCATTCTACTGAGATGTTTTGACATGTGTTTACGAACACCAGATGATTTTGATGATGAAAATGTTGAGGAAGGAGCCTTAGACCCTTTATAAAACTGATGGTTGTCTGGATGCGATACCATTCCAATTTTATCGTACAACCACAATACCCGAAAATTGGGTAGGGCTTGACTGGAAACTTATATACCTCCGAATGGGTTCCCTCATGGCCAAGGTCTGAGCTGAGGATACCTTGTGAAGATTGTCCACATGTGCAGTACCCAAGATGACAGTTGGTCATGGTTGAGAGGCCAAACTCATAGGAGAGGTGCCTATACTAGGGCGTGTAATCGAAAGGTTAGGATTGATTATCCGCATACTGAGTATGGTGAATTCAGGATTTGTTCCTGATGGATATATTGAATGTTGTGGTGAAAGTGTACAATCTCTGCAGAGTGTCAAACTATTCGAATAGCCGCGTCCGCGGTTATGGACAGTTGGAGTGTCCATACTGTTTCCCCGTCAGATGTTTTCAAAATGACTTGTGAAATGGATCGAGATTTTGACTTGACCACAACAGAGTTGTGATATGAAATACAAGTTCCCACTTAGGTGTTATAAAACTTTAACTAGCTTTTCTTGCTTCTGAACTTAGTAGAGGTAAATCTGGATTTTTGCAAAACAACCCTAGAGCTTAGTATCCTATTACAAAAACCCCCTTCACTTGTTAGTATTAGTTTGCGAGTACTTAAAGAGTACTCATGGCTTTGTCTCTGGCTATTACCGTGGCCAGACTATGAAGAAGAGTACCAGGATGATGGACCCCAGGAAGGTTACGACAACTAGGATCATCTCCCATCGTCAGCATTGTCTGTGACCCCGAAGATGGAGCTTCGCCTACGCTACCTGTATTATTAGGTATTTCCGCTGCCTGAGTTGTATTAAGAACTGTATCATGAGATCCTTATTTGTGTAAGACATTATGTATGGTTTGTAATGGATGATGTACTGTGCTATCCAATTCTGTTATGTCTCGCAAAAATGGTAATCCTAGGATTGCGATGTATGGCGTAACAGGCATCTCGGATTAAAAATCCGGGTGTTGATAATATAGGGGTTCAATTGCATATTTGCCAACAGCCAGCCGCGGGAAATCTCCCACCAACTGCCCACCACCTGACGTGGCATCGGTCAGCGCTGGTCATACCAACTTAGGACCTCGCGTGACATACTTACAACAGAATTAGGACCTACCCGTGCAGTTTTAAAGAATTAGGACTAATGTGAAGGCATGGTGAAAGAATTAGGACCGCTGATGCGGATATCTTTATTTAAGTTGTGGTGCTATTCTTCTAGTGGTGTCATGTGAACGTCGACTACATGATACTTCACCATTTATGGGCCTAGGGGAATGCATCGTGTATTTGGATACTAATTGTGGGGTTGCTGGAGTGATAGAAACCTGAACCCCCGTTAGGACAACATTGCATAAGGGAGTGTAGGATCTCAGAGTTTAAGGCTGTGGTTAGGTTTATATCTTAATTGCTTTCCTGTAGTTGTGGATGCTTGCAGGGGGTTTAATCACACGTATGTATTAGTACAATTAAGGTCGGTACATTAGCACAGGTTCACCCAAACAACACTTACAACACCAAAGAAGATTACTCAGCTATTTGAAGCGAAAGCACTTGAAAGAATTCCCATTGGTCCTCGAGAATATTTGGTCCTTATAAGTATTCCCACCGGCTTGTCCTTTGCTAAGAAAGGATTGGCCCAATTGCTGCAGTTGTTCATTGTCTTTATTACTTGCACTTTGTTTTGTTGCTTTATCAGAAAACCCCTAAATATCCATTTGCTAAGTATTTATAGAGATTTCCTGGTCCATACCACTAGTCAACACCTTCTGCTCATCGTTGGGATCGACACTCCTATTTATCGAAAGTACTACGATACACCCCCTATACTTGTGGGTCATCATTGATGCAAGAAGGCATAGTCATATCCTATCTATGCCGACAACTGATGCAACATGAGAATAATTACCCTACCCATGACCTCGAACTAGCAGCCGTAGTTTTAGCCTTGAAGACATGGATGCATTACCTCATGGGTAACCGCTGTGAGATTTATTCGGATCACAAGAGTCTGAAATATATTTTCACCCAAAAGGAGCTAATTATGAGGCAAATGAGATGGATAGAGTTAATCAAGGACTATGATCTTGACATTCACTATCACCCTGACAATGCCAATGTGGTAGCAGATGCTCTTAGCAGATTTCCGTGTCAATTGAACACCATGATAAAAGAATCCCAGCCAAGTTTGCATGAGGAGATGGAAAATTTCAGAATGGAGCTAGATAGTGAAGGATTTTTGGCTAGCATAGAACATCAGCCCACTTTGATCGACGGACTCAAACGTCGTATCGGTACAGGGAAGGTACCCGGATTTACGGAAGATGAAGAAGGATTTCTATGGTATAAAGGACGAATCTGTGTGCCCGCAGATTCAGAGTTGAAACAAGATATTTTGCAAGAATCCCAGGATACTCTTTACTCCATCCACCTTGGAGGAACAAGATGTATCAGGATTTGAAGGAGCAATTTTGGTGGCATAAGATGAAGCGAGAAGTCGGAAGCTACATAGCCAAGTGTGATATCTTTCAGAGAGTCAAAGTGGAACATCAGCGACCCATAGTACTTTTGCAACCATTGCAAATTATGGAATTGAAATGGGATTCTGTAGGAATGGATTTTATCACCGGTTTGCCTACATCTAGTAGGAGAAATGATTCTATTTAGGTCATAGTGGATAGACTTTCTAAAGTAGCTAATTTCTTACTGGTCAAGACCACATATCAGAGATCGAAGCTAGCAGAGTTGTGCATTGCTAGGATAGTCAGTTTGCATGGAATCCCCAAGAACATTGTGTCGGATCGAGGAACCCAGTTTACCTCAATATTTTGGACCAAACTGGATTTCAGCACAGCTTATCACCCGCAGACTGATGGACAAACGGAGCGAGTAAACCAGATACTCGAAGATATGTTGAGAGCTTGTGTGTTGGAATATGGTCTAAATGGGAGGACTGTCTGCCTTTCATAGAATTCTCGTACAACAACAGTTACCAAGCCATTTTGCAAATGGCCCCATTTTAGTTTATGTATGGAAGGAAGTGTCGTACCCCACTGAATTGGTCGGAAGTAGGAGAGAGTCATATTTTTGTACCCGACATCCTAAGAGAAGCCAAAGAAAAAGTTCACAAGATCCGTGAGCACCTTAAGACCGCCCAATCCAGACAAAAGAGTTATGCTGACAAGAGACGTCGAGATCTAGCCTTCACTATCGGAGATTTTGTGTATCTAAAAGTATCACGCTTCAAAGCTTGCCCCAGATATATTGGAACCTTCAAGATTTTGAATCGCCGAGGAGAAGTATCATATAACCTAGAACTGCTGGAGGATATGTCAGCCGTGCATGATGTGTTCCATATCTCTTTACTTCGCAAATACCTAGAAGTTCCGGAGAAGACTGAAGTTTTCAAGAATATTGATCACAGAACCATAGAGATCAACAAGGACCTAAATTATCGTGAAGTACCCATTTGTATTTCGGAATAAGCCTTCAAAACCACCAGAACCCGTATCAAGTTTCTTAAGATCCAGTGGAGTAACCATACTGAAGAAGAAGCTACTTGGGAGCAAGAAGATTACATTAGGACTGAGTTTCGAGATATCTTTAGTTCCTAGTTTTCTTTTTTTGAAATATCTGGACGAGATTTTATTTAAGGAGGGAAGGTTTGTGCGGTGACCCAGCATACCACTGCATGTGTAGTACACTATAGTCGTTGACATGACATCCACGGAACTCCGTTCCATAAATATCACATCCCTCAGAGTGGTACAAAAGAAACATTGTGGGTCCATATTACAAACATACACACGTTATTATTATTACAATACCGGAAGTTCAAGACTTCCAAAAGATTCAACTTACAAACAAAAATATAAGTGTTTCAACGGAAGTTTCAAATTTAAAACTTAAACTCCAAATTGAGCTCAACAACTTATTGTTATATAAGGTTCATGTTGCTTGGATCAAGTGGCTACTAAAACTAGCCTAATTAGTCTGACTCCTGGAACTCTCCTCCGTAGACAATGTCATAATCCTCCCCTTCTACGGCTCCATACAAGTTGGGCTCTTCATAGAAGACCTCCTCTTGATTCTCAGATGCGTACATTGGAGCACCTTCGGAATTCTTAGAGTCTAAGCAAGGATTCAAAGGAAAGGATGAGTAACAACGTTACCCAACAAGTTCATTATATGCAAGGTAGGAAGTTTGATGCTCTATCTACCACCTCGGACTATCAGTCTTTGGCATTATGCAATTTATGTAAATATTTCTTCAAAGATTGTTTTATTATAAAAATCTATGACCATCAGCCTTCACAGGTTGACTAGAACTTTCATGGAGTTCCTTTCCTGCCGCGTTCGTAGATCCTTCCCGGAATAGGGAGTAACAAGTTACAGTTCTTACACTCTGCAGATGTGTGTTACTTTTCCCATGAGAGATCAACTCCTTGTTGCACAACCGGGCGTACTTTCCCGTCCACAATTCCATGATGTGGGGCCCAGTAGTTAGTCCAAGACAATCACTTCCCTCTCCGTGACCTCATATGTCTGCACGATCCTTCGGCTAGCTCACCTTCGTTAAGTCCCCTTTCGGGTAGGCTAAAACCCTGATGAGGATCCGAAGACTCTATGACCTAGTGATGCCCGGATTAGTACCATTTACATGGTCTATCTCCCTAAACACCATTCATAGATAATCTAGACACCAAAAGTGTGGGGCGTAAGGGTGCCCACCCATATGATGGATCCACACAAGGAATCACAACGTCACATTAAGGTCGTCTTGCCTCCATACAAGAGGAAAAGGATACAGCTGACTTCTCCGTCCCATTCCAAATCTCATGGTTAACGTAATATACGGCGCTAGAATCACTGATGTCATGGGTTATTAATCCCTAATTGTTCATCATTATTGCAATTAGAACCCTAAATTCTATTGATTCATCATATCATCACTTAGGATGATATCTAAGATTTAGTATCTTGAGAAAATATTGTTTTCTTTTACTTTAGTATAAATGATAACACACAATTTGCAAATATTTTGATAAAGACTCTTCAAAGGACATGAGCAAGAGATGAACTTGCCTTGTGATGGCAAGGTAGTGAAGTCTGATGCTTGCCATGGATGTTGAGCTTCTATGTCTACAAAAACATCATTATTTCCAGGTAAGGACAATATTTAAAGAAGCAAAATGATTATGCAAAGTAATGTAATGCATCATTTAATTTGATATGCATTCTCTCCATTATTAATAAAATTCATTTTAATAATAAAGGATTTATAAATATTAATTTTTAATATTTATAATAGAATTTGTATTCTTTTATCTTATTTACCTTTTTTTGACTTTATTGTTTTAATAATTCATCTAAGAATTATCACTTAAATATTAAAAATTGTTATTAAATATTTATTTAGTATTTTTCTAAAATACTAAAATATTAATCTATAATGAAAGTGATTTTTATTTATTTTTCTCATCTTTGAATAATTTTGTAAAATTCCATAAGGAATATATAATTTACAAAATTCTTAATAAAATGTATTTGTCTAAAATTTTATATTTCAATTTATTTGGATAGTTTGGATTTTTGTGAATCCAAAAATATTTTATTTATAATTTTTGGATTTTTATTTTATTTTCTATAATTTTATTGAGTTTAGGGGCATTTTGGTCTTTTCTTATTATTAAAACAGATTTCAAATGACTTGGGCTGGCCATTTGGGCTTATTGGGCCCCTGTGGCCCAATATGGCAGGGTCAAAATCATCACCCCAAGGGGTTTCGGCCCACCCAGCCCACTTTCTCTGTTTCTTCTTCGTTCTCACCTCTCCTCTCTCTCGACCCCGTGGGGTTCTAGCGCCGCCGCTGGCGATGGTCGCCGTCGTGGCCCTCCCTGGCCTCTACCGTGGTGCAGGGCGAGGTTTGCGACTACGTTCGTTCATCCGGTCCAATTTGATTTGACTCCAGGGCTTCCCCGTGGCCAGGTTCACCCCGTTCCCGAACCCTAGGGTTTGGGAAAAGTGCTGCCGCCGTCGCCACGGGCTCTTCCTTGATGAGGTGCTATGTTCGTGTGTTGCTGTGGCCGCCGCCGTGGCTAGTGCAAGTTGCAGCGCCCTCTGGGTGCTCCCTGTGCCACCGCGGGTCCGTCGGCCAAAATGCTTCCTCTTTAATTTGTCAGCGAGGACCTCGGGTAAGTTGCCTCTGTGGATCTTGGTTCATCCTATCACCATGAATCTCTCTGTGTACCTAGTGGCTACCCTTGCCTAGTGACTACGTTCTGATTAGGGTTCATCTCCTGATTAGGGTTCTTGTTCATATTAGGGTTCATATCCCTCTGTTGATCATATCTATAATGATTTAGATCTAGTGGTGATCATCCTTGAGCATGGTGAATGATTGTTTCCTGTGGATCATTATTTGTAGTTGGCTTTGGTGATGCTAGTGGCTTGTCAGACTTCTTCTAGTGGTAATTTACTATGATCCAATGTTAGTGTTTCTATGGAATCCCTAATTGGAAATGTTGTTGATCTGAGAACTTTCCACTGTCAAGATGTTTATACTGACAGTAGTTCTCTCAGTAATTGCTTACTGTATTTATAATGGTTGGCTTGTATGAGAATATACATACTGAATATAATCATTACATGTTAATGATTTATATAGATGTATAGATGAATTTGATGATGATTCCTGGCATTTGGCTTCAGGAATATGATATTTAGTGGTGTGCCCCTTTTGATTTGTGAAATCAAAGTAAAGATTGGGATTAGCTCATTAGAACTTGTCCTTGTGATACCATTATACACAGGCACACAAGTGATTGGGTCCTATTCCTGATCTTAGCTCTGACAGTACTTGTGATTAATACTAGCAAGATAAAATGAAAGCTTCTTATAACTCTCCTGCCTATGATGTTGGTCTGAGGCTCTAGGATTTTAAGTCCTAGTTAGTTGAGCAAATAGTTTGTTTGTAACTTGCAAGATTAGAAGTGCTACTCCCTCTAGGAGATGTGCTGTAGAGGGAGTGTCCCAACCTTTATTCAATAAAAGGTGGAGTCCCCTGTGTTTACAATGCTAGTCCCTGGATCAATAGCTAGCATCCACAGTTAAGATGTAATCTCAAGAAACAAGGGTCATAATATAACTTTATAACCAGGAATAACATAATGTTATTACCTCTTACATAGCTCATTTGGCTATTACATTACATTTTCAGTGGAATAACTAATAGCATGGGTCCTTCATCTTCAAAGTGCCACAGGCAGACATGTTGTTTGTAGACTTTGTAATCCTAATCAATCAATCTTCACTAAAATCAATCAAACCTGCAACATTACAAGTTACAGCCACAAAGGCTCAATACATTTGAATTGTATTGGCAAGTTTCACTACTATGTGGAATATAAGTGGATCCTAACATTACATGCATATTTGGCTAAGTAGAATTTTAGGCTCATTTGCATAAAGCAATATTTTATCCTATCTTTTCAAATGGTTTTGGTCCTTTGTCAAATCTCCTTTTCAAAATCCCTTGAACTCCTTGGTATCCCCAAGTATTCAAGTCTTTGTCAAAAAAATCCCTTGAGCTACTTGGTAACCCCAAGTGCATCAAGTTTTATCAAAATCTCATGAGTTCCTTGGTAACCCCAAGTGTTCATGTTTTCATCAAAATCTCTTGAGTTCCTTGGTACCCCCAAGTACATCAAGTTTTATCAAAGTCTCTTGAGCTCCTTGGTACCCCCAAGTGCATCAAGTCTTTAAAAGTTTTCTTTTAGAAAATTAGAATGTCGAGATCTCCCATAGCTTCAAACTTTAGTTGCTCAGTATTGTCCATAACCGGGGACACGGCTAAGTACTTAGATTTTATTATCTTCTGCAGAAGTTGCACACCTTACCCACATGTCACAATCCCATCTTGTTGCCACCAGTGGCCACTGGATTAGTGCTCACCAAGATGGAGTACCGGCAGATTGAGAATGTGACGAAGTCTTTCCAGAGGGTCCTCCCATACACCATTGCTAGCTTGTCTTCAAGTACCCATGTAGGATTCCAGGTCCTCATGTCCAGTAGCCTGAAGACAATGCATGGGTCTTCGCAATGTAGTTGACTAAGCCAGAGCCATAAATAGCATGTGGTTGCACACGAAAGCCACAATTGGAGAAACATGTTCAATCTCTAAGTTTCCTGGGTGGTTTCCTTTGGAGCACAACACAAAGAGATTGCCATAGACATGGTTCCTTTTGTTGCCACCTTCTCCAAAACTCAAAGTATCCTTGGCCACCCAGGTGGTTCATTGAGTCCTTGTTTTATTATATAAAATCACAAGTCCTTTTCTCAACTTCATAAAATCTCAACATGTATCTCTTTTCAAAATATAGCATGGCTAAGCATGTAACAATTACAATATTTTCACTAAGGAGTGTATAGGGAATCCTATTAGGATTTAGCATAGCATAAGTATAAAAATTCTTTTCATGCATGTTTTCAAAAATCCACTAAGTATAATGAAAATAGTAGGACTTTAGATGATAGTGTCACTTTCCTTTCTTTTGGTAGGGAATGTTGGTTCACTCCTTGATCTTGCTAGTCTCACACTTTTCTAATTTCACTACAATCAATCAAGCAAACCCAATATCAACTAGCATTCCAAACCAATAATCAATCAAACAATTCACACACACAAAACAATGGGATCTAAGTCATGCATCTAAGCATGCAAGAGGTGGTTCTATTTGCAAAGATGGTCTCCACTAGGCTTCTAAACTTTGTAAGGTTCAAAGTGGTCATTTTACAAAGTGGCAAAGTCATTTGCAAAAGGGTTTTGTCCATAAACCATTTTTAAATCCATTCATTATTTTATGTGGTGGAAAAATATTTTTATCAAAGCAACAACTTTAAGTTGTTCACCAAATGTGTTGTTGTTTCTCAAAACTTGCTGTTTTAGGGTCAGTAGGTTTGATCTAAAACATTTTCCCAAAGTTTTTAATTCAAAAACATTTTCATAACAAAACCATTATTTTTATTAGGCTAGAAATGGGCTAAACAAATTAATCCATCCTAAACTTTACCAAATCCATTTTCAAAACCATGGGTTGGTTCCTAGGGTCAGTAAGTTCACCACAAACTAATTTGCAAAGGGTTTAACCCTAAAAACATTTTTGAACAATTTTTCTAATCTAAACAAGCATACAAATGTTTCTGTAAAAACAAACAATCTAACAGATAATATTTGCTAAACAAATTCCATGGTTGGCTAGGGTTTGTTCCACTGATTCCAACGATATAAAGTTTGTAATTTTTGGACGTGTGGATCAAAAGTTATAGGGTTTTCAAAATGCAACTCAAATCTGTTTTCAATCTGTTTTTAAATCGAAAACCTGGCCACGCGTCGCAACGCTATTCGCTGGTACCGGTTCGGCCGGATCGGGCTCTGCGGTGCGTTGGATCTAGGTAGATCGCACGGCGCAGGACGCGTACCCTTTCGACATTAAGTGATCTATTCGTGTCTCTTCGATCTAAATCGAACGGTTCTTATTCACTAGCCAAGAACTGGCGACGCTCGACGGTGGCGCGCGGCGGCAGCGCTCTGGCTACGGCGCAACGGCGAGAACAGGAAGCGAGAGGAGTAGGGGAGGTGCTCACCATAATCGCGAGGACGTGGTGATGCTCAAGGTACGGTTGGCTTGACAAGGGGCGCTCAGGAACGGCGACGATTGCTCGCAGGAGTTTGCAACGGCGTCTGGCGGCTCTGGTTAACGACGGGGCGATGCTGCAGTTCACCTCAAGGCAAATGGACGGTACAGTTAGAAGCGGACTGAACCGGAGATGATGTGAGCATCAATAGGAAGGCTAGGGGCGGTCGAGGCTTACCGGAGGAGCTCAACGGAGATGAGACAGACGGCAGCGATGCTCTGTGTCGTGCTTGTCGATGCTAGGGGACGCGCGCGGGCGAGTGGAGCACACGGGCAGGTGCGCCAGGGACTGGAGAGCAAGCTTGCATGCAGAGGGAGGGGAGGCGCGGCTACGGTTTGTCGGAATTCACCGGAGAAGCTCGCTGGTACAACGGCGGTTCAGGGCCAATTCGAGGCAGCCTGGTGGCTCTCTGGCTATGGGCTTTGAGGGGAAATGAGGGGGAGAGGTGGGCGCTTATGTACGTGTGGTCAGGGGCGAGATTAACGCGGCCATTACTCGTGATTTTACGCGCGGATTGAACGACAGAGAACGGCAGCGAGGTTTGGGGAGAAGGGGTCGTGGCGGGTGGAAACGATGACCGAGCTGTGGGGTCTACCTGGCAGTGAGGGAGAGAGAGAGGGGTTTGGGGCCACCAGTCAGTGTTTCCGCGGGTCGTTTCGAGTGTGAGAGAAAACGCTTCGGGGAGGAAAGAGGAGCTGGGCTGGCACTGGGCCTTGTTGGGCTGCTGGGTTGGGTCGACCAAATCCTTATTTTTTTTCCTTCCTGAAACCTTTTTCTTTTTCTATTTCTAAATTCTGTTTTGAAATTCAAACAACCAAACAATACTCAAAACAATTCAAACAATCCCCAAATTTTGTAACTTTGCATTTGGTTCTGTTCAGTAACATAAACCAAAATTCCAAAACCAAAATAATAATTTTTATTTTAGGGTCCATTTATAATTAAATAAAATAGACCATTGTTATTAAATCAAATAGGATTTGTTTTATTTAAATACTCCTTTTGAAATCTAATTATTTTCAAAGCCAAATCAGTAGGTTTTATTTGGGAATATAAAATACTTAGAAAACTTATTTTAAATAAATAAACAAGTTTTGTTGTTTTGGAAATAGTAAAACCTTTATTAATAAAACTTGGATATTAAATCCTTATTACTTTGTTTAAATAAACCTTTATTCTTTTTAATCAAAACAAAAATGTTTTATTTCCAAAAGTTTGGCCAAGGTTTAATTGGCTTTATAAAATAACCTTTATTTATAAATCCACCTTTTCTTTTGAAAACCAAATCCTTTTATTAAAAGATCCAAAATAGTAATTTTAAATATTTTGAAGTTTATTGTTTATTAAACTTTTTAAATCCCTTTAGGATTTTATTTGATCCAAGTAGGTTTTGAAAGTTCCCAATTGGATTCAAAAAGTTTCT
This sequence comes from Avena sativa, assembly GCA_916181665.1. Classification (NCBI taxonomy): domain Eukaryota; kingdom Viridiplantae; phylum Streptophyta; class Magnoliopsida; order Poales; family Poaceae; genus Avena; species Avena sativa. Next base: position 204,556,857 of record OV702281.1, on the reverse strand, counting down.
TCTCACCCTGAAAATCAAACAAAGTTTTATTTTATTCATTTATTTTTCACATTACAAGATTTGGAAAATCTTGGGATGTGACATGTGCCCTGGTCTGATAAGAACAAATGAAGAATTATTTAAGTTGCATATGCTAACACCAAACTCTGTGAGGCTGGTCTGAGAGATTGGTGCTTTTGGCTTAGTTTGATTTCTAATCTTTATACTTGAAATATCTAGGATAGATTCACCTCACTTGGGTGATTATTGAGAGATTGTTTCATAAAATAACACATTCTTCTGTCTAGATAATATGATTAGATCATGTGATGGTTTTATGATACTCACCACAAAAACTGATGATTATGGAATTGGGTGGTGATGTTGATCTTGCTGATTAGATCCTGACCTTCACCTATGATGTTATTCTTGTTTTGCTGAGCTCATGTGCTTGACCTTGAGCTAGCATGCTCCTCCAAGCTCCTGGACTTGGCCTTGCTGTGCACCTGATCCTTTCCCCTCCTTATGTCACCATCTGGTGATGTTTGGTTGATCTTTGGTGGTTTGGTTTGGCTGCTGAGCTTGATGTGTATGAACAAGAAATGGTGTTGGGGGTGCTTCCCACAGCTGTTCTGAGCAGTTTTGTTTGTATGGCCTGTTGTTGCTATGCTAACAGCACACACCATGTATTTAGGTGTGTGTGCTGCATGTGTTCTTGCTGCACCTTATGGATATGCTCAGGGAAGGGAAGTTACTTTTTATCTGATTACACTTACTTGTCTGGTGAAAATTGCCCCTTCTTGATGTTTGAAGTTATTTTACTTATGGCTTAAAAATTATGAAAGATTTAGTTCTTTCATATTGGTGAAACTTGCCCCTAAATATTACTCAATGATGTAAGTTTGAACAGTGCAACTCTGTAACACCGCGGTTCTGAAAAGACCGAGGCTTCTATGTGACATGCCAATCCCTGGATCGGTTCATTGGCCCACAATAGAATAAGATGAATAACATAGCAAAATATCCGTGTATCATAGATAACGAAGATCCAGAGTACCATTATTACAATAAAAGCTTAGCTCAAGGCTAGCTCAAATTATTCAGGTAGCAACATAAATAAAGTAAATCCTCCATTCTTCAAATAGCCCACAAGTGAACAAGTGCCGAGTGGAGTACCGTGGCCTATATCGATTAATCAGAATCGGAATAACCTGCAACATGAAACGTAGCAGCCCCGAAGGGTCAATACATGGAATGTATGGCAAGTAGAGCTAGTAAAGGAGACAATAGTACTAACATCTACATGCATATTTGGCAATTGGAGCTGTGTCTGGCTTGCATTTGCAAATACATTTGTCCTACTTTCATAAACAGTTTTGATTTTTCTTTGAAAAGATCCCAATTAAGTTAACCCAACGGTATTAAAACAATTATGAAATTAGAATGAGCGAGAAACATGTCATGGAATCAATATCAAGCAACTCAGTTGTCCATAACCGGGGACACGGCTAATCGATTAGATTATACACCCTGCAGGGGTTAGTACACTTTACCCATGTGACTTGGCCAGCCCAGCTCGTACCATCACTCTCATTTTGAGTGGTGATAGGGAGAAGACCAAGAAGAGACTGTTCGGGAAGTAGCTCCTCAATCCCGACGCGCACCGGTCCATCCTACCAAAATTCTACATCTCTGGATACGCGGGTTCGAGTTACCACAACCTACTAAGTCCAACCAACCGCCCATTCCATTATTGGCACATGGTTGTACACGTAAGCTACACAATAAAGAAGCCAATCATTCTCTCTTGATACCTGGGTGCCTTTCCGCAATGAAACCACCAAAAATTATCAATACCATCACACCTAGGAGATTCATTGATTAAGTTGTTTTAGTTTTCACAAACCAATACTTTTAGAAACAAGTCTCAATGATGTCACCGAGCCCTCGTTCAACATGGCATGGCTAAGCACATCTACCAACGGTGGTTCATCTACAAAGAGGGTCCTACCACATAATAGGACATAGCATAGCGATAGTATCATCCTACACATGCATCTACAAAATACACGACAATGCATAGAAAATAGTAGGACGATATCATGAACAAAGTAGCATCTACTTGCCTTGGTTGTAGCGGTCGGAAGAACAATCCACACACGAGCAAGCGTTGCACTCGTCACAATCTACACGATACAATTGCAATCATAAACAAACAATCCACAAGCATATGCAACAAGATGATGCATGAAGGTATGCAAGTCAAGTGAATTGGTGCTACAGCTGCACCACATAATCCTAATCGATAATACTACTGATTGCATGCATGGAAAATAGTTTTTAACGCAAGGAAAACTATTAGGAAAAAAGTAATGCTCAAAACTAGAGCTAGAACTCAAATAAATCACTACCGGTAGTATACTGTTTGTAAAATCTTGGGAAAATTCTACCGCATAGGCATCGCTGATTAGAAACAGTACCAACTAGAATTACTCAAAAAGGAATTATAAAACTCCCCGAGTAATTAAAACACTGCAGAAAGCCACTAGACAGTTTCTGCAGAAGTTTTAACTGTAAGCCTATCCTTTTAATTCACGACGAGATTCTTCCACTGAATCCAGGGACATATCATACGCGATTTTTGGAGCTACGGATCTTTTTCTACGAATTAATTACTCCGTAAAGGCCATTAAACTATTTGATTAAACTGTACCAAACCTTTCTTCAAAAGCCTGAACCAAAGGTACAGCAAGATTCTACACGACTCACTGAATCTACACATATTTTATTTGCAATTTTTGGCCAAGCGGTTTAATTTCTACGCAATTTACAAGTTTCTACCGAAATCTGTCAACTAAAACGATTAGTTAAATTAACCAGTCAAATGTGTCTGTTGAGTGGTCAACGCGTCTGCTGATTGGGCGCTGACCGGGCGTCTGACTAGTCAACGCCTGAGTCTGACCGGTCAACAAACGATCTGAGCCGCTGATCTGAGATCTGACGGTGGCTGCAGGCTTACCGGGAACGAACGGGCGAAACGGACGGCGGCGAGTTCCGGACGGTGCGGCGATCGACTCCGGCGACGGTGTTACCTGCACGGTAGGGGAACGGTCAGGGCGTGGTTCGAGCTCATCAACGCGGCGCGCAAGACGGCGCGCGTGCGACACGGCAAGACGGCGCGCGTGCGTGGGTAGTTGCGCGCGCGAAGGCGCGCAGCGTGTGCGTGCGCGCGTGTGTGGGCGCGCGGCGGCGCAGCGCGTGCAGCAGCGCGCGCGGCAGGCGCAGGCGGCAGCGGCAGCAGCGAGCGAGGCGCGCAGCAGCAGCACGGCGGCAGCGCGCGCAGCGCGCAGGCGGCGCAGCAGCGGCTCGGCGGTGCTGCGGAGGCGGCGCGGTGCGGAGCCGGCGGGTGGCGCGGCTGGGCGAGGGCGCTGCGGGGCGGCGGTTGCATGCGGCGGCGGCGGCTGCATGCGCGTAGGCGCGCGGTGGCGGGGGGAGAGAAGGCAGCGGTGCAGTACCTGCTGGCGGCGGGGATCAGCGGCCGGCGGCGAGGCGGGAAGAAGGCGGCGCGCGGCGGCTCCAGGAGGCGAGGCGGCGGCGCGGAAAACGAGGTGGGGCGGGGCGATCGTGAGGGGAGGCAGGCACGCATCCTGAGGCGGCTGGCGGCGGGCGGTTAACGAGGCAGGGGCGGGGTCGGCCGGGTGGGTCCCCTTTTGTGGGCCTTCGCGCGGAAACCTAGGCTGATTTGGCGCGAAGTTGGACACGAACTCGGAAATCGGCCCGGAATTCGGACCGTTTTTCGTCTTTTTAAACAAACGGCCGTAACTTCTCCGTACGAGTTCCGAATCGAGCGATTCTTGCTCCTACGGTTTTGTAAAGTCGAGGGGAACGATCTAGGGTCAAGGTTCAGGCGAAACCACTAGGCTACAAGGGTGGACAACGCTAGTCCTACTGAAGCCTCCCGTAGGAGCCTCGTAGCAAAACAGAACAGGGTTTCGAAAATAGCGTTTCGCCGATTCATTTAGATCGACGGTTTTGTATGGAAAGGCATGATGCGATGATATGAATGATATGCAAGACCAAATCTAAAATTTGGGATGTGACAAGACTAACCCCCTTAAGATGAATCTCGTCCTCGAGATTCGGCACGGCTAGCAAATAGGTGTGGGTAGTCCTCTCGGATGTCATCCTCACGCTCCCAAGTGGCGTCCTCTGCAGTGTGGTGGCTCCACTACACCTTAAAAAACTTGATTGTCTTGGTACGGGTAGTCCTCTCCGCTGTCTCCAGAATCTTGACCGGTTTCTCCTCATAGGTCAAGTCATTCTCAAGTTGAACCTCCTCTAGCGGTACAGTGTCTCGCAATGGTGTATCCACCATCTCCGGATGGCACTTCTTCAGCTGAGACACGTGGAACACATTGTGAACAGCGGACAGAGCTTTTGGCAACTCCAACTGGTAAGCAACTTCCCCTTTGCGTGCTAAGACCCGATACGGTCCAATAAGCCGAGGTGCCAGCTTACCCTTAATTCCAAATCTCTTGATTCCACGAAGTGGCGACACTCTGAGGTATGCTCTATCACCAATCTCATACACCACTTCCTTGCGCTTGGCGTCAGCGTAGCTCTTCTGCCTTGATTGTGCTACCTTCAGTCTGTCCCTAATCAATGCGACCTTCTCCTCAGTGTCTTTGATCAAATCAGGTCCAAACAACTGACGTTCTCCTACTCCATCCCATAGCAATGGCGTCCGGCACCGTTTCCCATACAGTACATCAAACGGTGACGTCTTAATGCTGGTTTGATAGCTGTTGTTGTAGGAAAACTCCGCATACGGCAAATTCTCATCCGAACTAGAGCCATGAGCCAAGGCGCAAGCTCTCAGCATGTCCTCCAAAATCTGATTCACCCTCTCGGTCTGTCCATCGGTCTGTGGGTGAAACGCTGTGCTAAACTCCAATCTAGTCCCAAGTGACTCGTGCAGCTAGCGCCAGAAGTGTGAGGTAAATTGGGTGCCTCTATCAGATACGATACTCTTGGGAACTCCGTGTAGGCACACAATTCTGTCCATGTAAATCTTGGCCAACTTTACACTCGTATAAGTCGTCTTTACCGGAATAAAGTGGGCTACCTTGGTCAAATGGTCGACCACTACCCAAATAGAGTCATATCCTGACCTGGTCCTGGGCAATCCTGTGATAAAGTCCATTCCCACTCTATCCCACTTCCAATCCGGCACAGGCAATGGCTGTAGCAGTCCTGCTGGCTTCTGGTGTTCCGCCTTCACTCGGCTGCACACATCACACAGGGCGATATGCTTGGCGATATCTCCCTTCATGTTGTTCCACCAAAATCTGCTCTTCAAATCCATATACATCTTTGTGTTTCCCGGATGTATGGAGTATGGCGAGTTATGAGCCTCCTGCAGAATCAACTCCCTTATCTCCGGGTCGCTGGGCACACACAAACGATCTCCATACCACAAGGTACCATGCTCATCCTCGCGAATATCCTTTTCCCGATTCTCCTTCATCTTTTCCTTTATCTCCTCTATTTCCTTGTCTCCTACCTGAGCCTTTTTGATTCTGTCCTGTAGCGTCCGTTGGACTTCCATTGTAGCCAAGTATCCTTCAGACACTACTTCTAGTCTAAGGTCCTTGAATTGCTTGCACAAATCCTCAGGCAATTCACCAATTGTCAATCCATTGGCATAAACCTTCCAGCTCATAGCATCCGCTACTACATTGGCCTTTCCTGGGTGGTATTGTAGATTCATATCATAGTCCTTGATAAGTTCCAACCATCGCCTTTGTCTCATGTTCAGTTCCTTCTGCGTGAATATGTACTTCAGGATTTTGTGGTCGGTGTACACATCACAGTGTTTTCCCATTAAATAATGCCTCCATACCTTGAGCGCATGAACCACTGACGCTAACTCCAAGTCGTGTGTGGGGTAATTCCGCTCATGGTGCTTGAGTTGTCGCGAGGAATATGATACCACTCTCCCATCTTGCATCAGCACACTCCCAAGTCCCTGTCGAGAAGCATCACAGTACACATGGAAATCCTTCTGAAGATCTGGTAAACACAGAACGGGTGCGGTCACTAGTCGACGCTTCAGTTCCTGAAAGCTGGCTTCACATACGTCTGACCATTCAAACTTCCTCTCCTTCTTCAGAAGTTCAGTCATCGGCTTAGCAATCTTGGAAAAGTTTTCAATGAACCTCCTGTAATATCCAGCAAGTCCCAAAAAGCTTCGTATCTCTCCTGCATTCTTGGGTGCTTCCCACTCAGTTACTGCAGTCACTTTGCTTGGATCAACAGCGACTCCTTCTCCTGACACTACGTGTCCAAGAAATCCAACAGTGTTAAGCCAGAATTCACACTTGCTGAATTTGGCATACAGCTTGTGTTCCCTCAGCTTCTCCATAATTAGTCTCAGTTGCTTCTCATGCTCAGCATCATCCTTAGAATATATCAGTATGTCATCAATAAACACCACCACGAACTTGTCCAAGTACTCCATAAATACCTTGTTCATCATGGTCATGAAATACGCCGGGGCATTCGTTAGTCCAAAAGACATAACTGTATACTCATATAAACCATACCTAGTGGTGAAGGCGGTTTTTCTCCTCTCGGATCTTCAATTGAAAGTAGCCTGATCGCAGATCAATCTTGCTGAACACCTTTGCTCCTTCCAGTTGATCAAACAAATCATTTATGTTCGGCAGAGGGTACTTGTTTTTGATAGTCACTTCATTCAGCGAGCGATACTCCACCACTAATCTCTTGCTCCTGTCTTTCTTCTCCACAAACAGAACAGGTGCTCCCCATGATGATGAACTAGGCTGAATGAATCCCTTTTCCAGCTACTCTTTCAACTGCTTCTTCAATTCCTTCAGCTCATCCACATCCATCTTATATGGTTTCTTTTCTATTGGTCTTGTTCCCGGCATCAGGTCGATAAGAAACTCTACTTCCCTGTCAGGTGGCATTCCTGGCAGTTCTTCCGGAAACACGTCAGGGTAATCCCTAATCACTGGCACAGTATCCATGCTAACCCCCTTAAGAGAATTCAACTTACACCTTCTCGGTCGTGCAGCCGACTTGAATCTAATCCTCTTACCATCCGGGGTTTTGAGTGAAACAGCTCGCTGTGCACAATCTATGTGTCCCCCATGCATAGACATCCAATCCATACCCAGAATAACGTCTAATCCCTGTGAATCCAACACTACCAAATGTGCAATGAAGTTGTGTGTTCCAATCATCACAGTTAAGTCGCGGCATCCTGCGCTAGCTATCATATCTCCTCCAGGTGAACTCACTCTAATAGACCTTTTCATAGACTCAGTAGGTAAATTATAGTTATCCACAAATGCCCTTGATATGAATGAATGCGATGCACCAGTATCGAAAAGTATAAGTGCAGGGTAAGTGTTGATTGGGAACTTACCAATCACAAGATCAGGCTCATCTGGAATCTCCTCCACATTCATGTGGTTCACTGTGGCCTTCTCGTTGTTGTTTGGCTTCAGTCCTTTCCTCTCCGGACAGTTGTCAGCATAGTGTCCCTTTTATTTACACTTGAAGCATGTCACCTCACTCAGATCCTTCTTCACAAAGCTGCGATCACGGTTGCGGTCATGTCCACCATGTCCTCCAGAGTGGTGAGAGTGTCCTCCCTTGTGGCTGTGGTGGCTTCTCCTATGGTTGTCATGACGATGCCCATTGCCTCCATGGTGGTGGCGGTCATGGCTCCCATGGTCACTTCCTCCATGCTTGGAGTATCCATCATATGAAGTGCGAGACTTGTGGTGAGAACCAGAGTGGTGATTATTGTTCTTTCTCTTGCGGCTTTCTACTTGCTTGTTCTTCCCTTCCAAGATCCTGGCCTTGTCCATAAGCTCCTGGAAAGTGGGGCAATAAACCACCAGTAGCTGTACTGAAAGCTCATCACTGAGGCCATCCAGGAATCTCTCCCTCCTTTTTGCATCAGTGTCAACATCCTTAGGTGCATAACGGGACAGGTTGTTGAACTCCTCAATGTACTCGGCCACGGTGCGATTGGTTTGGCGCAAGTTGCGGAACTCCTTCCTCTTCAGGCTCAGAACTCCTGAAGACACGTGGTTGGTCCTGAAACCTTCCTCAAACATTGCCCAAGTCACAGTATCCAGCGGTGGGTGATCTGAAATGTGTCCCACCAAGAAGCGGTTGGTCCCTCCAGTAGGTGAGCGGGAAACCTCACCTTCTCAGCATCAGTGCATCCGACAGTTACTAGATCCTTGTTGACTGAACGCAACCAGTCGAGAGCAACCATTGGTTTCGTTGCAGTAGAGAACTTAGCTGGCCTTAACCTCAGAAATCTGGTGAGGGCATCTCCCTGAGGCTGATTATTTCCATTGTTGTTGTTCTGATTGGCCATGAACTGAGTCATCACTTGGGTCAGCTGTGTCTGAGCTTCCATGAGCTGCTCCAACTCAGTGGGGTGACGGCGGGGAGGCATCTGCGGTTCAGCACAGGTAAGTTTAGAAAGAATCAACTACGATAATAGGATTCTACCCATGCATATGGTCAATCAACAACAAACAATAGCAGACAATCACATGCAAGCAACACATCAACAAACAAGTGATCCAGAAACATCCCAGGGGTTATCCTAGCAGTATATACCTACTGAAATAGTTTTGCAAGAGTTCGCAATGGTTAACTAAACAGTTGATCAACTAAACAACAAAACAGCAATCTGCCAGAACAGTCTAGCAGCGTTCACGAATTTTTCCGCCTGACTTAAACTCGGCAAAAACATTATCTGATTTTTGCAAATATAGTACAGAGAGTTTCTCATCAGCCCAATTTTTTTCAGATTTTTCCGAGTTACCAAAAAAATATGAAAAATCGCGCAGTACTGCTGTATCAGCAGAAAACTGCAGCGAAAATAACACATATAGTAACCAAAATTGCCATAACTCTTTCATAAAATTCGCACAAATAATTCCTGGGATATTGGAGTACACAAATAAGCAACTAAACACTCTTAAACTAACACGAACTAAGCTTCACAACGATCGAGACTAATCATAACGAACTTGCCTAACGTGGACTAATTGGTGGACTTCTATCTACTTCTTGAAGAGGTTGCAGTAGGTCCTTGCTGTCATGCGTTGGCGCTTCGGCTCGCGGTACAACCATGGCGGCGGAGTGTACACCTCTCCTGAATCATCACTTGAGATATCAAACTCCACCTCTTCTGGATCCTCCTCTTCTTCACCCTCAGCTGCAACTGCAACAGCTTCATCTCCTCCACCATCATCGTCTCCATCATCATCATCCTCGTCCTCATCATCATCATCGTCTCCACTATCATCATCATCCCCATTGTTGCCATCATCTCCATTGTCATCATCAGAGGGGGGGTTTAGCTGTGCTTGGAGAGCGGCAATCTGGGCTGTCATAGCTTCAATAGTTTGATCCCTTTCCTAGACGGTCCCTTGCAACTATTGTATGTTCTGGGTGTTCTCCTGCACAGTACCATGAAGATGAGCTATGGTTGAATCTCTGGCTATCAGGGCATTCTCCAGAACTCCCACAGCTTCATGCAGGGTGTCAATTTCCTGTCCTTGGACCACCATACCATTGCTAGCAAAATCTGCAATCTCCTTTATCATCATTACTTTATCATCTAGAGCTCCATTCTCCTTTTCCATGTCCTCTATGTGCCTCAGACGGGGCGGCATGTTGTTCATGTTGCCCGGGGTAACCACAATGTGCCCATCTTCATCACGCCTTCCATAGTCACGGTAGGGTGAATCTGCTGGCAGTAGGTGTCAGACTTGATGGCACTGGCGAGACAGGGCTTCATGTATGGCCAAGTTGATTCCAAGTCCCCAATTGCAGTATGTCTTGGTGTAGATCAAATGCACAGGGTTTGGCAAGGCGGCATCTCTGAATATGAAGGTAGTGATCTCCCATGCATCCTCTCCATATCCATAGGTGTACAACCTTCTTCCCTTAAACATGGGCAGTGGCAATCACAATGACTGCGAGAGCTGTGCTAACTGCCTTGCAAAGGGCCTTGGTGACTCCATGGTGGCATACTCAGTCCTGACTTCTCCCATCTATCAAGTAAAAGAGGAAAGTGAGAATAGCATATGGTAAGAATTTACGAGGGTGAAAGGCATAAGATGAAAGACAGAGTTAATATAGGCTTTAATAATTCTATGGCTTCCTAATCCAATCCTAGGTCACGATCCTACAGTCGACACACGGGCTCTGATACCATCCTGTAACACCGCGGTTCTAAAAAGACCAAGGCTTCTATGTGACATGCCAATCCCTGGATCGGTTCATTGGCCCACAATAGAATAAGATGAATAACATAGCAAAATATCCGTGTATCATAGATAACGAAGATCCAGAGTACCATTATTACAATAAAAGCTTAGCTCAAGGCTAGCTCAAATTATTCAGGTAGCAACATAAATAAAGTAAATCCTCCATTCTTCAAATAGCCCACAAGTGAACAAGTGCCGAGTGGAGTACCGTGGCCTATATCGATTAATCAGAATCGGAATAACCTGCAACATGAAACGTAGCAGCCCCGAAGGGTCAATACATGGAATGTATGGCAAGTAGAGCTAGTAAAGGAGACAATAGTACTAACATCTACATGCATATTTGGCAATTGGAGTTGTGTCTGGCTTGCATTTGCAAATACCTTTGTCCTACTTTCATAAACAGTTTTTGATTTTCTTTGAAAAGATCCCAATTAAGTTAACCCAACAGTATTAAAACAATTATGAAATTAGAATGAGCGAGAAACATGTCATGGAATCAATATCAAGCAACTCAGTTGTCCATAACCGGGGACACGGCTAATCGATTAGATTATACACCCTGCAGGGGTTAGTACACTTTACCCATGTGACTTGGCCAGCCCAGCTCGTACCATCACTCTCATTTTGAGTGGTGATAGGGAGAAGACCAAGAAGAGACTGTTCGGGAAGTAGCTCCTCAATCCCGACGCGCACTGGTCCATCCTACCAAAATTCTACATCTCTGGATACGCGGGTTCGAGTTACCACAACCTACTAAGTCCAACCAACCGCCCATTCCATTATTGGCACATGGTTGTACACGTAAGCTACACAATAAAGAAGCCAATCATTCTCTCTTGATACCTGGGTGCCTTTCCGCAATGAAACCACCAAAAATTATCAATACCATCACACCCAGGAGATTCATTGATTAAGTTGTTTTAGTTTTCACAAACCAATACTTTTAGAAACAAGTCTCAATGATGTCACCCAGCCCTCTTTCAACATGGCATGGCTAAGCACATCTACCAACGGTGGTTCATCTACAAAGAGGGTCCTACCACATAATAGGACATAGCATAGCGATAGTATCATCCTACACATGCATCTACAAAATACACGACAATGCATAGAAAATAGTAGGACGATATCATGAACAAAGTAGCATCTACTTGCCTTGGTTGTAGCGGTCGGAAGAACAATCCACACACGAGCAAGCATTGCACTCGTCACAATCTACACGATACAATTGCAATCATAAACAAACAATCCACAAGCATATGCAACAAGATGATGCATGAAGGTATGGAAGTCAAGTGAATTGGTGCTACAGCTGCACCACATAATCCTAATCGATAATACTACTGATTGCATGCATGGAAAATAGTTTTTAACGCAAGAAAAACCAGTAGGCAAAAAGTAATGCTCAAAACTAGAGCTAGAACTCAAATAAATCACTACCGGTAGTATACTGTTTGTAAAATCTTGGGAAAATTCTACCGCATAGGCATCGCTGATTAGAAACAGTACCAACTCGAATTACTCAAAAAGGAATTATAAAACTCCCCGAGTAACTGCAGAAAGCCACTAGACAGTTTCTGCAGAAGTTGTTAATGTAAGCCTATCCTTTTAATTTACGATGAGATTCCCCTCGTTCCACTGAATCCAGGGACATATCATACGCGATTTTTGGAGCTACGGATCTTTTTCTACGAATTAATTACTCCGAAAAGGCCATTAACCTATTTGATTAAACTGTACCAAACCTTGCTTCAAAAGCCTGAACCAAAGGTACAGCAAGATTCTACACGACTCACTGAATCTACACATATTTTATTTGCAATTTTTGGCCAAGCGGTTTAATTTCTACGCAATTTACAAGTTTCTACCGAAATCTGTCAACTAAAACGATTAGTTAAATTAACCAGTCAACTGTGTCTATTGACTGGTCAACGCGTCTGCTGACTGGGCGCTGACCGGTCATCTGACTAGTCAACGCCTGAGTTTGACCGGTCAACAAACGATCTGAACCGCTGATCTGAGATCTGACGGTGGCTGCAGGCTTACCGGGAACGAACGGGCGAAACGGACGGCGGCGAGTTTCGGACGGTGCGGCGATCGACTCCGGCGACGGTGTTCCCTGCGCGGTAGGGGAACGGTCAGCGCGTGGTTCGAGCTCGTCAACGCGGCGCGCAAGACGGCGCGCGTGCGACACTGCACGGACGAGCGGCGCGACGCAAGACGGCGCGCGTGCGACACTGCACGGACGAGCGGCGCGATGCAAGACGGCGCGCGTGCGTGGGTAGTTGCGCGCGCGAAGGCGCGCAGCGTGTGCGTGCGTGTGCGTGCGCGCCTGTGTGTGCGCGCGGCGGCGCAGCGCGTGCAGCAGCGAGCGCAGCGCGCGCGGAAGGTGCAGGCGGCGCGGCGATGCTGCGGAGGCGGCGCTGTGCGGAGCCGGCGGGTGCCGCGGCTGGGCGAGGGCGCTGCGGGGCGGCGGTTGCATGCGGCGGCGGCTGCATGCGCGGAGGCGCGTGGTGGCGGGGGGAGAGAAGGCTGCGGCGCAGTACCTGCTGGCGGCGGGGATCGGCGGCCGGCGGCGAGGCGGGAAGAAGGCGGCACGCGGCGTCTCCAGGAGGCGAGGCGGCGGCGCGGAAAACGAGGTGGGGTGGGGCGATCGCGAGGGGAGGCGGGCACGCGTCCCGAGGCGGCTGGCGGCGGGCGGTTAAGGAGGCAGGGGCGGGGTCGGCCGGGTGGGTCCCCTTTTGTGGGCCTTCGCGCGGAAACCTAGGCTGATTCGGCGCGAACTTGGACACGAACTCGGAAATCGGCCCGGAATTCGGACCGTTTTCCGTCTTTTTAAACAAACGGCCGTAACTTCTCCGTACGAGTTCCGAATCGAGCGATTCTTGCTCCTACGGTTTTGTAAAGTCGAGGGGAACGATCTAGGGTCAAGGTTCGGGCGAAACCACTAGGCTACAATGGTGTACAACGCTAGTCCTACTGAAACCTCCCGCAGGAGCCTCGTAGCAAAACAGAACAGGGTTTCGAAAATAGCGTTTCGCCGATTCATTTCGATCGACGGTTTTGTATGGAAAGGCATGATGCGATGATGAATGATATGCAAGACCAAATCTAAAATTTGGGATGTGACAAACTCACTGTCACTACTAAGAGTAAAAGAAATATCCTAACCTTTTATTTTCTTTCTTGTTTGTTTATTCTTTGTTTTGTAGGTACAAGACTTGAAGATTCAAGATTTAGATTAGGTTTTCTTTTTATTATAGAATAGTCCCTTGTAATATTTTTTTTATTTTTTTGTAATCGCTATTTTATTCTTTTGTAATAAAGATTGTAATATTACTCATTATATAGATTTATTTTTTATTTCGTTTATTATTGTAAATATTCTTGATTAATTTCATAAGTTACATTTTGTAACTCATTTATTGTATAAAGTTTTGGAATCAATATTCATTCTATGGGTTCATTTATTTTATTCAAAGTTTGAGTCATTAATTGTTAACTCTTGACTAAATCAAATCACTCAAATCTAATTCCTAATCCTTTTGAATTATAAATTCAAACATTCAAGTTTTAAATTCAAATTTCATTTCCCAAAACCATAAACCCACAAAGATCATATCAAAGTCTATAACAATCATTCTTCAAGACCAAAACTATTCTCAAAGCATGAAAGAAACCTTGATCACTTTAGGTTTTTATTTGGTGAAAAATTTACCCCCATTTTCACAGATGAATGCATGCAATGTTTCAAATTCCTAAATCTACCCTTCGTTAGTTCCTAAATGCTGGGATGTTACAGACTTCCCCCCTTAAATTAAACTTCGTCCCGAAGTTTGTGGAGATGTACCTGAATAGTTCTGGATAGGCTTTTCTTAAATCCTCTTCTTTCTCCCACGTGGCTTCTCTTTCAGGGTGATGTTCCCATTGTACTTTTCAATACTTGATTTCTCTATTCCTCAACCTTTTCCAGTTTTCTTCCAGAATCTTACAGGGATTTTCAATATAAGTCTTCTTGTAGTTCTATTTCCTGATGTGTGATTGCATCATCCGTAACTTTCAAACATTTACGAAGTTGTGACACATGGAAAACATTGTGCACTTGAGCCAATCTAGATGGTAACTCTAAAGCATAAGCTATAGTTCTGTTCTAACTCAATATCTTGAATGGTCTGATGTATCTTGGACTTAACTTTCCTTTAACTCCGAACCTTTTCACTCCTTTCATTGGACTTACTTTCAATTATACCTTATCTCCCACTTCTGGATGCCAAGATCTTTGACTTTGATCAGCATAACTTTTCTTCCTACTCTAGGCTATTTTTTCAGTCTATACCTGATCTTATCAATGATATCTTACCTTTCTTTGATATAATCTGGTGCAAATTCTTTGCTGCTTTCAGGGTCATACCAACATATTGATGATCTACACTTCCTTCCATAAAGAACTTGGTATGGAGCTGCTTTCAGACTACTCTGATAGCTATTATTGTAGGAAAATTCTGCCAATGGTAGATGATCTTACCATGTACCTCCAAAATCTAATGCACAAGCTCTTAACATGTCTTCTAGTATTTGATTTGTTCTTTCAGTTTGACCTCCTGTCTCAGAATGATATGATGTGCTAAAATCTAACTTTGAACCAAGTGCTTCATGCAATTGCTTCCAAAATACGGAAGTAAACACTAATCCCCTATCAGTTACGATCTTTTTGGGTACTCCATGCTCACTTACTATCTCCTTGACATAAACTTCAACTAACTTCTCGGCATTATCCTTCTGATTTACCGGAATAAAATGTGCACTCTTGGTGAGTCAGTCCACAATTACCCATATCATATCCTTCCGTTTAGGTGTCATGGGCAATCTTGTGATGAAATACATACCTATTTCTTCCCACTTTCATTCGGGAATTTCCAAAGGTTGTAATGGTCATGCTGGACTTTGATGTTCAGCCTTCACCCTTTGGCAAGTATGACATTCTGATACATATTTAGCAATGTCCCTTTTCATGTTATTCCACTAGAATAGTTCTTTCAAATCCATATACATCTTAGTACTTCCCGGATGTATAGAATAAGGGGTTTCATGTGCTTCTCTGAGTATGACATTTAATCTCAGTCACATCTGGAACACAAAGGCGGTCTTGAAACCATAAAGACTCATAATCTCCAAGGCAAAAAACGGATTTTTGACCTTGAGATATCCTCCGAATTTCCTCAGCAATAAAAGGATCATCAGCTTGATGTCTAAAAGTTTCTTGCTTAAGATCACTATCCTGCTCTGCAACTACCTGCATAGTAGCTAATCCTCCAAGAACCTCTGTTCTGATGAATTGAAGCTCTAATATTTCCAAGTCCATTTGTAACTCTTTTGGTAACTCCCGATTACTAGGCTGAATATCTGCACTCTTCCTGCTTAAAGCATCGCTACAACATTTTCTTTCCCTGGAGTATAGTTGATTGTTAAATCATAATACTTGATTAGTTCCAACCAACGCTTCTATCTCATATTCAATTCATTTTGAGTGAATAAATATTTAAGACTTTTATGGTCAGTGTATAACTCACATCTGGCTCCATATAGAAAATGCCTCCATCCTTTTAGCGCAAAAACTACGGCTGTTAACTCTAAATCATGAGTTGGATAGTTGACTTCATGTGGTTTCAGTAGTATTAAACCATAGGCAATCACTTTCCTATGTTGCATTAATACACAACCCAATCCTTCTTTAGATGCATCACAGTATACTGTGAAGTCCTTCCCAGTTTCGGGAACTGCTAAAATTGGAGCTGTGGTTAATCTGGTTTTCAACTCTTGAAAACTTGCTTCACACTTCTCATCCCAATTTAATGGTGTATTCTTTCTCAGCAATTTGGTCATTGGTCCAGCTATTTTCGAGAAACCTTTAATGAATCTCCGATAATAACCAACCATTCCTAAGAAACCTCGAATTTGCTTCACATTGGTTGGTGCAGTCCACTCTAATACTGACTGAACTTTAGATGGGTTTACAACAATTCCATCTTTACTGATCACATGTCCGAGGAATTCTACCTCGTCTAGCCAAAATTCACACTTACTGAACTTAGCATAAAGTTTGTGTTCCCTTAGAGTTTTCAATGCTATCCTCAAATGATCGGCATGCTCTTCTTTATCCTTGGAATATATTAGAATATCATCAATAAATACTATGGCGAACTTATCCAGATATGGCATGAATATTTTGTTCATCAAATTCATGAATATTGCAGGTGCATTGGTCAAACCAAATGGTACTACCAGATACTCATGGTGTCCATATCTTGAGACAAATGTTGTCTTTGTAACATCTTCTGGTTTGATTTTGATTTGATGGTATCTATATCTTAGGTCGATCTTTGAAAATACTCTAGCTCCTTTCACTTGATCAAACAAATCTTGGATCCTTGGTAAAGGATACTTATACTTGATAGTTACATTGTTCAGATTTCTATCATCTCCACACAGTCTTCTTCCACCATCTCTCTTATCCACAAAGATTACGGGTGATCCCCATGGAGATACACTTTCCTGAATAAATCCTTTTCGGGCTAAATCATTAATTTTCTCCTTGAGTTTTTTTAAATCTTTGGGTCCCATCTTATATGGTGCTTGAGCTATTGGTGTTGTACCAAGAATTGGGTCAATAGTGAACTCTATCTCCCGGTCTGGTGGCATTCCTGGTAGCTCTGCTGGAAAAACATCTTGAAACTCATTTACTATAGGAATATCTTCCAATTTGACCTCTTTCATTGAGTTCAACTACAAATCCACCATGATATGACTGTGCTTATCTTCTTGATAAACCATCCTTGCTCCACTTGGAGTTTGATTGAGAAAGTTTTCTCCTCACAATTTATCTGAGCTCCGTGTTCCATCATCTAATCCATCCCCAGCACTACTGCAATTCCCTTCAAAGGAATCACATAAAGGTCTGCGAAATATGTACATCCATAGATCGAGAAAACCTGATCTTGTTTGATGTGGCGTACAATCACATTTCCCCCTGTCGTAACTACGGTCATAGGCTTTTCTAACGTTTCCCTTCTAATCCCAAACTTATCACAAATCCACCATGATATGACTGTGCTTATCACAAATGAATGAAGTAGTTGCACCAGTATCAAATAGAACTTTGCCGGGATTGGTAAGGATATTTAGCGTACCTATCACTTCATGCTCTGAATTATCCACCTCCTCGAGGGTTGCACAATTCAATTTCCCGGTAGTCTATACCTCTCTTACCATTATTGTTTTTGCCATTATTTCCTCCTTTATTGGGTTGTCCATTTCCTCCACTGGCTTGCCTTCCATCTCGAGCCGGCCAACCGCCTTGTGGTTTTCTTGGACAATTGGGCTTGATTTGACCTCTCTGACCGCAAGCATGACATACAATTACTGGTTTCGGGCAATCCCTACTAATATTCCCTGGGAGTTTGCAATTGTGACATATAATATTCTTTGCATTTGGGTTTGCACTCCGATTGGGATTGTTCTTTTTATAGGGCTTATTCCTTGGTTTGAATTCCAGATTGGGCTTGGGCTTGCTCGCTTGTATCCTCTTGGTTTCCTTCTTAGCTCTCTTCGTTCTATCCTCTTGGACATTCTTGTAGTCATCTTCGAAGGTAATAGCTGCATCTATCAACTGCTGATAAGTTTTCTTATTAACCAACCTCAACTACATCTTCACAAATGGATTTAATCCACGCAGGAAACGCTTCTTCCTCTTTTCCTCCGTGTTAACCTCTTCCTCAGCGTAACCAGATAGTTGACTAAACTCTCGGATATACTTCATAACACTTGTATATCCCTGCTGTAGCTCCTCAAATTCTCTCTGTTTCAATTCCATAACACTCTACGGAACATGATATTCATAGAATCTTTGTTTAAACTCTTCCCAGGTATACTCCCTTCCTGGTTGTTGCATAGCCAGCTGATTTTCCCACCAAGATGCTGCAGGTCCTGTCAGAAGATGAGTTGCATACCTCAATTTCTCCTCCTCATTGCAACCTACAGTCTTCAACTTCCTTTATGTATCTGCTAACCAATCTTCTGCATCCATTAGTTCAGGAGCTGATGCAAAATGTAATGGTCTTGCATTCTGGAAATCAGATAGACTCACTCCTCCACCTTCAGGTGCCCTCAGAGTTGCCTGCCCCAACAACTCCTCCATGAACTTGTTCTGGGTCTCTTGCATCATTTGCATGCACTGCATAAAATTCTGCTCCATTAACAGCCTCATTGGTGGTGGTAATGTTCCGTGATTTGCTGTATCTACATCGGCCTTCTCCTTGGCCTCATGTTCCATCCGCTGCTGGTCAGTTTTGTTTTCTACGCCCGTATCCATGACCCTCTAGTCCTGCAACATAAAGCGAATACTCATAATTACATCATGCACATGTGTTCTGAGCTCGACTTTACGCACATAACTAGTCACACAATGAAAATCCAAAGAAAATCCAAATATGCATTTCACATATTATACATAATATCATAATAATACAAAGTCATTACAACAAATACCATATAGGTATAATCACAAACTACCTTATACAACATATACCATATTGGTCCGAGGCTCTAGGATTTTAAGTCCTAGTTAGTTGAGAAAATAGTTTGTTTGTAACTTGCAAGATTAGAAGTGCTACTCCCTATAAGAGATGTGCCCTGGTCTGATAAGAACAAATGAAGAATTATTTAAGTTTCATATGCTAACACCAAACTCTGTGAGGCTGGTCTGAGAGATTGGTGCTTTTGGCTTAGTTTGATTTCTGATCTTTATACTTGAAATCTCTAGGATAGATTCACCTCACTTGGGTGATTATTGAGAGATTGTTTCATAAAACAACACATGCTTCTATCTAGATAATATGATTAGATCATGTGATGGTTTTATGATACTCACCACAAAAACTGATGATTATGGAATTGGGTGGTGATGTTGATCTTGCTGATTATATCCTGTCCTTCACCTCTAATGTTGTTCTTGTTTTGCTGAGATCCTATGCTTGACCTTGAGCTAGCCTGCTCCTTCTAGCTTGTGGACTTGGCCTTGTTGTCCACCTGATCCTTCCCCCTCCTTATGTCACCATCTGGTGATGTTTGGTTGATCTTTGGTGGTTTGGTTTGGCTGCTGAGCTTGATGTGTATGAACAGTTTTGAGCAGTTTTGTTTGTATGGCATGTTGGTGTTGTGCTAACAGAACACACCATGCATTTAGGTGTGTGTGATGCATGTGTTCTTGCTGCACCTTATGGATATGCTCAGGGAATGGAAGTTACTTTTTATCTGATTACACTTACCTGTCTTGTGAAACTTGCCCCTTCTTGCTGTTTGGAGTTTTTTTACTTATGGCTTAAAATGATGAAATATTTAGTTCTTTCATATTGGTGAAACTTGCCCCTAAAGATTATTCAATGATGTAAGTTTGAACAGTGCAACTCACTGTCACTACTGAGAGTAAAAGAAATATCCTAACCTTTTATTTTCTTTCTTGTTTGTTTATTCTTTTTTTGCAAGTACAAGACTTGAAGATTCAAGATTTAGATTAGGTTTTCTTTTTATTATAGAATAGTCCCTTGTAATATTTATTTTATTCTTTTGTAATCTTTATTTTATTCTTTTGTAATAAAGATTGTAATATTACTCATTATATAGATTTCTTTTTTATTTCATTTATTATTGTAAAGATTCTTGATTAATTTCATAAGTTACATTTTGTAATTCATTTATTGTATAAAGTTTATTTTATTCTATGGGTTCATTTATTTTATTCAAAGTTTGAGTCATTAATTGTTAACTCTTGACTAAATCAAATCACTCTAATCTAATTCCTAATCCTTTTGAATTATAAATTCAAACATTCAAGTTTTAAATTCAAATTTCATTTCCGAAAACCATAAATCCACAAAGATCATATCAAAGTCTATAACAATCATTCTTCAAGACCAAACCTATTCTCAAAGCATGAAAGAAACCTTGATCACTTTAGGTTTTTATTTGGTGAAAAATTTACCCCCATTTTCACAGATGAATGCATGCAATGTTTCAAATTCCTAAATCTACCCTTCGTTAGTTCCTAAATGCTGGGATGTTACAACACCTCAAAAATATTAAACAATATTATCAAGTTCTAATCACCCAAGTTTAGGGTTAACAAAAACTTTTATTATTAAAATTAATATGAATGCATGTGTGTGTGTGTGATTAATGCATGAATGATTGCATTTGCCATATTTGATTGCTATGAATGATAAGGATTGGTTTAAAGATGAAAATAATATCATCTAGGTCAATTTCCAAAAAAAACAAATCAAAAGGAAATTCAAATAAGAAGGCATATGATCAAATGGTCATTTTGACCAAAATCAACCACTGCCCACTTAGGGCATCTCTATTAAATGATTTTTGACAGAAACAAAATCCAATTCATCCAAAAATTCAAATTTTGAATTCACGCGTCCATTAGATTGAACACCTGGCAGACACAGATCAATCTTGCCTAACTTCTACTATGGTGAGCAGTAATTGATCAACCCTTTGTACCCATTTCACTCCTCTAGTCTCCCCCAACAGCTAGCAACCCAGCAGACCAGACCCCTTCCTCGCCGCTGAGCCAGTACCACGCCGCCCGACGATCACTCGCCGGTCGAGCATGGATCAGTCGCAGGAGCCAGCACTGCGCTCATCCATGATGTCTAGGAGATAGGCCACCGTCCACCGCCACCCCCTATCTAACCCTCGACCGCAAGCAAACCATGGACCACCAGAAAACCACGGCGCCCACTTTCTCTACGCCATGCCGAGAGCGCGCCAGAGGACCGAAGCCGACACGCGCGCACACGCCGTGCCTCGCCCTCATCGCACGTAACTACACTCGCCACGACCCAAGCTACCTCCCAGATATTCTCGTTCGTCACCGCGCGACCAGTAGCCCCTGTACGCCGTATCGAACACCGTCGGTTCCGTGCAGAGCGCCGACCAGTCCCGACCATCCTCGACCGCCCCATGCTGAGCCATTAAGCGTGCGATGAACTCCAGGAAACA
The DNA here is from genome assembly GCA_916181665.1 of Avena sativa. Classification (NCBI taxonomy): domain Eukaryota; kingdom Viridiplantae; phylum Streptophyta; class Magnoliopsida; order Poales; family Poaceae; genus Avena; species Avena sativa. The sequence continues at coordinate 204,535,477 of OV702281.1, read as the reverse complement.
CCGCACCGTACTACACCCTCAGCCATGCCGTTAGCCCCCTGTATCATCGTCACCGACGAGCCCGCGCTACCTCGCTCGTTCCCCATTGCAGGTGTATAAATAGAGGCCCCCTCCGCCTCAATTCACCACACCGTCTCACTCCCTAATCCTCACAGAACCTCCCACACCTCTCCCCGGAGCAAGGCGAGAACCGCATCGGCGGAATTTGACCGGAGCCCGCAGTTGCAGAGGAGAAGAGGAGCCGTCGATTGGAGCCACCCCAGGAGCCGCCGCGACCACCGTTCGAACTGCCGTCATTGACAACATTGTTCGGCCCCATCGCCGACCCTAGCTGGAGCCCAGGTAAGCCACCGCGTACCCCCACCATTGCCGTTAGGGTTCGATCTCGTCGGAGCTGTGCGACGGAGACGACGAACGTCGACCGTTGATCTTAGTCTAACCGTAGGGCTGAAATTGAAACTTACCTTTTCGGTTAGATAGAGCCGCTGACGCATGGGACCCCCTGTTAGCATCTCGCTGTGCCCTTGCAGTGCAGTTGGGCCGTCCTATTTTCTCTCCCGCGCATAGCCTAGTGATTCAAATAGTTATTTTCCTTTTTATTATAACCAGATTCTATCAGTAGATTCAAAAATCAATTAAAAGAGATTCAATGAACCAAATTGCATGATTCCAATTTTGTTAGAAAGGTATTCAAATTATAAATCCAATTCCATTGGAATCAAACCATTTGAAATTATAGATCACCTATAGTAAAAATAACAAGACAAAGACTTTTACACATTCAAACATTTTTCAAAAATCAACCATAAATGCTTTTGAGTTGATTCCAACTCTCAAAAATCACATTTGACAAGATATATCTGAATATGTAAAAATATTTAGGTTTACATGCAGTGATCTTGGACTAGTACTAAAAGAATGCTCTATAGGCATTTCTAGTCACTTTAATTGTATAGAATAGTAATTTAAAACTTTACAAAATATGACCACCACTTTAAATCACATTCCCAAGTATTAGAATATGTGGTGATGACATGTGTCAACATGATCCCATATTTCAATTGGAGAATATTAAATCTTAAGTACTTTCAAAGAGTAGAAATTACTTTCCTAATATAAAATAAATAAGACTAGTCTTTATTTCATGTGCTGATTGTGATGATGCTAGATCATCTAGTGTGAACCTTTGTGTGTCAAATAGAGGTAGTTAAGTATTGTTTGGTGATTGTGTACCTCGTATTCATTTATAGACGCTAGTACCGATCTGGGCTATGAGGAGGAGGAGTACTATGAAGAAGAAGAAAACTTCAACCACTACACCAATCAAGGCAAGCTAGAACTTTGCATGTTAACCATGCAAGCCTAATACTACAAGATAACCTATGAAAGATGCTTTAGGCATGCTTTGGTTATCCAAATTTGATTACACCAATCCCGAGTTTTACTTGCAAGCTTTATTATTTTATTTCTTTACCAAAGTTCTTTACCTTTACTTAGTGACTTATGAGTTTTGGAAAAATACTATAGATAGAATAAATAGCATAAAACTAGGCCTAAGTAGTTAGAACTAGATGTCATCAAAAGGCATAAAACTAGAGTTAGATAGTTACACCTGATTAGCACCCCTCATTCGTGAATACCCTCCACATTAGTGGCTAGTGCTAATTATAAAAGTTGATCACTTTAGATGGGAATACTTGGTGAAATGATTATGAAAACCTTGGAATGAAGATTCATTCTATTGAAATATTTTGACATGTGTTATGAACACAAGATGATTTGATGATGAAAATGTTGAGGCATGAGCATTGACCCTTTATAAAAACCGATGGTTGGGTTCGAATGCGATACCATTCCAATTTTACCGTACAACCACAATACCTGAATTGGGTAGGGCTTGACTGGAAGTTTATATGTATTAGTGTGGGTTCCCTTGCGGAAGAGGTTGAGCTGAGGATACCTCATAATGACTATCCACCTGTGCAGTACCCAAGATGACAGATGGTCATGGTTGGGAGGCCAAACTCATAGGGGAGGTGCCTATACTAGCGTGTGTAATTGAAAGGTTAGGATTGATTATCGCATACTAAATATGATGAATCATGGTTGTCCCTGACGGATGTATAGAATGTTGTGGTGAAAGTGTACCACCTCTGCAGAGTGTCAAACTATTCGAATAGCCGCATCCGTGGTCATGGACAGTTGGAGTGGCCATACTGTTCCGTCATCAGATGTTTTCAAAATGACCTGTGAGATGAACTATGACTTTGACTTGACCACAACAGGGTTGTGAACATGAAAACTAAGATCCCACTTAGGTGTTGTAGAACATTAAACTAGTTTTCTTTATTTTTGAACTCAGTATGAAATAAAACTGGATTTTTGCAAATAATCCTAGAGCTTAGGATTCCTACTAGAACTACTTTACTTGTTAGTGATAGTTTGCGAGTACTTAAAGAGTACTCGGTGCTTTGTCCCTGGCTATTCCCATGGCCAGACTATGAGGAGGACTACCAGGATGATGGACAGCAGGAGGTCTATGACCACTAGGATCATATCCCATCCTCAGCATTTCCTGTGACCCTAAAGATGAAGCCCCGCCATGTTTAATTTCCGCTGCGTTGATTGTATTAAGACTGGATCATGAAATATTTTATTTGTAAGACTTTTATTATGGTTTGTAATGGATAATGTACGGTGGTAATAATTATGTTATGTCTTGCAAAAATGAAAATCCTTGGATTGCGAGGTATGGCATAACAGGCATCTAGGACTAAAAATCTAGGTGTTGACAAGTCTTTTATCGATAGATAGAGTAAACCTATCTTATGCATGTTACCTTCGAAGACTATATTCCCTGATCCAAAGCTCCTAGCATAACTAGATTTTGAGCTTGTGAAGAGTTGCTAGAGCTATTATATCCGTTGTGCTTAGCCATGCTTAGTTGTTACCACTGGTCCATCCGGTTGATGAATCAGAGCTGCGAATGAACCTAGTATGGCAGGAGGACGTGGTATGATCAGAGATGAAAGTTAAACATGCTAAGGCTTCTATGGGAAGCCACGGTGGGATGTGGTTTTTGCAGTCCAATACTTGCCACTATTAGGAGCCGAGTTTTTGCTTCTTGAACCAAGACGAGCATACAGCCACACGGGGGCCTGGAAACCCCCTCGACCAACTAACTTTCCTAGTAGATTCCATGAGTCACATAGTTCGGGCATTCCATTCAACATACACATCTTGGTGGTTCTTGAATGGAGGTGAAGGAGGTGCATTCATACAGGTAGGTAAGCATGTAAGGGAACAAAAGATGCACGACATCCGTAATCTTGAACCCTGTTTACATCTCTAGGGACCGGCTTCGGGACTCGACTCGTTATGGAGGCATCTCCTTAGTGCGTGACTCATGGTCTCGACGAAAGCAAGGTAAAGGTCGTGGTCAACCATTCTCTGTCGGCCTTCCAAGGAAGAGGGCTAATGATCTGGCATTAAGAATCGGTTGGTACGTGTGGGTAAAGTTGTACACCCCTACAAGGTATTAATCTTTTCAAAAAGCCGTGTCTGCGGTTATGGACGACTTGGGAACGGACGTGATGATCATAGATAACTTTAACCTAATCGTAAAACTTGGCAAGTTATGCAATGTGTGATTAAGGATGCTTCCTCATGGATCGAGGGGGTGATCCTAGATAGGTTCAGCTGAAGATGATTTGGTGGATATCAAAAGATGATCAAAGCTAGAGATACCGCTCTCTTATACCCTTTTAAAATATTCTTATTAGTCGAGATTCTTATCCCTCTTGTCTTACAAACAAAGATGGCTTTACGCAAAATAACTCCACCAACCATAAGTCTTGCGGAGTACACCGTATACTCACCCTTCCTTCGTCGATACCTTTGCAGCAGATTAAGTGTTACCGTAGAAGATGAGTCTGTTACGGCATCGACATCGACGAGTAGATTGGGGTTCCCGGACGACAGCCTGGAATCTATGGAATGGGACATCATCGGTATGCTTCTGGCCTCTTAGGCCATTTGCTAAGTTTGCTATACTTAATAGCATAATTTTCCTTAAATTGTTTGGTGTTTTTGGTCAGTGACCTCTGCTTGTAATATTTTGGTTCTTTGCTCAGTTATGAGCTTGCTGTAATAAATTTTGTGTTGTAGGGTCACTGTTGTGTTACCGATTCTCTCTCCGTATGCTTTCTAGATTAGGTTAGGCTTATGTTCAGACGAAGGTCTGGGATTTGTCTAGCCTTAATACCGGGGGTATCACAGATGGGTTCTACCTTCATAGTTCTCAACTGCACCCGAAACTCATGGAAGGATAATTGTTCCTCTGTCATGGTGTATCCTTTGATGACATTTTCATAGCTGGGAGGAACTGAACGCAACACCCCATCTATCGAGAATTTTTCATCCATCCAGTAATCCATATCATATATGAGGGAATCATGCAAGTCATGCATAATCTCCACATGGTCATCCAAACACGTGTTTTCTTCCATATTACGTGAAAGAAAATTGTCAAGGAATTCAAACATGAAAATTCTAACTTGTTCTTCGAACATTATCCTCAACTCCATGATTATTTCAAACGATTCGGTGTGCATGAACTGTACATGCAATTCAAGTGCTATGATGAATGGTATGGTGCCTCTAGCATGCACAGACTTCTCATGATGCTCATGGAACTAGTTATAATCCTCAGGATTTGCACCGGCATTGGGAGCATGTCCAAGTGGTTCTTGTATAGTTAAGAGTGTGTTATTCATATCAAGGACACCCTTTAGGCATTGATACCAGTCTATGAGGTTGGACTGTCTACTCTAAGCAACTCATCATGCCAAAGAGAATCTTGGTTGAAACACAAAGTTTTATGAGCCATGATCTACAAGGACATTTGCAAAGACATAAGACTAAGTTCATAATAGGAGTTCATGTTTTATAATCAAATTATTACTAGAGTTCCCACTAAAATCATCATCCCTAAGATGGTTTTAGCGATCACACGGTCTCTTTACACTATATCATCCCTGATCATCATAGCCTTTGATACAACTGCCAGGGTGAACGGGATACATCGATCATATCATACATGTCACTCGTGCTCGACCTTTCGTTCTTCTTGTGTTCCGAGGCCATGAATATGCATTCTTGGTTGGCCCACTCAACCCAAGTGTATTCGCACTGCATACATGGAATGTACCCACCGTATGCAAACACTGATATGTCTAGCACCCGATCGTCATGGCCTACTTTATAATGATGGACTTTCTTGGTGGTGCACACTTCAGGGAGAACACTACATTGGTATTATATTATTGATCATCCTGTTTTAGCTACCGTCGCGTATCTAATACAACCAAGGACAACAGATGCACAAATAACATCATATGCAATTTCATAAGTGTAATATGGTCCTTCGTGTTATGCATCATGATCTCCATCGTGTGCTGCACCCTCCTCCCATCACACGCTACTAGAGTGACACAATGCTGGTGGTATATCTCAATGTTAGATAAAATATATATGACCATACTTGTTAGCACGCATAGTCCTTCAGAAATTTTCTCGTCTGATCGCTTCCGACATGTTTTAGACAATATATATGGCCATGCCAGCAAAAGTTACACTTCACTCATTTCATTTGGAGTGGATAATTATATTTTCATATAAAGGATGTGTCATTCACTTTAACTTTATACAACATATGCACAATTATTTATTTAGGATTTCGTTTATTTAGTTCATTGCACCTCAGAGTACTTTAATCGTTCTTTCGTCCCCCTCGTTTTAGTGTTGCGTTATTTAGTTACCCTATCTACTACGTGATGTCATGCTAAAACGTTTCGCAGAATCTCCGTTTACACTCATCTATCGTTGTTCTTCATGTCCCTTTTTTGGTGAATCCTCATGTTCCTTGTGGTGTAATGATGGACTAAGGTGATGACAGATAAAACATTCTCACCGTTTTTTGTAAGGCTAAAAGAAGAACAAACCTAGGGGTAGATAGAGAGGAAAACGTAAAAGAGGAAAGAAAGAATGCCTATTTTATGTTTATTGATAAATGTAGAAGGAGAGGTTTCATCTACCATCAACATCTTGAATTCCATCAACACGTTGGGTCTCCCTATATTCTCCACTCAACGTTCTTGCATAAGTTCATGTTTTTATTAAACATGAACAAGTATCAGTATACTTGATGTGACTGCAATAGTGTTTTGTGATAGACACATTTATACATTGTATGTCATATATACCTTCTCAAACTATGATTTCCCCGGTGATGGGTTCTACCTTCACTGTTCTCAACTGCACCGGGAACTCATGGAAGGATAATTGTTCCTCTCTCATGACGTATCCTTTGATGACATTTTCATAGCTGGGAGGAAGTGAACGATGTTGGGTTTGTAGGGAAGAAAAAACTTCCTACGATATGAACAACTGAGCACCAAGATCTATCTATCTAGATACATGCAACAAGTGTATATACATCTATAGAGAACTTACCCTCAAAGACTGACAAAGCATTACCAGATTAGATCTCGTGGATGATGTAGTCGTTCACTTGCTGATCTCATAATCTTGATGAAGTCTAGTCGGTCCAGCACCAGCAAGTCCAGCACCGCAAAGCAGTGGTGCATCTGTGATCGCACACACGTCCAGTACCCCGACAACCTCCGAGTCCTTTCTCGAGCAAAGAAGTCGAAGCAGCAAATATGTTTTCCAGAAAAAGCTACCGGGAACATGTATCTCGCTGATCCTATACCATGGGAATATTCTAGAGGGGGAGATAGATCCTTTGCGAGGAGGTATGAGATGAGAGGAGGAGAGGGGGTCCTTTTATAGGGAGAGGTGGGCAACCAAAGTCCATGGCATGGCAGCCATGGTGGGTTCCCCCACCTCTTCCACATTCATGTGGATGGAGCTCCCACTCCCATAAAAAGCCTCCACTAAAAATTCCACTCACCTCCATTCAATTTCCACCAAATTTAATGTAGGCTCTCATTTAGTCAAACTCTTTTATTTATTTTATTCAGAATTTTGTTAATTACATTAATTAACAAACATTCACATAAAACCCTTTGCAACATTTCAATATCACATGCAAAACCAGTTTTAGCAATTTCATCCAAAACAATTCCATTTTCCATTGAAATAATTCCAGCACTTTCATATTTATTCTCTGGACTTTCATTTGCTCCAAATGGTGTCGGTATCCCTTAAGTGTGTGACCATATGGTTCATGAATAATACAGACATAATCGAGACCCCTATCCAATCAATAATCAGCAGCAGGACATGTAGATCCATACTGACTCCCACATATTCAACGATGACTTCTTGTGATCGTGTGAACCTTTAACATTGTAATTAAATCCCTTTGTCTCATGATATTTTACATGTCCGAGATTCGATCATCGGTATCCCCATACCTAGTTTAATCTCGTTACCTACATGTACTCTTTTCTTGTTCCCGTGATATAACATTTTAGTGATCCACATCACTTGCTTGCAAGCTATATCAATGTGATATCACCGAGGGGCCCCAGAGTATATCTCTCCATCATTATGATGGACATAACCAACTATTGATCCATTAGCCTCTACATAACACTATCGGATTATCTGAACCCACCTTTATAGTCACCCTGTTACAGTGTGACATTTGATGTTATCAAGCAACTATTCTGATGCTAGTTATTGACATGATCTCATGGTCTAAGGACTAAAGTTACTTTCTAATGATGTTATAGTAATATAAACATAATGAATTTGATCATATTACTATAATACGGATGAATGTTCATGACCTCATTCCACCAATGTTGTGACCTCGTTATTAACAACATCCAATGTCCATGATCAGGAAACCTTGATCATCTTGTTAATCAACGAGCTAGTTTATATGAGAGGCATAACTAGAACTATTATTTGTTTATTAATCACACATGTATTAACTTTTCCAATTAACACAATTATAGCATGAGAAATCAACATTTATCATAAATATGGAATAATATAATTACCATTTTATTATTGCCTCTCAGCCATATTCCTTTCAGTGTCCCAATTACACTAGAGTTAATAATCTACTTTGAAAATCATGCACTTTCAACACCTATGGCTTTCCAGTGTTTGTATACATGTTTGCTAATGGTAAACATAATCTCCGGATCTGACACTTTCATGTCCATGTGAATTTGTGAAAGGAATATGCCCTAAGAGGCAATAATAAAGTGGTTATTATGTATATTCCAAGTATATGATAGATTTTTATTTTGCACGCTATAATTGTATTAATACGGAAACATTAATACATGTGTGTTTAATAAACAAACAGAAAGTTCCTAGTTATATGCCTCTCTCATAAACTAGCTCGTTCAATAACAAGATGATCAAGGTTTCCTGATCATAGATATTGGACGTTGTTAATAACGAGGTCACAACATTAGTGTAATGGTGTGATGAACATTCATCCAAAGTATAGCATTATGATCAAATTCATTGAGTTTATATTGCGATAACAACATACGAAGTGATCCTAATCCTTAGACCATGAGATCATGTCAATCACTAACACCGGAAGAGTATCTTGATAACATCAAATGTCACACCGTAACAGGGTGATTATAAAGATGGGTTCAGTACTACTAAAGTGTTATGTTGAGGCCCATGGATCGAGAGTGGAATTTGTTCATCCCGATGACAGATAGATATGCTCTAGGCCCTCTCGGTGATATCACATTGATTAGTTTGCAAGAAAGTTATTTTATCACTAGAATGTTATATCACGGGAACAAGAAAAGATTACATGTCAGTAACGAGATCAAACTAGGTATGGATATACCGATGATCGAATCTCGGACATGTAATATATCGTGAAACAAAAGGATTAAGATACTAGCATAAAAGGTTCTCGCGATCACAAGAAAGTCATCGCTGAATGTGTGGGAATCAGTATGGATCTCTAGGTTCCGCTTCTAATTATTGATCTGAGAGGGTTCTCGATCATGTCCGCATTATTCGCGAACCATAGGGTGACACACTTAAGAGACACCGACATCCATTTGGAGCAAAAGTTTCAAGACGGAAAGAATAACAAGGGCAGGAATTTATTTCACTAGATACCGAAACGGGTTTTCGGGTGAAATTGCAGAAAGTGTTTTTGCATGTGAAATGAAATACTAGCAAGGGGTTATATGTGAATGTTTGTCTTTAAAGTAATTGACAAAATTCTGAATAAATAAAAGGAGTTTTATTTAATGAGAGTTTGCATTAAATTTGGTGGAAATTTAATGGGAATTTGAGTGGGTTTTTTAGTGGAGGGAATTGAAAGGCATTTTTGTGAGTGGAGTGTCCACCCACATCAATTGTCACATCCCAAAATTTTCCAAATTTTGTAATGTGAAAAATAAATAAACAAAATAAATAATTGTTGAAATTTAGGGTGAAAAGAAACTTTTTGTTTTGAAATGAATTCATCAAAACCCATCTTGAACAAACTTGGAATAAAATCCAACTAAACTCAAATCAAGTGAAATGCATTCTTCATAAATGCATCTTGAAATTTAAACACTTGGAAAATAAATCAAAACCTCTAAGACCCTAATGGAAGATAAACATTTCCAAATTATCTCGAGGACTAAGGATTTTATCCATATAAAAATTTATCAACAAACATTTATAAATGATCAAGATTGATAAATTAAAAATATTATAAAACCATAGAAATTGATTTCACTTAATTTGGATCCATAGATAAAATCTTATGAATTTAGTAAGATAAGGAAATTGAATTTCCAAAGCTAATAAAGCACCTATCTAGAAATCCATACCAAATGGTGAGCAAATAATCCTAAAGATATTTAAAAGTATAAAAAAATATTAAATAAGATTTTACAAATTGGAATCACCAACTTTGGATCTATAAATAAAAAGATATGGATTTTATAAGATAAATAAAGAAATATTAAATGAGGAGTATTTTAAAAGCCAAATTAAATCTTAACCAAATCCATAAATGGAATAATTATAATACAAATGCAAATAAAATAAAAGGATAGAGAATTTTTAAAATGGCATTAACCAAATTCTATTCATATTTGAATAAAGACAAAATTTCCCAAATTAAATGATTAACAATCATACTAAAATATTTTAAATAATTCAAAGTGAAATTATTTTGAATAAATAAAACCTACTGAAAAAGCTTTGGTAAAAATTTAGAATTCAAATAGAGTTTGGAAACATTAATAAAATCCTATTTGAATTAAAACAAGGGCCTATTTTAAATAATTAATATACCCTAAAAGGAATAAAAGAAATATTCTAAATTTGACTTTAGAATGTGTTAATAAACAGTATTAAAATATACACAAAATTTGGCAAAGGTTTGAATTCAATTAGTGTTTGAAATATTTGAATAGAAATCAAAACAAAATAATAGAAAAGGAAAAAATAAAATAAACATAACAAAAAAAATAGAAAGGACCCAGCCCAGCTAACCCCAGCCCATCTAAGCCCAGCATCAGCCCACTCCCTCTCTCCCCGCAGGAAAACGCTTCACACCACGACTTTTACCCGCACGGTCACTGAACGCTGGACCCCACCTTCCCCCTCTCTCTCTTGCTGACTGCTGAGCCCCACCTTCTAGACCATCGTCTTCAACCCCGCGACGAATATGCCCTCTCCTCGTTGCCGTTTCTATCCGTGGTTAAACCCCGTTAATGCGTGTTGATTCTGTGATTAATTATCCCTACGACCACGTACGTTTAAGCGCCTCCCCCTTCCCTCTCGTTCCCCGCAGTCGACGCATCCCAGGAGCCCCTAGGCTGCGCAGACTTCTTGCTCGGATCCCACTACACCGGCGGAGCTTTTCTCCAATTCCGGCCGCTCCCCGTCATCCCTTGCTCCCTGACCGCCACGAAGACGTTCCCCATATCCTTATGAACATCTCCGTAGCGCCAGCCCGCGGCGCGTGCTCTGCATCATCGGCAACCTCAACGACAACACTCCGCCGCCGTCTGCCTCCACTCCGGCAACATCTCCCCGGTAAACCCGACCACCCCTCTCCCCCTAGTAGACACTCTCATACTCGCCCCACTCTTGCGAACCTAACAATGCCTTCCACTTGTCTTAGCGTGTCTTCTAGCTTCACCTTCGACGACATCTGAGCATACCCGACAACGACGCAAACTCCGGCGAGAGATTGACGACAACCCCGTGCGCCCCTTAGCCCACGAAGACCACCTTGAGCATCTCCTCGCCACGGCGACTCTGGTAACACCTTCCTTCCCCTTCCTTGCTTCCTGGATTCACTAGAACGCCACCACCCGCCGCGCTGCCTCCGCGCACCGCGGCCAGCGCCGCCCATCTGGGGTCAACATGTTGTAAACCGTAGGATTTGAATCCAAGCGCTACAATAGAATCTTAAACGAAGGGGTAAGTTAGCCTCTGCACTGTGCGATTTAAGTTAGATCCAACAGCCCATGATGCTCGATCCAGACGAAGCGGTACAGACCAATTGCAACAAGACATGTGGCCTGTAATTTGTTTTAAAAACAGAAACTTGTCTATTAGTTGTTTGGTCTTGTAAAATTCATAACTTTTGATCCACACGTCCAAATTTTGCAAATTTCATATCAATGGAATCAGCAAAACAAACTCTACCCAACCATGCCTTTTTTTAATGAATTGCATCTGGAAAATTGGTTGTATTTGCAGAAACATGTGTAGGTATATTTTGAGTATAAAAAATTATTCTAGCAATATTTTTATGGTAAGTTCTTTGGAAAATGGATAGTTTTGAACCTGGTGACCATATAAAATAACTTGTGTAATTAAAAGTGTATTTTGTGAAGTTGAAACATGAATCTTTGATTTAGAACATTTCTAGTCAAATAAAAACATTGTTTATATGTTAAAAATGCTTTTGGAGAAAAACCTTTGGGAAATGTTTTGATTTAAAATCTCTGACCCTAAACACCAAGTTTTTTTAGGATTTAAAAATATATTTGGTGAACCCTATAAAAAAATTTAGTACTTTGCTAAAGGCATTTCCAACAACATAAAATATTGTTTTGGTATTAAAATGGTTTATAGGTAAAACCTTTTGCAAATGATTCTAACATTAAACACTTGACCACAAAACACTAACATTTGTTTTAAAAATATATTTGGTAAACACTAGAAATATTCTTTGGATTTAAATCCTTTCTAGAAAAACAAAAATGATTTAAAGTGGCCATTTTTCACTAACTTAATATCAAATGGTCTTACCACTTTTGTAAATGACCAATAGGTGTTTTCAAATGTTTATAACCTATAGAAACCACCTTTCCAAAATAAAACAATCTTTGGCATGCTTGCATGCATTGCTTTGTTTTTATTATTCTATGTGTTGATTGCTTGAACGGTTGATTGAATATTTGCTTGCTTGATTGAATTGTAGTGCAATTTGAAGAGTGTGACTATTGCAAGATCAGGGAGTGAACATATGTCCTCTACCCAAAAGGCAAGTGATGCTTCATACTTTTGTCCCATTATTTTCACTATGCATTAGTGATATTTCAAAGTAGGACTTGCATGGAATTTTTGCTAAGTATAAACTATGCCATGGGAAATCCTAGTAGATGAAACCTTAGTAGAATTTTCCTTAGTCAAGATTCCTACTACCATCATGCTTAGCATATCTAGTAGAAAACAAGGGTGGATTATATTCATGCTATGGAATATTTCTAAGTCAAGGACTTGTATTTTGTTTAATAAAACAACTAAGTGAATGAATCACCTCGGTGGACTGGAAAGAATGGTTTGTGTTGAGTGGTTATGCAAGTCCAGTATGCTGGGGAAAACTTGGGCATCAGCAAGTCCAGTATACTGGGGAAAACTTGGTATCTCACTTGTGGATTGCCACCCAGGAACAAAGATATTTGAGATGTCAAATGTTGAGAAGCTTCATGTGCAGCCACTTGGCATTATGGGCTCTACCTTATTAAAGGTTGGTACCTCTTACATCAATGGAGGGAGGGCAAGGGGGCAGCCCCCATACGTCGGTCACCCCCTTGGGTGCCTCCCGCCTCCTATAAAAGGAGCCCCCTCTCCTCTCTCTCACTCACACCTCCTCGTGAAGGATCTCTCTCTCCCCTCTAGTATTTATCCCCCATGGTATCGGACTAGCGAGATACATGTTCCTAGTGGCTATTTGGCAAGAAAAAGTTGTGCTTCCGCTGCATCGCTGGAGCGAGGAGTCGGAGGTTGCTCGGTGCCTCGGACGTGTGTGCGAGCAAGGATGCGCAGCTGATTTGCGGTGCTAGGACTTCCTCTCGATCTTGAGATCGGCAAAATATCGTCTACATCAACCACGAGTTCAACCTTTTTAAGATTTGTCGGTCTTCAAGGGTATATTCTCTATGGATGTATATCCGCCTGTTGATTGTATCTAGTAGATAGATCTTGGTACATAGTTGTTTCCATCGTAGGAAAAATTTTGTTTTCTATGCTGCGAACCCTAGAGTGGTATCACAGCTAGATCTATGCATAGATGCTTTGCACGGGTAGTACACATATGATTATGTGGGCGATGATGATCATGTTATTGCTTCTTGGTTGTACTTTGGATATTGGTGGCATAGTTGGATGAAGCGGCTCGGACAAACTCTACATGTCCTCGCACATGGGACCTGTTCCACGCTTTACATGCAACTAGTTTTGCATAAGTGGCTAGCGGGTGTCTGTCTCTCCTACTATAGTTAATATATAATTTGAAACGAATTGTCAACAATTTGGTTATCCTCGTTGTGGTTCATGTTCGTAGGTAAGAACAGTTCTATCTTCGAAAGCCCTAAGCCACGTAAAACTTGCAATGGATAAATTAGAGGCGTGTGGTTTAGATTATTGCTGGGCTAGTGTGAGTTGATATGGTGATGTTGTAATTAGAAGTATGAGTTGATACTCTTACAACACACATAACGTGTAAGTTCCATAGACCTTGACCTTACACATAGAGGTATGATAGTGATCATACCACGATGCACATGATGGAGATCGAGCGCAAGAACCATATCATTCCACTTATAAACATGTGATGTTTGTTGCATATTATATTGCTTGTTTGGCGTTTTATTAGCATAATAAGATGATCCCTCATTTAGATATCAAGATAAGAATGTGTTCTTCCTTAAGTATGCACCGATTATGTTTCGTCGTTCCAAGACATCACGTGATGATCGGGTGTTCTTGGATCCACGATCATATTTTGGGTGTAAGATAGTTACACATGCGAATAATAAGTTTCTTACTTAGTGAGCCTAGCATGTACATACATGGACTCGGAACATGTACTGAAAGGTTAAGCATGAGTCATATGGTAGATATGATGCCCATTTGATGCTCGCCTTTGAAGCTACACCGGCTTATGTGATGATCGTACTTGGTGTAGTGGATTTGGTTCATGTAATCACCAAAAAGGCATGAGGGATGTCATTTTTGAGTGGGAGTTCATTCTTAATTTGGATTAGTTGAACTCACTCTATCATAAACTTAGTCTACACTTTACAAATTCTGTTGTAGATGGCACCACCCGCTTTTAATTTCAATGTGTTCATGGAGAAAGAGAAACTTGCAACGAACGGTAGCAACTTTACCTAATGGGCTATGAATTTGAGGATTATCCTCTCTACTGCACAAAAGCAATATGTGCTAGAAGTGACGCTAGGCCCCCCACCGTTCGATGATGCCCCTGACGAGGAGAAGAATGTCTATCAGACTCGTCAGGAGGACCACAACTTAGTTCATTGCGGCATATTGTATGGTCTAGAGCCAGATCTTCGAAAGCGTTTCAAAAATGGGAATGCATTTGATACAATGGGTGAGTTGAAAATGATTTTTGACACACATGCTGCTGCAGAAAGCTACAATGCTTCAGAAAAGTTCTTTAGCTGCATGAGGGAAGAGAACAGCTCTGTAAGTGAGCGTGTACTCAAGATGTCGGGTTACGCCGATAAGCTTGAGTCCTTGGGAATAATGATTCCCATTGACTTAGGCATCCATCATGTTCTGCAGTGTCTGCCACTTAGCTATAAGATCTTTGTGATGAACTATAATATGCAAGGCATGAAGAAGTCTCTCCCCGATCTTCTGTCAATGCTTAAAACTGAAGAAGTGGAGATCAAGAAAGAACATCAAGTGTTGATGATCAATAAGACCACTGGTTTCAAGAAATACAAGAAGGGAAGTAAGGGCGGCAAGCCAGTTGTCGTGCCTGAAAAGAAACCCCGAGTTGGCCCTAAGTCTGATACCGAGTGCTATTATTGTAAGGGGACTGGCCACTAGAAGCGCAACTGACCCAAGTATTTGGCAGACAAGAAGGCCAGCAAGGCAAATAAAGGTATATATGATATACATGTTATTGATGTGTACTTGACTAGTACTCGCAGTAGCACCTGGGTATTTGACACCGTTTCAGTTGCTAATATATGTAACTCGAATCAGGGGCTGCGGAACAAGCGACCGCTAGCAAGGGGTGAGGTCAAGAAGAGTGTTGGCAATGGATCAAGTGTTGATGTAGCACCCCCCGGGGTTAGGGTTAAACTAACCTCAGATCATCATATAAGATAAGTTCAACTCCAAACACAGAAGATCACAGTATGATTTGGTAACATTATAGAACGCAGGGATTCAACAACATAAGTTTAAACTCTTAACAGAGTAAGATATTAGAGTTATTACAAACCAGAGGTCAAAGACCCAACATTACATCACACAGCGAAACCAAGTTATGTTGTTCTACACAACAACTTAGCAAAAGGCCTAAGAGGCCATTAACAAAAGTAACGTCCATCCCATAGTCCTCAGGCTGCTACCTGGGACCCCCAACTACTCGTCGATGTCAACGTAGAAGCCAACTTCAGTTGCAACCAGATCCTCTATAGAAAAACAACAATGGCGCAAGGCTGAGTACGAGAATGTACTCCACAACACTTAGATAACCTAGTATATACATGCTCTGGCTAGAAAAGCTTTCTTCGGATTTTCTTTTGCAGAAAGAAATCTTTATTTTTAAACAAGAGAGAGAAGAGGCTTGTCTACTCAGAATCTTTGAAAAATGATAAGATAGTGACTTCTTCATCTTGTTCATCACATCTCGATAACCACTAGCTTCATCAGAACCTCCTATCTAGGATCACCCCCTCGACCCGGAGGAATCATCCTTAAGCACACATGGATCAGCAAGTTATACAATGGTTAATGTTATTTATGATCTTAAGTCCGGTCGCCAAGTCGTTCATAACCATGAACACGGCTTTTCGAAAAGATTTAACCCTGCAGGGGTGTACAAATTTACCCACATGCACCAACCGACTCTTAATGCCAAATTATTAGCCCTCTTCCTTGGAAGGCTGACAGAGGGTGGTTGACCACGACCTTTACCTTGCTTTCGCCGAGACCATGAGTCACGTAATAAGTATGATTCCGCCGTAATGGGTCAAATCCTGAAGCCGATACTTAAAGATGTGAGGCAAGGTTGGTTTACCAGGGGCGCTATCTACCCCAAGCAACCCGGTACACGCTTCCCTACATGTTATGAATGCACCAACTTCACCCAGCAAATCTTTCAAAAGATTTTCTATGCATATGTCGAATGGAACGCTCGAACTATGTGACTCATGGAATCTACTAGGGAAGTTAGTCAGTCATGAGGTTGTCCAGGCCCCGTGTGGTTGCACGCTTGTCTTGGTTCCAAAGGTAAGAACTCAGTTCCTAGTAGTGGCGAGCATGGGACTACAAAAACTACACCCAACGTGGCCTCCCATACAAGCCTTAGCAGATTTAGTTATCTCCTTCGGAAATGTCACCAACTCCTACCGTTCTAGATTCTCCGGCACCTCTGATTCATCGTTAGGATAGATCAGACATTGATACTATGCATGGCTAAGCTGTCGATCTTAGAAGCTCTAGCAACGCTCAGACGCCAAACCTAGGTATGCTAGGAGCAGTGGCTCAGGAGTATAAGGCTACAACAGGGAAACTATGCAGCAGATAGGTAACCCTAACTACTAACAAAAGACCACATTGGAATCGTGTGCATCATAGCGAGAAAGTAATATACTTTGTAAAAGTAGGTTCAGAATGAGAGGCTACGCTTGCCTTGTCCGTCAGTAGACAAGTATTGATCTTCGGTGTTGTTGACTTCAGCTTCAGGCTCGGATCCTATCGTGAAGAACCAAATACCGGAAAGGAAGAAGCAACATTAAATACATGGCATGTGCAATGCTCAATCAATATGGATGATATGACAAGTTAACTTGCGTTAAAATGAAACCCTAAGGCATGCTTGACAACTTAAACAGGGTTCCGAGGGGTGAAACCCTAACTCGGGGAAACTCCGGATTCACCTGTGAGGGGTTACTATGTTCTTCTAATTAAACTTGTAATGTAAGTTGCTTAACAATGCATTATTATATCTCTATTAGATAGCTCTCATTTTTCTAAATATTTTGATATATTATTTGTATTTTTCTGATTTAAAATGAATTAGTTATGAATTTCTCAATTTTTAATTCATTTTAAATTATCTTTGGAATATTTAAATTATTTTCTAACTTGGGCCCACATGCCAGACTTTCATTAGTTTCATAAATGATTTACAAAAATGTTAAAACCCTGACAAACAGGGCCCACCTGTCAGCATTTTATCTATTAAGGAAAAATAACAAACAAAATAAAATAAATGAAATATGACGCCAGCATGACACTTGGCTGAAGTCATCAATGGGGAAGCCCCCAGGTCGATCACGGATCTCTATCCCGTGCGAGCCGGGATGCGTGCTTGGCGGCATTCGAAAGAGGAGTCCGATGCGGAGGTTATAGTGGCGGCGCCACCTCGGTATGGTCAACGAAGCCACGCCGGTGACAAGGAACTATGGCGGCGGCATCGGGTGCTCATCGGGCCAGTAGCACATCGCAAGAGGGGAGGAATGGAGAGGTCCAAGAGGACCGCTGGCTCACCACGGTCAAGTCGGTGAGGTCGTTGAAGCAAGGGGAGGCCGGAGGGGGAGGAATCGATGGATAGACTGCGGTGGCTGGCGCTGAAGTCGAGCTCGATTCCGACTAGACGGCTCCCTTCGGCTTGCGTGGCTTGGCGAAGACGACGATGGCGATGATGCGCTTCTCCCAGGCCACTCCACGGTGCACAGGGCGGCCGGGAACGGCGGGTCGCGGCAGAGCCCGAGAGCTAGGGTTTGGCCGGAGGAGAAATAAGAAGCATGCGATGGGGCAGGGAGGGGTTCTTGTAGGCCTCCAGGGGCAGCGGCGCGTATCTTGGCGCTCACCGGCGGCGGGCGAGCGGGCACCGAGCTGCTTTCGTCGATCCGGCGATGGAGACGACGATGAACAAAACGACGAAAGGGTACCGGGCCAGGTGGGCTGCTGCTTGGGCCAAGTGGGCCGCGAGAAAAGAAGGAAGGCGAGGGAGGCTTCTAGGCTGCTTGGCCTGGGATGGTCTGACTCTATTTTTTCCAGTAAAATTCTTTTCCTTTTCTGTTTTTCTATTTTTGTTTATATTTTCAAATTCAAAATGTTTTGAATCTTTTCAAAAGTACCAGGAGCTTTCATAAAACATATAAACTATTGTGGGGCCCTCATATCCAAGTGTGCTTCACATTTTGATACTTTCCAAAATTCAAACACCATTTGAATATAGTTTCAAAGAGAGGGGAGGTTTAGGGTTTCAGTTTTGCATTTAATTCAACACACTTGATCACATGCATTACTTGGATGATTTAAATGGATGCATTACATGCTTGAGTACTGATCACATATATTACAAACATGGGCTGTTACAGCTCTACCCCCCTTACATGAATATCGACCCGAGATTCCTAAGTTTTAGAAAAGAAGGCAGGGTACTCAGATCGAAGACGATCTTCTCGTCCCCAGGTTGCTTCATCCTCAGAGTGATGAGACCACTGAATTTTCAAGAACTTGATGTTTTGACGACGAGTTTTGCGCTCGGTTTCATCAAGGATACGAACAGGATACTCACGATAAGTCAGATCCTTTTGGAGATCAAGAGTTTGGTGATCAACACCATAGACAAGATCTTTGAAGCAACGCTTGAGTTGAGACACATGAAAGACGTCATGCACCTCAGGGAAGTTTACAGGCAACTCCAATTTGTATGCGAGGTTACCTTGCTTGGAAAGAACACGAAAAGGACCAACATAGCGAGGAGCTAGTTTGCCTTTGATGCTGAAACGGTGGACACCCTTTAAAGGAGTGACCCGGAGATAAGCTTGATCATCGACTTCATAATCAATATGTTTATGGTGACGATCATGATAACTTTTCTTGCGAGACTGAGCAGTTTTCAAACAATCTCGAATGATACAAACTTGATCTTCTGCTTCCTGGATCTTCTGCTTCCATATAGAAACTAGAATGGTGCCATACCAATACTGGATTGGAAACTATTGTTGTAGGAGAATTCAGCAAAAGGAAGGCATTTCTCCCAGTTCTTGCCAAAAGATATGACACACGCTCTTAGCATGTCTTCAAGGATTTGATTCACTCTTTCGGTCTAGCCACCGGTACTAGGATGATAGGCTGTGCTGAAGAAGAGGCGAGTAGTGGCGAGCATGGGACTACAAAAACCACACCCAACGTGGCCTCCCATACAAGCCTTAGCAGATTTAGTTAACACCTTCGGAAATGTCACCAACTCCTACCGTTCTAGATTCTTCGGCACCTCTGATTCATCGTTAGGATATATCAGACGTTGATACTATGCATGGCTAAGCTGTCGATCTCAGAAGCTCTAGCAACGCTCAGACGCCAAACCTAGCTATGCTAGGAGCAGTGGATCAGGAGTACAAGGCTACAACAGGGAAACTATGCAGCAGATAGGTAACCCTAACTACTGACAAAAGACCACATTGGAATCGTGTGCATCATAGCGAGAAAGTAATATAATTTGTAAAAGTAGGTTCAGAATGAGAGTCTACGCTTGCCTTGTCCATCAGTAGAGAAGTATTGATCTTCGGTGTTGTTGACTTCAGCTTCGGGCTCGGATCCTATCGCGAAGAACCAAATACCGGAAAGGAAGAAGCAATATTAAATACATGGCATGTGCAATGCTCAATCAATATGGATGATATGACAAGTTAACTTGCATTGAAATGAAACCCTAAGGCATGCTTGACAACTTAAACGGGGTTCCGAGGGGTGAAAACCCTAACTCGGGGAAACTCCGGATTCACCTATGAGGGGTTACTATGTTCTTCTAATTAAACTTGTAATGTAAGTTGCTTAACAATGCATGATTATAGCTCTATTAGATAGCTCTCATTTTTCTGAACATTTTGATATATTATTTGTATTTTTCTGATTTAAAATGAATTATTTATAAATTTCTCAGTTTTTAATTCATTTTAAAATATTTTTGGAATATTTAAATTATTTTCTAACTTGGGCCCACATGTCAGACTTTTATTAATTTCAGAAATGATTTACAAAAATGTTAAAACCCTGACAGACAGGGCCCACCTTTCAGCATTTTATCTATTACAGAAAAATAACAAACAAAATAAAATAAATGAAATATGACGCCAGCATGACGCCTGGCTGACGTCATCAATGGGGAAGCCCCCAGGTCGAGCACAGATCTCTCGATCCCGTGCGCGCCTGGATGCGTGCTTGGCGGCGTTCGAAAGAGGAGGCGGAGGCGGACGTTATAGTGGCGGCGCCGCCTCGGTATGGTCAAGAGAGCTACACCGGCGACAAGCAACAGCGGCGGCGACGTCGGGTGCTCGTCGGGCCAGCGGCAATTCGCAAGAGGGGAGGAACGGAGAGGTCCAGAAGTACCGCTGGTTCACCACGGTCACGTCGGTGAGGTTGTTGAAGCAAAGGAAGGCCGGAGGGGGAGGAATCGATGGATTGACTGCGGCGGCCGGCGTTGAGGTCGAGCTCGATTCCGACCAGACGGCTCCCTTCCAGCTTGCATGGGTTGGCAAAGACGATGATGGCGACACTGAGCTTCTCCCAGGCCACTCCACGGTGCACGGGGCGGCCGGGAACGGCGGGTCGCGGCGGAGCCCGAGAGTTAGGGTTTGGCCGGAGGAGAAAGAAGAAGCGCGCGAGGGGGAAGATAGGGTTAGGGTTCTCCACGGCGGCAGGGAGGGGTTCTTGTAGGCCTCCAGGGCAGCGGAGCGCATCTTGGCGCTCGTCGGCTGCGGGCGAGCGGCCACCGAGCTGCTTCCATCGATCCAGCGATGGAGACAACGATGAACAAAACGACGAAAGGGTACCGGGCCAGGTGGGCTGCTGCTTGGGCCAAGTGGGCCGCGGTAAAGGAAGGAAGGGGAGGGAGGCTACTGGGCTGCTCGGCCTGGGATGGTCTGACTCTATTTTTTTCCAGTAAAATTCTTTTCCTTTTCTGTTTTCTATTTCTGTTTTTATTTTCAAATTCAAACTTTTTTGAATCTTTTCAAAAGTACCAGGAGCTTTCATGAAACATATAAACTATTGTGGGGCCCTCATAACCAATTGGGCTTCACATTTTGATACTTTCCAAAATGCAAACACCATTTGAATATAGTTTCAAAGAGAGGGGAGGTTTAGGGATTAGGTTTTGCATTTAATTCAACACACTTGATCACATGCATTACTTGGATGATTTAAATGGATGCATGCCATGCTTGAGTACTGAGAACATATATTACAAACATGGGCTGTTACAGTTGATGTGATCGACGTGGGAACGCTACCTCTCCACTTACCATCGGGATTATTAATAAACTTGAATAATTGTTATCTGGTGCCAGCACTGAGAATGAACAATGTATCTGGATCGTGTTTGATGCGAAGTGGTTATTCATTTAAATCCGAGAACAATGGTTGTTCTATTTATATGAATGAAATCTTTTATGGTCATGCATCGATGATGAATGGTTTATTTCTATTGGATCTCGATAATAATGTTACACATATTCATAATGTTGATGCTAAAAGGATTAAACTTAATGATGATATATTCGGATATATCTGGCACTGCAGTCTAGGTCATATTGGCGTTAAACGCATGAAGAAGCTCCATTCGGATGGACTTTTGGAATCACTTGATTTTGAATCATTTGATACATGTGAGCCATGCCTTATGGGCAAGATGACTAGAACGTCGTTTTCTGGTTCAATGGAACAGGCGACAGATTTATTGGAGATCATACATTCTGATGCATGTGGTCCAATGAGTGTGTCGATGCGAGGTGGATAACGTCATTTTGTAACTTTCACGGATGATTTGAGTAGATACGGTTATATCTACTTGATCAAACACAAGTCTGAAACCTTTGAAAAGTTCAAGGAATTAGAGTGAAGTGGAAAATCATCATAATAGAAAGATCAAATTTCTACGGTCCGACCGTGGAGGTGAGTATCTAAGTTACGAGTTTAGTAATCATATGAAAGTGTGTGGAATTGTTTCACAACTCACACTTGCTGGAACACCACATCGAAATGGTGTGTCAAAACATCGTAATCGTACTTTATTGGATATGGTTCGATCTATGAATTTTAATCATAATAGAAAGATCAAATGGACTTGCCAGTATCATTTTGGGGTTATGCACTAGAAACTATTGCATTCACTTTAAATTTGGCACCATCTAAATCCGTTGAAAAGACACCGTATGAATTGTGGTTTGGAAACAACCTAAGCTGTCATTTCTTAAAGTTTGGGGATGCGATGTTTATGTGAAGAAACTTGAACCGGGTAAACTCGAACCCAAAGCGGAAAAATGCAACTTCATAGGATATCCTAAGGAAAATATTGGGTATTCCTTCTATCACAGATCTGAGGGCAAGATTTTTGTTGCCAAGAATGGATCCTTTCTAGAGAAATAGTTTCTCGTGAAAGGAGTGAGTAGTCGGAAGGTAGAACTCGAAGAGGTTGTAGAAACTTCTCTTCATAGTATGGCGAGTAGCGCAGCGCCGGAAGTCGTTCCGGAGTTGGCTTCACCAATTGAAGAGGGAACTAATGATAATGATCATGAAACTCCGAAAGAGAGTACTACCGAACCTCACAAGTCTAGCAGAACGCATGCAGCTCCCGAGCTATACGGAAACCCTGTTATGAATTTCATGGTTGATGAAATTGATGACCCTGCAACATATGAAGAAGCGATGATGAGCCCAGATTCCAACGAATGGTTAGAAGCCATGAAATACGAGATGGAATCCATGTATGAAAACCAATTTTGGAACTTGGTGGACTTACCTCACGACCGAAAGGCTATGGAGAATAAATGGATTTTCAAAAGGAAAATTGATGCTGATGGTAATGTGGCCGTCTCTAAAGCTCTACTTGTCGCAAAGTCACTTAGGATTATGTTAGCAATTGCTGCACATTTCGATTATGAGATATGGCAGATGTTTGTCAAAACTGTGTTCCTCAATGGCAATATTGAAGAAGAGTAGTATATGATACAACCAAAGGGTTTTGTCGATCCTAAGGATGCTGACAAGGTATGCAAGCTTCAGCGATCCATCTATGAACTGAAGCAAGCATCCCAGAGTTGGAATCTCCGCTTTGATGAGGTGATCAAAGAGTTTGGATTTGTCCAAACTTATGGAGAGGCTTGTATTTACAAGAAAGTGAGTGGGAGCAACGTGGCATTTCTGATATTATATGTGGATGACATATTATTGATCGGAAATGTTATAGATCTTTTAAACAATGTTAAAAGTTATCTAAACAGCAAATTTTCAATGAAGGACCTAGCTGAAGAGTCATACATATTAGGCATAAAGATCTATAGAGATAGATCTAGGCGCCTAATAGGGCTATCCCAAAGTACATACCTTGATAAGGTTTTAAAGAAGTTGAAAATGGACGGAAGTAAGAAGGGGTTCTTACCTATGCTGCAAGGCAAGACATTGAGTAAGACTCAAAGTCCGTCTACGATGGAAGAAAGAGAGATAATGGACAAAGTCCCCTATGCTTCATCCATAGGCTCTATAATGTACACCATGCTATGTACAAGACCGGATGTGGCACATGCTATTAGTTTGACTAGTATGTACCAATCGGATCCAGGTTCGGAACACTGGATAGCGGTCAAGAATATCCTTAAGTACTTGCGAAGAACTAAGGAGATGTTTCTTGTGTACGGAGGTGAATAAGAGCTCTTCTCTAAGTGTTATGTCGATGCTAGCTTTGACGCCGATCTGGATGAATCTAAGTCTCAATCCGGATACGTATTTCTCATGAATAGCGGAGCGGTTAGTTGGAGGAGTTCCAAACAACCGGTGGTGGCGGGATCAACAACGTAGGCCGAATATATTGCTGCTTTGGAAGCGGCTCAGGAAGCGGTTTGGATGAAGGAGTTCATATCCGAACTAAGTGTGGTTGCGAGTGCGTTGGACCTAATGGTGATCTATTGTGACAACAATGGTGCCATAGCCAATGCCAATGAACCAAGGGCTCACAAGAATTCCAAGCATATTAAGCGCCCGTTTCACTCCATCTACGAGCATGTCAAGGATGGAGATATAAAGATTTGTAAAGTACACACGGATCTCAATGTAGCAGATCCGTTGACTAAAACTCTCCCTAGAGCAAAACATGGTCAACACCAAAACTCCATGGGTGTTAGATTTATCACAATGTAACTAGATTATTGTCTCTAGTGCAAGTGGGAGATTGAAGGGAATACGCCCCGAGAGGCAATAATAAAGTGGTTATTATGTATATTCCAAGTATATGATAGATGTTTATTTTGCATGCTATAATTGTATTAATACGGAAACATTAATACATGTGTGTTTAATAAATAAACAGAAAGTTCCTAGTTATGCCTCTCTCGTAAACTAGTTCATTGATTAACAAGATGATCAAGGTTTCCTGATCATAGACATTGGATGTTGTTAATAACGAGGTTACAACATTAGTGTAATGGTGTGATGAACATTCATCCGAAGTATAGCATTACGATCAAAGTCATTGAGTTTATATTGCTATAACAACATACGAAGTGATCCTAATCCTTAGACCATGAGATCATGTCAATCACTAACACCGAAAGAGTATCTTGATAACATCAAACGTCACACCATAACAGGATGATTATAAAGATGGGTTCAGTACTACTAAAGTGTTATGTTGAGGCCCATGGATCGATAGTGGAATTTGTTCATCCCGATGACTGATAGATATTCTCTGGGCCCTCTCGATGATATCACATTGATTAGCTTGCAAGCAAGTGATTTGATCACTAGAATGTTATATCATGGGAACAAGTACATGTCAGTAATGAGATCAAACTAGGTATGGAGATACTGATGATCAAATCTTGGACATGTAATACATCGCGAAACAAAAGGATTAAGATACTAGCGTAAAAGGTTCTTGTGATCACAAGAAAGTTATCGCTGAATGTGTGGGAGTCAGTATGGATCTTCAGGTTCCGCTTCTGATTATTGATCTGTGAGGGGTCTCGACCATGTCCGCATCATTCGGGAACCGTAGGGTGACACACTTAAGAGACACCGACATCCATTCGGAGAAAAAGTTTCATGTCGGAAAGAATAACAAGCGCAGGAATTTATTTCACTAGATACCGAAACGGGTTTTCGGGTGAAATTGCAGAAAGTGTTTTTGCATGTGAAATGAAATACCAGCAAGTGGTTATATGTGAATGTTTGTCATTAAAGTAATTGACAAAATTCTGACTAAACAAAAGTAGTTTTATTTAATGAGAGTTTGCATTAAATTTGGTGGAAATTTAATGGGAATTTTAGTGTGTTTTTGAGTGGAGGGAATTGAAAGGCATTTTTGTGTGTGGAGTGTCCACCCACATCAATGGAGGGAGGGCAAGGGGGCAGCCCCCATGCGCCGGCCATCCCCTTGGGTGCCCCCCTCCTCCTATAAAAGGAGCCCCCTCTCCTCTCTCTCACTCACACCTCCTCGTGAAGGATATCTCTCCCCCTCTAGTACTTATCCCCCATGGTCTCGGACTAGCGAGATACATGTTCCCGGTGGCTATTTGGCAAGAAAGATTTTTGCTTCCCCTGCATCGCTAGAGCGAGGAGGCGGAGGTTTATCGGTGAGTCGGACGTGTGTGCCATTGATTTGCGGTGCTAGGACTTCATCTTGAGATCGGCAAGAGATCGTCTACATCAACCACGAGTTCAACCTCGTTAAGCTTTGTAGGTCTTCAAGGGTATGTTCTCTATGGATGTATATCCACCCGTTGATTATATCTAGTAGATATATCTTGGTACATAGTTGTTCCCATCGTAGTAAT
Organism: Avena sativa; assembly: GCA_916181665.1. Taxonomy (NCBI): domain Eukaryota; kingdom Viridiplantae; phylum Streptophyta; class Magnoliopsida; order Poales; family Poaceae; genus Avena; species Avena sativa. The sequence continues at coordinate 204,509,171 of OV702281.1, read as the reverse complement.
TTTTTTGTTTTCTATGCTACGAACCCTACAATTTGCATTTCTTTGTGTCTCCACACATCACTCATTCTCTAATGAGATGGCATTGTATAAATTTGTCTTTTGGTTAGACCTTTAATTACTTGGGGGTAAATCATGTCGATACTATCGTCGTGCAATATATATTCATAGTGTTAGCCCGCTATGAACCACACCTTGTTTGATAACAAACTACTTGACACAAATGCCCTCCTTTGTTGCTACTACAACAATCATATATTTAGCATTTTGTTGTAGTATCCGTCACAATGTCTTAACTTTGGAATTCATCCAAATCCATCATGGAACCTGCTTTCCATTACATTGTGCTACCCATAGTTTAAATTGAGAGAAATTTAATCTTGTGACAAACTAGTATCAATGTAACACTTTACAGTAAACTATTTGTAATTGTTTGTCACCTCTACATAAATACATTCTTAGTTCCTCCAAAAGATAATAAGTATATCCTTAATGTTGTCCAATGATCATCTTATGAGTCATTCTGGTATATGCTTATAACATTTAGAGCATAGGACATATCTGCATGTGTACATATCACGGTGTGATTGGTCAAAATATTCTTGTGATTGTAACATCCCAATTTCAGCAACCCTGATTTAATGTCCAAAAGGCAAAAATCAGGGGGAACAAAAAATATTTCTTGAAATGTTTACTTACTTGCTTGTGCTCATGCAACTATTTGTGTATCAATTAATATACTTCTCACCTCAAGACTAGTTTACAAAAGCTATTTTACAAAAGAGATGTATTGGCCCATCCTTCATATTCTCAAATGTTCTGGAATTTCAAAAACTTGAGACAAGAGTACTTTGACACAACAAATTACTTTACTAGTTTGTATTAGAAAAAACTATGGAGACCTATATGTATAATCTCCTTATGTATTCAGGATGGAACTCCCAGCTACTCTTACCCCTAGATTTTTCCAAAACCTTTATTAAAACATTTTCATTCCAATCATGGTAGGAATACCAAGATGATCCTTATCTCCCTTCAAAGAACACCCAACTCAAAATACCCATCCTTACCACAAGCTAGGCTTGATGGTAACCCTAGTGGTAGTTGGATAAGTGATAATATGAATTGCCTTGATCTGTTGTTTGATGAATTGCCTTGATCTGATGTCTGATGAATTGCCTTGATCTGCTGATTGCCTTGTTTGCTTAGGAACTAGAGTGAGATAATATAGTAGCTCATACCTTAGGACCCAATCTATGTTTGTGATCATAGATCTCAAACTAAGCATCCAAATCAGGATCAACCCAAGCCTCTTAAGTGACCATCTCATCTCCTAGTCAGACTAATCCAGGGCTAATCACTCTTGATGGTTTCCAACCTAGTGAAGAACCAATCCAAGTTTGGATCCCCTCTTTTCAATCTATACCTCAACATCAACCACTAAATGGAAAGGATAAACCCTTTCCACCCCCTCAAATGTTTCCCTCTTGCACACTAGTAAAAGTGGGACGCCCACCTTGACCCTCACGTGCGACGAAGGGTTCTTCATCCATAGAAGGCATGTACAATCCTATGCCGGCACCGGTGTTGATGTAGTCGTCGACGTTGACAAATTCTTCATCATCATCGTTGTTGCCGCCATGTGTTGATGGTGGTGGCGGGGGCGATGGCGGTTGCGTTGCGATGGCTTCGCCTTGGGGCGACCCACACACTCCCAACAGTTGTTGGTGGCGACTGGTGGTGGTGACGATGACAGGTGGCTTCCGAGGTGGTGGCTAGACGATCGAGGTGGCACCGGTGACAGGTGGCATCCGAGGTGGTGACTGGATGATCGAGGTGGCGCTACTGTGCCCCGTAAGACGAATCTGAGTCTTCGTCCATGTCAAGGGCCAGCCGTGGCATTATGCAAGGGTCTTGTGTTCGTCGGCTCCCTGAGGTTGAAAGGGGGGTCCATGTCGTCCCACCCTGGCAACACCAGACCAATCAGGACCCTCATCACGGCATCGTCCATTGCATTGTTGTGCATCGTGCGGTTCACCGGTTGTATCAAATTGCCCTTGGCAACATCCGTCAACTCGCCGCCGACAACTTTTTGGAGTAGTACGCAAGCAGTGTCCTAAGTCAAAACACATATGTGTTGGGCATCATGATCGAGGTGGCAGTCACCAAAGGCGCATAAAGAAGATGAAGCGGAGTAACTAATTAGTTACCTTGGTGAGGGTGTTGAGCTTGGCTAATGTCGACACACAGCCGGTCCCGGCGGCAGGCCTATCATCAGGATCTCCCGCGGTACTGGTGCCGCCACCGGCTGCGGCTCGGTATTTTTGGCGGGAACAGCAGGCGAGGCTGTGCGACGACCAGCTCTTGCGGCTGCGCCATGGCGATGGTGGCTGGCGGGGTCACCAAGTCCAGCGACGCGTTAACGTTGATGCTCGAGTTGCTGCCGCTAAAGCTGGGCACGTGTATCCGCCCCTGTCGACCTGCCACATTCCAAATAGCTAGCCCCTCCATCAACCCAGGGGGATGATCGCGCGAAGATTCTCCTCCAATAACTTGTCCATTTCTTTCTAGTCCACTTTTTCCTCTAATGTCTTCACCTTCAACTTCAGCTCTTCAACCTTGGCTTTATCTTTAGCCGTCGAATGGTTCTTCCTCTCCCTCCTCTTCTTTGCGTCCTCTTTGTAGTACTCGGTAAACTTCATGCTTGTACCGAAGCCGGACTCATGGCCAGCTGAATTTGGCGGAAAATTCTTCTCCCTCTTCTTGTAAGTGTTCATCGCCCAATTGAAAATAGTGTCCCATGGCTCCGCCGCCGAATCCTGGGGCGACAAGTCCTCGGTAGCATTCAATGCCTTCTCCTGCAGAGAGACAAGGAGAGGTGAAACCATACATTTATATCCTTGTCTTAATTATTTTAATGAAGGAACCGCGGTAAATTCCTTACGAGCTCATCCTCAAAGGCCTTCACATCCGGGCCGTCGGTGACGAAATCCCCTATAACAGGGTCCAGGTAATAGTGGGCCCAGATAAATTGTCGGATCTGCAGGACTGTGATTTTATGACATGGGTTCTCTTTTTACCCAGGCGTTCAAGCTCGGCGTCCTCCTTGTCCCAAGTGGGATGTTTCCCTCTGTATCCGCCGCTTCCAAGCCGGTGGTTACCTATGTTCTTCTCTCACGTAGTCTTTCCCCACTCAGTCCATGCTTTAGAGTAAGCGGTATCTAAGTCCGCCTTGAATATCTTGAACTCTTGTTCGTCGAGCATCAGATATTTCCTACTTATAATCTCCCAGCTTTCACCTTTGTCAATGTTGTTCTTTACCCGTGTTTTCCAGCTGCTCAAGAAGTTGCTCATCTTTTTCAGTGCTAGTTTGTTCACCGGGTTCTTACTCTCCAGGTTTCTGAACTTCTCTGGGAATGTGTATCTCTTGTGAATCTTCTTAAGGAGGTTCTCGACCAAAGCATGATTAGGTCGGATGTACTTCCTGTTGATCGACATGCTTTCCCGGACGATGCACCCGAGTTGCATGCCATACCCGCAGGCAATCGATGCAGGCGCAATGGGTTGGCCACCTTTCCCTGTAACAAACTTGACTTGGGTTAGCTAGTTAGTAAATTTTTCTCCCCTTATTTCCTGTTCTAGTGTTAAGAACCTGACGTACAACACACCTCCAATGACACCTGATGGTTCAGTCATCTAGCGCTCCAATGAAAAATCTAATTCCCTTTCCTTGCTGCAATGTTATTCTCTCCAATTATTCGTTTTGCCTCAATTTTTTCCTATTATGAAGCCTAGATTCCAGTCCTAATTCAGTTCAGGATCTGTTGCCAACCATCTGCCAACAGATTTAGTCCTAATTCATTCCTAATTTAGTCCTAATTTAGTTAGTAACATTCCCTACTTATTTCATGTTCTAGTTAGTAAATTTCCTGTGCTAAACCATCTGCCAAATCTGCAAAATTCCCTACTCATCATTGGGTACACATTTTCTTGTTCTAGAGAGAGTGGAGGGGGAGAACTGGTTGATGCTCACCAAGGGGTGGACGACGAGGTGGCGGATGGCATGGACGGCGAGGTGGCGTGGACGGCAAGGTTACGCTCCTGCTCTTCCTCCACGGGCTCCTTCTCCTGCTCCTCCATGGGCTCCGACGGCGGCTCCTCCTCCACGGGCTCCGACGGCGGCTCCTCCTCCACCACGGGCTCCTGCTCTTGCTCCTCCACAGGCTTCGGTGATGGCTCCTCCTCCACCACGGGCTCTTGCTCCTGCTTCTCCACCGGATCCGGCGGCGGTTGGGCTAGGGTTCGATTCGATCGGAGGCATGCGGGCGAGCGGCGCTAGGGTTCTGGATCGCTCCGGTGTGTGCGGGCTCGTGTGGGGGGGAAGTTGGCAAGTGGGGGAAGGGGAAGGCCGAACCGTTATTTTGGCTAAGTGTGAATCTTCTATGGCGCATTCCTCCAATCTGCGCCACAGAAGTTTCAACTTCTGTGGTGCATATTGGAGGAATGTGCCACAGAACATGTGCACTTGGTCCAAAAGCAGCACGGAGTAGAAGTTTGCGTCAAACAACAATCTAACCTAGTGGTCAGTCCTGGGGTTCTAAATCTAGGCAGCCCAGGTTCAAATCCTAGATATTTCAGACTTTTTTCCTTAATTAAAAAATATTCTTAATTATATGTTACAAATATATTTAATTATGTTATATTAAAATAAGCAAGAACAAATATATATATGTTACAAATATATTTAAAACCAAGAACATACACATGCATATATATACGAATATCATGATATATATTTTATTCTCTAACTAATACACAAAAAAGGCCACACGTCGTCATGTGATGTGTCGAGCTAGCCTCTCTTCACAATCTTCTTGCCCTTTTCTTCGCGGTTGAATAATTTAGCCTGAGCACTATGAGATTTCTTCTCATGAACGGACAACCTTTAGTAGGTAGTGTAGTCTTTATTCTTACTTTAGTAGTAGTAGGCATGTTGAAGTACTTGTCAAACTCCTCTTCGATCTTCGGATCGCCGTTCTTGTCGAAGTCTTGCTCGTTGGCGGATCCTTCCATTCCGATGATGCTCCTCTTTCCCCTCCTCACTACAACACGACTGGTCTTTGCCGGGTCGGTAATAAAGAAACATTGATCAACTTGGCTAGTGAGTATCCATGGCTCATTTTTCGCGGAGGCCTTCTTTGCCGACTTGGCATCGGGTACGCAGGTGGTGAAATGTCGGCCTTCTTTTTCGACCGTTCTTGCCCATCTAACACGGAACATTGGTACCGTCTCTCCATAGTAGTCGAGCTCCCATATCTCCTTGATCCTTCCGTAGAATCTTTCCATGACAGTAGTCTCGTCATCGGCGAAGGACATCATAATTACTCTTGAGTTTTGATATTCTCTATTCCTGTCCTTTTCCTCAGTGTAGAATCTGTAACCATTGATGTCGTACGACTGATAGGTCTTTACGTTATGCACTGGGCACTGCGACAAGGAGAATATGAGTTGTTGATCTTCCATAGAAGGCGTCTGCGGGGGATTTTCCAGTAGCCTTTTATTGAACCAACCCATGAAGCTAGAGTTGTGTTCTCTTGTTACGTCTCCTTTCTTCCTCGGGCGGGCCCGGTCCATGTACTCCTGCTCGATCAAGCTTTTGTGCTCTTCCGCCCAAGGGCTGACCAATTCATTGTGTTGTAGTGTGACTCGGTGTGCCCTGCCAAAGTCGGCGCGTCGATTAGCAATGCCGACATGCAGTGAGCAGTGGCCCTCGCAGTGACCATACCCAGCGAGCCTGCCGAGGTGCTTTTTGGTGGGTATTCCAACATCCTCGTTATTAGTGGTTAGATAGTTCTGGCAGAAAGAGATGCACTCGTAGATCAGAAAGCCCTTGGCTACGCTTCCATCTAGACGGGATCTGTTGCGAGCAAACCCTTTGATGACACAGCTCAGCCTTTCAAATGGCATCATGTCGTGCAAGAATGTCGGCCAGAATTGGATGATGTCATGCACGACATGGACAAGTAGATGCACCATGATGTCAAAGAATGCAGGCGGAAAGTAAATCTCGAGCTCGCATAGTATCACCATGATCTCTTCCTGTAGCCTGTCGAGCTGCTTCATGCCGATCAACTTCCTAGAGATGACGTCGAAAAAGTTGCACAAGCCAAATAGTGTCTCACGGACGTGCTCGTCCATTATTCCTCGTATGTCAACTAGAAGTATCTGTGTCATCATCACGTGACAGTCGTGGGACTTCGTACCGCTGAACCTCTTCTTCTCTACATCGAGATATTAGCTTATCTTGCACGTGTAACCGTGAGGAACTTTGACTCCTAGGAGGCACCTAAAAACTGCTCGATCTCGTCCTAACACAGAGTGAAGCAGGAAGCGTGAAGCATAACCACCTCATTCTTCTTAACCCTTTTGCGGCAACCCTGAGTCCCTTCTGTTTGATCGTCATCATCATCACTATCAGGGTACTGAAGATCCTTCTTGATGCCAAGCAATTTCAGGTCATTTCTTGCTTTCGGCCCATCCTTGGTCCTCTCCAGCATCTTGAGGAGAGTGCCAAGCAGACTGTCGGTAACGTTCTTCGTGATGTGCATTACATTGAGGCTATGTGGCATGTGGAGGACCTTCCATTACGGCAGGTCCCAGAAAACAGACCTCACTTTCCATACACCCAGAAGCGGCTTTGTCCTTGGTCGCTTATTTCCTGGCGCAGGGCACTCATCCCAATTATTTAGAATCTCCTCGATTTCTTCGCCGCTCCTCGTACGCGGGGCTCTTTCGAGCTCGTCTTTACCATTGAACATGTCACCGCGTTTTCTCCACGGGTGATCAATGCGAAGCCACTTTCGAGTCCCTTGGAACACGGTTTTCGAAGACCCGGGATCCTTGGGTAGCTTGAGATGTGGGGTCTTATCCATGAACTTGACACATGCATTGTGTTCGTGGTTCACCTGGGCCGATACATATGCGTAACCAGGATAGTCCTGCACCTTCGTGAGAAACGCGACTCTCATAGGGAAATATTCTTTAGTGTAGGCGTCCACGTACGGGCTGGCGTCTCCCACAACGTGGCTAACTCCTCTTTCAACAGACCGAGATAAAGATGCATATCGACACCTGGCTGTTTTGGCCCCTGAATAAGAATGCTCATGTATACGTACCTTTTCTTTGTGCAGAGCCACGGGGGAATGTTGTACGGCCATACAAACACGGGCCAAGTGCTATGCGTGCTACTCTGGTTGCCAAAAGGATTGAGTCCATTGGTGCACGTACCAAGCCTGACGTTCCTTGCATCGCCCCCGAACTCTTCGAGCTCGATGTCCAATGCATTCCACTGGCTAGCGTCTGAAGGGCGTGTTAGGATCTTGCCCTTCTTTGGATCATTTTCGGGTTTCTCCCTTTCTGCGTGCCATTGCATTAGCTTTGATTCCTTAGGATCTACGAAATATCTCTGTAGACGGGGAGTGATAGGAAAGTACCATACCACTTTTTGAGGAACTTTCTTGTTCCCTCTCTTGTACCGTCCATGGCCGCACACCGGACATGTGGTTCTCTCTGCGTACTCATTATGATAAAATGCGCAATCATTGATACATGTGTGGTATTTAACGTGCGGTAGGTAGAGAGGGCACACGATTTTCTTGGCCTCCTCTATACTTGTTGGCAATGTGTTCCTGTTAGGAAGACGATCGTGCCAGAGTTCCATGTTAGCATTGAAGCGCACGTCGGTCCATTTGTGTTCCGCCTTCATCTCTAGATCCTTGAGCGTTACACTAAAGCGTGTATCCTCGGGCCGACATCCAGGGTACGATGGAGTCATCCCATCTAACTGCATTTGAGCCAGCTTGGCTTTCTCTCTGGCTGCAGCTTTGGCGTTGCCCGTCTCCTTCAGAAGTAGTTCCTGAACATGAGGGTCCCTTAACACCGAAGATAGCAGCGTATGGGTGTTTGCTTCTTCTCCTTCTTCATGATGGTCATGCCCGTCGACATCTCCTTCTTCATCATGATGATCATGCCTGCCGTTATATTCTTCGTCATCATGACCATGCCCGTCGGGAGACTCTTCGTCTTCTCGCCCGCCCAATTCTTCATGATGACCACCACCATTTAATGCTAGCTCCTCATCGAAGTCGTCGTGCATGAAACCGCTCCTGAGAAGGTGATCCTCCAATTGTCCAGAATTAGGGTCGATCCAGCGCTGGAGTTTGCATGTTCTACATGAACATCTTATCTGGGTCTTGTTGTTCTGATCATGTTCGCCTTCGTGTCTTTCTTATACCTAGTAACTCTACCTTCGCTCATGTTGACGACCATGGTATCCTGTGGGGTATGCACGTATAGAGCAAAAGACAGAGAGTAGGTTAATTAGAAACCACACCTTATGCACACACAAACACACATGCATGGTCGCCGGAAAAATTCGGCATGACCTTTCCTAAAATTAGGACATATGGGTGGTACAAAAATTTGCCGAAATGTAAATGAATCAACGTATCGGCAAATATACATGCACCACACCGGGGTAGACAACAAAAAACAAGAAACTTCTTCCCATGCAAGCATTCATGCACCACACAAGCTTCATGCACAAACATCATCTTCGCACCATGCATGCATCGCATGTACACAACGCCCACGTGACAAGCTTTACACCTACAAATGTAACATACCAAAAATATTAAACTTAAATCATCAAACTCTAATCTTCAAATTTAGAGTTAACAAAAACTTTTCCAATTAAACATATGAAAGCATTCATATGTGTGGGTATTAAAATTTGGATTCTTTTGAATTGCCATGGTTCTGTGTTTCTTTGCTTGTAAAATGATTCTTAGGTGAAATAAACAGCATCTAAACAATCCCCAAACTTTTCCCAAAGACAAAAAAGTCAAAAATAAAAAAATTAGGTGAATGGTCACTTTGGCCAAATTAACTCCCATGCATACTTTGGCTATCTCTAACTTTCAGAACTTAACAGAAACATGTATGGATCTTTGCACCCCTTGACAGTACTCATAACAAGGTACCAAGGCCCACTTTGTCATACAAAAACATTAGAATGCATGGTTTAAATTAAAGTTTAAAATTAGATCTATTTCATATGGGAAGATCCCACTATTTCAAAAACCACTCAAAAAAGCTCAATTTTAAAACCCAAGCATCCACAGAATCCTCAACACATGACTAGCACACCCACCAAAAATCTTTTCAAAATTCAAAACTCAAGTTCTTGCGGCCATTTCATCAAACACTTGGAGACAACAAATCAAACTGGCCAAACTTCACTCTTTTGAGCAGTAATTTGGCTAAGCATTGTTCACCATTGATCACACTTGTCTCCCCCAGTTCCAACCAGTGGCTTGACCACCCCTAGCCCCTACCCTTTGCACCATGCCATGCCAACCCGAAGGAACCCTTGCGAGCCGACAATGTCTAGCTAGCCATAGCAAGCACCAAGCCTAAACACCATGTCTAGGACACAGGCCACCGTCCACCGCCATCCCCTTTCTAGCGCTCGAACCCTGCCAGCCACTAGACCACATTCCCAAGCCATGCCAAGCTTCTCTGCGAGCATGCCGAGAGCAGAGCGCCACCCTCGACACACGCCCACAAACCACGTGTTGCGCTCGCCGCGTGCACGCGTGATCACCGTCGCCCCAGCAACCCCGCAGACACCCCCGTTCGCCGCCCCATGCCTCACAGCCACCGCTCGCCGTTGAAGACGCCGCCTCTGCCGTGCAGAGCACCGCACGTTCCCGACCAATTTCCACCGCCCCTACACGTGCATTTAAGATCTAGAGCATCGCCAGGATACCGCCCGTCGATCGCCAACTCGGCCATGCCTCTAGCCGCCCGTAGCCGTGTCGCCACCGTCGCCTGCCCATCCCTCTCGGTCTCGCCGTTAAGCCTATAAAAAGGAGACGATCCCCGCTCGATTTCTTCACACCATCTCACTCCACTCACCTCATTGATCATTCCACCCTTAGCTGGAGCAAGGAGAGCAGCGCATCGCCGGAATTTGGCCGGAGCTCGCCGCTGCAGAGGAGAAGAGGAGCCGTTGATTTCGACCACCCTCGGAGCTGCCGCGACCACCCCTGAGTTCGCCGGCGTCGACTTCGTCGTTTGCCCGCCTCGCCGTCATCACTGGATCCCCGGTATTCCCCCTATGCACCCCCACTGCGCCGCTAGGGTTCGAGCTCGCCGGTGACCTGTTCATCGTCGACGACGACCCTCAGCCGTCGATCTTCATTCTAATCCAACACACCATATCGCCCCGTACCGCTTCGCGTTTAAAGAGCCACTGACCAGTAGACCCCCCCTGTTAGTTGCGCCCCGCTTTGCGGAGTGACACTGGGCCGGCCCATTACCCCTTCCCGTGCAGCCCACTCGTTTGAATTTAGCTTTTTCTATTTATATTCAAAATCAGTTATATACCTAGTTTCAAAAATCAACCCAACTCGATTCAGTGAACCAAATTGAATGAAACCATTTTTGTTAGAAAGATATTGAAATGCTTAATCCAAGACCGTTGGATTCAAATCATTTGGATCTATAGCTCAACCTTGGTAAAAATAACAATTCAGAAGCTTTTCTGCATTCAAACATTTTTCAAATTTCAACCATAATATCTTTTGAGTTGATTCCAACTCTCAAATATCACATTTGATCATACCTTTTAGAATATATAAAAACATATGGGTTTACTTACAGAAATAATGTTCAAGTAATAAAAGAATGCCACATAGGAATTTCTAGCCACTTTAATGATTTATAATAAAAAGGTTAAACCTTATTAAATTGTGACCCCACTTTAAATCACATTCCCATGTACTGAAATATGTGGTGATGACATGTGTCAACATGATCCCATGTTTGAGTTGGAGAATATTAAATCTTAAGTAGTTTTTCAATGAGTAGAAATTACTTTTCTAAAAATAAAATAAATAAGACAAATGCTTTAATCTTGTAATGTTAGTGATGATGCTAGATCATCTATAGAACCCTTTTGTGTGATGATTGAAAGTAGTTAAGTATTGTTTGGTGATTGTGTACCTCGTATTTATTCATAGACGCTAGTACGGACCAAGGATACGAGGAGGAAGGAGGATACTACGAAGAAGAAGCCGAGGAGAACTTCAACCACTACTCTACACAAGGCAAGCTAACACTTGCAAGATACTCTACTTTAGCAAGCCTGACTAATCAAGTTGACCTATGCAAGCTAACACTTGCTTGTTACCATGCCAACTATATGCCTTAAGCATATGTGATCATCCCCACTTGATAACCCCATTCCTAGTTTTACTTGCAAGCTTTCTACTTTATTTATTTATCAAAGCTATTACTTAGAGTTTACTTGAGTAAATTGTAGATACTAGAAATATAATTGAAGGTTGCATAAAGAGCATTAAATTTGGCCTAAGCTAGATAATCTTGATGTCATCCTAAGGCATGAGACTGAATCTAGTTAAACTACACTTGTTCACCACCCCTCATTAGTACTCACTCCCACTTGTAGATGCTAGTGCTAAGCATAAACCTTAGAATGATGAGTCATTCTACTGAGATGTTTTGACATGTGTTTACGAACACCAGATGATTTTGATGATGAAAATGTTGAGGCAGGAGCCTTAGCCCCTTTATAAAACTGATGGTTGTCTGGATGCGATACCATTCCAATTTTACTGTACAACCACAATACTCGAAAATTTGGGTAGGGATTGACTGGAAACTTATATACCTTAGTATGGGTTCCCTCACGGCCAAGGTCTAAGCTAAGGCTACCATGTGCAGATTGTCCACTTGTGCAGTACCCAAGATGACAGTTGGTCATGGTTGGGAGGCCAAACTCATAGGAGAGTTGCCTATACTAGGGCGTGTAATCGAAAGGTTAGGATTGATTATCCGCATACTGAGTATGGTGAATTCAGGATTTGTTCCTGACGGATGTATCGAATGTTGTGGTGAAAGTGTACAATCTCTGCAGAGTATCAAACTATTCGAATAGCCGCGTCCGCGGTTATGGACAGTTGGAGTGGCCATACTGTTTCCCCATCATATGTTTTCAAAATGACTTGTGAAATGGATCGAGATTTTGAATTGACCACAACAGAGTTGTGATATGAAATACAAGTTCCCACATAGGTGTTATAAAACGTTAACTAGCTTTTCTTGCTTCTGAACTTAGTAGAGGTAAATCTGGATTTTTGCAAAACAACCCTATCGCTTAGTATCCTATTACAAAAAACCCCTTCACTTGTTAGTATTAGTTTGCGAGTACTTAAAGAGTACTCATGGATTTGTCCCTGTCTATTCCCGTGGCCAGACTATGAAGAAGAGTACCAGGATGATGGACCCCAGGAAGGTTACGACAACTAGGATCATCTCCCATCGTCAGCATTGCCTGTGACCCCGAAGATGGAGCTTCGCCTATGCTACCTTTATTATTACGTATTTCCGATGCCTGAGTTGTATTAAGAACTGGATCATGAGATCCTGATTTGTGTAAGACCTTATGTATGGTTTGTAATGGATGATGTACTGTGGTATCCAATTCTGTTATGTCTCACAAAAATGGTAATCCAGGGATTGCGATGTATGGCATAACAGGCATCTGGGATTAAAAATTTGGGTGTTAACAACAAAACATGCATATTCATGGCCAATTACTCACCGGGTAGATTGAATACCGAGTCGAGAGCGTGATGTGAGAGAGTGTGGACCAATAGATCTATAGAGATATAATGGTACACAAATAGAGATGTGGATGAGAAAAGTAAGTTTGTTTTAGATCTACTATTTGGAGAAAGGATTTCCCTAACCAATCTATCAACTATAGTAGGTTTAAATACAACAAAATGTATAAAATTATGGACACAATGGGGTGGGAGAGAGGAGGAAGACAAGCCGGGAGGAGGGGGAAGAAGGATGTGAAATGGATGGTGGTAGGTAGAGGGGTGCAAAGCTGCCACCTTTTTGTGCAGATCTGGTCGCAGGGTTATTTGGTGCATATGGGCGATATGCGCCACAAAAGTTCAATCTTCTGTGGCGCATATAGCCCATATGTGCCACAGAAACTTGGCCATAGGGTGCTGTGGCCAGAATGTGGGCCCCTGGACTCAGTGTTCTGTGGCTCATTTGGGCCATATGCGCCACAGAAGATTACCCCATATGCGCCATAGAACACTGAGTGCATATCTGCACGAAATTAAAGGTGGCAGATAGTTGCTTTAATGAAACCCCTCTATATATACCACACTCCTTGTCCAAAGCAACATCCCAGCCCCTGATGTCTTCTTCCCACAACTCGTCAGAAGACTCGCTGGAGAGCACTGTTGCTCGCGTTCCCTGCAACCTACTCGCAGTGGAGGGGTGAGGTCGAGGGGTAGTGCTCGGAGTCAGCCGCAGCGGGATTCGGAGGTCAACCTAATCGAGTAGGAGACCAGGCTGCGGCACGAGGCCTTCTACAACAAGGCCATGAGGTTGTACACCGTGCTCGCGTCCCCGGAGGAGAGGGCGCACATGGCGGAACCAATCGGGTGGCGGCCAGTGCTCGACCCCAAGGTGCCCATGGAGGACCACGTCCGCAGGCTGCAAGCGCGCGTGAACAGGGAGGTTTGGCGTCTTCCACCGCCATTGCCGCCACCAGCTCTTTGAAGGGATTTGCAATGTTGTATTTTTTGTATTTGCAATGATGTATGCCATTGTTGTTTTGCTGTTCAAGGGTATGCGCATGTGGATTTGCAATGTTGTATTTTGTGTATTTGCAATGATGTATGCCATTGTTGTTTTGCTGTTCAAGGGTATGCGCATGTGCATTTGCAATGATGTATGCCACATGTCTAGTATTCTACCTATTCCACTAGGGTACTTGTTTAGTTGGGAAAAGAAAGAGTAAAATGTGTACTGGAAACACTCAATATAATCTGAGTAGGGCGCACTATTATGTGGCGCATATAGGATATATGCGCCATAGAAGTTTGTTCTTCTGTGGCGCATATGCTCATATGAGCCACAAAAGCTTGGTCATAGGTGTCCAAACAGTGGGGCCCACATAATTGTTCTGTGGCGCATATGGCGACATGCTCCACAGAAGATATAATCTTCTGTTGCGCATATCATTATATGCGCCACAGAAGGTTGGTCAGAGCTCGGTCAAAGCCCGGCTACTGTGGGTCCCACCTGATGATTCTGTGGCGCATCTGTCGATATGCACCACATAAGTTAATACTTTTGTGGTGCATATCGAAAGATGCGCCACAGAAGTTTCATGGACAAATGCCTGGTGTGGGTCCCACCTAATTTCTATGGCGCATCTTCAATCACCATGCGCCACATAAGTTTCATTGTTCTGTGGCGCATTGTTCCAGATGCGCCACTAGACAACTTTTGTGGCGCATGGTCAGAACCATGCACCACAGAAGGTATGTCTATCTATAGCTAGTTTCCTAGTAGTGATCTATATACCCTTTGTACCCAGGTGAGCTCTAAGCTCCCTAATCCAACCCTGTTTAGGAGGTATAAAATAACAAAACCCTAGATCCTCAAATCAATCTCCTTCCACAAAAATACCTCTTGTTTGTCAATACCCAAGGTGATCTTGTATATATTCTAAGTATGCATCATCTACCTTGGATATAAGCATCCCCAAATAAATTCCCATAATTATCTGGATTATTAAACTATTTAATTTCCTTTACTTACTAAATCCTCAAAGCCTTCTCTATAAAGGCAAGTTTGTTTTTCTCCAAATCACCTTGCCAACCCAAGGCACATTTGATGCCTAATTATCATATCCCATATTTCCAACTCAAAAATAAATATTTTTGAGATTCTTTATTATTTCTTTTTGCCCTTTTTCTTAAATGGCAAAAAACAAGAAATAATTCCCTAAAAAATACTTTCCCACCTCAATAAATCCCAATAAAATTCTCCAATGTGTAATATGGTATTTAGGACCATATCACATAAAAAACCTACCTTGTCCAATGTAAAAATATCCTTTATCCTTCTAGGATCTACTTCTGCACTTTTTGAATAAATGTATTTAAATGGGGTTATAATCTCTAGAAAAATCCCATTTAAATCTTGAAGAGATTATTTAACCTCCTCTATCTACTAGTACCATTTCCCCACATTCTTGAATACATGTTTTCAAACTTCCTTCACAACCCTTGTGTGGATCACTTTTGCCAATCTAGCATTTTGTCAAATCAAAACCATCGCAACCTACATCCAATTGATCAAGCAAGTTTGCACAGCACTACACCACTCCCTCTGGGTCGTGTACTGTAGCCCTAGCTAATGTAGCACACCCCTTCCTTGTCTTTAGTTCTTGGAGGAGAGAGGTAGAGGGCTTGTTATTACAAACTAGAAAAATATCTCCACCCAGCTCTCCCGGCCCTCCCTGGTGGAGCTGCTGGACCAAAAAACCTCCCAACACCACCCCAAGTGCCCAATGGCTGAGCCCTACCGTCCCCCAAAGCTTGCATAGACCATGTCCATCATACACCAATCTCTCCCCAAATAAATGGACAGAGGCCCTTCTAGCATGCCCCTGCCCCTCATTTCTTCTCCAATCCCTCCCACTTACCTCCCCTGAGAGCCCTCCCTCCTCTCCTTCTCTGCCAAGCCCAAGAGAAGAAGAAAAGAGCCTCCTCGGCCATGGCAAGGAAACCGAGCCCCGAGCTCCTCTCTCCCCTCTTTCCCCTCTGCATGTCACCTTGCATGAACCCCCTTGCTCACTTGAAGCTTCCCATACCCTTTTCATGGTCTTGCAGCAACCCTAGGAGCCTCCCCGACGACCTCCCGAGCGTGCATCGGCGGGCGACCTCGCGCGAGCTCCCTCCCAGCGATGAACTGCCTTGTGTCGCCCCTCTCTAGACTTGTCGTCGACCACCACCTCTCCCCCACCATCCTTCCCACTACCGGCGAGGTCCCCTGACGCGCCACCGTCCTGCCTCGAGCCGCTAGGGTTTCCTCCCCCCATCGTCCAGGCGCGAGGAGGACGATGACCTCTGGGCCGTCAGATCTGCCCAGATCAAACGGCCGTCGCCCCCTATACCCCTTCGTGCGCATGCGGCCAGGCTGGGCCGCAACTGCTCCCCGCGGCCCACTGGGGTAAAAGAACCGGCACGTAACCCCCCTATCCTCTCTCTTTTCTTTAAACTAATTTCCAGATCTAGTTTTGACAGTTTGGTTTAAATCCAAATGAAAATATAAAACCAACTAAAATGTCCAGATCTTATTTTTCTTAGGTCCCTGTATATCTTTACAAACAGGTAGACTTGGTGCTGGACAATTTAGATGATTAGAATAAAGATGATAAATCCTCTACTAATATCTGTCCAGATCACTAATAATTTTCTCCAAGGAGTTTTAATCCAAATGAACTGAAACCAATTTGTACTGGAAGGTGTAATCCATACCTTCCATGTCCCACTGGCCCCATACCCATTCGCTTCCTATATTGCAGTTAGCAAAAATATCAAAATCAAGCCTTTTTTGCCTTTAGAAAATTCCTTAGGTCAAACCAAAGGAGTTAATGACCTAATTCCAACTCCCAGTACTTCTATACCACCCTACCTACCACAACCTAGGAGCCCAAAATTTATTGAGCTCTCTTTGAATTTTGGTGAATTAAACTGTTCTGTGTATGGTTTATTCACCAATAAATTCATAACAGTAGCCACGTCACTCCAAAAAGGTTGATTCCAATTTCTAATGAAGGGTAGTTTAAGTACCTAACAAGTGTCATTGGAATCACCTGAAAAACTTTTGAAAATTAAATATGATGAAAAAGACAAATCCCATTCAATACTGCCTTTGGGAATTTCTCAAGGACGGTCTGGTAATTGTTTTGAGGTGATTCCAACTCCTCTTCTTTCCGTCCATTAAATAATACTTTATCACCCAAGGAAATAATTTTTGGAACTCCAGAACAGTTCTGGTGAATTATTTCCTAAACTAGAGTTTTAATCACTATAAAATCCTTTATAAATAAAAGACAATTGATAAAATAGTGAAACCACTTTTGTTGGATTCATTTTATCAATAACTATATAATGGTATCATTTTTATACAATGTTAGAAACTTAGAATACAGATCAAGCCCTTGGTCAAAAACCCCTCTCTTAGGTAGTTCTTAGACTTTAAATCCAAATGAATCTCTTTTTTCCAATGCTCCCAAATCTTCTCCCAATCCAATGAAATCAAACCTCCAACATCCTACTGAGGTATATCATGTATTTATACTTTGCTTGTTGTATGGTTTGATGCTTGTATGCCTTGTAATGATTGTGGTGGTGTTTGTTTGCATGTATGCTCAATAACGGCGATAGTTGTGATTGTGTGATGCCGAGAAGAAGGAAGCATCGGGTTATTCTTATTATTTTATATTATTGGTATTCTGGTATTATAAGGAAGTCACAGGACATCTCACTGGTCACAGGAAAGCCACCATTCCTGAACTCCTATGTTAACCTACTCCTTTTTATTCAATTGTTTTATATCTCGTTTATGAATCTCATGACTAAATGCATAGTTTTTTTCAAATAAAAAGGCGTGAGTAACTTGGCTCCTCCAAGTTATGGATGAGTGTACATTAGGACACGTACCCAGTTGACACCCATTTTTACCCTTTATATCGAGGCTAAGATGATTAGCATCTTCGCTCCTAGAAACCACTAACTTTCAATGATAAAACTATTTTGGGTTTTACCCTACTATAAAGTTTTCAAAATAAAACCCTTGGAAGGAGGCATCGTTTCCAAGCGGAGGCTTTACTAAAAGAAGTTATGAGGAGGATGAAGATAAAGTCGAGCAAGAGAAAGTGAAGGGATGTTCTACGCCAATGTCTGGAGCAATTTATCTGTGCAACCACATTACCCCAAGCATTGGGGCTTAGCTCGTAGTTGTTGTCCTTAGCCGGGGCTGCTTGTACTTACTTAACTGGAGCAATCCCTGGAATCCTGAGTGGAATCTACTCCTAATCTGCGGATCTGGGCCCCCATCGCCTGCTACGGCAGAAGTGTCGGTGCAACAATTGGGTCTCCCGTGGACGGTATGTTTTAGGAGTAGGGAAGGAAGTGGAGTCAGAAATTGTATATTTCCAAGCTATGGGTTTGGGTATACGGAAGTGCTGCAGGGAGGACTAAGGCCATCATCCCACATACTCGTACCAGGGAGAACAAACCCAATAGGAAAAGCCGCCTTTCCTAGGGATGGACAAATGAAAAGCTAGGTTTGATTATCCGAATCCCTGTCTACCATGTGTAGCAACCCATGGTTGTAATACCGGTGGATGTATTGATTCTTGTGGGTAAAGTGTAGAAACTTTGCAGAGTCTAATCTATTCGAATAGACGTGTCCACGGTCAAGGACGGTTGGAATGGCAATTGCTAGGAGGACCATTCGGATATGGAGATGAATAACAAGGATGTGACTTGGTCACGAGGAAAGATAAGAACGAGTTTGGTTTTGACCAGTGATGGTCGAAGATGTTTAAAAAGGGTTTTACTATAAAACTGTTTCCAAAAAAATTCACAAGGATATGGAGATATCCGGACTTTCAAAAAGGAGGCTTGTTGTCCAAAAACTCTTTCTCAACAAAGATATAGAGATGCCATTGTTAGACTTCTTCAGAAACAGCTATAGTGTAGAGCTATCTCTCCACATCCCAATATGCATTTTCTTGTTACCTTATCTCGGTGGTTTGCGAGTACATTCAAAGTACTCACTGACATTGTCCCTGGCTATTTACTTGGTGATACGTCCAAAACGTATCTAATTTCCCGAACACTTTTGCTATTGTTTCTCCTCTAAACTTGTGTGATTTGGATACAAATAACACGGACTGATGCTGTTTTCAGGAAATTACTTTGGTGTCTTGTTTTTGTGCAGAAAATCAACTATCAGGAAAAATCCCGGAAAATATGTCAAAAATTATATTTCACCAGAAGACCCACAGAGCCAGAAGACGACACGGAGAATGGGCCTGGGGGGCCCACACCCCTTCCAAGCGCGGGGCCACCTCTGGCCGCGCCTAAGGGGGTGCAGCCACCCCAGGCACCCCCTCTGGTTCCCTCTACGCCTATAAGTTTCCTTTCGACCTAAAAACAGAGGTGGTTCGATTGTTTTCCAGAAAGAGTTCCGCTCCGCCGCCGCCACCAGAAACAAAGATTCGGATCCAGAAACTCCGTTCTGGCACCTTGTCGGGATGGGGAATTTGGAGAGGATCATTGCCATCGTCATCACCAACGCATCACCATCAACCATCGATGTTTCCCTCATCTATGAGTGATTAATCCCCTGCTATAGTCTTGGGGATGGTAGGGATTGGATGAGTTCTATCATGTAATCGAATTAGATATGTTAGGGTATAGTGCCTAGTATCTCTATTAGTGCTATTTGACTTTGTTGCAACTTATTGTTCTTAATGCTTGTCACTAGGGCCCGAGTGCCATGATCTAATATCTGAACTTATTATTGAATCATTATGATAGTATTGTTTGTGATCTTATATGCAAGTTGTGTACACATATCATTGTCCGGATCCAAAGGCCCCAAAGTGACAATAATTGGGACAATCGGAGGGGATGGCCATGGTGTGAGGATCACATGTGTTCACGGAGTGTTAATGCTTTTCTCCGGTTCTCTATTAAAAGGAGAACCTTAATTGCTAGTAGCTCCCTAGAGGCCCTGCTGCCACGAGCTGCTGGACAGAAGATGTTGTGCAAGTTCTCATTGCGAGCATGTACGACTATATTGGAACACATGCCTAGGATTGTTTAGTACTTGGATGCTTGTTATTATTTATCTACAATGCCCTAGATCTTGAAGTTATATGTTTAGAATTGTCCATGCAACGCCCGTCCATCCATCCCTATGCCTACCGCACTCGAATCCTACGGTTACCGTTACTGTTACTATTGCTCCTGTTTTACTGCTACTTGTTGCTTCGTTGTTGCTACTACAAACTATTGCTACTGATAAACTTCTGTGAGCAAGAACTATTTCCAGGTGCAGCTGAATTGACAACTCAGTTGTTAAGGCTTGCAAGTATTCTTTGGCTCCCCTTGTGTCGAATCAATAAATTGGGTAATACTACCCGCGAAGACTGTTGCGATCCACTACTTTTGTGGGTCGTCAAGACTATTTTTTGGCGCGGTTGCCAGGGAGTATAGCTTTATTTTTAACTTCTATTGGATCTATTATTGTTCACTGCTACTCCTTTCATCATGGGGAAGTCTCATGATGGAAAGTTTCCTATTTTACCATCCAATACAAGAAGTGGTAGAGTCCTAAACACCTCTGTTGCTCTTGATTCACCATTTGTTATAAGTAATCTTGTCACACCACCACCACATATTCATGCTACACACACTGCTACTACTGCTAAATCTGAAACTGCTTTGGATGCTCATGATGTTACTTCTACTATGCTTGATGCGAGTGGTTCATTAGGTACTTTCCTAGATGCTTCTATGGCTAGTCTAGGAAATACCGAAACTCCTAGTGAAGACACTGTTACACCTGTTAGCTCACCTAAGTCTAGAGAGAGTTATGATATTAATGATGGTTACATTGAGTTCACTGATGAATTTGTTGAAGAGTGCCGAAACACACATGGTACTATTGCTATTAAGAGTCTCCTTTCTAGATGTACTATTATGTCTAAAATGTCCTCTGATCCTAAGTTTGCCACCTCTCCCATAGATATTAAAGATGAAGATTATGATTTATCTCTTGATTATACTACTTGGACATTGTTGAGAAAGAACCTTTCTGTGGGACTGAAAATGAGTGCTGTGGCTCATATGAATGAGCTTTCTACTATGAGTGATTTATTCTATGATGATTTTAAGATTCGCAAGTACTTTGTTACTAAGATCTTCCCTTTTTCACTATCTAGGTATGTCCATTGCCTAAGAAGGAGCTTCTTGATATTTATTATAATGGACTAACTGATGATTCTAGGACATACCTAGATAGCTTTGCCGATTGTGTTTTCAGGAAAAGAACTCCTACAGATGCTGAAGAATTAATAGATAAGATAAGCAAGAATTATGATGATTGGACTTCAACTGAGCTAAATACACCTGAGACTATAATTCCCGAACCAGATGCTCCTGAACCAGTTCCAACACCAACACCAAAGAAGAGGGGAGTTATTGCATTAAATGATGAATTGATGAAGGAAGCTAAGAAATGTCTAAAGGAGAAAGGTATTAGAGCTGAAGATGTGAAGAATCTACCTCCTATAGAAGAATTATGTAAACCAATTCACCACTCATCTACTATTGAGGTACACTCTCTCCATTTTAATGAAGGTGATATTCCTTATGGTAAGCCTCCTGATCAATGCTTAGAGGAACTTGACACATTTATTGTTAAACAAGGTAATTTGAATAAACAAGTTCAGAATCATTTATTGGAAAACTCTAGAGCTATCCATGAGTTGAAAGATATTGTGGAAAAAACTTCTAATGATATTAAAATGCTTTGTAAACACCTTCAAATGGTTCAAACCCAACTTGATCAACTTGCTAAGGTACAAAAGGACATGCTAGTTGATGCTCAGGAGATAAACATGCTTATGGAATTAGAACTAGGAGTGGTATATCTACTCAAGATCCTTTATATCCTAAAGGACACTCTAAAATAATTGAGCAGGATTCTCAGCAAGGTGAGAGTAGTGGTAGTCCTCGTAAGAGAAAGAAAAATAAACATAAGATAGTTGAGGAACCACTTGAACCTGTTGTAGATCCTAATAGTATATTTGTCTTTGATGCTGAAACTGAGAGTGGTAATAATAATGATGCTCCTGATAAGGAGGAAGTTGAGGAAGAACCTGAGAAGCACACTAAGAACACTAGGTACACAAAGGAAAATTTTATTGCTAATAAACATGGTAAAGAGAGAGAACCTTGGGTGCAGAAACCTATGCCTTTTCCAGGTAAGAAACACAAGTCAAAGGAGGAAGAACTCTACAACAAGTTTTGTGAGTGGATGAAACCTTTGTTTTTGCAAATTCCTTTGGCTGATGCTATTAAATTGCCTCCTTATTCAAAGTATATGAAGGATATTGTCTCTAATAAAAGAAAGATTCCTAATTAGGAGATTTCTAATTTGCTTGCTAATTACTCCTTCAATGGTAAGGTTCCAAAGAAACTTGGTGATCCAGGTATACCAACTATTCCTTTCTCTATTAAGAACAATTATGTTAGAACTGCTTTATGTGATTTGGGAGCTGGAGTTAGTGTTATGCCTTTTTCTCTCTACAAGAGACTCCAGCTAGAAAAGTTGATACCAACTGATATATCTTCGCAAATGGCTGATAAGTCAACTAATATTCCTGTTGGTATAAGTGAGGATGTTCCTGTTGAAGTGGCTCATAATTTCTTGGTTTTAACTGATTTTTTGTGCTTGAGATGCGTGAAGATGATAATATGTCTATTATTCTTGGAAGACCTTTTCTTAATACTACAGGTGCTATCATTAACTGCAATCAAGGGAAAGTAACATTCAATATTAATGACAAAGAGCATACTGTTTATTTCCCCAAGATGGTTGTTAAAAGCTATTGCCTGAATTCCATTGAAAATATTGAGAGCATCAAGGTTGGAGAAATATATTGTCCCATTCCATAAGATAATTTTGAAACTATTATGATTGGGACCATTGCTATCAAGTATGAGGTAACATATTAACCTTGTGTAATGCAAAGTTTTGTTTTATATAAGATTGTTTTGGTAACAAGACTTGATCAGCCTTTTTAACAAAAGGATTTTAATGAACAAAATAATGTTTTCACTATGGTTATACTTGCTTTCTTTTACTTTTATCCTTCCTGGTCTTTGCCTTTCTTTTGATAACTTTGGTTTTGTTAGTTGTTTGCTTGTTAATTTGTCTTAGAGCTCTTGTTGTTTGGCTTTTGGTTTGCTTTTTCTTCTTCTGAAAAAACTGTTTCTGCGAGAAAATCAATTTTCATACCCTGAAAATTGGCCAAAAATAAAGTTTCCCGAAAAATCCCAGAAAATTCAAAATAAATTTTCCTCAGAAAAAGGGGCAGAGAGACACCTGAAGTGACCCAGGGGCCACCCCAGGCCACCAAACCCATGGTAGGCGCGGCCTACCTGTGGGCGGCGCCTAGGGGGTCTGGCCCACCTGGTCCCCTCCAGGTTGCCTCCTCAAAGCCATCTTCTTTCTCTTTCAGAAAAACACCGGAAAACTTCCTCAAGCTCGAGTTCTTGCTGTTCTTGCTCGCGATTTTCGATCTCCTTTCTCATCCCCTCTTTGCTGCTGATTTTTGGAGGGATTGCTCCTTGGTATGTGCCTCCTCCACTTGTCTAATTAGATTTGTGATTGGTAGATTGTATCTTGAGTATTTTGCTGCTATAGGTGTCAGGTTGTTTGAGCTTGCATGCTTGTTCTATGCCTAGAAACTTTATTTTGATGCATGTGTAGTCCTCTAGCAAGCTCCTATAATAGTTTCTCATCATTTATCAACATAGAAATCAGTTGGTTTGATGCTTGTCTAAAATTTCAGAAAAGGGAAGTCATGGACCACCACACATTTGGTGAAATATTTGAGGGTGATGCACCTAGAAGGGCAAGGCTTTCAAGATCATCCACCAGTGTCAGGCCCTCATAAAATGAGGATCTCATCACTCCACGATTTGGTGACGAGGGAGTTGAGGGGGACGCGCATCCCTCCGCCTTTCCTTTCCAAACCTTCTTGCGGGCTGCTGGGATTCTTAGTGATTTTATGACCTTGGTTCGGAGGGCTGGTCTAACGACTCTTATGCAGGATGAGAGCGCGCAATATGCTATGCTCACCAAAACATTTGTGGAGAGTTTCTCCTTTAATAACAGTGTGTTCCATCCAGATGTTTCTTTCAAAGTTTATGACAGGTCTTACCATATGACATTGAAAAAATTTTGTGGGGCTCTTGGACTTGGTACAGCTAGGTCAGCAAAGAAGATTCCAGCTCAACCCGCTGATTTGTTGGAGCTTTACCGAGGTATAACCAATGATGATAGCCATAGAGCTAAACGGGGAAAGATAAGAAACATTCAGCTTCCAGCCATCAGGTACTTCACTTACTATCTTGCCACTAGTGTTCTTGGTAGGGAGAACACTAGTAATATTTTCAGCTATCATTTGGCTTTCTTAGCTCCTGCGCTCAACAATGATACCAAGTACAATCTTTGTTCTCTCATTGCTGGTCGCTTAACAGCTAAGGGACCCATTTATGGGGGAATTATTGCTACGCGTGTTGCTGCTACCTTGGATATTGTTGTTGATCCAAATGATACAATCTTGGCTCCTGAGAGGCTTGATCTTGCTGCCATGGAGGCGCATCACTTTGTCACCACTAGATCTACCCTTGAGAAGTTGGTTTATAGAATGTTTTTTATTGACGGGGAAGAGAGAGATCCCTCTGCCCCAAACCAGTTTGTTCAGTATTTCTCAGGGACCTTTGTCACGCTCCAAGGAGGAGATGGATGAGTTGCTGTGCTCCCTTAACTTCCATGGGCACTATCAGGAGGAAGCTCCCTCATATGACCCCGTTGTACATTACACGGGGGAGTCCTCGAGCTCGTACCAGGACAAGGGAGCCTCATCGTAATACTACGGAGGTGCATCGACCCAGGCACCTTGGGATTGAGCCCCACTCATGCCAAAAGCCTAAGCTTGGGGGGAGGTATACCGACGACACACTCATATATATATATATCATGTTCGGTCGGTTCTTTGTATATCCATTGTTTCGCTTTCTTTTTGGTTCTTGTTGCTTCTTTATCAAAAACACAAAAATACCAAAAAGATTTTGCTTTATTTGGTTTGCTTTTTCTTTGTTTGTTTTTGCTTTGTTTGCTTGTTTCTAAAAATCAAAAACACGAAAAATATGTGTTGTTATTCTTTGGTTTTGTGAGTTGTTTGCAAGGTTCAGCCGTCCTCACTGTAGTTTGGTTTCATGTTATTATTCAAGTCACACAAGTGAAGGGCAATAATGAAGATTAAGACAACTTGAGGTGTGGTAAGAGGCTGGTAACGAACTCTATTTGTTTCATTTTTGCACATATACTCATCATTGTGAGCATGCTTAGCCTGTTCGTGTAAGGTGTATGTCATTATGGATGCTTAGTAGTTCTTGCTTGTCTATGATTAGCTCCAGCTTGCTAATAGTTTGTAGCATGTCATATGAATGTTTGCTTGCATTGTTTTACTCATATTTTGGTATGATATTGTGGTATCCTCCTCTGATTGTTCATATGAATCGACTTCGCACATGCTCACGCATGCATATGACTAATCAATAGTCAGTACGCCTCGATGATTTATTTTTCCTCAGAGTTCTTGTATCACTTTCATTCCATATTTACTCTTGTTTTGTTGCAATCATGATTATGACAATTATTGCTCTCTCGTTTGTCGCTCCCTCTCCTTTTCTAGCCTTCACTTGCACTGGGTATGAGATCTACCTGTGTTTCCAACTCCCCAAAACCAATATTACCAGCTGTGTCTACCATACCTACTTATTAGCATCGTTTGATATTTTAGTGCATATTCAATATGCCTTGTTTTCTTCCATATAAAATGTTTGTCTGTTTTGAGAAAGTTAGTTAGTAAAGCTCTCACGAACTTGATGGCACACTTTATTCCTTCCACTTAATAATCCTGAACCATTGTGACTTGTCCATGAAAGTTATATGATGCCTAATTATATGCTGGGAGTCAGGAGAATCGTGCTGTCACGGGGAACGCTTTCAACACTTTTTGGATATCTTATCCAGTTGATACTTTGCTCTTTTGTTTATGGATGTCGACGATGTGAAATAAAAGTGGAGTTTGTGAGTTCATTGAGTCTATACAATGTGTTAGAGAAACACCTGGGCCGCTAGCCTAAGCCATTCCTAATCATGGTGGAAACTTGTAGCATCACCATAATGAGCATTTATGAAGCATCCTCAATAAAAATCTATACACATAGTAAATAAAAAGATAACTGAGATGCTCAATGTCTGCTTGCCTTATCATTTTGATCACGGGATCGCTCATGTATCATGTGCAAGGGGTACCCCGTTGGCGGTTCTCTACAATATGCATGTATTTACAATGACAAGAACTTTCAGGTAACCAAAGTTGAGTAGCATGCGGTGCGGCCCTTGTACTCAAGGGACTTGGGATTTCCAGTTTATGGTCTATCAAGCATATAATTCAGAGTGGACCTCACTTTTATCTTAACCATATGAATATGCCTATGATAGGGGTAATGAGATCTCAAAGCTAATGAGTACCTTCCTTTCAGCATTATGAAGCCTTTCAAACTTTTCAAAACCATTTTCACAACCTTGTTGAGTCACCACTTATTCTATGAACACCTTGTTGAGAGCATAGTTGTCATTCTTGTGTTTGTCTCAAAACTTGGTTAATTATGTCATGACTTTGATGCTTGTATCTTTGATATCTTTATCTCTAGTCTTCACTTGAACTTCAGAGGTGCCTTGGCATTTATATTGTGCTCTCCAAACAAAGGCAAGCGAGAAACCACTCTATCATAACTTATTATGAGTATTGCAATGTTGCTTATGTTTATGTTTCATGCTACTTACTATTATTGAGTTGGTTTCTCTTCATATCTTGCAATGACTATTGAGTAGACTTAGTTGCATACTTCTTATTATCAATGGTTTAAGCATCTACTCCTGTTCTAAGAATATATATATATATATCATACAAAGCAAATGTGTTTGTGAAAGTTCTTTTATCGCACTCAGTTTTCAACTGAATTTCTTAAGGACAAGCAATAAGCTAAGCTTGGGGGAGTTGATACGTCCAAAACGTATCTATTTTCCCGAACACTTTTGCTATTGTTTCTCCTCTAAACTTGTGTGATTTGGATACAACTAAAACAGACTGACACAGTTTTCAGCAGAATTGCCTTGGTGTCTTGTTTTTGTGCAGAAAATCAACTATCAGGAAAAATCCTGGAAAATAGGCCAAAAATTATATTTCACCAGAAGACCCATGGAGCCAGAAGATGACACGGAGAAGGGGCCTGGGGGGCCCACACCCCTACCAGGAACGGGCCCACCTCTGGCCACGCCTAGGGGTGCAGCCACCCCAGGAACCCCCTCGAGTTCCCTCTGTGCCTATAAGTTGCCTTTTGATCTAAAAACAGAGGGGGTTCGATAGTTTTCCAGAAATAGTTCCGTTCCGCCGCCGCCACCAGAAACCAAGATTAGGATCTAGAAACTCCGTTCTGGCACCCTGCCGGGATGGGGAATTTGGAGAGGATCATCGCCATCGTCATCACCAACACATCTCCATCAACCATCGTTGTTTCCCTCATCTATGAGTGGGTAATCCCCCACTGTAGGCTTGGGATGGTAGGGATTGGATGAGTTCTATCATGTAATCGAATAAGATCTATTGGGGCATAGTGCCTAGTATCTCTATTAGTGTTATTTGACTTTGTTGCAAATTGTTGTGCTTAATGCTTGTCACTAGGTCTTGAGTGCCATGATCTCAGATCAGAACTTATTATTGAATCATTATGATAGTATTGTTTGTCATCTTATCTGCAAAGTTGTGTACACATATCATTGTCCGGATGGCTGTGGTGTGAGTATCACATGTGTTCGTGGAGTGTTAATGCTTTTCTCCGGTGCTCTATTAAAAGGATCACCTTAATTGCCAGTAGTTACCTAGAGGCCCCGCTGCCACGGGCTGGCTGGATAGAAGATGTTGTGCAAGTTCTCATTGTGAGCACGTATGACTATATTGGAGCACATGCCTAGGATTTTTTAGTACTTGGATGCTTGTTATTATTTATCTGCAATGCCCTAGATCTTGAAGTTACATGTTTAGACTTGTCCATGCAACGCCCGTCCATCCATCCCCATGCCTACCACACTCGAATCCTACTGTTACTGTTACTATTGCTATGGTTTTACTACTGCTTGTTGCTTCGCTGTTGCTACTACAAACTGTTGCTACTGATAAACGTCTGTGAGAAAGAACTATTTCCAGGTGCAGCTGAATTGACAACTCAGTTGTTAAGGCTTGCAAGTATTCTTTGGCTCCCCTTGTGTTGAATCAGTAAATTGGTTAATACTACCCGCAAAGACTGTTGCGATCCCATACACTTGTGGGTCATCACTTGGCCAGATTGCAGATGTTAAGAAGTGACGAAGGTGCTGACGTCTATGCAAGCTTGTCCATCTTCCCAGTCCGTTTCCTGTAGGTTAAGGCATGACATGGGCTCTGCGCTTGAAGACTTCCGCTATTTGTGTTGTAATTCCCATAATGTCCACTTTGTAAGTTTTGTACTCGTTACTTTATGGATGATGTAATGATATTGGTCGGTTATTCTCACAGCTCACTGATCATGGGAACTTGAATTGTATGCATAACGGGTATTCTTGGACCTTAAATCCGGGGTGCCACAGTGATTTCACTCACCAAGTGTCAAAACACTTGAATATCGTTTCACTTACCAAGTGTCAAAACACTTGAATCTTGATTCAATCCTTTCCGTGCGGCAAAAACCTTTCTTGTCATTTCCATCTATCCATATTAGCATCTCAATCTATCCATATAGACATTGATGCCTAATATTCGGGTTTTTCCTAAGTCTTTCATCGAAATGAAATTCTTAACCTATGTCAATAAAATATACATCATTTCCAATAAATATGATGTCATCCACATAATGGATTAGAAATATATCTTAACTATCCCACTTAATTTCTTGCAAATGCAAGCATCTTCATCATCTCTTATGAAATTAAACATTTTAATAGTTTCATCATGGTGAAGATTCCAACTCTATGATGCTTACTTCAACCATTGAAGTTTGCATGATCTTTTAGTATCCTTTGAATTAACAAAACCCTTTGGATCGTGTCATGTACACGTCCTAGGTAACTATTAATTGTTTCTTCAACTAGCATATTCAACAATTGACATGTGTAGTGGTTGCAACACAAATTCCTCCAAACTAAATATCATTACGAAAGATCGAATCTTGTGATATTCAACTCCTTGAACATTGTCGTAAACTCTTTCAGAACATATCGACTATTTTATAGATGACCAACATCCAAGTCTATTTCTTTATAGATCCAAATACGACCAATAGGTCTTACACATTTCCGGAGGGTCTTCCAAGTTCAAAAACTTGATTTCTCGTGTATAGAACTATCACGGATCTTATGGCTTCAAGCCATTTGGTGGATTCAGCTCCCATCATCACTTCTTTGCATGTATCATTGTCAAACAATAAGGATTTAATTCTCAAATCTTGGTTATTTTATTGTTTACCTGACCTACTTGATTCAATAGAAACTTAGACCTCCACGACCAAAACCTTTGAGGCACATGTGCCATGAGCATTGTGGCTGCCTCCAGGACATTTTCCGGTGCTACGCAACTCAGCACATATAGCTAAGGTTCAATAACCTTATCAAAGTTCTATTGTCCTCCCACTTAACTTTTATGAAAAAATTCCTTCTCAAGAAACTTGACGTTCTAAGGAACAAACACTTTTGTCTTCGGTGTTATGGAGGAATACCCAACGGTTATAATAACCTAAAAAGACATCCTCATCCAACTTTGGTTGTAAACATTTTACTTATGCCTAGCATTCCAAAATTTAAGAAAGGATAACTTGGGTTTTACTTCAGACCATAACTTATATGGTGTTATTTCAACGGATCATGATGGATATTTTTTCAGAGTAAAAACGGTAGTCACTAAAGCTTTAAGCTTTAAAATACAATGGTAGTTTTATAACTGAC
This sequence comes from Avena sativa, assembly GCA_916181665.1. NCBI lineage: Eukaryota > Viridiplantae > Streptophyta > Magnoliopsida > Poales > Poaceae > Avena > Avena sativa. The sequence goes on along the minus strand of OV702281.1, from coordinate 204,479,351 downwards.
ACCTTTGATCTCACCATGTCAAACAAGGATTCGTTAGATATCTCAAACACTCCATACTTCTATGGTGTTTTGGGAAATGCAAATCTATGGAACGATTCCTCAAATCTTAAGTGTTTTGCTAAACTTGTAACTTAAATATCTTCCTTTATGATCAAATCATAAATTCTTTATTTTCTTGTTACAATGATTTTCCACTTCATCTTGAAATTCTTTGAACATTTTTCAAATATTTCACACTTCTTCCTCATTAAGTACATATACACATATATTCACTTAAATTTTCGGAGAAAGCATGTGAAGTTGAAATCCATTGCTCACAACTACACATAATGGACCACATACATCAATATGTACAAATTCCAATAAGTGAGTCATTCATTCTTCGTTGTCCTTTGAATGAAATTTTAACTATCTCTGGGAAAGTCCCACAAGTGTCATTTGATCAAAATCAAAAGACTCCAAAATTCCATCAACATGGAGTTTCTACATGTTTTCTTTCTAATATAATTTAAACGGCGATGTCACGTTCTAAGTGATCTTTTAATCATTTGTCTTACAACATTTTTAGCATTTAGTTTTTATGGACGTGATTTCTCCAACTAGATTTGTAAATCATCCATCTTATATGGAATACAGTAATTATTTGAACGACCTTTTGTCCTCATAATACCTGAACAAAATAACAATTATTAAGACAAATCTTGAAGGTAAGCTTTAATGTCAACGAGAAACACAATAACACTTTGTTTGTTTTCGATGAACATCATCACATATTATCTTGTTGGTTACTTAGGCCATTGCAGTTCATGAATTGTGTTGTCCTGTATGACATTTCACACCAATAAATTCGGTATCCAATACCCAAGAACCACATTATTTAACAAGCAAAGAATACAACATAACATGTATATCATCTATATACCTAAGCTAGATGTTTCTAGTCTTTTTTCTGCCAAATATTTTTGAGATTCTCTTTCACCATTTCCTTTCCTTTCAAAAGAATCTATCAAGATCAACAATGGCGCCATACACATGACACTTAGTCCAAAGAGTGTATAGTCAAATACTAATACCTTTGGACTTGCACTTTGAAGTTGTCACATCCCAAGATTTTCCAAATCTTGTAATGTGAAAAATAAATGAATAAAATAGAACTTTGTTGATTTTCAGGGTGAGAAGAAACTTTTCGATTCCAATTGGAAACTTTCAAAACCTATTTGGATCAAATAAAATCCTAAAGGGATTTAAAAAGTTAAATAAACAATAAACTTAAAAATATTTAAAATTACTATTTTTGGATCTTTTAATAAAAAGATTTGGTTTTCAAAAGAAAAAGTAGATTTATAAATAAGGATTATTTTATAGAGCCAAATTAAACCTTGGCCAAGCTTTTGAAATAAAATATTTTGTTTTGATTAAAAGAGTAAAGGTTTATTTAAATAAAATAATGAGTGTTGATTAATAAACCAAATTTATTAAAGTAAAGGCTTTTCCCATTTTAATTAAACATCAAAAAACTTATTAAATTATTTTAAATAAGTTTTCCAAGTGTTTATTATTTTCACATGAAACCTACTGAATAGTTTTGGTACTATTTTAGATTTCAAATGGAGATTTTAAATAAATCAAACCCTATTTGATTTAATAACTAAGGTACATTTTATTTAATTAATAAATGGATCCTAAAAAGATTAAAATTATTATTTTATTTTTGGACTTTAGTTTTGTGTTGTTAAACAGAACCAAAACTCAATACAAGTTTGGCAAGGATTTGAAACCATTTGGGTGTTTGTTTTGTTGTTTGAAAAACAAAACAGAAAATTCAATTGAGAAAAAGAAAAATATTTAGGAACAAAAAAAAATGGAACTAGACAACAAGCCCACTAAGCCCAACTCGCAGCCCACCTGCAACCCCTCTGCCGAAACGTTTTCTCACTCAGACACGCACCCGCGCAATCGCTGACTAGCAGGTCCCACACCCCCTCTCTCTCCTTCGCTGACGACACGGGCCCACGCCACGCAAGCATCGTCCTCACCCGCCGCGACCTCTTCTCCCCCAAACCTCGTCGCCGTTTCTGTCAAATAACTGCACGCTTGATTCCTCATAACCACGCGTTGAATCAGCCCCGTGACCGCGCACATTTAAGCGTCCCTCTCCCCTCTCTGATCTCCCTCACACGCCAGACCTCCCTTTCCCCCAGGATGCCACGATTTGAGCTGTCACTCCCTCTGTTCCGACGAGCTTGCAACCAAATTCCGGCAGCCCTGCGCCACCCCTTGCCTCCCTGAGCACACAGGCAAGTTCCCCAGGACCTGGCGCATCTTTCTGCATCCGCAGCTCGCTCGCGCGCGCCTCTGAGCCTCGACAGTGACGACTCCAAGCGCCGCCACCGTCTGCTTCCTCTCCGGCGACAGTCCCCATAAGCATGCGTCCGCCCCTCTCCTTCCCAATGACACTCCTGCACTCGCCACACTCGGCTGCATCTAACCGTGCCCTTGTTTTCCCTCGGGGCGAACCGCAGCACCACCCTCGACGACCACCAGACGAACCCGACGTCGTCCTTGACTCCGGCGAGCGATTAATCCCGCTCCAGTGCGCCCCTCGCCAGACCAGCATCACCTCGAGCTTCACCGCGACCCTGTGAAAACGGTGAGACTTCCCTCTGCCTTCTTTGCTTCCTGTAGCCGCCGCTAGCACCTCGTCCGACCGTGCGCCGCCGCTCACCGCCGTCAGCGCCGCTCGAGTATGGTCGAATAGATTCACACCGTTAGATCTTGATCCTATGGCTGATAATAGAACCTGAGCGAAGCGGTATGAGCACGCCTGAGCCGTGCGATCTGTTTAGATCCAACGCCCCGCAGAGCGCAATCCGCGCGAACCGGTACCGCCCAACGAGATCACACCGCGTGGCACTAGATCTGTTTAAAAGAAATTTTGAATCTGATTTAGATGCAGATTTGAAAACCTTGTAACTTTTGATCCACACGTCCAAAATTTGCAAACTATCAATGGAATCAGTGGAACAAGCCCTAGCCAACCATACAATTTGTTTAGTAAAAAGCCTCTGGTAAAATGTTTGTTTTTGCAGAAACATTTGTATGCTTGTTTAGATTGTAAAAATTGTTCAAAAATGATTTTGGGGATAAAATCTTTGGCAAATGGTTTGTTTTGAACCTACTGACCCTAGGAAACAAATTGTGGTTTCAAAAATGTTTTTGGTGAATAAAAAGAATGATTCTTTGATTTAAAACCAATTCTAGTCAAATAAAAACGTGGTTTATTTATTAAAAATGATTTTGGAAGAAAACCTTTGGGAAATGTTTTGTTTTAAACTCTCTGACCCCGAACACCAATTTTTATGATTTGAAAATGTATTTTATGAACCCTATAGATTAATGCCTTAGTAAAAACACTTCTACACCACATAAAATGATACCTTGTTTTGAAAATGGTTTAGGAAGTAAAATCTTTTGCAAATGACTTTGCCACTTTACAAAATGACCATTAGGTGTTTTCAAATGTTTATGTCCCATTGGGAACCACTTTTCCAAATAAAACAATCCTTGGCATGCTTGCATGCATTATCTTGTTTATATGATTTTATGTGATGATTTGCTTGAATGGTAGATTGAACTTGTGCCTTGCTTGATTGAATTGTAGTGAATTGAAGAGTGTGATTGTAGCAAGGACAAGGAGTGAAATTATACTCTACCAAAAAGGCAAGTGATGCTTCATACTTTTGTTCCCATCACTTTCACTATGCATTAGTGATTTTTCTAAGTAAAATTTGCATGGAATTTTGCTAAGTATAAACCTTGCTATGGGAAAACCTAGTAGATGAAACCTTAGTAAAATTTCCTAAGTCAAGATTCCTACTACTATCATGCTTAGCTTAGCTAATAGAAAACAAGGGTGGAATATATATTCACACTATGGAAAAATTTCTAAGTCTGAGGACTTGTGTTTTTGTTTAATAAAACAACTAAGTTAATGAATCACCTAGGTGGAATGGTAATTGCTTGGTGGATTTTGGTTGAGTGGTTACACAAGGCCCATGTTTATGGTTTACCTTGTGTATCTCACTTGTGGATGGCCACCCAGGAACAAACAGATTTGAGATGTCAAATGTTGAGAAGCTTCAAGTGCAACCACTTGGCAATATGGGCTCTGCCTTGATCACATAGGTTGCTAGAACTTAGTCATTTGGACAGTTGGTGGTAGTGGGATGATAGGTTGGAACGCGTCCATTTGGCTAAGGGAAGGCTTCTGAAAGGTCCTGTCTTGGGAAACCAAGTCTGGTGGGGAAAGTGCACAACCTCTGCAGATGGAAAAATCTAAGTACTTAGCCATGTCCCTGGTAAAGGACAATTTGAGCATCAAGACATGGAAGCAATCAAGAATCTCATCATCCAAATTTCCAAGTTAAAAACATGTGGTTGAACAAGGGTTAAAGAATCTTCAATCTTTGATTGGGAGATGCCTTGAGAAAGATTATTTTGTCAAGCAAAAACTTAGTGTTTTCAAATGATAAGAAAATCTATTTTTGAGCAAAGCAAGCCTCAACTCCACTTAGCCAAATGCATATAGATGTTAGACTCCACTATACTACCATAGTATCACTTGCCAATACAATTCAAATGTATTGACCCTTGTGGCTATAACTTGTTATGTTGCAGGTTTGTTTGATATTAGTGAAGTTGATTGATTAGGAGTACAAAGTCTACAACCAACATGTCTGCATGTGGCACTTTGAAGATGAAGGACCCCATGCTTGTAGATATTCTGCTGCAATGTAATGTAATAGCCAAATGAGCTATGTAAGATGTAATAAAATTATGTTATTCCTGGTTATAAAGTTGTATTATGACCTTTGTTTCTTGATATTACATCTTAACTGTGGATGCTAGCTATTGATCCAGGGACTAGCATTGTAAACGCAGGGGACTCTACCTTATTAAAGGTTGGGAACCTTGCATAAGTAGATCACCGTCATCGAGTGTTTGGCGTTCTTTCAAAATCCATTCTTTAGTAATATTTTAGTGTAGTAAATGTTATTCCCTACATCTTCTATTCATCCTTATTATGACAACTTTCATGATCAAGCTACTATATCTTATAAAGGCGAATCGCGAGTATAGTACTTTCCAAAACCTTCTTGGAGGATTAGGATGCCTAAAGTATCCAACCTTCACAAATTCTCATCCAATATGAGACCAAATTTTTTGCTAAATTATAATCTATCATATTGTAACCAAAAACATTGTTTCAGATATTGCAATATCTTCCACACATGATGGTTTCTGAAATAATCCTTTCAGCTCCTAGATAACCTTGATACTAAAACATATTTTGAATATCAAGGATCATGGAGGCAAACATGATACTTTAGATACTAACACTTGAATTTTTCTTTTTATTTAATAATAATTATTAAATTTCATGGAGTTTTCTGAAAGTTTGCAATAGGATTTTAAACTTTAGATTGACACTCAAAACAATACGATACCAGTTCGTAAAGTAAATATCCAGAATTATATAGTTCTATTATCTCAATTATAAGTAAGTACATGGTAGAAAACGTATGCCAATGACTACAACAAATTATGAAAATTCACTTTGATTTAATTTATGATAAACTGAGTTCAACTTTATTCATATTACTATTTGAACTCCCACTCAAAACCGACATCCCTCGAGTCATTTTGGTGATTACATGAACTAGATCCACTATACCAAGACCGATCATCACGTGAGTTGGTGTAGCTTCAAAGGCGCGCATCAATATGGGCATCATATCAACTATATGACTCATGCTTTACCTTTCGGTTCGTGTTCGGAGGCCATGTTTGTACATGCTAGGCTTGCCAAGTATGAACCTTAGTACCCGCATGCGTAAAATTTTCTTACACCCGTTGTATATGAACGTAGAGTCTATCACACCGGTCATCATGTGGTGTCTCTAAACGACGAACTTTTTAACGATGCATACTAGAGGAAGAACACATTTTTGTCTTGATATTTCAAATGAGGGATCATCTTATAATTCTACTGAAGTACCATACAAGCAAAATAAGATGCAAATAAACATCATATGCTAAAAGTGAAATGATATGGTTCTTGCACTTGATCACTATCTTGTGCATCGTGGTATGATCTTTATCATCCCTGTATGTGTAAGGACAAGGTCTATGGAACTTACACTTTGGCACATTATAATCTCTAATAGTATCAATCCATACTACAAATTATAATACTACCATCTCATATTACTTGACCGACAAAACCAAAAAACAAGACACCTCTAATTTATCTTTTGCATTTTTCACGTGGCTGAGGGCTTTCAAAGATAGAACCGTACACATCTATGAACATGGAACCACAATGATGATAATCAAATTATTGGCAACTGGTTGTAAATCAGATATTGACTATAGTAGGAGAGACAGACACCCGCAAGCCACTTATGCAAATCTAGTTGCATGTCAAGCATGGAACAAGTCTCATGTGTGAGGACATGTAAAGTTTGTCTGAGACGCTTCATCCCACTATGCCACCAATATCCAAAATACACATAACAAGAAATAATATGACCATAAGTGCCCACATAACCATATGTGTGCTACCTGTGTAGAGTATCTACACATGGATCCGGCTCTGATACCACTGTTGAGTTTGCAGCATAGAAAACAAAAAAAAATCTATGATATTAACAACTAAGCACCAAGATTTATCTATCTATGTACAAGAAACGGGTGGATATACATCCATAGAGAAATTACCCTCGAAGACGACAAAGCATTATGAGATTGGTTCTCGTGGATGATGTAGTTGTTCACTTGCCGATCTCAAGGGCGTGATGAAGTCCAGCCGGTCCAGCATCAGCAAGTCCAGCACCGCAAAGTAGTGGTGCATCCGTGATGACACACATGTCCGGTACCCCAAAAACCTCTGAGTCCTTGCTCCAGCAAAGCAGCAGAAGCAACAAATCCTTGCAACAGAAAAAGCCACCCGGAACATGTATCTCGCTGATCCGAGAGCATGGGGATATTCTAGAGGCTGAGAGAGATCCTTCGCGAGGAGGTGTGAGATGAGAGGAGGAGAGGGGGCCTTTTATAGGGAGACGGGTAAGACATGGTGGGTGCCCCACCTCTTCCACATTCATATGGGTGGAGCTCCCACTCCCATAAACAGCCTCCACTCAAAATTCCACTCACCTCCATCAAATTTCCACCAAATTTAGTGCAAGCTCTCATTTAATAAAAATCTTTTATTTATTTTCTTCAGAATTTTGTAAATTACATTAATTAACAAAAATTAACATAAAACCTCATGCAACATTTCAATATCACATGCAGAACCAGTTTTAGAAATTTCACCCAAAACAATTCCGGTTTCCATTGAAATAATTCCAGCGCTTTCATATTCTTTATCTAGCATTTAATTTCCTCCAAATGGTGTCGGTATCCATTAAGTGTGTCACAGTAATGTTCGCAAATAATGCAGACATGACCGAGAACCCTCTGCGATCAATAAACAGCAGCTGGACCTATAGATCCATACTGACTCCCACATATTCAACGATGATTTATTGTGATTATGTGAACCTTTAACATTGTAAATAAATCCCTTAGTTTAATGATATTTTACATGTCTGAGATTTGATCATCGGTATCCCCATACCTAGTTTAATCTCGTTACCGACATGTACTCTTTTCTTGTTCCCTTCATATAACATTCTACTGATCCACATCACTTTCTTGTAAGCTATATCAATGTGATATAACCGAGAGGGACCAGAGTATGTCTCTCCATCATCGGGATGGACAAATCCCACTCTTGATCCATGAGCCTCTACATTCCACCAATGTTGTGACCTCATTATTAACAACATCCAATGTCCATGATTAGGAAACCTTGATCATCGCATTAATCAATGAGCTAGTTTATATGAGAGGCATAACTAGGAACTATTATTTGTTTATTAATCACACATGTATTAATGTTTCCAATTAACACAATTATAGCATGAGAAATAAACATTTAGTATAATCAAGGAATCAGATAATAACCATTTTATTATTGCCTCAGGCATATTCCCTTCAAACGCAACACCCCATCTACTGCGAATTTGTCATACATCCAGTAATCCATATCATATATGAGGGACTCATCCAAGTCATGCATAATCTCCACGTGGTCATCCTTCCATCTTACATGAAAGAAACTTGTCAAGGAATTCAAACTTCAAAAGCCAACTTGTTTTTCGAACATTATCCTCAACTCCATGATTCTGTCAAACGATTCAATGTTCATGAACACTGCAAGCAATTCAAGTGCTATGATGAATGGTATGGAACCTCTAGCACGCACAGTCTTCTCACGACGCTCACGAAAGTCGTTATAATCCTCAGGATTTGCACCGGCATTGGGAGCATATCCAAGTGGTTCTAGTATAGTTAAGAGTGTGTCATTCATCTCAAGGACACCCTTTAGGCATTGATACCAGTCTATGAGGTTGGACTCTTATACTCTAAGGAACTCATCACGCAAAAGAGAACCGTGGTTGAAACACAAAGGTTTGTGAGCCATGATCTACAAGTACATTTGCAAAGACATAAGACTAAGTTCATAATAGGACTTCACGTTTTATAATCAAATTATTAGTAGAGATACCACTAAAATCATCATCCCTAAGATGGTTTTAGAGATCACATGGCCTCTTTACACTATCATCCCCGATCATCGCAGCCTTTGAGACAACTGCCAGGGTGGACTGGATATGTCGAACACATCATACATGTGAATCTTGCTCGACCTTTCGGTCTTATTGTGTTTCGAGGCCTTGAATGTACATTCTAGGCTCGCCAGCCCAACCCAGTTGTATTCACAAGTCATACATGGCTTGCACCCACCGTATGCGAACGCCGATATATCTAGCACCCGATCGTCACGACCTACTTCATAACGATGGACTTTCTTGGTGGTGCACACTTCAGGGAGAACACTACATTGGTATTGTATTAGGGATCACCCTGTTTTAGCTACCATCGCCTATCTAATACAACCAGGCACAACAATTTGCACAAAAAAATCACATGCAATTTCATAAGTGTAATATGGTGCGGTCCTTTGTGTTATGCATCATGATCTCCATCGTGTTTTGCGCCCTGCTCCCATCATGCGCCACTGGAGTAACACCATTATGGTGGTATATCTCAATGTTATTTAAAATATATATGACCATACTTGTCCGCATGCAAAGTCCTTCACGAATTGTCTCGTATGATTACTTCCGGCAAATTTTAGATAATATGTATGGATATGCCAAAAAAAGTTGCGCTTCGCTCATTTCATTTGCAAAAGATAATTCTCGCTTCATATAAAGGATGCATCGTTCACTTTACCTTTCTACAACATATGCACAATTATTTCTTTAGGATTTCGTTTATTTAGTTCTTTGCACCTCATAGTACTTTAGTCGTTCTTCTGCCCCTCTCGTTTTAGTGTTGCGTTCTTTAGGTACCCTATCTACTGCGTGACGTCATCCTGAATTTTTTCACAGAATCTTCATTTACACTCATCTCCCATCATTCTTTCATGTCCCCTTTTTTGCGAATCCTCATGTTCCTTGTGGTGTACTGATATACTGAGAAGATAACAGATGAAACATTCTCACCTTTTTTCATAAGGCTAAAATAAGAAGAATCTTGGGGGTAGAGAAAGAATAAAACAGAAAAGGGGAAAGAAAGAATGCCTATTTTATGTTTATCGAATCAATTTTTCCAAAGAAAGAAAGGAAAAAATGAAAAAAATATAAAAAAGTAATAAATGCAAAACCCTACAAATAAATACAAAAAATAAAAGGAAAAAATGACAAAACGAAACTTAGACAGACGAATGCTTTCGCTACCTTCGTGGCCAGCAGAGCCTACAACCACACGTTCGTGCGGGAGGCTGTAGCCAACCAAGAAGGAAGCAACGTGAAATAGCCCTCACATTGTAAGCGATCCGCCATCGACTGGCAGATTGTTATAGACTGGAAAGAAAAAACGAATAGGAAAGAAAATAATAACCCACAATGGCGTAAAAAGAAAGAGTCAAAAGTCAAAGAATAATAGAAAGCAAAGGAAAAACCAAGAAGCGAACAAAGATAGACCGAGAAAAGGTAGAAAACATTGAAAAATTGGCATAGATGCAAGATGACACGCTGAAGAAAACCAAGGTCGCCTCCACGTCCGTTGCTAGTAGAGCCTATAACCGCATGATGATGTGCGAGGCTACAGCCAGCCAAGAAGTCAGTAGCAGGCAATCGCCCAGGATGAAAGAAAAAATGCAAACAGGAAAATCAAGGGAAAAAATTGTCACATCCCAAAAATTTTCAAATTTTGAAATGTAAAAAGTAAACAAATAAAAGAAATAAAGGATAAAATTTAGGTAAAAAATAAACTTTTTGCTTCTAATTGGAAACATCAAAACCTTACTTAAAACAATTTTGAGTGAGAAAGTGACAAACAAGATTTTAAAAATTCAAATGCATGTCATGCATCATCATATTTAAGCACTTGCATTTTACCTATGGAAAAAATTTGATAAATCTAAAACCTAAACACTAGTAAAGAGAAATCAGCATCAAGTTCAATACAGGACTATGGATATGTTCCATATAAAAATATAGGAAAATCATTTCTATATAATCTATAATGGTAAACAACAATATTACAAAACCATGGGAATTGTTTTCACTCTATTTGGAGCCATGATAAAAACTTATGATTTATATAAGATAAAATAAAGTATTCCAAGGTCAATAAAGCTCATAGCTAAAATTAATACTTAATTGCGAACAAATTAATTCTAAAGGATATAAAGATAAATAATTATTAAGTAGAACTATACAAATTTGAATCGCCCTTTTTGAAACTATAAATCAAAACATATGATTTACCTAAGATAGATAAAAAAATAAATACTGCAAAGTCAATTTAAACCCATAGATAAAATCCATATTTACATGGAATAAAATTACACTTAAATAATATATAATGATACGTTATTATTAAGTAAAACTATTGAAATTGATTTGATCCTTTCTGAATCTCTAAATCAAAAGATATGAAATAAACAAGAATTAAGAAAATATAGTGTATAAGCCTACGTACCATACTCAATTTCTAAATGAATTAGAATTTATTAAAAAAATATTAAAAATAATATAATTAGAGTAAACTATCAACTTATATTTTATATAAATTTTCTAAAAAGATACAATACAAATTTGAGTCAATTTGGAAGTTGAATCAATTGATATAAACAAAAAAGAAATCGGTTAAAGAAAAAAAAACAAAGCCCATAGCAATCTAGCCCACAGTGGCCTCCCTCTCCCCTCTATTTTTTTCTGTCCTCTTTGTTTCTTTTGAGCCGCACTTGCTGACCCATCAAGACCGATCGATTGAATTGTCTTCCTCCTCCCTTCACGCGTACAAAAGCTCACGTACCTGGCTGTAGATCTTCCTCTCCTCCCTCTATCAATTCTATTGATCGTTTCTTGTCGAGTTAAACACGAAAGTTATTGGAAATTCAATGGAGAATTCATTAAGGGAAGACATTTAGGTGAGTAAATATATCAAATCCAACCGGTGCCCCGAATGTCAATCGTCGGCATTGAATTCCCGATCTCCCTCCATAGACCACCTCAGATAAAACCGAAGCGAGCACCATATTCCTCTCCTCCTCCTCCATTACTTTCGTTTCTAAACTTTCTCGAGAGAAGCTCCGTAGAGCCCATACCAACCATGCCAAGATCAGCCTAAAATCTGAGTTCATCGCTAGATTGCGTCATCCTTGGTAAGAATCTCGTCGATTCCTTCTACCAGCAGAATCTCCTCGAAATTGCCTACCTCCAGGACATGATTGTGCATCTTCTTGTTGTAGTTGGACGCACCGTCCGATGTCACGTGTCGCTCCAGTTGTGGATTGTCGTCATCATTGGGGACGAACGACCTCTAAATCACGTCCAGTAGCACCGCCTCGACGTCCTCTACGCCGTCCACATCTTCTTCTACCCCGGATACGTCCAACGCCAAGCCCGTGCCCGCAAATCCGGCGAGCTTTTCCGGTGAGCCATCCTGAACCATTAGATCTTCATCTAAAGGTCATCATAGATCACTTAAATGAAGGGGTATCCTCCAATTAGAATCTGCCAAGTGTCATATCTATTCCTATTTTCGGATTTTTAGACATAAGAACATAGAAACTTGTAAAAATCATATCTTTAATTCTGTATACCCAAATTTAGCAAATAATATGTCTATGGATTCACAAAAACGAGTAGAACACAGTGGAGTCATAATTCAGTATTTTTGAGTCTGTTAAAATCACGTTTTATACAGAACCATTTGTGGATTATTTTGAGTATAAAAATTGTTGTGTAAATTATTTTTAAGTGAATCCTTTTGCAAATGGTTGTAAATTGAACCCTCTGTACAGTAGACCAAAATATAATTTTATTCTAGTATAAGTAAGACCGTGGCAATTATTTAGTGAGAATGGCCTTTCCAACTGTTAAACAATGTTGCTAATTGCTACAATTGCACAAATCGTTGCATTTGTAATATTGAAAATATAAAATGTTCATAAATCACTTAGTAATGTTCAGAACCTTGTTACAACAATTTTTACAATAAAAATTCCCGTCTTGCATGTTTTCATACTTTGCATGATTTTTGTGTTGTCATTAGTATTGATCTTTTGATTGTTTTGTCTTTGTTGTTTTGCTTGATAAATTGTGTTGATTGTCAAGTGTGTTATTGCGAAGAGTGTACCAACACCACCAACTACTAAGGCAAGTGGAACTATAATCCATGTCCTACAAATTTCAATACACTTAGTGGAATTTTTGTAGTATGCATGATAGGGCTACTATGTTACTATGCTATGCTATGTCCTATTAGGATATCCTTTATATCTTCCTTAGTGGAAACATCGTAGTTGTAGTATGCTTATCCCTGCTATAGATTCGGGGTGGAATACCATGTTATGATTATATGAAGTGTTGGTGAAATATATGTTTTATATAGTAAAACAAGTACTCAATGAATCACGTGGGTGGAATGTGGATACTGAGATGTAGATAAGGTGGCAACGAAGGGAACCATATATATATGGCTATATTTTCTGTGTGTGCACTAGAAGAAAACCAACTAGGGACTTAGAGATTGGACATGTTTCTCGTACAGTGGCTTCCGTGTACAGCCACATGCTAAATGGGCTCTCTCTTAGTCAATTACATAGTGGAAGACCCTTGCATTGTTACCTATTCAGGTTAACTATAATATGTATTGGAAGTATATCCTTACATTGGTGCCTGGTAGATGTGCTAGCATAATGTATTGGGAGGACTTCTATGGAAAGACTTTATCACATTCTCGATCTGCCGATACTCCATTTGGTGTGTACTTATCCAGCGACCACGGGTGGCGTCAAGACGAGATTGTGTTATGTGGGTAAAGTGTACAACTTATGTAGAAGATCAAATTCTAAGTACTTAGCCGTGTCCCCAGTTACGGACAACTCTGAGCAACTAAGGCCTGAAGCCATGGAAGATCTCGAAATTCCAATTTCTCAAAGTAAAATTTGATGGTGTCAACAAGGGATTAGAAGAAATTTGAGTTTGCCAAGGAGTTCAGAGAGTTATTGATAGATCAAAACTATTTTTAAAAGATAGGATAAAACCATATTGCTTTCTGCAAATGAGCCTAAACTCTACTTAACCAAATATGCATGTATTGATAGGTTCCAACTTATTTCCACATAGTAGTGAAACTTTCCAATATAATTCAAATGTATTGACCCTTGTGGCTGTAACTTATCATGTTGTAGTATTACTTGGTGATAGTGATGTTTGATGAGTAGGGGTTACGAGTCTGCACCCAACATGCTTGCCTGTGGCACATGAAGAAGAAGGACTCCATGCTTTACTTTTTTCCGCTACTTTGTAATAAGATAGCCTATGGCTATGAGATTGTAATAAGTCTTTGTATTCTGGATCATGCGATGTAATATGACCTTTGTATCTTGATATTACATCTTATATTGTGGGTGCTATCTATTTGATCCAGGGACTAGCACTGTAATCACAGGGATTTCGAACCAAGTTGGGTTTGGGTCCGCTACAGATGGTATCAGAGCACTGTGTTGCCTGTAGGATTGTAATCCTAGGATTGGACAAAACCCCATAGAAAAATAGGAGTTGTATTTGTTCCAAAACTTATTTACAAACAATCTTGTAAACTCCTTCCTCAGCCTTTTTGTTTTGAATCTACATATCTTCCATTTCAACTTGTTAGACAAAAACCTCAATATGAGCAAAGACTTCAACATCAGAAAATACTTCACCATCACCAATGACTTCAACATCACCAATGACTTCAACTTTAGTTTCATCAAGGACTTCAACTTGGACATCACTAAGGACTACAAGTGAGAAAAGAATGTTACTCAAGACTTGAAGACTAAGGAAACACAAACTAGAAGGAACCATCATCACCTTTGAAGCTTTGCGACCAAGATGCAAGAAATTTTCCAAGGAAACCATGATCTCATTCATGAGGAAACAACTAAGAAGAATGGAATGATCTCAAGAAAATCCCATAGTTGGACCACCATACTACTGATTAGTTTGATCCCACCAACTTATGTGGTGTAGCAAAAATATTTTGTTGCCCAAAAACATGATTGAGACTTGTTGTTTGAGTGGAATGATTGATTGTGATTGCTTGCACATTGCTTGTGTGAATTGTTGTGTGTGAGTATAATGCTTCCTATAGAATCTTTTGCCTAATATAATCCCAATCCAACCCAAATAGATGACTTCTCCAAGATACTCCAACATCAAGAATGGTGACGACAACAACCAAGAGATACACATGAGAGAACAACTACTAGCAACCCAAGCCGAGTTGAATCAAGTGGCAACTCAGTTTTTAGCCAACAACAATGAGTTAGACCCAACCATGCAAAAATTCTTGGAAAACCAATCCCAATTGTTGCAAAGGATGACCAATCAAATGATCAACATGAGAAACAACCTTTCCCAAAGTGCTTGTGACAATAATGATATCAAGGATGATATTATATAAGGAAATCAAGCTTGCAATATTTGTGGAGACATAGAACACACTTACAAAGAGCATGTGGACCAATGCCTTAATTGTGAAGAGAAACATCCAACTAAACAATGCCCCATATCTTAAGTTACTTGTTTCCTATGTGAAGGAACCAACCACATTCCTGCCAAGTGCCATCTCGACTTCATAGTGCAATAAGAGAAAGAAAAATCAAGGATGGAATGTATCAAGCTCTAAGGAATATAGTAGAAAACCTTAGCCATATCACCTACTCCAAATGCAATAAGGAAGGACACAATATCTATGAATGTCTAGAGAAAGAACTTCAAGACAACCACAACAACACTTTAAGGAAAAGGACACGAGACAAGAAAAAAGTGTTTTGCCATCGCTGCCGGAAGACAGGACACTTCACCGATGATTGCCCAACTCAAAAGAGAGTTCCCACTGATGTTATTATAGTGAGACCCAAGAGACATTAGATTTCCTACCAACTATTTAAGACATCGATATCGTGTTAGTGTATGGATCATACCGACCTATATGGTATGACTATACTAGGTTGATTGTTTCAAGAAAACTTGTTGTTTTCTTCGACTCGTGAGTTAAACTCATAAGTTGTTAAGTGATTAGTTGCTTGTTGATTGTTTGATTGAACGTGTTTGTTTTGGGTTATGTGTTAGAACTTCTTTAGATCTATCTATCATTACTTATCCCCATTAAACAAACAGATGCCTCCGAGACGTGCCAATAACCGTGCCAACAATGGAAACAACAACAATGGAAATGAGATACAATAGATGATGACTGCACAGGCTCAGCTAATGCAGATAATGACACAATTCATGGCAACCGTCAACAATCAGAATCAGAATTTGAACAACTACAACAATAACAACCAGAACAACAGCAATCCACCACCTCTAGATATCCTTACTAGATTTCTAAGGTTGAGACCTGCAAAGTTCTCTGGTACTACTTGTCGGAGGGATAACCCCCCGTAGGGTCACGAGAGGGAAAACATAGCGCAGCTGGGTTGGCTCCGAGTAAAGAAAGAACTAGGCCGGGTAAGAGCGGCCGGGTAAGATAAGCATGAAAGCCGACATACTATGTCGGCCCGCATAGGACAAAGTTGTAACCCTTGCAGGAACCGACGAGCCGAGTCGACCGAGGATGGGCCGAGTCAAGAAGGACGCGTGGCACCTTTCTGAGTAAGGTTCAGGAAGGACCATGGTAAAGCATGGTCAAAAGAGAAGGGCGACGTCGGGTGACACAAAAGGAGCCGGGTGACGCCCAAAGCATACGCCGACGTACAAAATAACAACATTACACAAAAAGGAACAAGAAGCAGCGTACCAGAAGACCGTTAGCTGTCAAGCTTTATGGACTGGGCCTCTGGGCTTAGGGCAAGCCCATGGCCCGACCCACTTTGTAGGGACCAAGATCCAAATAGTAAACCCTAGAACCCAAAGGGGTATTAGGTAGCTAGCACTACCTATATAAGGGAGGGCATAGCAGTAGTAGAAGGAGGTTGGACCAAGTAGTGAACTAGTGCTGAGAACTCTAGCTTATACAGCTCAAGGAGCACTTGTAATCTTTTGGGTATCAATCGAATTGCCAAGTCTGGAGAGTTCTTCTTGTTCTTCGTGCATGGCTCGACCGTGCACTCCCTCCCCGGTGACCACAAGCACCAATTCGGCCCCCAACTTAATCCTACCCATTCGGCCACCACCACGATAGTTGGCGCCCACCATGGGGCAGAAGCAGGTGCTTGATGGAGTCTTCATCCGGACAGGCAACATCCTCGCCAAGACCGGCGAGCGCGTCCACTCCGGCCTCATCCAGAGGTTTGGAGCGCTCAACTTCGTCAGCGACAATGCGGGCTGCTTCGGGACCAAGCCGTTCCCTATAGGTGGTCGCTTCATCAAGTTCGGCGAGCACCAGGTCTACGTCATGGTGCGTGTGGAGCGCACATATCCTGAGCACGTCGTCCTGGCGCCGGATCCTCCAACGGCTCCTGTCGCTGGGAAACCACACCAACTTGTCTCCATGGAGGTAATGATGGCAGCCCCAAACCCCGCAGCTCCCCTAGTAGTTCCAGTAGTGAATGAGAACGCAGAGGGAGGAAATCATGAGGAAATGCCAAGGGCTGCGAGAACAGCAAAGGCACCGCTGGAAAAACCAGAGAACATAGCTAGGAGCAAGAGGGCTAAGGAGCTGCAGGAAGCGATAGACAAGTTGGCAGAGCCAGTGGCACATGCATCTGACCCGACACGTGTGCAAGACGATTTGGAGGAAGCCAGGATAAAAGTCCTGGAGAAAGCCAAGGAGCTAGTACAGTTACAGCAGGACGTGGATATCACCATCCGAGAGATTAACTTGGCAAATCGAGTCAAGGGCGCAAAGACCTGGCTTGATGCAACGAGATTTAGAGGAAGGAACCTCAACGAAGAGATGGCAGATGCGACATCAAAGATAACACCGGAGAACAGCAATGAGACAGCCATGCGTCCAACATATAACACAGCAGAACCTAACCTGCGAGCAGCAGAAGCACCGATGGCAGAATTACCCCACTTGGAGGGGGAAGCAAATAAAAGGAAACAAGAACGAGTCAATGAACTAGTAAAAGCAGCCAGCATGCTGAATGTGGCGTATTACAAAGTAAATCCGGGTATAGCAGGGAGGTCGCAGCTGGTTCACTCGGCGACTCCTGTCCCGGCGAGATCGGTTGGGCACACAGCATCCTCACCCGGAGCAGCGCCTAGGCCGAGAAAAGAAAAATGTGTGGACTCTGGAAGAAACAAGCAGATGGTCGCCTATGATCCGGCAGTGGTTCAAGGAAACCCGGCGCATGCGCAAGGGGCAAAAAGAAATAAACCCCAAGGAAATGAAAACCAGGAAAAAGCAGGGTGAAGAAATGACAATGGAGGGCAAAATTTTGTGCCTCATGCTAGGCACGAAAATCACTCGACAGGAGGAGGCAATCCAGCTCCGAATAACGCACCAACTCAACCAGAAAGAAGACAGCAAAGCGCGGGAAAAGCAGTTCAACAGCTTGCTGACCCAAACGCGAATAAGTATAATGATGGTTATGAACTGCCAGATCATGCATATCAAGCAATGGGAGCAATATTCGGAGGCAGGAACCTTCAGCCAGATGATGCAAGGCTGAAGCTTGACCGAATAAAAATGGCAGAGATAATTGAATCGCAAGGTCTACAGAGTCCACCGTGCTTTGGCCCAAGGATCATGAAGGATCCACCGGTGCCAAATTTCTAGCTGGCCAGAGGGACAAAAACGTATGATGGAAGCACAAATCCAGAGGACTGCCTCATAGATTATGGAACCGCTGTGAAGATCGCGCAGGAAAACTTGAGATGGGCAGTATGTTATGTGCCGCAGATGCTGGAAGGACCAGCTCGGGTATGGTTGAACAATCTGCCACCCGGAAGCATCAACAGTTGGATAAATTTTCACAACCCTTTCGTGAGCAATTTCACAAGCACTTACAAGAGGCCGAATCACCTACAACAACTGGCAATGTGCAAGCAAAGACCGAATGAAACAGATAGGGAATTCCTCACAAGGTGGTGTATGATGCGTAACTCTTGTGAAGGGGTAATCGAGTCACAAGCAATCGCATGGTTTGCACAAGGATGTAGACATGGAAGTGTGATGTGGCAAAGCTTACAAAGAGATATGCCGGCAAGCCTGGCGGAGACGATAAGAATCACTGACTCGTATGCGTTAGGAGATCCGACTCAGCCGCTGCTCATGTCGGCAGACGGGATGACTGAGACTCAGATCTATGACGCTGCCGGGTCACAAAGGCGCCAGGAGAGATCCGAATACAAAAGCAAGAGAAGAGACGAAAGACCAGATTACAAGTATTGTTTGACTCAGGTTGTGGCTGTGAGTCAGGATCAGCCAGATGCTGGAAGCAGTCAGCGTCAAAGGACAAATGGAAAACAACAATGGGTGCCAAAGAATGACGGCAAAATGCCATACGATCGGAGGAAGAAGTATCAGGACCGACAAAAATACACCTATGAGATGATGCTGGATCAGCCGTGTAAGTTTCACATGCCTAGTACGAGTAAACCAGCCAATCACACGACGAGGCAATGCACTTGGTTTCAGAAAGGAGATAGAGTGGACTCGCCGAATAAGCAGCTTCCACCACCTCCCCCTCCACCACTTATAGGAGGAAATGCTCAGAAAGTGGGAGCAGGCAACAGATATGAAAACAGGCAGCCGAGGTATCAGAATCAAGAAAGGAGAGAAGCTGTGCACCAGGTGCACAATCCAAGAGGTGACGACGCTCATGTTGGTCATGGAACTAGAAATGAGTACAGAGAACATCACCAGAGTTATGTTGTCTTTGTCACAGAGCCAAATGACAAAAAGAGCCAGCAGCGACGAATGATGGAGGTGAATGCCACGATGTCTGCAATCCCCAAGTACATGCATTGGTCTGAGCAAGAGATAACTTGGAGTATAAAAGATCACCCCAAGATCATGCCAACCCTAGGAGGATATGCTCTGGTTTTGGATCCAACATTCATGGGCCCAGATATCAATGTCAAGTTTTCAAAAGTGCTTATTGACGGTGACAGTAGCATCAACATCATGTATAAGGATACAATGCTCAAGTTAGGCATTACCATGAACATGCTGGAGCCGACTAAGACCACTTTCCACGGTATTGTGTCGGGATTGTCCTGTGAGACAATTGGCAAGATCTGGGTCGACGTCTTATTCGGCAACAAAGAGAACTGTCGCACTGAGGCCATAGAGTTTGAGGTAGTGGATGCTCATATCACGCCTTACTCAGCAGGCCGGCTATGGAAAGATTCATGGCTACTACCCATATGGCTTACTTAAAGATGAATCTCAGGCCCATGTGGGGTGATCACAGTTGAAGGGGACTACAAAAGATCTATTGCTTGTGCCTCAGCCGGATCTTCACTGGCCGAGTCACTCGTCATAGTATAAGAGAAAAGTCAGATGTTGGAAGTGGCAGCATTGGCCAAAGCAGCACAAATGTCCATGTCGGCACTCACTAACCCGCATGGCAGTGTGTCATTTCAAGCTACCAAGGAAACCAAGAAGGTGCAAGTGGATGAAACTTTCCCAGAGCGCACAGTTTCCATTGGGGCTGGCCATACAGACAAATAGGAAAGCGAGCTCACCAGCTTCCTCCATGAGAATCGGGTATCTTTGCATGGTCCACTCAAGATCTGCAAGGAGTTCCGAGGGAGCTGGCTGAGCACTCTCTTCATGTAAGACGAGATGCCAAGCCGGTGAAGCAACCCCTCCGCCGCTTCGCCGAAGATAGGAGGAAAGTAATAGCTGCCAAGATTGCAAGACTTTTAGCTCCTGGATTCATCATGGAAGTACTGCACCCGTACTGGTTGTCAAATCCAGTCTTGGTCGAGAAGAATAAAGATGACCCGAACGTGGCAGTGGTATGGCGCATGTGTATTGATTACACGAACCTTAATAAGGCGTGTCCAAAAGATCCATTTCCCCTGCCACAGATCGATCAAGTCATAGATTCTACTGCTGGGTGTGAGTTGTTGTCGTTTGTGGATGCGTATTCAGGATTCCATTAGATACCACTGAATCCAAATGATCAAATAAAGACAGCTTTTATCACCCCGTACGGGGCTTATTGCTATCGCACCATGCCATTCAGATTGAGAAATGCAGGCACAACATATCAAAGATGCATGCATAAATGCTTGCAAGATCAATTGGACAAAAATGTTCAAGTATACTTCGATGACGTGGTAATAAAAACCAAACAAAGTCATACTCTAATTGAGGACTTGCGTCAAACATTCGCAAACTTGAGAAGATTTCGGATGAAGCTTAACCCGGAAATGTACATTTGGTGTCCCGGATGGCAAGTTACTCAGATTCCTTGTATCCAACCGAGGAATCGAAGCCAACACGATAAAGATTAGGGCCATCGAAAGAATGGAATTTCCAAAAACCATCAATGATGTCCAGAAGTTTACTGGATGCCTGGCTTCGTTGAGCGGGTTTGTTAGTTGGCTAGGTGAAAAAGCCCTACCACTATATCAGCTGATGAAGAAATCAGACAAATTCACATGGACACAGCAAGCTGATAGTGCTTTCCATGAATTAAATAAAATGTTGGCAACAACACCAATATTAGCATCACAATTATCCAAGGATCCAATGTTGCTCTATGTCGCCGCAACCAACAGAGTTGTAAGTGCAGTAATAGAGGTCGAATGTGAAGAAGGGGGGAATCAGTCCAAAGTCCGGTGTATTACTTGAGAGAAGTGCTCTCTGTCTCGAAACATAATTACCCGCATTATCAGAAGATGACATATGGGTTATATATGGCAACAAAGAAGCTGAAACATTATTTTCAAGAACACCCAATCCGGGTAATATGCGAGGCACCTATCTCGGATATATTGGGAAGCAAAGGTGCCAGCGGCTGAGTCGCCAAATGGGCCATCGAACTGGCACCATACACTCTACAATATGATAGGCGAGATGCAATAAAATCTCAAGTTGTTGCAGATTTCTTTGTAGAATGGATGGAAATGCAGTACGAACCACCACTGCCAGATCCGAATTACTGGAAAATGCATTTTGACGGGTCCAAGACGAAAATGGGTCTGGACGCCGGGATAGTGCTTGCATCTCCAAAGAGGGATCAACTGAGGTAAGTTTTGCAGATTCATTTTGCTACTTCTAACAACATTGCCCAGTATGAAGCACTTGTCCATGGCATTAAAGTAGCCAAGGAAATTGGTATCAAAAGGATCATTTGTTTTGGTGATTCGGATTTGGTGATTCAGCAAGTGTCAGGACATTGGGATGCGCTGAACGCAAACATGGCATTATATCGTTTCCACGTGCAACAAATTTCGGGATATTTTGATGGTTGTGAATTTCATCACATTCTTAGAACAGAAAATGAGGCAGCAGATGTACTATCCAAACTAGGATCATATAGGCAACCAATACCACCAGGGGTAGCGCTGGGGCATCTCAGGAAGCCATCGATCAAGCCGTCACCAGAGTTCGAATCAATCAGAGTCATCCCGGCGAGTCAGGAATCAGATGTAGTGCCAATGGACATCGACTCAGGGGTAGGTTCGAGTCACTCGGGGACTGATCCGTTCAATCCAGGGATCTCCGAATCACACTCGGGAACTCCTCAGGTCACGTCGGTAGAGCATATGTCGGCGGAGCCAATGGATATTGATGTTGAAGCAGACCCGGAACCACTAATACCAACGTGGGCACTGCCAATATTCAGTTATTTGAAAGTTGGGACCTTGCCGAGTGATGAAACATTGGCAAGGAAAATAGCACGAAGAGCAAAAGCGTACACCATAATCAACAAGGAACTATACAAGCGAAGTGTGACAAGTGTACTGCAGCTTTGTATGAGCCCAGAAAAAGGCTAGGAGATCTTATTGGATATCCATCAAGGAGAGTGCGGGCACCATGCATCATCAAGAGCATTGGTAGCCAAGGCATTCCGACATGGATTCTACTGGCCAAGCGCATTGGCACAAGCGCAAGAGTTAGTCGGAAGATGTCGTGGTTGTCAACACTATGCATCCAAGTCGCATTTACCAGCGTCTGAATTGAAGACTATACCAATCACTTGGCCTTTTGCAGTATGGTGCCTAGATATGGTAGGACCATTCAAACCAGCAAGGGGAGGCATGACTCATATCTTGGTCATGATTGATAAGTTCACCAAGTGGATAGAAGTGAAAGCAATCAAGAAATTGGATGGTAAAACAGCAGACACATTCTTAAGGGATATAATTCTCAGATACGGTTACCCACACAGTGTGATCACTGATAATGGCACGAACTTTGCCGAAGGAGCTTTTTCTCGCTTCTATGGGAAACACCGAATAAGACTCGATGTAGCATCAGTCGCCCATCCAGAATCAAATGGACAAGTTGAACGGGCTAATGGCTTAGTTCTGTCAGGGATAAAACCCCGCTTAATGGAACCACTCCAGAGATCACCTGGTTATTGGATAGAGGAACTACCCTCAGTGCTTTGGAGCCTAAGAGCAACTCCAAATCGGTCAACTGGTTATACGCCATTTTTCCTCGTATATGGGGCTGAAGCAGTTTTGCCTGCCGACATAGAATATGACTCACCAAGGATAAGGCAATACTCGAAAGCCGAGGTAAAAGAGGATCGAGAAGATGGAGTAGACTTACTTGAAGAAGCAAGAGAACTGGCATTATCCAGATCTGCTATATATCAAAAAAATCTCCGACGCTACCATAGCCGAAAAATGCAACCTCGTGTTTTTCGAGAAGGGGATTTGGTGCTAAGGCTGGTGCAGCGCACAGCAGGAATGCACAAGTTATCACCCCCATGGGAAGGTCTGTTCATTGTAAGCAAAGCATTGCACAATGATTCTTATTATCTCATAGACGCTCGTGAAGCGCAAAAGAACAAGGCGGACATGTCAGTAGATGATACCAAAAGGCCATGGAATGTGGCGCTACTTCGTTCCTTCTATACTTAGGAGAAGCAATGCATGTATCACTCGAACTCTCATATGCCGGAAGTGTGTGCCGGCTATGTGCTGATAATAAAATGGTATGGTTTGAAAAACTGACTCGGAATTTTCCATCTCAATTATTTTATGTCGGCTGGTGTGATGCCCGAATTTTATATCGGAACAAGTACTGTTTACTCGGAAGAAATCAACTCTTCGACTATGCTGTTGTCCGAAAACACGGCTTCATTGCAAGCAAGAGAAAAAGATGTAAGACAGGTAAACACGTACGCCGGATAAGTACAAAGGAGAAACACGAGTCGGCTTTAGTTTTTTGCCTAACTCTCTGCAGGTCGCGTTATACTATGTGTCAAGTAATCTCGGCCAAGTGATCCAAGTTTCATACCCACTAACTATATGCTTAGTACTTTGAGACTCTAATGTCAAGGAAAGGTGACACGGCAAAATGAAACTCGGGGACTTGCCCTTGAATAATTCACACTTAGAACATAACGCAAATTTATAAAGCCCATTAACAGGTGCAAAATCAAACTTAAAAGTGCAATGTATGTTACATATGTACCCGACATACCGGGGATCTGATCAAAGTTCGAGTGTTTGTTAGCCTAAGGAGTAGAAGAACTCGTAGGAGCACTCTCGCGAGCCATGACTAGTGCTTGGAGCATCAGCCGGGTGAGGGGCATCTGTGGCCGGGTCATCCGGATCGTCTGACTCGGTTGCTTTGCTGTCGCCACCCTATTCATCAGCAACTTCGACAGGCGGGTCGCCAAGATCAAGGAAGCTGGGCCCGTCGCACCAAGCGTGCACCATGGTGTACTCGATCATGGCATAAGCTCGCTCCTGGCGCTTCTTGATCAGCTCCGGATCGTTTAGCCATTTTCCATCCCCCTTTATGTGAGCGAGAACATCAAGGTTGATGTCCTCGTACCATGAAAGAACGAAGGAGAGAGCCTTGTCTGCTACAGCTCGGCCGACCGACTCGCGCCATTGATCCAGCCGGTCTTTAGTAAGGAGCAATCTATCGTCAAGGGGCTCAATGAGATTGGGTGCATCTTCATCCGACCAGATCATGCGAAATGCATGAATAGCTGACTTGAGCAGATCCACACTGCAAGACTTGAGGGTCTTGACCTGTTCAGACACTGCTTCAAGAAGCTCCTCCATAGACACCTCGCCGTCAGCAGGAGCACCAGCTTCGGCTCTCACTTTTTTCATGGCTCGGATGGCAAACATATCGGCCTCATGAAAATTATCTGCAAGCAAAAAGAAAAAGTTAGCAAATAACAATGGCAGATGGAAGAAGTGACTCATACAGTGCGCAAAGAGTAAGAACTCACTACCGAGAAAGAAGTTGATGGCGGCGAGTTTGCTATGCCAAGTCTTGGCCTTGGCTTGAAGGGCGTCAAAGTTCAGATTTGCCGACTCGACCGATGATTCGGCCTCGTCGAGCAGCCTCTTGGTCTTCTCGGCGCTGGCGGCCTGCTGCTCATTCTTCTCAACAAGTTCCTCCCTCAACCCTTTCACCTCGGACAAGAGCTTCTGCTCCGACTCGGCAATCAACTTCTTCAGCCGAGTCACCTCGTCTTGCTCCTTCTGGAGCTCGGTTTGGTGCTTCTCTGCTTATTCGAAAATATTACTTGTCAGCATCAACAGAAACTTTCAGATATCGAGTTAGTGAGGCGAGAAACTTACTCTCGGCCTCGCTAATCTGCGAGTGAAGAGCATTTATTGTGGACTGAGCAGAGGCTGCAAAAACAGAACGAGAAAGGATTGAAATAATGAACCAAATAAAAGGACAGGTAAGGATATTACCTTGGCATTGGGTGTCAGTCTGCAGCTTTTCATACGCAAGTTCGATCTTGTGATGCGCCAGGACGAGAGCTTGGTGCACCTTGGTGCGCTCGTTATGCATGAGATGAACAAAGAGGATATACAATAAAGAAGGGTCAAGTCATGCAGCCAGCTGAGTCAAAGAGCTTAAGAGCTCACAGCCGAGTAAGTTCATTACTCGACAGTAACCTCGAGGGCTAGGGATTGAAGCTCTAACATGAGTTTGGCATAAAGAAATTAAAAGATATTAAGAGCTTACAGCCGAGTAAGTTCCTTACTCGGCAGTAACCTCGAGGGATAGGGATCGAATCTCTAACATGCAAGCTTGGGATTCAAAGATTAAAGTGATTAGTGAGAGCTTACGGCCGAGTAAGTGCCTTACTCAATCGTAACCTCGGGGACTAGGTGATATGCATAAAGGAAATACTCAACAGTACAAAATAGAAGAAGTTATTTTACCTCGTTCACTTCGTCGGCATGGGCCATCAAAGAAATGTCCTGCTGGGTCATGTCAGAGATGGCCTTGGGGCCCAACTTCAGTTTCTTGCCGGCACGAGTGCTGACCTCCTTCTCGCCAGCTGCATTCCATGCCACGGCGTAAGGCTCAGCCAAACCTAGGCTCTTGCCACTGAGCGTCCGAGTGAGAACCTGACCCGTTTTCAGGGTGGTTCCCACATTGGCACGAGTTACTAAGGCACTAGCATGGAGGGTAACAGCCTTAGAGCCATCACCTGACCCGACAACCGCGGATTCACCCCCCTTACCTGTTGAAGCAATCATGGTCGCCAACGTCGGAGGCCGGATCTGGGGAGCAGAACCCAGAGGGCGGACCAGCGTGGACTTTCCGCATGTAGGGTGAGCAGAGCCAGAAGCTTTGGGCTGGGTCTGTCCCTTTGACAGAACTGGAGAGCGAGCAGGAGGATTTGGAGACGATCATGGAGCCGGCTGACTGGGCTCAGCAGTTTTGCTGGCTCCAAGATCGGGAAGTTGTTCATCCACACCAGCCTGAGGGCCGATGCTAGAGGAAATGGTGGCGGAAGGTTTTTCGGTGCCAGAATCACTGGCACCAAGATCAGGAAGTTTCTCCTGGCCAGCGCCAGGGGCGTCAGCCGAATGACCCATCGGGTCTAACTGACACTGAGAGGCGTGAGCCTCAACAGTGGGAGCCTCGACCCGGACGGGGCTCGGCACCACCGAGTCAGCTGGAGGAGGCGCAGGACTTAGCGGCGAGGCAATGCTAGAAGCAGCCTGGTTAGCCGACAAAGGTGCGGCACTGAAAATAATAAGACATATATAAGAAAACGTCAATGACGAAAGAGAAAAGAACAGAAAGGGCAAAGTACAAGAACTAACCCGGTGACGACCGGGTCACAAAAAGGGCAGCTTGACGAGTCTCAGCCAGGCTGGCAGCAGTAGAGGCAGCAGGAGCTGCCGGAGTGAGCCTGCTCTTCTTGGCCGGCTGGGTGCTGGAGGAAGCTCCGCGTCGCTTCGTCTTAGTGACGGGAATCTTGCTGACTCCACCCACAGCGAGAGGAGGACTGTCATGTACCTGGCCAGCTGCATAAGTAAATAACGGGCTTACTCGGATAAGCTGGGAGACTAAGGTCACAAGGCATATACCTCCAAAAGTGTACAATCATCATCCTCATCATCGTCAGACCAATCTTGTAAGGGATTGCGAGATTGACTCTTACCCAAAGCTGAAGCAGCCGCAGCGTGGGGGATAGGCATGAAGCACTCCAGGTCATACTCGACCTCATCCGAGTCAGAGCGATCCCCGTTATAACCAGCAGGAGGGACAATACTATCATCAACCTGGTGAAGGAGATTTTGCGGAGGACAAACATAATGAGAAACTAAAAAACTGTTGCAAATGGTTGTAAATTGAACCCTCTATACAGTAAGACCAAAATATAATTTTATTCTAGTATAAATAAGACCGTGGCAATCATTTAGTGGGAATGGCCTTTCCAACTGTTAGAAAATATTGCTAATTGCTACAATTGCACAAATGGTTGCATTTGTAATCTTGAAAATATAAAATGTTCATAAATAACTTAGTAATGTTCAGAACCTTGTTATAACAATTTGTACAATAAAAATTGCCGTCTTGCATGTTTGCATACTTTTCATGATTTTTGTGTTGTCATTGGTATTGATCTTGTGATTGTTTTGT
This sequence comes from Avena sativa, assembly GCA_916181665.1. Classification (NCBI taxonomy): domain Eukaryota; kingdom Viridiplantae; phylum Streptophyta; class Magnoliopsida; order Poales; family Poaceae; genus Avena; species Avena sativa. Next base: position 204,451,670 of record OV702281.1, on the reverse strand, counting down.
CTTGGTTGTTTTGCTTGATAGATTGTGTTGATTGTCAAGTGTGTTATTGCGAAGAGTGTACCAACACCACCAACTACTAAGGAAAGTGACACTATCATCCATGTCCTAATATTTTAAATACACATAGTGGAATTTTTGTAGTATGCGTGATAGGGCTACTATGTTACTATGCTATGCTATGTCCTATTAGGATATCCTTTATATCTTCCTTAGTGGAAACATCGTAGTTGTAGTATGCTTAGCCCTACTATAGATTCGGGGTAGAATACCATGTTATGATTATATGAAGTGTTGGAAAAATATATGTTTTATATAATAGAACAAGTACTCAATGAATCACCTGGGTGGAATGTGGATACTCAGTTGTGGATAAGGTGGCAATGAAGGGAACCATGTATATGGCTATCTTTTTCATGTGTGCACTAGAAGAAAACCACCCAAGGACTTAGAGATTGAACATGTTTCTCGCTCAGAGTGTGGACGACCCTTGCATTGGTACCTATTCAGGTTAACTAGAATTATGTATTGGAAGTATATCCTTACATTTGTGCTTGGTAGATGTGCTAGCATAATGTATTGGGAGGACTTATATGGAAAGACTTTGTCACATTCTCGATCTGCCAGTACTCCATTTGGTGTGTACTTATCCAGCGGCCACTGGTGGTATCAAGACGAGATTGTGTCATGTGGGTAAAGTGTACAACTTCTGCAGAAGATCAAATTCTAAGTACTTAGCCGTGTACCCGGTTACGGACAACTCTGAGAAACTAAGGCCTGAAGCTATGGAAGATCTCGACATTCCAATTTCTCAAAGTAAAACTTGATGGTGTCAACAAGGGATTAGAAGCACTTGGAGTTTGCCAAGGAGTTTAGAGAGTTATTGAAAGATCAAAACTATTTTGGAAAGATAGGATAAAACCATATTTCTTTCTGCAAATGAGCCTAAACTCTACTTAACCAAATATGCATGTATTGATAGGTTCCAACTTATTTCCACATAGTAGTGAAACTTGCCAATACAATTCAAATGTATTTACCCGTGTGGCTGTAACTTATCATGTTGCAGGATTACTTGGTGATAGTGATGTTTGATGAGTAGGGGTTACGAGTCTGCACCCAACATGCTTGCCTATGGTACATGAAGATGAAGGACTCCATGCTTTACTTTTATTCCGCTGCTTTGTAATAAGATAGACTAGGGCTATGATATTGTAATAAGTATTTATATTCTGGATCATGCGATGTAATATGACCTTTGTATCTTGATATTACATCTGAAACTATGGGTGCTAGCTTTTCGATCCAGGGACTAGCACTGTAATCGCAGGTATTTCGAACCAAGTCGGGTTTGGGTCCGCTACAAAAATAACATAATTAAAACAGAGAAAAAACAATAAAATATGAAAGCAAAAATAGTCGTTGCAAACGATGCACTCACCTTATCGTGGTATTGGCAACGAGTACGCCATGGAGGGGTCCTCGCAGATCATGTTTAGAGAGGTGGAGCAAGGCGGTGAGTTGGCGGGTACGAGGTAACACAACTTACCGTGCTTCAAATCCCATGACGGTGGTAGAATTCTACACCTTCTATAAAACACTATATAATGGCTATACACCGAGTTATAGGGATCGGTTCCCTATGCGAGATGATATGATTTATGCCCGAAAGGCTCCCAGTGGTCTAGCTTAAAGGCACAAGAACCTAGGGTGACAGGGAAGAGTCCTAGCCGGACAGGTTATAGAGTCCTACACTAACACTAACTAGTCTTCGTGTCTTGCACTCCAGGGCTCCAGTTTGGTTTATGACTGCACCGTAGACTTCCTTTATTCGGCATGGGTCTCTGGATACATCAAACTTGGCCACCTACTAGGTCATAGGCTCTAGTACCAACTGTAGACCACCCGGGTTATCTGCATTTGAGACATGCTATGGTGATACCCATTTAGAATATCCCCAACAATATCCCCTGAAGAACTTTGAGATATTGCACCATATTTGTCGTTGGATTATCGACAAGTACGCCATAGGGGGTCCTAGTGGTGTTGGAAGGATGGGGTGTGAGACATCAGATGTTCCAGGAGCGGTGAGCACAAGTTTACCCAGGTTCAGATCCGATTGCAGTGATCGGATCCTACTCTTGCTAGCAACCAAGTAATATATCGGGGTAAGCCGGATGTTATAGCGGATTACAAGAGAGGTTCGCCTGTGTGAGTTGGTTGTGGTTCTCTATTTATTGGTTTCCCTAAAGGATCCCATAGTGCCAGTTTATATAGTCACCGGGGCCTAGGGTTACAGGGAGAGACCTATCCGGCTACGTTACAGAGTTGGTAACTATATACATCTTGGACTACAAGTAATACTACAGGCCTAAGTCGGTAACTCTTCTAGGCCTTGTCGTAGATGGAACTGGCTCCTCCTCTTTCCCTGACTGGGTCGCCCGTGAAGCAAAGCTCTACCCCGTTGGTGGGCCACCCTGGTCAGTGAGTCCTGTGGGTATACCTGGAAAGTATATCCCCAACAGTAGCCCTAGAAGTATCCAAGATCTAAAGTCGGATAAATCGTCTAGCTTGATGGTTTCTTCGTCTTGAGAATCTTGAAGGGTTCCCAAAAACTTCTTTAATTAATGTACGATTCTGAGTCAATTGAGTCGGATATATCTTGCTCTGACCTTAGTCTTTTCCTTGTTTGGTTTGAAACATAAGCCGGATTTTCTAGAGGCGTGCAGACTGACAACTTTTCAGACCAGGTCCTGTCTCTGACAGGATTTCCATCAGCACGACCGTTGGTGGGTCCGTTCCTTACAGAATAGAACACCGTTTCAATGCCTGCGCGAAAATCGAGGGGGCGGAAGAGTCGCGAGGAAGCCAACTCCCCCTTTCCTATACGCGTGGTGATAATCACGCGTCTCATCGCACGAATCTTGATGCAGAGACCAATAAAGAGGGGAGAAAACCCTTCCTCTCAGATTCATCTCTCCATCAATTCATTCATTGCTTCCTCGTACTCCTCGAGCTCTCTGCACCAGTTCCCATCTTCACACCGTTGAGAAAAAAAATCTCTCCTTCCCCCACCAGCCCTTCTTCCTCCAAGATCTATGGCTTCTGCCTCAACCTCTGGAGCGGCAGCGGCGGGATCATCGTTGGCGGAAGAGAAGAAAATGCGGGGCCTTTGGATCCCCAGCGCCATGGACAACGCGGAGCTCCAAGTCATGGAGGATGAGGGGTTCATCGTCGCCGGTGCGTGGCGGAGCACCTCAGGACACGACGTCCCCGCGCCGCTCGACGGCGAGAGGGTGTTGTTCGGCACTCACATCGACCATGGCCTCAGCTTGCCACCGTCGGACTTCCTCGTCGAGGTCTCAATCACTACGGTGTGCAACTCCATAACCTTCCTCCCAACTCCCTGCTTGAGCTCAGTACTCACGCAGCTTTGTGTGAAGGGTTTCTTGGCATTAGGCCAAGTCTTACACTTTTCCGGTACTACTATGGTACTCGGAAGAATTCCATTAGTGTCGGCGTTCCTTATGTCACCGGCACTCTTAGCTTAGTCCTTAGGAGTAATTGGATCTATCCTAGGATAAATGCTAGTGAGTCCGTCAAGCGCTGGGCCGGAACTTTCTTCTATTATAAGGATATTCCGGCTCCTGGAAAGGCAGAAGGTCTTCCAGCGTTCGTCAATGGCGCCACTCCCCACCAAGATTCATGGGACGCGGAGGCACTAGAGTTGTCGGATATTTTGATCCTCGCCAAGAGGCGGATTGAGTATTTCATGAAGCATGAGGGACTATGTCGATCCGATTTGATCCACTGCTGGCTGGAGCGCCGGATTCAGCCTCTCCAGCATCACGGAGACACCCTCATGCACCAGATCACGAGCGACAAGAAGGACAAGATGAGGGTTAGTTCTACCCGGCTCGCGCCAAAGGACTATAAGACCCTCATGCAATATTTGATCAAGGAAAGAGTGGAACGGAAAGTTCTAGAAGTTACCCTGAAGATGTATACGACAAACCATCCTCTGACTCCGGTAAATATTTCGACTATGCTTTCGCGTTTTGTTGTTCTTTTCTGTTCTTTCTCCGACTCTATTTTCATCGATGATTTTCGACTTTCTCAGCTCTAGAAACTCTCCGAGTCTAAGCTAGATCCACTAGAGGGCTATGCTTCAGACGCCCCGGAGGCGATGGAGGATGATGAGGTGCAAGAAGTTGCCGCCCCCGCCTCCAAGAAACGCAAGGCGAAGGAAGTTGTTGCTGCTGGTAGCCAAGTGCTGCCAGTGGTTAAAAAGTAAGCACCCCACCTTTCATTTTCAGTACTCATGTACCTTTATTTCTTTCCAAAGCACACCTAATATTTAGGATTTAAGTGTTCTTAGTGTAAAATCAGCGTTGAAGATCAAGATAAAGCCGGATAGCAAGCCGGGAAAGCAGATGCATCAACAGAAGCGTTGATGACCAGGCAACTAACAAGGGTGAACCCATCAAGGGTAATGATCCCATGGTGATAACCATTGGAATGATGGATAAAGTGGTTGACTCTGCTGTCGTTGGCCTGAAGAGGAAAGAGAAGGAAGAGATTCTTAGGCGGGCGCAATCCAGTCTGGAGAAGCAAACCTTGACTCCAGAGGCAGCGAACCAAGAAGAGGAGGACGTCAAGATGGTTAGCCTCTTGGACCAAATTTTGGTCCGGGACGCTAAAGTCGCATCTGGCAAACTTCCAGTGACGGATGTTCCTTCCCTCACCCTTACCGAGAAGGTGTTTCACAACACCAAGATCGGATTTGAAAAGATGCACCTGGAACACATTGTAAGTTTCCGATTCTTATTTGCATTTATTATCATATCCTCTAGCCTCCAAGCGTAAAGTCGGATAAACATGTTGGATTCCGAGTTGATGCTTTTAGGTTGCAAAAGAACGATGTAATGTAGCCCCCAAGGCTCGTGCTGTAATTTTACTTAGTTATATTTGCAGCCCGAGTCTTAGTAGCCGTCTGACAGTATTTCGTCTCTAAACTTACATAAAATTGCATCTTCCAACCAGGAATTGCTCAAGAATATTAGTAATAAGCACAAAGAAATCAAAGCTTTGCACTTTGAGAATTCAAAGTTGAAAATTGAGAAAGATGAAGAAGAAGGTAAACTTTTCAGGCTTCCTCTTTGTCAGTTATTTTGTCATAGTCGAATTTTCTTTGTTCGACTATTATTTTTGTCTTTCTAGAATTTTTATGTCAACCCAGCAAGATGGTGGAGCAGGCCGAAAACTTCAAGTTCTTGCAGATAGAAAATGCCGATCTCCGGGACAAGCTTGATAAGCTAACTTTGGAATCGGAGAAATCCGTAGCCGCAGTCCTGGAGTCAAGCAATCACGAGACCGTGAGGCTTGAGAAGCTCCTAGACCTCCGAGATAAAGAACTTTCTAATATCAAGAAGGACTTTGATATCCATAGGGATCTTGCCCATGCCTCGGCTAGTGAACTAGATAGCCTCCGCAAGGAGAATGCTAAATGGAATCACTCCGTGCTTGGTAAGATTTCCAAATCTTTTATTTGTGTTGTTCATTTTTCGACATTCGTGTCAGCCAAATTTTGACTTTTTGGTGCTTTCCCAGCCCCCCTGAATCTTTCCGACTCTCCCACTTCTGAACCTCGCCTCGAGCGCATTAAGCTCGTCGGAGATGTCTTGTTCGACTTCTGCCAAACTCTAGAAGAGGCTGGTGAGTCCGTCAAGCTTTCCGACTTGCACACGATGTCAGTGCTTGAGGTGAGGGACAAAGTTAAGGAGATTCTGAAGTTGATCGAGAATTGGAAGATCTCCTATGCTTGGACTGCTGCGCAAACAGATCTGACCATGGTGATGAGCCACCATAGAAATATGGAAATTTGGCACGTCACCAAGGGCATTGCCGAGGAGGATGATGAGGGTAACCCGCAAGACATCCATGCCATCCAAGAGTCTTGTGCAGGTTACGCTTGTCGAGTGGCGGAGATGACCAACTACATGACGCCATTCTTCGAATCCGCCGCCGCTCCTCCTTCGTGTAACATCCCAAAAATACTAAACTTGGATCATCAAACTCTAATCATCAAAATTAGGGTTAACAAAAACTTTTCCAATTAAATTATGAAAGCATTCATATGTGTATGTATTAAAATTTGGATTCTTTTGAATTGCCATAATTCTGTGTTCCTTTGCTTGTAAAATGATTCTTAGGTGAAATAAACATCATCTAAACAATCCCCAAACTTTTCCCAAAGACAAACAAATCAAAACAAACAAATTAAGTGAATGGTCACTTTGGCCAATTTAACTCCCATGCCTACTTTGGCTATCCCTAACTTTCAGAACTTAACAGAAACATGTATGGATCTTTGCACCCCTTGATAGTACTCATAACAAGGTATCAAGGCCCACTTTGTGATCATCCAGAAACATTCAAATGCTTAGTTTAAATGACAATTTAAAATTGAATCTATTTCATATGGGAAGATCCCACTATTTCAAAAATCACTCAAACCAACTCAATTTTCAAAACCCAAGCACCCACAGACTCCCCAGTACATGCCTAGCACACCCACCAAAAATCTTTTCAAATTTCAAAACTTAAGTTCATGCGGCCATTTCATCAAACAGGTTGCAGATGCAAATCAAACAAAATCAAAACACTATGTTGAGCAGTGTTTTGGGCCTAACTTGTTCCCTCTCTGGACACCACTATCCTTAGTAGATCATCTAACAACCTTAACTAACCACTAGGACCACTTTAAGATGGCCATTGTCATCAATGGTGAGCAGGCCGAGAGCACCATTGCCACCCTGTTGTCGTCGGCGAGCTAGAGGCCACAGTAGCCTCGCCAACCTTGTCTGGGAGCTAGCTAGCACCCCACCGCCACTCCCTGTCCCAGCCGTGAGCAATGCCAGCCACTGGACCACACGCCCAGGCCATGCCAACCTTTTCTGCGACCATGCCGAGAACGCGCTAGAGCGTCACCCTAGACACACGCCCACAGACCGCGCACCGCCCTCGCCGCGTGCACACGTGATCACCAACACCCCAGCAACCCCACAGACATGCCCGTTCGCTGCCGCGCGGACCACGCGTGTTGTGCGCCATCAAAACTTCCGTCGGACCAGCGCAGAGCACCGCAGCATTCCGACCGATCAGCACCGCCCCAGTCCTCACCACCACGCCGTTGAGCTTCGCCAGGGAGCACAACATCACCCCCTATCGTCGCCCACGCGGATAGCCCTCTGTGTCGTCGACCACGACGAGCTCATCTTGCGCAAGTCGGTCCCCTCTCGCCACTATAAATAGAGGCCTCCCCCGCTCGAATACTTCACACCATTCTACTCCCCTCTCACCCAAAACCACCCCACCTCATTCCCGGAGCCAGGCGAGCAGCGCATCGCCGTAATTTCACCGGAACCCGCCGCTGCTGGAGAAGAAGGAAGCCATCGATTGGAGCCACCCCAGGAGGAGCTGTCGGTACCAGGAGGATCGCCGTCGTCGACTTCGTCGTTCGCCCGCATCACCGACCTTCACCTGAGCCCCGGTGAGCCTCCCACGACCCCCACTGAGCCGCTAATGTTCGAGCTCGCCGGTGACCTGTTCATCGTCGACGACGACCCTCAGCCGTCGATCTTCATTCTAATCCAACGCACCACGTCGCCCCGTACCGCTTCGCGTTTTAAGAGCCACTGACCAGTAGACCCCCCCCCCTTCAGTTGCGCCCCGCGCTGCAGAGCGACACTGGGCTGGCCCATTACCCCTTCCCGCGCAGCCCACTCGTTTGAATTTAGCTTTTTCTATTTATATTCAAACTCAGTTCTGTACCTAGTTTCAAAAATCAACCCAGCTCGATTCGGTGAACCAAATTGAATGAAACCAATTTTGTTAGAAAGATATTGAAATGCTTAATCCAAGCCCGTTGGATTCAAATCATTTGAATCTATAGATCAACCTTAGTAAAAATCACAAGGCAAAAGCTTTTCTGCATTCAAACCTTTTTCAAATTTAAACCATAATAGCTTTTCAGTTGATTCCAACTCTCAAAAATCACATTTGATCATACCTTTCTGAATATATAAAAAACATATGGGTTTACTTAGAGAAATAATGTTCAAGCAATAAAAGAATGCCACATAGGAATTTCTAGTCATTTTATTTAATTGAAATAAAAGGTTAAACCATATTAAATTGTGACACCACTTTAAATCACATTCCCATGTACTGAAATATGTGGTGATGACATGTGTCAACATGATCCCATGTTTGGTTTGGAGAATATTAAATCTTAAGTAGTTTTTCAATGAGTAGAAATTACTTTTCTAAAAATAAAAGAAATAAGACAAAGCTTTAATCTTGTAATATTAGTGATGATGCTAGATCATCTATAGAACCCTTGTGTGTGATGATTGAAATTAGTTAAGTATTGTTTGGTGATTATGTACCTCGTATTTATTCATAGACGCTAGTACCGACCAAGGATACGAGGAGGAAGGAGGATACTACAAAGAAGAAGCCGAGGAGAACTTCAACCACTCCTCTGCACAAGGCAAGCTAACACTTGCAAGATACTCTACTTATGCAAGCCTATAATGATGCTGATGCAAGCAAATACTTGCTTGTTACCATGACCACTAGATGCCTTAAGCATATGTGATCATATCCACTTGATACCCCATCCTAGTTTTACTTGCAAGCTTCTACTTTATTTCTTTATCAAAGCTAGTACTTAGAGTTTACTTGAGTAAATTGTAGATACTAGAAAGATAATTGAAGGTTGCATAAAAAGCATTAAATTTGGCCTAAGCTAGATAATCTTGATGTCATCCTAAGGCATGATATTGAACTTAGTTAAACTCCACTTGTTTACCACCCCTCATTAGTACTTAACCACACCTGTAGACGCTAGTGCTAAGCATAAAACTTGATCAACTTTAGATGGGAATACTTGGTGGAAAATGGTTATGAAAACCTTGGAATGATGGATCATTCTAGTGAGATGTTTTGACATGTGTTTTCGAACACCAGATCATCCTACTGAGCCTTAGAACTTTATAAAACTGATGGTTGTCTAGATGCGATACCATTCCCATTTTACCGTACAACCACAATACCTGAAAATTGGGTAGGGCTTGACTGGAAACTTATATACCTTAGTATGGGTTCCCTCACGGCCAAGGTCTGAGCTGAGGCTACCTTGTTAAGATTGCCCACCTGTGTAGTACCCAAGATGACAGTTGGTCATGGTTGGGAGGCCAAACTCACAGGAGAGGTGCTTATACTAGGGTGTGTAATTGAAAGGTTCGGATTGATTATCCGCATACTGAGTATGGTGAATTCAGGATTTGTTCCTGACGGATGTACCGAATGTTGTGGTGAAAGTGTACAATCTCTGTAGAGTGTCAACCTATGCTCCCATGGTAATGGACAATTGGAGTGCCCATACTATTCCACCGTCAGTTGGAGTGGCCAAACTCACAGGAGAGGTGCTTATACTAGGGCGTGTAATTGAAAGGTTAGGATTGATTATCCGCATACTGAGTATGGTGAATTCAGGATTTGTTCCTGACGGATATATCAAACGTTGTGGTGAAAGTGCACAATCTCTGCAGAGTGTCAAACTATTCGAATAGCCGCATCCGCGGTTATGGACAGTTGGAGTGGCCATACTGTTCCCCCGTCAGATGTTTTCAAAATGACTTATGAAATGAATTGAGATTTTGACTTGACCACAACAGAGTTGTGATATGAAATACAAGTTCCCACTTAGGGTTATAAAATTTCAAATAGCTTTTCTTGCTTCTGAACTTAGTAGAGGTAAATCTGGCTTTTGCAAAACAACCATAGAGCTTAGTGTCCTATTACAAAACCCCCCTTCACTTGTTAGTATTAGTTTGTGAGTACTTAAAGAGTACTCATGGCTTTGTCCCTGGCTATTCCCGTGGACAGACTATGAAGAGGAGTACCAGGACGAAGGACCCCAGGAAGGTTACGACAACTAGGATCATCTCCCATCGTCAGCATTGCCTGTGACCCCGAAGATGGAGCTTCACCTACGCTACCTTTATTATTACGTTATTCCGCTGCTTGAGTTGTATTAAGAACTGGATCATGAGATCCTTATTTGTGTAAGACCTTATGTATGGTTTGTAATGGATGATGTGCTGTGGTATCCAAATCTGTTATGTCTCGCAAAAATGGTAATCCTAGGATTGCGATGTATGGCATAACAGGCATCTGGGATTAAAAATCCGGGTGTTGACACTTCGCCTCAAGATCCAGAAATCAGCAATGCTTCCGAGTCTGAGATCAAGGGCGACACTGTTGTTGACTCCAATGCTCCACCTGCTTCATCACCACCGGCTACAACATAAACAATTTCTATGCATTATCTTGAACTTATGGCAATGTAATGATGGATACAATGTTTATTTTGTGCTGGTCTGTAAAAATGGATGCTTTTACTATCTTAGCGCTTTTGCTTATATATTTTTATGCATTGTGCTTAAAAATTTCTGAAGCACTTTGCTTTTTATTTATTTATTTATGTCTATACTTATCGGTTTATCTGGCTCTCTGCCTCGTCCCTTTCATGGGTCGGACAACCTTTAGCACAGAAACTTTGCCGAGCAACGGAGCGCAATTTCTAAACCAGTTTAAACTCGGAAACAAAGCTGGCTTCCAGTACCAACAACTCATTACTCGAAAAATGCCCGCGTCTAAGCAATCAAATAAAGAATCAAAGTATAGACAATAAATTAAACTTTGTACCCTAAGGCAATATTTTTAGATTATTCAAAAATCATAACCAGAACGAACATGAGCATAAAGTACTTTCAAGCATTCTAGGATTTTTGAAAAAATTACATGCTCTTTTGGAAATAAGATGGTAAAAACGTCTCAAATATAACAATATGAGGAAACCAATACTTTATTACACTTTGAACATGTACATATATGATCACAAGGAAATATAACTAAGAATAGAAGGGACGTAGCTGTGCAATATTCCATGGACGGTCTATTTCATCCGGGTTTGTGCTGCCACCAGCTCTGTTCCTTTTCCGAGTATCAGGTATTTCATTGACTGGTCTCATGTCGGTTGAATAATATGACCTATTATGCAGAACTCTGCTAACCATAAAAGGCCCTTCCCAAATTGGGGAAAGTTTGTGCTTTCTCTTTTGCACAAGCCGGAGAACCAAATCGCCTTTTCTGAAAGAACGGTATGGAACTCTCTGACTATGATACTTGTGTAACTTCTGCTGATAGTCTATAGATCTCTGTTCATCAATGACACGCACTTCCTCGATTATATCAAGATCATCTTGCCGAGAAACTTCTGCATCTTCTTCAATATATGATTTAACTTGTGAGGCCTGATGAATCAGATCACTTGGAAAAACTTCTTATGCACCGTAGACTAAGAAGAAAGGAGTATAGCCGGTTGACCTGTTAGGAGTTGTACGTAAGCTCCATATCACAGACGGTAATTCTTCTGCCCAAGCCCCCACGCCCCGACGAAGCGGTGCCTCAAGGCGAGGTCAAATTCCTTGTAGAATAAGGCCATTAGTTCTTTCGACTTGTCCATTAGCTTGTGGATGTGTGAATGATGCAATATCAAGTCGGATCCCTTGCTCTTCGCAGAATTCGGCAAGTTCACCCATGGAAAAATTGCTCCCATTTTCAGTAATTATGCTGTGCGGATATTCCAATCTGATGATTACGTCCTCGATGAATCTTCTGGTTGTGGATCCATCGCAACTTGTTACGGGTTTAGACTCAATCCATTTTGTAAATATATTCACCATCACTAGTAGGTGAGTAAATCCATATTTTTCCGTGCGAAACGGCCCTACCATATCAAGCCCCCAGACCGCGAACGACCACGTAATAGGGATTGTTCACAGTTGTTCAGCCAGAACATGTGCCTGATGAGCGTACTTTTGGCAGCCCTTGCACGTTTTGACCAGTTTGTCGGCATCTGCCTTAGCTGTAAGCCAAAAGAATCTGTGTCGAAAAGATTTTGCCACTAAGGATCTTGTTGCAGCATGGTGACTACAGTCGCCTTCATGGATTTCTCTTAAGATTTCCACTCCTTCTTCCGAAGAAATACATCTCTGAAACACGCCAGAAACACTCCGCTTATAGAGCTCACCGTTTATTATAGTGTAGGCTTTTGCTCGTTGGACAATCTGCCGTCTCAAGACTTCGTCTTCGGGTAGTTTTCTGTCTATCTGGAAATCCAGATAGGGTTTAGCCCATCTGTGAATTATAGCCAAAACTGCTATTAAAGGTGAGTCAGATTTCGTCGGATAGTCCTTATCAACTCTGACTATGGAGGGGACCCTTAAATGATCTAGAAAAGCTCCATCCGATACTTGTTTCTACGTAGAGCCTATTCTTAACAGTGCATCTGCTTCCTCATTTTCTGCTCGAGGGATGTGTTGTACCTCAAAACTCTCGAACGATTTGGATAGTTCATCCACGACAACCTTGTATGCTGTCATGTGCTTGTTTGCATTGCAGATATCGGATACTTGCTGAGCAACTAAATCCGAGTCTCCGTAACACATGAGTCCTGAAATGCCAATGTTTTTGGCCATGCGTATTCCATGTAGCAGTGCTTCATACTCGGCAATATTATTGGTTGTTGTGAAGTGTATTTGCAACACGTAGAACAGCTTGTCTCCTTGAGGTGATTTGAGCACCATGCCAGCTCCCGAGCCTCCTCGTGCTTTTGATCCGTCAAAGTGAAGGGTCCAAAATTCTGAGTCTGGAGGGCCTATGTTTTCTGCCATTTCTGTCCAATCAACAAAGAAGTCGGCGAGAATTTGGGACTTGATTGTTGTACGTGGTTTGTACTCAATGTCGAAAGCTGCAAGCTCTATTCCCCACTTTGCGACACGTCCTGTGGCGTCGCGGTTGTTGATTATCTCTCGCAAAGGCTCTGCGCTCACTACTGTGATCTTGTGCTCTTGAAAATAGTGGTGTAGCTTTCTGGATGCAAAGAACACTCCATAGGCTAGCTTTTGATGGTGTGGATACCGTTGCTTTGATTCTGTCAGGACCTCACATAGATAATAAGTTGGCTGCTGCACCTTATGCTCGTGGCCTTCTTCCTCGCGCTCAACTACTGTTACCACGTTTATGACCTTGTTGGTCACTGCAATGTAGAGTAACATAGGTTCCTGAGGTTCTAGCGCTGTGAGAACTGGTGGGTTTGAAAGAAGATCTTTCAAACTTTGCAGGGCAGTTTCGGCTTCTGGGGTCCAAACAAATTTGTTGGTTTTCTTCAAGAGTTTATACAAATGTGCGACTCTTTCACCGAGCCGGCTGACGAACCGACTCACCGCTGCAATACAACCAGTGAGGCACTGTATGTCCTTCAGGCGAGTTGGCCTGATAATGTTTAAGATATCATTTATTTTGTCCCGGTTCACCTCTATGCCTCACTCAGAGACGATAAACCCTAACAATTTTCTGGCTGGAATTCCAAAGAAACACTTTTTCAAATTTAATATCATATTGAATTTTCGTAGACTAGCAAACGTTTCATCCAAGTTGGAAATTAAAGTTTCCTTCTTTTTGGACATAACTTCTATGTCGTCTACGTATACATGGACGTTGTGTCCGATTTGATCGCTGAGACAATGTTGCATGGTATGTTGATATGTTGCTCCTACGTTCTTTAAGCCAAAAGTCATAGTTTTATAGTAGAAGGTTCCGAGAGGAGTGACGAAAGATGTCTTAATTTGATCCGACTTTTTCATTGGTATTTGGTGATATCCGGAATATGCATCAAGAAAGCAGAGTAATTCCGACCCTGCCGTTGAATCGATAACTTGATCGATTCTTGGCAAAGGGAACGGATCTTTTGGGCATGCCTTGTTTAAAGCGGTATAATCAACACACATCCTTAAATCAATGGTGTCCTTTTTAGGGACAATTACAGGATTTACCACCCAATCTATATGGATGACCTCTGTTATAAAATCCGCTAACTCTAGGCGGGCTAATTCCTTGGCTATTGCTTTGCGCTTTTCATCACCAAACCGTCGTAATGACTGTTTGACGGGTTTAGCGTCTGGGTACACATTAAGAGAGTGCTCGGCAAGTTCCCTAGGTACTCCGATCAGGTTAGATGGCTGCCATGAGAATATCACTATTAGCTTTGAGGAACTCGACGGGCGCGCTTTCCTATGTGTGGCCTAAGCCTACCCCTATGTTCGTCGTCTTGGAGGGATCATCTTCCTTCAGCGACATCTTCTTCGTCTCTTCCGACGCCTTGAACTGCAAATTTGGCTTCACCACCTCGTTCTTCATAGCGGGCATTTCGGACGGATTGATGGTCTTCTTGATCTCCTAGTACTCCTGGGCGTACAGCATGGCTTCGGCGAAGGCAGCAGATCCTTCGTCGCACTCTCGTGGCTTCCTCGGATTTCCTCGAACGGTGATTACGCCCTTTGGACCTGGAAGTTTAATCATGTTGTAGATGTAACAGGGATGGGCCATGAACACCCAGTAAGCCGGACATCCAAAGATGGCATGGTAAGCACTTTTGAACGGTACCACCTCAAAAGAGAGTGGCTCGGTCCAGTATTTGTCTCGGGTTCCGAATGTCACGTCCAGAGTAATCTCACCCAGAGAATCAGCCTATCTCCCTAGTACAATTCCATGGAAAGTTACACTGCTGTAACTTAGCTGGCGCTCGTGTAGCTTCATGCGGTGGAGCGTCTCAATGTAGAGGATGTTGATGCTTCTCCCATCGTACATGAGTGTTTTTGAGAACTCATATCCATCAATAAGAGCATTGACAACTAGAGGGTACTTTCCCCGAAGATGTGTTTTCCTTGGGTGATCTGAACGATCAAAGGTGATGGTCACCTCTGACCAGTCCAGGAATTTTGGGACATCCGGAACCGTGGCATTAAGCTCACGAAGAACCGCCTTTTGTCCTTAGCTGGTTGGGATCCAAGAAAGCAGACGTATGCGTCTTTCTTTGTTGGAAAAGTTTTCTATCCATCCGGCTTAGGCTCTGCAGCTGCTTCCGCTTCTTCCATGTAGGAATCTTCCTTGGGCTCCTTTCCTTTCTCGGAATTTTTCTTTCCTTTTTTCGTCGCTTGGCTCTATAGCCGGCGGTTTTGTCTTTCTTGATATTGTCATTTAAACGACACTCGGCATTTGTGTGGGTAGATCCTCTGTTACTATCCAAGTGGTGGACACATGGATTATTGGCAATGTCAGCCCAGGTATAGGTTCTTTGGGGTTTCTGTTCACCTCTACCCTGGATTCGGGAAGTTCCTCGGCCTCTACCACGGTCGCCTCTGTGCCCTCCTCGTCTTCCAGATCCGAACGTTGCGTTGACATCTACGTTGTCTGGAGCCGGCTTTTCGTCCGAGGTGTTCTTGCGCTTCGGAGTTTGCTTTGGCTGTTTGGCCCCATTGGGATGGGCCAGAATATTTAGCATGTCAGCATATTTTCTTGCCGTCTCTATCATTTCTCCTAAATTTGTGACGTGGTCACGCTTCAGCCTGTGACGTAAAAGTCCGACTGGAAATCCTGCAATAAAAGCTTCTATTGCAGTTTGCTCGTTTACTTCTTCGCAGGAGTTCTTTGTATCGATCCAGCGTCCGAGGTAATCCCGGCAGGTTTCTCAGGGTCTTTGGGTGCAACGCTGCATGTCTCCGACTATGTAGGGCCTCCTATATGTTCCCTCAAAGTTTTAAAAGAATGCACTTTGCATATCATACAAGTTATGAATTGAATTCTCTGGCAGTTCATTGAGCCATGATCGAGATGTCTTCCTCAGCATCAGTGGGAGATATCGGACTGCAACTAGGCTGTTTCCTCCTTTGGCGATGTAGCAAGCCTGGAAAAAATCCTGGAGCCAAGTATCTGGCCGAACTGCACCGTCATAGGGCTAAATGTGCTTGGCAATGCCAAAGTCAATCGAAAATTTGGTCTGACGTATACGTGGACCAAAGCACTTGGGTCCCACGTACACATCGTCTTTCTCGTACCGCCGTGCTTCTATGTTTTATTCTATGCGATGGCGAGCGTTGTCTGGCGAGAGAGATCTGCGCCTTGGAGGCTCATGACTTCTACACAGTGGAGTCGCATTCCTGCTTCTCCTCTCACAATTGCCTCCTCCGCCCCTGCGGCTCCCATGGCTATGATGTGATCCCTCATGGTCACTGCTGGGAGGCGATGGTGGCCCTGGTGGATTATTTCAGGTTGGGTTTCTTGGTGGTAGCGGTGGAGCCTCATTATGATGACTCCGATGCCGGTTTCTTCGGGCACCATCCCTACTTGATTCATGACGATCATCTCTTCGTTTGGCGTTGCCAGCCAGATGGCTTGGTGGTGGCATCCTTATCCGATCTTGCTCTTCTCGCTGGCGGCATGTTTCCGGGTCTTCTCTATAGCGGTTATTTTGCCGACAATGGTCTTGATGAGGAACCATTGCCCTGATGGCATCTTCGGACGCAGCCGGAATAACTCTTGCCCAGTCACGTGTCGGCATGCGAGACTGGCCGTTTGAGCCGGTGTAGAGGTCCCAAACTGATAAGGTAGAGATCCTTGTGTCTACAATACTAGTCCCTAGATCAATAGCTAGAATCCACAGTTTAAGATGTAATATTAAGAAACAAAGGTCATAATACAATTTTATAACCAGGAATAAAATAATTCATTACATCTTACATAGCTCATTTGGCCATCTCATTACAATGCAACATAAATATCTACATAGCATGGAGTCCTTATCTTCAAAGTGCCAGAGGCAATCGTGTTGATTGTAGACATGTTATCCTATTCAATAGACCTCACTAACATCAAACAAACCTGCAACATAATAAGTTACAGCCACAAGGGTCAATACATTTGAATTGTATTGGCAAGTTATAGTATGGTAGAGTAGTGGTATCTATCATCTATATGCATTGGCTAAGTGGAGCTTAGGCTTGCTTTGCTCAAAATAAGGTTTTCCTTATATGTTGAAAATACAAAGTTTTTGTTTGTCAAAATCACCCAAGGCATCTACCAATAGAAATTGGTGATCCTTTAACCCTTGTTCAACCACAAGTTTTTAACTTAGAAATTGGGACGAGGAGATCCTTGATAGTTTCCATGTCTTGATGCTCAAATTGTCCATTGCCGGGGACACGGCTAAGTACTTATATTTTATTATCTCGAGAGGTGGTGCACTTTCCCCACAAGACTTGACATGCATCGAGGCAAGATCTTTTAGAAGCCTTCCCTTAGACCAAATGGACGCGCTCCATCCTATCACCCCTACCACCAACTGTCCATCTGGCTAAGTTATTGCAACCTATATGATCCAGACAGAGCCCATAATGCCATGTGGCTGCACTTGAAGCTTCTCAACATTTGACATCTCAAATCTCTTTGTTCCTAGGTGGCTTTCCACAAGTAAGATACACTAGGGTAGGCCATAAATATGGGGCCCTGTGTAACCAATCAACATAATCCATTCACACCATTCCACCCAGGTGATTCATTCACATAGTTGTTTTATTAAACAAAACACAAGTCATTGACTTAGAAATATTTCATAGCATGAATATTAATCCACCCGTGTGTTCTATTACCTAAGCTAAGCATGATAACATGGCAAGTTTCCTAACTTAGGATAATTCTACTAAGACATCATATAGGATTTCCCATGGCATAGCTTATACTTAGAAAATTTCCATGCAAGTCCTACTCAAAATATCAAATGCATAGTGAAAATAAGAGGACAAAATGTATGAAGCACCACTTGCCTTTTTGGTAGAGAAACTATGTTCACTCCTTGATCTTGCAATTGTCACACTCTTCAAAGTTCACTATAATTCAATCAAGCAAGGCACAATTTCAACTAGCATTCAAACAAATCATCACATAAAATAAAGAAACAAAACAATGCATGCAAGCATGCAAAAGATTTTTTTTATTTGGAAAGGTGGTTTCTAATAGGCTATAGACATTTTAAAACATCTATTGGTCATTTATAAAAGTGGCAAAACCATTTAAAATCAAGTTAGCGAAAATGGCCATTTAAATCATTTTTTCTAGAAATGATTTAAATCAAAGTAATATTTTATAGTGTTAGCCAAATATGTTTTTAAACACAAATGTTAGTGTTTTAATGTCAAATTGTTTTAAAACAAATCCATTTACAAAAGGTTTCATCCAAAATCATTTTAAAATCAAAGCAATATTTTATTTTACTAGAAATGCCTTTAATCAAAGTAATCATTTTCTAGGGTTAATCAAATACACTTTTAAATCCAAAACTTTAGTGTTTAGGGTCTGAGAGTTTAAATCAAACCATTTGCAAAAGGTTTTACTCAAAAATTATTTTTAAAGAATAATCAATAATTTTTGTTTTACTAGAAATGATTTTATTAAAGGAATAATTCCTTAGTGTCACAAAATATACTTTTAAATCCAAAAGTTGGTTTTTATGGTCAGTAGGTTCAAAACAAATCATTTGCAAAAGATTTTACCCTAAAATCATTTTTAGAATGATTTTTTATAACCAATATAGGACTAAACATGTTTCGGCAAAAACATATACTTTTTTCAGAAGCAAAATGCTGAACTAAGGGCATGGTTGCAAATTTCACATTTTTTGTGAATCCATTGATATAAATTTTGCAAAATTTGGACATGTGGATCAAAAGTTATGAATTTTTGAAATCCGAACATTAAATAGAAATGTTTCTGTTTTAAAACGAAAGATAGGCCACACGTCACGTTCTTACTAGACGGTACCAGTTCGGTTGAATCGACTAACATGGGCTGTTGGATCCAAAGTGAATCGCACGACGCACAGCACATGATACCCTTTCGGTAAGTGATTCTATCTATGCCGCTGGATATGGATCTAACGGTGGTTGAGCATGCGACCACTAACTGGCGGCGCTCGACGACGGTGCACGGCGGCGACGCTCGGGCAGTGACGTTGCCAACGAGATAGGAAGCGAGAGAGAGAATGAAGATGCTCACCAGGTTCGCCATGACGTGCTGATGCTCTAGGAGGTCGTGGGGTGGCCAGGGGTGCTCGGACATGACAGCAATTCCTCGCCGGAGCTGTTACTGGCGACGGCGTGCAGGGGTGTCGTCGTTGGCGAAGCTATGGTGCGTGCTAAGAAAAACGAAGAGTGTTGTTAAACGCGCGAAGAAACGGAGAGGGAAGGTGTACCATCTAGAGAGAGAAGGGTGGACGGGGATTATGGGGAGAGGTCGCCGGAGTTGGAGCAGTGGGCGGTGGCGCTGAGTCAAAGACGTTGCTGAGCCTCTGGGGCACGTGCGGCCGAGCGCATGATACTGGCAGGTGTGCAATGTTCTAGCGATCATGCCCGTGGAGTCCAGGGAGCGAGGGCAGGTGAGGGCCGGCCAGAATCATTGTCGTAGCTCGTGAGAGACAGTGGCGAGGCGAGCTAAATTAGGGGCAGCCCGAGGGCGTAGAGGTGCAGGAGGTTGAGGGGAATGATAGAGGGGAGAGGGGCTCTTAAATGGGTGAGGTCACAGGGCGAGTTATGGGTGCATTCACGCGAATTTATGCGCGAGTTTATCGCTGGAAACAGCTGGGAGAAGGGGGGAATTGGTCACGTGGGTGAGAACGAAGACGTTGACGTGGCGTGGGACCGGGGTGTCAGCGAGTTTAAGGTGCGGGAGTGAGTGAGAAAACATTTTGCGCGGGGAGGGGAGAGAGTGGGCTACGCTGGGCTAGCTAGAACTGTTGGGCTAGGTTAGGTTAGTGGGTTTGTCTGTTTTTCTATTTTTTTCTTTCCTGATTTCTTTTCTTTTCTGATTTTTTGTTTTCAAATTCAAACTCTCATTTGAATCCAGATTTCTTTTTCACATCTTTTCCAAATATTTAGTATGTATTAATATTATTTACCAAGGTATTTTAGAATCCATTTTAAATATTTTCTTATATTCTTTTATGGTTTATTATCTATTTAAAATAGACACTTGTCTTTATTCAAATAAAATCCAATATGGTTTTAAACCCATATAAATTTTAGTCAAATAATTTTTTATTCCTTTTAAGTTAATGAAGTAACTTTTATTCCACTTGGGAAAATTCCAATTTATTATTTTCTCATGATTTAATTAATCATTTACATTAGGGATTTTCTCTCCATTTAAATAGAATTGAATTTGGTTAATGCCACATAATTTTATTTGAAAATTCTTTATCCCTTTATTTTATTTGGATTATCTTTATTCCATTTGCTAATGGATTTTAATTCAAGATTTAAATTGTCTTCCAAGTAAATTTCTTGGGATTTATATTTATTTAGTTTAGGAAATTTCTCTTTATTTAAATAAAATTGAATATGGTTCAAAGCCCATATAGTTATATTTAAATAAGATTTTATTTGTTTTTATTATTCAATAACTTTCATTTGTTTATGGACTTGGCAAAGATTTAATTTGTCTTTTAAATATTCCTTATTCATTTCTTTCTTTATCTTATAAAATCCATATCTTTTTATTTATAGTTCCAAAATTGGTGATTCCAATTTGTAAACTTTATTTTATATTTGTTTATCTTTTTAAATCCTTTTAGGATTATTTTGCTCATAATTTGGTATGGATTTTTAGTTAGGAGATTTAGTATCTTTGGAAATTATTTCCTTTTATCTTATTAAATTCATAAGTTTTTATCCATGGCTCCAAATTGAATGAAACTAATTTCTATGGTTTTATAATATTTTTATTTATCAAAAATGTTTGTTGATGAATTTTTATATGAATAAAATCCAGAGTCTTAGAGAGATCTTGGAAATGATTTTCTTCCATTAGGGTTTTTCGGTTTTGGTTTGACTTCCCAAGTGTTTAAATTTCAAGATACATTCATTGATGAATGCATTTAACTTGATTGAAATTTTGTTGGATTCCCTTTTCATTCAAATTTGTTCAAGAAGGGTTTTGATGTTTCTATTTAGAAGCAAAAAATTTCTTTTCACCCTAAATTTCAACAATTATTTCTTTGTTTATTTTTTTCATATTTCAGAATTTGGAAAATTTTGGGATGTGACAGCCGGTTCTTGAGTTCTCTTCTGCTCCGTGGGGAAGATAACATTGAGTCGTATCCCTGCGGAGCCTTACGTCAGCGCCAGTGTGGCAAAACTCGTACTTTGAGGCCAACTTGCCACTAAATGATGCGGCTGTCTTCAGCTGCTTTAAACCTTTGTCCAGCAACGTGACACACTACTAAACCTGCTGCGGAGACGGATTGTTGGCGAGGATGGCTCGAGCTATAGCAGCGTTTTCTACTGGCGTGTTGTAGACTCAAATCTTCTCTCCATCTTTTCTGTCGAATAGATCTTTGTGGATATCTGGATTCTTGTTAGCAAGAAACGGACCTCCCCTTGTTTTGTTTGGATGTCACTTGAAATCTGACTGATATCTGGCAGGATCCCTCTCTAACTGCTATCTCATCTCGATGAGGCGCTCAGCCTCTTCAAGTAAAAACAAACGGTGTTTTTCTAGGTCCTCGGCCCTTTTCTCCAGTGCCTCCAGCGTAAGATCCAAAACCATTCGGATTGGAATTGTGAGAGCATCTCCATAAATATCACGTGCACCCTTGGTGACAACATGTCCATCCACAGGAGGATCGATCGGGGTGGTATTAATCGGATCTTCGTCCTAATTCTCTATCTCGATCTCTTCATCAAATTTTTCTTCGTTGGTTTCCTCGACGTCCGGCTCTGTTGGTGTCGGATTCTCGTTCTTCTTCTTCTTCTTTGACCGCATAGTAGCCTTAATGTATGTACTAGTGGAAAAGACGGCTTTTGGTCTGGTACCGGGGGATAAACTTCCGTCGGTACTTTCCGTCATGGTTGGCCTGTGGACCTTGGAGGAATCTCCGGTGTCCATGTCATCCTATGAGGTGTAGCTTTCATCCATGCTATCATATGGACTAGGAGGATTTTCCGGCTCACCTTGCGTTTGCTTGGAGACGTGCTCTTGTTCATACTCCTCCATCTCTTTATCGAAGTCTCAAAGTTCCTACGACGTGATTGACTCTGCTGGGGTGCCAGGTAAGTCGGCATTTTCTTCGATTGCGTCTAGGCCCGAGTAATTACCAGCTCTAGCATCGACAAAGTCGGATCTAGTGCTTATGTGGTACATGAAATAGTGATTCTTCTTGTTCATGTTCTTGAGGTACTTCTATAACTTGGTTTCTGGTTCGATGTCAGCAAAGCTGGATCCGTCTACAGGAGTGGGAAAAGTTGGGTGGGTTTGATTTTCTCCGGGATCCTGAACTGTTTCGCCTCTATGGAAAAAGTAGATCCAGATTTTTATTCCGCCATGGTTATCACCTCAAGGGTGGGTTGGGCGAGTTCAGAAAAACCGAGATAGATATCGATCTCGCCGATTGACATGATCGCGTAGGTCATCACGGGTTTCGAAGCAGGAATCCAAGTCTCATCTAGAAGGATGAGAGGGACATCATTGGCGTAGACCACGCGACCCATGGCAATTGTTTTGCCGATTCCTGCACGCACAGATTCTACCTGGAACAATGCTCCAAAGGTCACCTTCCCCATGGTGGGCGCCAACTGATGTCGGATTGTTGACAAGTACGCCATAGGGGGTCCTAGAGGCGTTGGAAGGATGGGGTGTGAGACGTCAGATGTTCCAGGAGCGATGAGCAGAAGTTTACCTAGGTTCAGATCTGACTACAGTGATCGTATCCTACTCCTTCTAGCAACCCAATAATATATCGGTGTAAGCCGGATGTTACAGCGGATTACAAGAGAGGTTCGCCCGTGCTAGTTGGTTGTGGTTGTATATTGATTGGTTGCCATAAAGGCTCCCATAGGGCCGGTTTATATAGTCACCGGGGCCTAGGGTTACAGGGAGAGACCTATCCGGCTACGTTACAGAGTCGGTAACTATGTACAGCTTGGACTACAAGTAATACTACATGCCTAAGTCGGTAACTCTCCTGGGCCTTGTCGTAGCCGGAACTGGCTCCTCCTCTTTCTCTGACTGGGCCGCCCGTGAAGCAAATCTCTAACCCGTTGGTGGACCACCCTAGTCAGCGAGTCCTGTGGGTATACCCGGAAAGTATATCCCCAACAGTATTGCCCCTGAGTCGTGAATGCTCCATCTATTTGATCTCAGAAATTCGTCAAGTGATATTGATACGTTCAATTTTCATCACCATTTTATATCATAATTTTCCTCTATTCGTTGATATTTTTCATATTAAGAGTTGATACTTATGTCTTTTCATATGTTTTTGCATGTTGGATGATTCTTGGAGGATGAACTGCCGGAGTCATGATTCTGATGGAAAAAGCGGTGTTTTGATGCAATTTTGCGAAGATCAGAAAAATACCAGAAAAACTACAGAAAATTATATTTTCCCAGAAGGCGAAGGATGCTAGAAGGGGAGGCGGAGTTGGGCCACAGGGGGACCACACCCCCCAGGTGCGGGCCACCCTGGGCCGCGCCTATAGGGGGTGTGGCCACCCTGTCCCACCTCTGGTTCCGCCCTGTCGCCTATATCTTCTCCTCGGAACCCTAAAATGAGGGGAACGACCATAGAAAGATTCCGTAGCCACTGCGGGGTGGAAAACAACGATAGAAAAAGAGCTCTCCGGCAGACAGATTTCTGTCGGGGAAATTCCTTTCCGGAGAGGGGAGATCATCGCCTTCAACACCGTTATCAAGCTAAACTTCATCGGGATCATCATCATCATCATCGACACCATCATCGACACCAGCACCATCATCTCCACTCCATCCCGATGTAACAATTGTGTTGGATCTTGCATAGTTCTTAGGGGAAACTTTCCTAGTGTTGATACTATTATAGTTGATGCTTGTGAGTGGAACCATTGAATTATTGTTTATGTTCAGATTGTTATCATTCATCATATCATCTCTGATCTTGATCCATATGATGTCTCATGAGTAGTTCGTTTAGTTCTTGAGTACATGGGAGAAGTCATGTTGTTAGTAGTGGAATTGTTAAGGTATTATTCAATGGTTTAGTATTTAAGTTGTGGTGCTATTCTTCTAGTGGTGTCATGTGAACGTCGACTACATGATACTTAACCATTTATGGTCCTAGGGGAATGCATTGTGTACTTGGCTACTAATCATGGGGTTTCCGGAGTGACAGAAACCTGAACCCCCGTTAGGAAACCTTTGCACAAGGGAGTGTAGGATCTCGGAGTTTAAGGTTGTGGTTAGGTTTTTATCTTAATTGCTTTCTTGTAGTTGCGGATGCTTGAAAGGGGTTTAATCACAAGTATGTATTAGTCCAAGTAAGGTCAGTACTTTATCATAGGTTCACCCAGACAACACTTATAAAACCAAAGAAGATTAATCAGCTATATGAAACAAAAGCACTTGACAGTATTCCCATGTGTCCTCGAGAACGATTGGTCCTCATTAGTATTTTCACCGGCTTGTCCTTTGCTAAGAAATATTCGGCCACTGATGCAATTATTTGCTTTCTTTATTTACTTGCACTTTATTTCCTTGGTTTATCAAAAAAACCCTAAAAATCCTTTTGTTAAGTATTTACAGAGATTTCCCGCTCCATACCACTAGTCAACACCTTCTGCTCCTCGTTGGGATCGACACTCCTATTTATCGAAAGTACTACGATACACCCCTATACTTGTGGGTCATCAAGACTATTCTCTGGTGTCGTTGTCGGGGAGTGAAGCGCTATTGAAGAGTGGAACTGCTAAAGGAAACTTCTACTGTGAGTATTGTTTATTTCTATCTATTACTTTGTTTCCAATACGGATAGCCCACTTGGTTTCCTGTTTGGGAAATCTACTACCACAGTTACGATAGTATATGAACCACCACCTCTTGAGATAGATCCTTTTAAGATACCTATAAGAATTGTTGATCGTGTTATGGATAATTATTATCTTGGGGATGGAACTGTTCATCTTGGTGATCATTTGCTCTTTATCCATGAATTATGCGGGCTGTTTAAGTGTGCAGGTATCACAACTGAACAGGTGAAGAAGAAGTTACTCTCTATATCATTGAAAGGAAGAGATGAAGAATGGTATAAGGTGCTGAAGAATGGACAATCCATGGAATGGGAGGAAATAGTACCTATCTTTTATTCTAAATTCTATCCTCCTAGTGAGATTCATAAGGATAGGAATCAAATATATAACTCTTGGCCTCGTGATGGAGAAATTACAGCCCAAGCTTGGGGGAAAATGAAGTTATTAATGCTTAAATGTCCTATTCATGAACTCCCTAACAATATTATTATCAATAACTTGTATGCAAGGCTTTCTCTTCATGATAAAGATTTACTAGATGCCTCTTGTGCTGGATCATTCACACGTATGAAGGAAGAACCTAAATGGGATCTCCTAGACCGTATTCAAGAGAACACTAAAGCATGGGAGAATGACAAAGGAAGAAAGTTAGGTATAAATTATGATTATGAATGCATTAAATCTTTTATGGGAACTGATGACTTCTGTGATATTAGTACTGATTATGGTATTGATTCTCAACGTATTGCCAATTTTTTAAGCCTTTTGCCTCTTATATAGAAATTCCTAAAAAGAAGTGGAATAAGTACCATGCGCCTTATAAAGATGTCGTCAATCATGTTCCTGTTAGAAGCACTGAAGTTTGTACTATTGTTCCTATTTTGCTTGAACCTTATATTGAGAAACTCCCTTTTCCTGCTAAGGTAAAGGAAAATTCTATCGTAGCTAATGTGGTTAGCAAAAGTACAAAGAAAACTTTGGAACCTGATGAGCAAATAAACATTGAACCTGTAGTAGCCATTGTGAAAGATCTTATCACTAAAAATATAGAGGATGAACACATTGTCTTTTGTGAAGACACTTCTAATATTGTCTCTCATCCTAGAAAAGCTAGGAAACTAGTGTCCATGTGCTTTCTGTTAGAATTGGTGATCATTGCTATTATGGTTTATGTGATATTAGTGTTAGTTCTAGTGCTACTCCTTATGAGTTTTACAGGGAAATTATGCATGAAATTGGTCCTTTTGAACTTGAGGACATTGATGTGGTTATTCGCCTTGCTAATAGAGAGACAGTCTATCCAATTGGCATTGTAAGAGATGTGGAGGTTCTTTGTGGTAAGATTAAATATTCTGCGGATTTCCTAGTACTTGGTTCAGAATCTAGTAAAACATGTCCTATTATCTTTGGTAGACCTTTCTTGAATACTTGTGGGGCTATTATAGATTTTAAGAAGGAGAAAGTTTTAACTAAGTTTGATGGAGAATCTTATGATTTTAATTTTTCCAAATTTTCTAAAGCTACTTATGAAAATAATTTGCCTAATAAGGATTTCAGGGCTAAATAACTTGCTTCTATTGATCCAGTTTATGACATTAGACCTCCATTTGATGATTGTAAGTATGCTCATTCTGATAAAGTTGTTTCTTGTGATAGTTATATTGTCAACTTTATTCAAAGTTCTACTAAAAGTTATTATGAGAGAGGAAACTTGGTTTCATGCATCTCAATAGTATTAAGTTTCCCCGCTTTATGTTGAAAGCTTTGAAGCTGCACTTGTTTTGTCTTCCTATGCTAGTTGCCTTTTGTTTCAATAATTTGTTATCTCATGATACCCCCTTGCATAGGAAGTGGGTTAGACTCAAATGTCTTGGATATTTGCTTCTTGATGCTCTTTTTCACTTCAAATCCATATCTCCTATGTTAGCATCTTTGAAATTATCAAGCCTAACTTAAAGGAGTTAAAGAAAAGTACTTCTTGGGAGATAACCCAATAGTTTTATTGAGTCTTGGAATTTATTACTTGTAATAACCTATCCTTATCCTTTTTGTTTTGGTTTTTGAGTCAAGATCAACCTCTTTTGAGAAGTAGAGGAGTTGTGAAAAGTGGCTGTCCTGGGACAGGTTTTTGTGCTGCATTGTAAACATTCGTGTAGAGCTAAGTACAACATATGGAGCTGTAATTTTCTATGCTTACTCTCAAAGTTGTTATCCAACTTTCATTAGTTTTGCACTTTTTGATTTGAGCAACATAAGTTTTTCGAAAGAATCAATCTTTACCTGCTTGTCTATTTTGACAGATTTCTGCCATCATTTGCATTTCCCTCTTATATTGATTCCCTTTCAGATTCTTTTTGGGCTTTTTAAAGGAGTTGTTTCAGTATCTTTTGTTTTGATGGATTTCAGTTCAAGTTTGAACCTAAAGTTTTATTGGTTTGCATACACTAATGTTGCTAATGAGGTTTGTGTAAGGCCTTATATGAAAGGAATTTTCAGGTGACGGAGAGAAGGAATTTGCAGAGTCTGTCTTTGATTAAGTAAAAAGTGATGCATAAAGAATGTCCATGAAAACCTTATATTTTTATATTTTTGATGTTTTTATTACATATGGAAGATTACGAGATGAAACAGAGGAGGAAACGGAACCCGGGTGGGCCACACCCACCAGTGGCGCGGGCCCCAGCTGGCCGCGCCACTAGGGGGTGTGAGCCCCCTGGAGTCAGTATCCACCTTTTTTCGCATAGTACCTTCCTTATGTATTAAAACTTCGTAATATATAACCCCCGGATCCCCCGAGGTTCGTATATCGTGTTCTCGTAGTGTTTTCGTTTAGATCCGTTTCTGTTAGGCAGATTATCAAGTTTAGAGGCACCATGGTATCCACCAAGGGAAAGTATCCCGTGGATGAAGAAATGATTGCTGCTAGGTGCGAATACATGGATTGGAGATCGAGGAGAAAGTAAAGGACATGTCAGCAGGCATGAAGGGACAAGTTGCCGCAGGGTCAAGGGGAAGGAAACCTAATTTTGTAGGAGCAATTAACACTGGACGTGCTTTTTCTCGTAATATGCAGGGAATGATGACCTCCGTTCCAAACTTCAGTTCCTGCCCTGAGGAAGTAGAAGCCTTTCAAACCACTGATGAGTGTTGTGATAAGTACCATGCTATAAGGATGAAAGTGGATATACTTCAAGAGGATAATAACAGGCTTCGTAAGATGCTGGAAGGTTTTCTCACCCTAAACAAGGGAACACCACCACCACAGAAGGAGTAATTTGTCATCAGGTTTGGCATCCCCTTGGCTTGTTCCAAGCTTGGGGGAGTGCTGTGGTATCATATCATTATCTTTCATCTTTTTACCTTCTTAGTAGATTCATATCTTGGATAGAGAAGATATCTTATAGGCTGGTTTGCATTGTGGAAGCATCTCTCCTTTAGTTGGTTATCTATGTATCCCTTGGTGTGAGTGCCTGTATGGAATATTAATGAGAAGTCTTGTCTTTTACTTTTTGCACTTCTTATTTTAGTTTGCAATCTCTATTATATGATTGATCTTGTTGATTAGTATTGGTATCACTTTGGGAGCATCAAATAGATCTAAATTGGTTTTGGCAAACCGAGCTCTGGTCAGTAGCAACACTTTTTGAGGTTTGAAAGGAAAATAGAAAATCGCTTACATGTATTTTGTATCATTTATTTCCTTTCTTGATTGGCTCATAAGCTTAGTGTTGTTTATTTAAGATCTTTGGTGTCTTAAAGGAAGATTACATGTTTGACGTTATTACTTGTATGTTTGCTTGTTTCCTTCAACTCTTTTGCTTGCTACCCAGCCTTGCTAGCCAAAAACCTGTGCTGAGAGGGAACACTTCTCATGCATCCAACCCTTTAAACCAAAACCTATGACATTTGTGTCTACCATATCTACCCATTAGCATTATTTCTATTCCAAGTAAATTCTCAAGATTCATCTATATTTCAAATTAAAAATTATTTTGTTATGTGAAAACTAGTTAGTAAATCTCTCACGAACTTATGGCTCACCTTACTTTCTTGCCCCTAATAAACTTGAACCATTGTGTCATCGAAGTTGTATATGCTTGCATCTATATGTTGGGCTTAGCAGAACCGTGCTATCACGGGGAATGCTTTCAACACATGTAAATATCTACCCCGTTGATATCATGCTCTTTTGTTTATGGATGTCATCGGTGTGAAACAATCCATGGAGTTATGTATGTGTGTTACACAAACGCCTGGGCTGCTAGCCTAAGCCATGCCTAATCATGGTGGAAACTTGTAGCATCACCATAATGAGCAATCTATGAAGCTTTCTTCTTATATGAAAAAAAGAGAGACATAATGAAAAGAGGAAAGAGAGAAAAAATCACCATTTTCCCATGGTTAATAAAATATTACTGAGATGCTCATTGTCTTCTTGCCTTGTCATTTTAATTATGGGATAGCACATGTATCATGTGCAAGGGGTACCCGTTGACGGTTCTCTATGATACACATGTACTTACTATGACGAGAACTTACCGGTAACTAAAGTTGAGTAGCATGAGGAGCAGCCCTCGTACTCAAGGGACATGAGATTGCCAACTTAGATTTCTTAAACCATATACTCCATCCTTGTTCAGTTAAACCTTAATCACCTCAAGATGCTTATGATAGGGGCAATGAGAGCTCAAAGCTAGTAAGTACCATAATCTTTTGAAAGCTCCTTATGAACATGAAATCCCTGCTTCCCTCCATGAAGGGCCTTTCTTCTACTTCTAAGTTGAGTCAGTAAACCTTTTCCTCTCTATCTCTAGCAAGCATTTGAGTTGCTGTGTTTCAAGCATTCATATGATGATTTATTCAATCAAGTTCTTTATCTTCCTTGTTTGCACAACACTCTTATCTGAATGAATATTACTTTGAAAGCCATCATTGTGAAAAAGCTTTTTATGTTGGAGCTAATAGGACTCCTGTGAAAAACTGTTTGCCAACTATTCTCTAACCAAGAACAAAGTTTGCCAATCCCAATTATGATTTATCTTTATGCATCTTTATTGTGACTCCCATACTTGTTGCAAGATAAGTTATATAATGGTGAGTTGCTTTCTCCTATGAGTTGTGTATTGGTAAGTGTGATGCTTCCTATCCGTATTGTTTTTATCAACACTTCACTCCATAAACCTGTGGACATGTTTACTGACCTCAGTTTTTGCTTGGGGACAAGCGAGGTCTAAGATTGGGGGGAGTTGATACGTCCAATTTGCATCACCATTCTACATCATAATTTTCCTATATTCATTGATATATTCCATATTAAGAGGTGATACTTATGTATTTTCATCTGTTTTTGCATGTTGGATGATTCTTGGAGGATGAACTTCCGGAGTCGGGATTCTGATGGAAAAAGCGGTGTTTTGATGCAAGTTCACGAAGATCAGAAAAATACCAGAAAATTATATTTTCCCAGAAGACGAAGGATGCCAGAAGGGGAGGCGGAGTTTGGCCAAGGGGGCCCACACCCCCCAGGCGCGGGCCACCCTGGGTCGCGCCTACAGGGGGTGTGGTCACCCTAGCCCACCTCTGGCTCAGCCCTCTCACCTATATCTTCTCCTTGAAACCATAAAACGAGGGGAGAGACCACAGAAAGATTCTGCCTCCTCTGCGGGGCGAAAAACACCGAGAGAGAAAGAGTTCTCCGGCAGATAGATTTCTACCCGGGAAATTCCTTCCCGGAGAGGGGAGATCGTCGCCATCAACACCAACATCAAGCTAGACTTCATCGGGATCATCGTCATCATCATCCACACCATCATCTCCACCAGCACCATCATCTCCACTCCATCCCGCTATAACAATTGTGTTGAATCTTGCATAGTTCTTATGGGAAACGTTCCCGGTGTTGATTATTATTGTAGTTGATGCTTGTGAGTGGAACCATTGAATTATTGTTTATTTTTAGATTGTTATCATTCATCATATCATCTCTGATATTGATCCATATGATGTCTCGTGAGTAGTTCTTTTAGTTCTTGAGGACATGGGAGAAGTCATGTTGTTAGTAGTGGAATTGTGTTGAGGTATTATTCAATTGTTTAATATTTAAGTTGTGGTGCTATTCTTCTAGTGGTGTCATGTGAACGTCTACTACATGATACTTCACCATTTATGGGCCTAGGGGAATGCATTGTATACATGGATACTAATCGTGGGGTTGCCGAAGTGCTAGAAACCTAAACCCCCATTAGGAAACCTTTGCACAAGGGAGTGTAGGATCTCAGAGTTTAAGGCTGTGGTTAGGTTTTTATCTTAATTGCTTTCTTGTAGTTGCGAATGCTTGCAAAGGGTTTAATCATATATCTTGAAGCTCTCCAAAGAACTTGACGATACACCCTCTATACTTGTGGGTCATCATATATCTTGAAGTCCACTAAAGAACTTTGCAATCTTCTCCATCTTCAATGTGTAAGTCGGGGAATTACTGAG
This sequence comes from Avena sativa, assembly GCA_916181665.1. Taxonomy (NCBI): domain Eukaryota; kingdom Viridiplantae; phylum Streptophyta; class Magnoliopsida; order Poales; family Poaceae; genus Avena; species Avena sativa. Next base: position 204,420,390 of record OV702281.1, on the reverse strand, counting down.
TCTTCCATCTTACTCTTCTCGTAGTTGGATAGAATCCATCCTTGCTGGAATATTGAGATGGGACTGCTTTGTTGCTGCTGTCAGTGGGATGTCGTAGGCTACATCCTAAGCTACCTCGAAACTCACATATGGCAGCGATTAATCATAGCGATTTTCCCGCACGTAAAATCCGAAGCATCAAGCAGCAACGAGGGGATGTGGCAAAATTTCCGTGCACGCTCATTCACACGTGGTCGATGCTTCGACTGTTAGATTATTTGCGCATGAGTCTTGACGATGGGGCTATAAATATTTACTATGGAGGATATAATTTTCCTCGCCCGCATTTCACCTTTTACGTCTTTTTCTTCCTCTCACAAAGAGACTCCTCGAGCTCCACGCTCCCAAAAACCCTAGTGATTGTTCCACCTTCCACCCTCCTCCTACTCCAATGGCCAGCAGCAGCTCCATCCCGTCCATGGCGGTGCTGTCTTAGGCCTCGAAGAAGCTGTTGTCAAACGTCCAAATCCCGCCAAAGGGAGTGGTGGTGCCATTGTCTACGGTGGTCGAATCCACCGGCAGCGACCAAAGAATAGTGACATTCAAGCTGTTGGAGGAGGAATCTGACTCCTACAAGGGAGTTTGGAGAGGGTCGGATCTCACTAGCACGGACCTGAAGGAGCTGGTCTCCGAAGGGTATCTTCCTTCAACAGAGGGCTGGTCTGGTGGCCGGCACCAGCCAACGAGGTGGTCCCTTCTCCCCAAGAGGTAGAGAAGGTGCAGTGACCCAGCATACCACTGCATGTGTAGTACAATATAGTCGTTGACATGAAATCCACAGAACACCATTCTATAAATATCACACCCCTTAGAATGGTAAAACAGAAACATTGCGGATCCATATTACAAACAAACACACATTATTATTATTACAATACCAGAAATTTGAGACTTCAAAAGATTCAAATTACAAACCAACTTAAAACTATTTCAGCGGAATATTTAAAGTTTCAACTTAAACCTCGAATTGAGCTCAACAACTTATTATATAAGTCTCATGCTGCTCGGCTCAATCGACTACAAATAACTAAGGCAACTAATCTGACTCGTTGCCATCCACTCCATATATGATCTCATAGTCAACTCCTTCCACTCCTCCAGATAGATCTAGCTCCTCTTAGTAGACATTCTATTGACCTTCAGCTGCATACAACGGGATATCTTCTGGATCTTCAGAGTCTAAGCAGGGGATCAAAGTAAAGGGTGAGTAATAGCATTACCTAGCAATTTCATTATATGCAAGGTGGGAAGTTTGATGATCTATCTACCACCTCGGACTATCAGTCCTTGGTATTGCAATTTTAGTAAATCTTTCTTCAAAGATTGATTTTATTATCAAAAACTATGCCCATCAGCCTTCACAGGTTGACTAGAACTTCAATAGAGTTCCTCTCCTGCCATGTTCATAGATCCTTCCTTGAATAGGGAGTAACAAGTTACAGTTCTTACACTCTGCATAGGTGCGTTACTTTACCCATGAGAGGTCAACTCCTTGTTGCACAACCGGGTGTACTTTCCTGTCCACAATTCCATGATGTGGGGCCCGAGTAGGTGATCCAAGCCAATCACTGCCCCCTTCACGACCCCGCATGTCTCCTTTGTGTACACCATGCCCACCTATTGAATTACGACAATGGTTTTTACAGCCGTAAGATGCCAGAACTATCGTGGATAACAACCATGACCTGCATATCCGGCTACATGCGAGAGGAAGAAGATATAGCTGGCTTATTCATCCCATTCCAAATCTCATGCTTAGCGCGTGATATACGGTGCTAGAATCAACGATGTCGTGGGTTCTTAAGTCCTAGGTGTTTAGTCTCTTTGCGAATGGAAACCTAAGTTCCACTGCTCACCTTATCCATATCATCACTTAGGATGATATCAACAATTTATTTGTTTTGATGAAATAATATTTTCTTTCTTCGTAACATAGATGGTAACACACAATTTGTAAATACTTTGATAAAGATTCTTCAAAGTACATGAGCAAGCGATGAACTTGCCTTGTGATTGCAAGGTAGTGAAGTCGGCTGCTTGCACTGGACCTTGAGCTTCTATGTCTACAAAACACCATTATTTCCTGGTAAGGACAATATTTAAAGAAGCAAAATGAATATGCATAGTAATGTAATGCATCATTTATTATTTATCTTCTTTGTGTGTTTTACCCAATATTTTAGTTTCTGGAATTTCTTTATGTAATAAAGGAATTCATTTAAGGAATAACCTTTAATATTTTGTAAATATTACATTCACTATTTTTATAATGTAAGATTTTATAAATAGAGTTAAAAACTATTTTTATTTAATTTTAACTCCTATAATTATTTTCTTAATATTCTTTTTAAGAATAAGCATTTTACTTTAGAAGATTTTATTTTGACATCTTAATTATCCATTTAGTATTTTTCTAAAATACTATAATAATTACGGATGATAATATTTAATTTTAGGTATTTTATTGATTTTTATAAAATTCCATAGGTAATAGATATTATAATTTTTTTAACCTAAAGTTATTCTATTACAAAATAGTTTTCTTATTTTAATTAGATAGATTGTATTATTATAAACCTAAAAATATATCAATTGTATTTTTAGGACGTTTCTTTTATTTACTAGAATTTATTAAATCTTAGGGGTATTTTGGTCTTTTGCTAAATCATTAAATTCCTTTTCTTTTAATGTTTGGGCCAATCCCATTGGCTATTTGGGCCCAACTTGGCCCAATTGGCCTAGTCAAAACAACTCCTCAAGTGGTACTGGACCCTTTCGGCCTAGTACGCTCCACTCTCTCTCGCTCGTTCCTCTCCTTCCTCGACCCCGTGGTGTTGACGACACCACCGCCGTGTCATTCATGCTGCCCTGGGTCTCCCTAGCCACCACCGTGGTGTATGGCGAGGTTGCTGACCCTGCACCTTCTTCTGGTCCAATTCGATTTTGCTTTGGAGCTCTCCTTCGGCCAGGCTGGCTCTGTCCCAAACCCTAGGGTTTGGGGTGCTGTCGATGATGCCTTCACCGCTGCTCCCGTGGTGCTGTGAGGTGCTCGTGGTGATTTAGTGGTGCTATTCGTCCTCGTGCGTTGATGTGGCCACCGCCTCGTCTGTGCTCCCTGTGCCGCCGTGCACTCGTCGGCCCCTCTACTTCCTCTTCTAATCGATAGCGAGGACCACTGGTGAGTTTAGTATTGATCTCCCCTTGTGCCTTCTGTCCTCTGCCTCTCTTGATCTCATATATGTGCTTCTAGTGGTCATCCCTAATTAGGGTTCATGATTGATTAGGGTACCCCTCTATTTTGGCTACAATCGATGGATTGGCACTAGTATTGGTGGCTATTGCGGACGGTGATTAAGTATATCATGTTGATTACTGTCTATAGTTGGTTTTGATGAGGCTTGTGGATTTATTGTACTGATTCCAATTGGTTATTGGATATTGTTTACATGATAGTGCTACTGTGGGACTATTACTTATGGTTCTGGTGATTTGGAATTTCACTACTGTCATGATCTTGACAGTAGTTCTGTCAGTGATTTATTCACTACATCTATAAATGTTGGCTCGTGTGGTCATAAGTAGATTGGGGTTAATCATGTTATTACAGTAATGCTTTGGTTATGTATATATATAGACTTGGTAATGATTCCTGGTGGTTGATTTTAGGAAAATGATAATTAGTGACTTGCAAGTTTATTTATGAAATCTAGGTAATTAATCTGCTTGGTTTAGAACTTGTTCTTGTGACACCATCTTAGAATGGCACACAAGTTTTGGTTCTAATACTTGGCTTTATTCTGTCAGTGATTAAGATTGGATTAATGCCAAAGATAAGTTGAAAGATTCTTTTTAAACATCTTTGCCTATGATGTTGGTCGGAGGCATAGTAACTAGTTTCCTATCTTGCTGCCCTTCATAGATATGTTCTGATATTGATACCAGTTACTGAATCTTGAATCCTTGTGATAAAATGGTTGGCGTGCTCATTGTTTTATATGGGTCCATAATATCTATGGATTCTAGGGTTCTACTCTTTTACGAGATGTGCCCAAAATTCATAACATTGGCTATGTTTATATTGGAATATGGAATATAACTTTTTATCCAGGATCAATGATGTTGGTCTGAAATCCTGGTTTGGTTTGAAGAGTTTAATCATGGCTTTTGTATTCAAAAATCTTCTATGATGGATTACCCCACTTGGGTGATTTATGAGAGATTTAAATATAAAACAACACATGAATTCTTATCTAGATAAGATGGTGAGATCATGTGAAGGTTTTATATTACTCACCAAAACAATTGGGTTGTTGGTGTTGTTCTGGTTGGTTTGATATGCTGGCTTGCTTGCTGGCTTGATCTTGTCCTTCACCTCCTGGTGTTGCTGCTCCTACTTCTGGTTCCAGGGAGCTTGTCGTTGATCTTGCTATCCACCTGCTCCACCCCCTCCTTATGTCACCATCTAGTGAATGTTTGAATGTTCTGGTGTATGGTTTGGATGGTGGTTTGCTTGGCCTTTGCAGGCTTGATTTGATCCCGGTTTAGTGCTTGAGAATGAGAGTAGCTGTTGGAAGTTGTGCTGCGGCTGTGCACTTCTCCTTTTGCTTGTGTGGGCTGTTGTTGTTGTGTTGACAGCACACACCATGTAGTTAGATGACTATGCTGCCTGGCTGTTGGGTGCATTGTGTGGATCAAATTAGTGATGTGTTTTCACCTTTTATCCTTTTACATTTCACTCACCTAGTGAAACTTGCCCCTTTTACTTACTGTTGATATATTGGCTTGTGGCTCATTTGATATAAAAGAACAGGTACTTACATATTGGTGAAACTTGCCCGTTTTACAATTACTCAATGATGTAATCTTGAGCAGTGCACTTCACTTCTCTCAACTTAGAGTAATTCTAACAAATTAACCTTTTAATTTTATTTTGTTTATTTTTGTATTTTGCAGGTAAAAGATCTGGGTTACTCAAGATATAGTATAGGATTAAATAGATAGATAGATTCTCATTGTAATCTTTATTTTATTATTTTTCTAAGAATATTGTAATAGTTTATTCATATTAGAATTTCTTTTCTTGTAATTTCTTTACTGTAATGAAATACTTCATATGTTGAATGAGTTCCTCTTTGTAAAATGTTTATGGGATAAAGATAAGAATTAAGCATTCATTTCTTATTAGAATTTCTTAATCTTAAATTCTTATTATTATTTATTATATCTTTATCATAACAAATAATATTAATAAATTATTTTGGAAAACATTTTAAAATACAAAATCCTAACTTTTAAATATTGTTTCAAAATTCAAATTTGACTTCAAATTCTTTCCCCCAAAACACACTAATTCATAAAGGTCATGTCAAAAATTATAACGATCACTCTCAAGAGCTATCCCTACACCTAGAGAGTGAAAGAAACTCTAATCACTTTAGGTTTTTTGTTTGGCGAAAAGTTTACCCACATTTTACAGATGAATGCATGCATATGCACAAAATTCTATTTCTACCCTTTGTTGGTTACTAAATGCTGGAATGTTATAGATATCCCCCCTTAAATTAAACTTCGTCCTGAAGTTTTCCAAAGTGTAACTGAATAGTTCTGGATCGGTTTCTTTTAGGTCATCCTCTTTCTCCCATGTGGCTTCCCGCTCAGGGTGATGTTCCCACTGTACCTTGCAGTACTTAATTGCTCTATTTCGGAGCCTTTTCTAGTTTTCTTCCAGAATTTTACAGGGTTTCTCAACATACAACAAATATGCTTGTAATTCCACTTCTTGATATGTGATTGCATCATGGTGAACCTTAAGACATTTCCGGAGTTGTGACACATGGAAAACAATGTGAACTTGAGCCATTATTTGTGGTTACTCTAAGGCATAAGCTATTGTCCTGTTCTGACTCAGTACTTTGAATGGTCCTATATATCTTGGACTCAATTTTCCCTTAAATCCAAATCTCTTAACTCCTTTCATTGGGATTACTTTGAGATATACCATATCTCCCACTTCAGGATGCCATTTTCTTCGACTTTGATCCGCATAACTCTTTTGTCTACTTTGAGCTATCTTCAATCGATGTCTGATGATATCAATGATATCTTGCTTTTCCTTGATATAGTCTGGTGAAAATTCCTTGCTACTGCCAGGTTCATACCAACAGATTGGTGATCTACATTTCCTCCCATAAAGTACTTGGTATGGGGATGCCTTCAAACTACTCTAATAACTGTTGTTGTAGGAAAATTCTGCCAATGGTAGATGATCTTCCCACGAACCTCCAAAATCTAATGCATAAGCTCTAAGCATGTCTCCCAATATTTGATTGGTTCTTTCTGTCTGACCTCCAGTTTCTGGATGATAGGTTGTGCTGAAATCTAACTTTGAACCGAGTGCTTCATGTAATTGTTTCCAAAATGCTGAAGTAACAGATCCTCTATCTGATACTATCTTCTTGGGCACTCTGTGCTTATTTACTATTTCCTTAACATATACTTCTAATAACTTCTCGGCATTATCCTTTTGATTTACCGGGATAAAATGTGCACTTTTTGTGATTCTGTCCACAATCACCCATATCATATCCTTCCGTTTCGGTGTCATGGGTAATCCTGTGATGAAATCCATACCAATTTCTTCCCATTTCCACTTCGGAATTTCCAAATGTTGTAATGGTCCTACTGGACTTTTATGCTCAGCTTTTACCCGTTGGCAAGTATGGCATTCTGACACATATTTTGCAATGTCTCTCTTCATATTATTCCACCAGAATAATTCCTTCAGATCCATATACATCTTTGTACTTCCTGGATGTATAGAATATGGTGTCTCATGTGCTACTTGGAGTATCACCTCACGAATTTCTGGCACATCTGGAACACAAAGACGATATTGGAATCATAAAGATCCATAATCTCCTAAGAGAAAACTGATGTTTGACCTTGGGAGATTCTTGTAATTTCTTCAACAATAAAAGGATCTTCATTTTGATGTCTAAAAATCTCATTCCGAAGATCACTACTTCTTTCTTCAACTACTTGCATGGTAGTTAAACCTCCAAGAATCTCTGTTCTGATGAACTGAATTTCCAACCTTTCCAAATCCATCTGCAACTCTTTTGGCAGTTCTCGATTGATAGGCTGAGTATCTGTGCTCTTCCGACTTAAAGCATCTGCCACAACATTGGATTTTCCAAGGGTATAATTGATCATCAGATCATAATATTTAATTATCTCTAACCAACGCTTCTGTCTCATATTCAATTCCTTTTGAGTAAAGAAATATTTGAGACTTTTGTGGTCAGTGTATAACTCACACATTGCTCCATATAGAAAATGCCTCCATCCTTTCAGAGCAAAGACTACTGCTGCTAACTCCAAATCATGAGTTGGATAATTGACTTCATGTGGTTTCAGTTGTCTTGCTCCATAAGCAATTACCTTACAATCTTGCATTAACACACATCCCAATCCTTCTTTGGATGCATCACAATATACCGTGTAATCCTTTCTTATTTCAGGAACTGCCAAGATTGGTGCGATAGTTAATCTGGTTTTCAACTCCTGGAAACTTGCTTCACACTTCTCATCCCATATAAATGGTGTATTCTTTCTTAGAAATTTGGTCATTGGTCCAGCTATCTTGGAAAAACCTTCAATGAACCTCCGATAATAACCGGCCATACCCAAGAAACCTTGGATTTTTTTCACATTGGTTGGTGCATTCCACTCTAACATTGATTGAACTTTTGATGGATATACAACAATTCTATCCTTACTGATCACATGACCAAGGTATTCTAACTCATCCAATCATAATTCACACTTGTGAACTTAGCATAAAGCTTATGTTTTCTTAGGATTTGCAATGCTATTCTAAAATGATCTGCATGCTCTTCCTTATCCTTTGAATATATCAGAATATCATTGATGAACACTATGACAAACTTGTCCAGATAAGGCATGAAAATTTTGTTCATCAAATTCATGAATATTGCTGGTGCATTGGTCAATCCAAAAGGTACGACGAGATACTCATGATGTCCATACCTCGACACGAATGTTCTTTTTGGAACATCTTCAGGTTAATCATGATCTGATGGTATCCAGATCTTAAATCACTCTTGGAGAATACTCCAGCTCCCTTGACTTTATCAAATAGATCTTGAATTCTTGGTAATGGATACTTGTTCTTGGTAGTAACATTATTGAGATTTCTATAATCCCCACAAATTCTTCGTCCTCCATATCTTTTGTCACATCCCAAATTTTAGAATTTGGTTCTGCATATCATTCATATCATTGCATCATACTTTTCCATGCAAAACCACCGATTGAAAAGGTTCGGCAAAACGCTATTTTCACTCAACCCTGCGAGGCTCCTGCGGGAGGCTTTAGTAGGACTTGTGTTGTCCGCCCCTGTAGCCTAGTGGTTTCACTCAACCCTTGACCCTAGGTTGTTTCCCCTCGATTTTACAAAAATTTAGGAGCAAGAATCGCCCGATTCGGAGATCGTATGGAAAAGTTACGGCTGTTTTATTAAATTATCGAAAAATCGGCAACGACTTCGCCGTGTTCGCCTCCAATCGCGTGGCCCGTGTCTGCGTAGGACCCCACGAGGGGGCCCCACTTAAAGAGGCCGCCGCCCCTGCCTCGATCTCCACACCCGGCCGCCTCCGCGCCTTGGACCCCGCACCCAGCCGCCGCCGCCCTCGATCTTCGTGCCCGCCGCCGCCTCCCTTGGGCTCCTCCGCAGCCGCCGCCTCTCGGTAAGCGTGCCTCGCCGCCCGCTCGCTGCCCGCTAGCGCTGCGCGCGCAGCCGCCAGCCGCCGCCGCCTCCGTCCCGCAGCCGCGCTGCTCTGCGCCCGCGCGCCGCTCGCTGCCGCCGCCGCCATGCAGCCGCACCGCTGCCGCTGCCCCGCGCGCGCGCGCCGCTGCACGCCGCCCAGCGCGCTGCTCGCCATGCCGTCGCCCGCGCCGCCTTACGCCGCCGCGCCACGCGCCTCCGCTCGCCGCGTTGACCGCCCCGTTCCGCGCTGACTGTCTCCCTTCCGCGCAGGAAAAACGCCGTCGCCGGAACCGATCGCCGCCACCGTCCCGAACTCGCCGTTGTTCGTTTCCGGTGAGTCCGCAGCCGCCTTTGGATCTCAGATCAGCGGTCCAGATCGGTCGTTGACCGGTCAGCCCCAGGCGTTGACTAGTCAGACGCCCAGTAAGCGCCCAGTCAGCAGCCGCGTTGACCAGTCAACAGACACAGTTTTAGTTGGCAGATTTCGGTAGAAACTTGTAAATTGCGTAGAAATTAAACCGCTGGGCCAAAAATTGCAAATAAAATATGTGTAGATTCAGTGAGTCGTGTAGAATCTTGCTGTACTATTGTTTCACACTTTTGCAGCAAGGTTTAGTACAGTTTAATCAAATGATTTAATGGCCTTTTTGGAGTAATTAATTCGTAGAGAAAGATCTGTAACTCCAAAAATTGCGTATGATATGTCCCTAGATTCAGTGGAACGAGGGAAATCTCATCGTGATTTAAAATGATAGGCTTACAGTAAAAACTTCTGCAGAAACTGTCTAGTGGCTTTCTGCAGTGTTTTAATTACTCGGGGAGTTTTATAATTCCTTTTTGAGTAATTCCAATTGGTACTGTTTGTAAATAGCAATTCCTATACTGTAGAATTTTCCCAAGATTTTACAAACAGTATACTACCGGTAGTGAATTATTTGAGTTCTAGCTCTAGTTTTAAACATTACTTTTTGCGTAATAGTTTTCCTAGCGCTAAAACTATTTTCCATGCATGCAATCAGTAGTACTATTGAATAGGATTATGTGGTGCAGCTGTAGCACCAATTCACTTGCCTTGCATACCTTCATGCATCATCTTTGTTGTATATGCTTGTGGATTGTTTGTTTATGATTGCAATTGTATCGTGTAGATTGTGACGAGTGCAACGCTTGCTCGTGTGTGAATTGTTCTTCCGACCGCTACAACCAAGGCAAGTAGATGCTATTTTGTTCATGATATTGTCCTACTATTTTCAATGCATTGTCGTGTATTTTGTAGATGCATGTGTAGGATGATACTATCGCTATGCTATGTCCTATTATGTGGTAGGACCTTCCTTGTAGATGAACCACCGTTGGTAGATGTACTTAGCCATTCTATCTTGAACGAGGGCTGGTTTACATCATTGAGACTTGTTTCTAAAAGTATTGGTTTGTGAAAACTAAAACAACTTAATCAATGAATCTCCTGGGTGTGATGGTATTGATAATTTTTGGTGGTTTCATTGTGGAAAGGCACCCAGGTATCGAGAGAAATTGATTGGCTTCTTTATTTGGTAGCTTACGTGTACAACCATGTGCCAATAATGAAACGGGCGGTTGGTTGGACTTAGTAGGTTATGGTAACTCGAACCCGCGTATCCAGAGATGTAGAATTTTGGTAGGTTGGACCGGTGCGCGTCGGGAATGGGAGCTACTTCCCGAAGAGTCTCTTCTTGGACTTCTCCCTATCATCACCCAAAATGAGAGTGATGGTACGAGCTGGGCTGGCCAAGTCACATGGGTAAAGTGTACTAACCCCTGCAGGGTGTGTAATCTAATCGATTAGCCGTGTCCCCGGTTATGGACAACTGAGTTGCTTGATATTGATTCCATGACATGTTTCTCGCTCATTCCAATTTCATAATTGTTTTAATATTGTTGGGTTAACTTAATTGGGATCTTTTCAAAGAAAATCAAAAACTGTTTATGAAAGTAGGACAAAGGTATTTGCAAATGCAAGCCAGACACAGCTCCACTTGCCAAATATGCTTGTAGATGTTAGTTCCATTGTCTCCATTACTAGCTCTACTTGCCATACATTCCATGTATTGACCCTTCGGGGCTGCTACGTTTCATGTTGCAGGTTATTCCGATTCTGAGTAATCGATATAGGCCACGGTACTCCACTCGGCACTTGTTCACTTATGGGCAATTTGAAGAATGGAGGATTTACTTTATTTTTGTTGTACCTGAATAATTTGAGCTTGCCTTGAGCTAAGCTTTTATTGCAATAATGGTACTCTGGATCTTCGATATTTATGATACACGGATATTTTTCTATGTTATTCATCTCATTCTATTGTGGTCCAATGAACCGATCCAGGGATTGGCATGTCACATAGAAGCCACGGTCTTTTCAGAACCGCGGTGCTACAGGATGGTATCAGAGCCCGTGTGTCGACTGTAGGATCGTGACCTAGGATTGGATTAGGAAGCCATAGATTTATTAAAACCTATATTAACTCTGTCTTTCATCTTATGCCTTTCACCCTCGTAAATTCTTACCATATGCTATTCTCACACTTTCCTCTTTTACTTGATAGATGGGAGAAGTCAGGACTGAGTATGCCACCATGGAGTCACCAAGGCCCTTTGCAAGGCAGTTAGCACAGCTCTCGCAGTCATTGGGATTGCCACTGCCCATGTTCAAGGGAAGAAGGTTGTACACCTATGGATATGGAGAGGATGCATGGGAGATCACTACCTTCATATTCAGGGATGCCGCTTTGCCAAATCCAGTGCATTTGATCTACACCAAGACATACTGCAACTGAGGACTTGGAATCAACTTGGCCATACATGAAGCCCTGTCTCGCCAGTGCCATAATGTCCGACACCTACTGCCAGCAGATTCACCCTACCGTGACTATGGAAGGCGTGATGAAGATGGGCACATTGTGGTTACCCCGGGTGACAGGAACAACATGCCGCCCACTTGGAGTCTTGATTGAAACAGTTTTGTCTTCACAATTTATCTGAGATCCATGTTCGGTCATCCAGCCCATACCCAGGACTACTACAATTCCCTCCAAAGGAATCACATAAAGGTCCGCAAAGTATGTACAACCACAGATCGAGATAACTTGATCTTGTTTAATGTGCCGTACCACTACATTTCACCATGCCGTCACTAAGGTCATAGGGTTTTCTAACATTTCCCTTCTAATCCCGAACTTACCACATAATTCATCAGATATGAATGAAGTAGTTGCACCGGTATCAAATAAAACTTTTTCGGGATTGGTAAGGATATTGAGTGTACCTATCACTGCGTGCTCGGATTTATCCACCTCCTCCAAAGTTGCACTATTCAGCTTCCCGATAGGCCTCCTCCTTTTTCCATTATTGTTCTTGACAAAGTTTCCTCCTGTGTTGGGTTGCCCATTGCCTCCACTAGCTTGTCCTCCAGCCTTAGTAGGCCAGCCACTCGGTGGTTTACTCAGACAATCTTTCTTGATATGGCCTTTTTTCCCACAACCATAACAGATAACTACTGGCTTCTTGCATTCTCTTTGGAAATGCCCTAGAATTCCTCAATTTTTGCAAATGATATTCCTCCGAGAATTGGACTGACTTCCACTATTGTCATTGTTCTTGTTGTAAGTTTTGTTTCTAGGTTTGAACTCTAGATTAGTTTTAGGTTTACTTGGCTGAATCCTCTTTGTTTCCTTCTTGGCTCTTTTCCTTCGCTCCTCTTGGACATTCTTATAGTCATCTTCAAAGGTAATGGCTGCATCGAGAAACTGTTGAAAAGGTTTCTCGTTAGACAACCTCAACTGCATCTTCACAAATGAATTTAATCCTTGCAGAAAACGCTTCTTTCTCTTTTCCTCAGTACTCACTTCATCCTCAGCGTAACGAGATAGGTTACTCAACTCCCGGATGTACTTCATGACACTGATATATTTTTGCTGAAGCTCCTCAAACTCCCCACGCTTCAACTCCATTACACTCCTCGGAACATGATACTCACGGAATCTCTGTTTAAACTCCTCCCAGGTATACTTCCTTCTTGTAGGTTGCATTGCTAACTGGTTCTCCCACCACGATGCTGCAGGTCCAGTTAAGAGATGGGTTGCATACATCAACTTATCTTCATCATTGCAATCGACGGTCTTTAACTTTCTCTCAGTATCTTCTAGCCAATCCTATGCATCCATTGGTTCTGGAGCTAATGCAAAAGGTAACGACCTTGCATTCTAGAAGTCTGAGACTTACTCCTCCACCTTCAGGTGCTCTATTGTTTCCTGCTCGTCCCAGCAACTCTTCCATAAAATTGTTCTGGGATTCTTGCATCATTTGCATGTATTGCATAAAGTTCTGCTCCATTAACGGCCTAATTGGTGGTGGTGGTAATGCTCCTATATTTCCAGCATTTGCGTCTGCTTTCTCCTTAGCCTCGTGCTCCATGCGCTGTTGTTCGGTTTCAGTTTCTACACCAGATTCCATGACCCCCTAGTCCTGCAACATAAAGCGAATACTCATAATTACATCATGCACAAGTGTTCTGAGCTCAACTTCATGCACAAAACTAGTCACTCACACAATGGAAAACAAAATCCAAATAAGATCCAAATATGCACTTACACATATTATACATTACAAACAACTTAGTGAGTACAAAGTCATTACAAACCTGTACCATATAGGTACGATATCATATATGTATACTACCTCCTTTATTTAGGTACATCATTCTCTCATACTACAATACGCAATACCAGCCGCTACTACTAAGTAGTCCATGCCCTTAGTATTTGTTACGCTTGTTATACATGCCTACAGTCCAACCGTATTGACGTGACGTCTGTCGCATATTTTGTGGAACAAATGGCATTCCAGATGGAATGTACTCAGTATTTGAAATATCAGGACTCAAGTTATCACTTAGCTTGAGTGCATTGACTCCATCCAGATCAACTGAAAAGTCTTCCTGACCCACAAGTGTAGGGGATCGCAACAGTCTTCGCGGGTAGTATTACCCAATTTATTGATTCGACACAAGGGTAGCCAAAGAATAGTTGCAAGCCTTAACAACTGAGTTGTCAGTTCAGCTGCACATGGAAATAGTTCTTGCTCACAAAAGTTTATCAGCAACAGTTTATAGTAGCAATAGCAAAGCAATAGTAACAGTAAAACAGGAGCAATAGTAGCAGTACCGGTAACAGTGGGATTCGAGTGTTGTAGGCATAGGGATGGATGGACGACGTTGCATAGACGAGTTTAACATGTAACTTCAAGATCTAGGGTATTTCAGATAAATAATAACAAGCATCCAAGTACTAAACAATCCTATGCATGTGCTCCAAATATAGTCATACCTGCTCGCAATGAGAACTTGCACAACATCTTCTGTCCAGCCAGCCCGTGGCAGCGGGGCCTCTAGGGAACTGCTGGAAATTAAGGTTCTCCTTTTAATAGAGCACCGGAGCAAAGCATTAACACTCCATGAACACATGTGATCCCCACACCACAGCCACCCCCTCCGGTTATCCCAATTATTGTCACTTTGGGGTCTTTGGATCCAGACAATGATATGTGTACACAAATTGCAGATAAGATCACAAACAATACTATCATGATGATTTAATAATAAGTTCAGATATGAGATCATGGCACTCGGGCCCTAGTGACAAGCATTAAGCACAACAAGTTGCAACAAAGTCAAATAGCACTAATAGAGATACTAGGCACTATGCCCTAACAGATCTTATTCGATTACATGATAGAACTCATCCAATCCCTACCATCCCCAAGCCGACAGCAAGGGATTACTCACTCATGGATGAGGAAAATATCGATGGTTGATGGAGATGCGTTGGTGATGACGATGGCGATGATCCTCTCCAAATTCCCCGTCCCGACAGGGTGCCAAAACGGAGTTTCTATATCAGAATCTTTGGTTTCTAGTGGCGGCAGTGGAGCGGAACTCTTTCTTGGAAACTATCGAACCACCTCGGTTTTTAGGTCGAAAGGTAACTTATAGGCACAAAGGGAGGCCAAGGGGGTGCCTGGGGTGGCTGCACCCCCCTAGGCGCGGGCAGGGCCCACCCGCGCCTGGCAGGGGTGTGGGCCCCCCAGACCCCTTCTCCATCTCGTCGTCTGGCTCCGTGGGTCTTCTGGTGAAATATATTTTTTGGCATATTTTTTGGGATTTTTCCTGATAGTTCATTTTCTGCACAAAAACTGGACACCAAGGTAATTCTGCTGAAAACAGCGTCAGTCCGTGTTAGTTGTATCCAAATCACACAAGTTTAGAGGAAAAACAATAGCAAAAGTGTTCGGTAAAGTAGATACGTTTTGGACGTATAAACTCCCCAAGCTTAGCTTATTGCTTGTCCTCAAGCAATTCAGTTGAAAACTGAGTGCGATAAAAGAACTTTCACGAACACATTTGCTTCATATGATGTATATATTCTCAACACAGGAGTAGATGCTTAAACCATTCATAATAAGAAGTATGCAACTAAGTCTACTCAATAGTCATTGCAAGCTATGAAGAGAAACCAACTCAATAATAATAAGTAGCATGAAACATAAAGATAAGCAACATTGCAGTGCTCATAGTAAGGTATTATAGAGTGGTATCTCGCTTGCCTTTGTTTGTAGAGCACAATATAAATGCCAAGGCACCTCTGAAGTTAAAGTGAAGACTAGAGGTAAAGATATCAGAGATTCAAGCATCAAAGTCAATACATAATTAACCAAATTTTGGAACAAACACAAGAATGACAACTATGCTCTCAAGAAGGTGCTCATAGAATAAGTGGTGACTCAACAAAGGAGTGAAAACAGTTTTGAAAAGTTTGAAAGGCTTCCTAATGCTGAAAGGAAGGTACTCAGTAGCTTTGAGCTCTCATTGCCCCTATCATAGGAATCTTCATGTGGTTAAGGTGAAAGTGAGGTCCACTCTGAATTATATGCTTGACAGACCATAGACTGGAAATCCCAAGTCCCTTGAGTACGAGGGCCGCTCTACATGCTACTCAACTTTGGTTACATGTAAGTTCTTGTCATTGTAAATACATGCATATCATAGAGAACCGCCAACGGGGTACCCCTTGCACATGTAACAGGAGCTTTCCCATAACCAAAATGACAAGGCAAGTAGACAATGAGCATCTCAGCAATCTTTTTATTTACCATATGCATAGATTTTTATTGAGGATGCTTCATAGATGCTCATTATGGTGATGCTACAAGTTTCCACCATGATTACGCATGGCTTAGGCTAGCGGCCCACGCGTTTGACTAACACAATGTATAAACTCCATGAACTCACAAGCTCCCCTTTTATTTCACATCATCGACATCTGTAAACAAAAGAGCAAAGTATTAACTGGATGAGATATCCAAAAAGTGTTAAAAGCGTTTCCCGTGACAGCACGGTTCTGCTGACTCCTAGCATATAATTTGCAAACATATAACCATCATGGACTAGTCACAATGGTTCAGGATTATTAGGTGCAAGGAATAAAGTGTGCCATCAAGTTCTTGAGAGCTTTACTAACTAACTTTCTCAAAATAGAAAAACATTTTATTTGGAAGAAAACATGGCATATTGAATATGCACTGAAATAGCAAATGATGCTAATAGGTAGGTATGGTGGACACAGTTGGCAATATTGGTTTTGGGGAGTTGGAAGCACAGGTAGAGCTCATACTCAGTGCAAGTGAAGTCTAGCAAAAGAGAGGGAGCGACAAACAAGAGAGCCATAATTGTCCTAATTATACTTGCAACAAAACAGGACTAACTATGGCATGAAAGTGATACAAGAACTCTGAGGCAAAATAAATCATCGAGGCTTACTGACTATTGATTAGTCATATGCATGCGTGAGCATGTGCCAAGTCGATTCATATGAACAGTCTAAGGAGGATACCACAATATCATACCAAAATATGAATAAAACAATACAAGCAAACATTCATATGACATGCTACAAACTAGTAGCAATATGGAGCTAATCATAGACAAGCAAGAACTACTAGGCATCCATTAGTAATATACACCTTACAATGAACATACTAAGCATGCTCACAATGATGAGTATATGTACAAAAAATGAAAACAAATAGAGTTTGTTATCAGCCTCTTATCACACCTCGAGTTGTCTTAATCTTCATTATTGCCCTTCACTTGGGTGACTTGAAGAATAACACGAAACGAAAATCCACTGAGGATGGCTGAACCCTGCAAAGAACTCACAAAACCAAAGAAGAACAAAAAATATTTTTGGTGTTTTCGATTTTTCAAACAAGGCAACAAAGCAAAAACAAGCAAAGCAAAAACAAACCAAACAAAGCAAAACAAAACCAAAAACAAAAACTAAGACGCTCCAAGAACAACACAACTGTGCATGAAACAATAAAAACGAAGTGTCTAGAAAGACCTAAGATTTTTATTGATGAAGAAGGGGATGCCTTGGGCACCCCCAAGATTTGATGCTTGTACATCGTGAATATTTCTTGGGATGAAATGGGGTGGCTCCCCCCAAGCTTGAGCTTTTGTGCATTCTTCAACTCATTACATCATTCTTTTCTTACACCTGAAAATTTTCCTTTATACAAAACTTCACACAATCTTCATTAGCAACATTAGTGCATTGAAAAGATAATAGACCTTTGGATTTAGCTTTAGAACAACAAAACTTTCACTAAAAACGCAAGCTACTGTAGCAACTCCTTCAAAAAGCTCAATTTCCCAAAAAGAACCCAAAAAGGAATCAATAAGAAGAAAATACAAATAATGGCAGAAATCTGTCAAAACAGACCAACAGGTAGAAACTGATTTATTCGAAGACCTTCTGTTGATCAAATCAAAAAGTGTTGAACTAAGAAAGTTAGATAACATACTGGGGGATTTATTCGTAAATTTTCAGCTCAATCCGACTTACCGAGACTCCTCACGAATTTTTATGGTGGAGGACAGAAATCTGCTTCGGGACAGCAACTCCCCAAATCTTACTTCCCTCTCATTAGAGGTCATTCTTGGCACAAAAAGCAAAAAAAAGGATAAAAAGAGGTCATTACTGAAGTAATAATTTCTAAGACTCAAGAAAACTCTTGGTTTATCTCCCAACAAGTACTTTTCTTTAACGCCTTTAAGTTAGGCACAACGAAGAGCAAAGTTTGGAAAGGAGAAAAGTAAAAGTGAGCAAGTATAACCACAGTGAAAACATTATTTTGTTCATTAAAATAATTTTGTTAACAAGGTTGATCAATTCTTGTACCAAAACAATCTTATATGAAACAAAACTTTGCAATCCACAAGGTGATTATGTTACCTCATACTTGATAGCAATGGTCCCAATCATAATAGTTTCAAAATTTTCTTATGGAATGGGACAATATATTTCTCCAACCTTTATGCTCTCAATATTTTCAATGGAATTCAGGCAATAGCTTGTAGCAACCTTCTAGGGGAAATAAACAGTATGCTCTTTGTCATCAATATTGAATGTTACTTTTCCTTGATTATAATTAATGACAGCACCTGCAGTATTAAGAAAAGGTCTCCCAAGAATAATAGACATATTATCATCTTCAGGCATTTCAAGCACAAAAAAATCAGTTAAAACCAAGCAATTATGAGCAACTTGAACAGGAACATCCTCACATATACCAACATGAATAGTAGTTGACTTATCAGCCATTTGCAAAGATATATCAGTTGGTATCAACTTTTCTAGCTGGAGTCTCTTGTAGAGCGAAAAAGGCATAACACTAACTCCTGCTCCCAAATCACACAAAGCAATTCTAACATAATTATTCTTAATAGAGCAAGGAATAGTTGGTATACCTGGGTCACCAAGTTTCTTTGAAACCTTACCATTGAAGGAGTAATTAGCAAGAACAGTAGAAATCTCCTCATTAGGTATCTTCCTTTTATTAGATACAATATCCTTCATATACTTTGAATAAGGAGGCAATTTAATAGCATCAGTCAAAAGAATTTGCAAAAAGAAAGGTTTCATCCACTCACAAAACTTGTTGTAGTGTTCTTCCTCCTTTGAATTATGCTTCTTACGTGGAAAAGGCATAGGTTCTCTCTCTTTACCATGTTTATTAGCAATAAAATCTTCCTTAGTGTACCTAGTGTTCTTAGTGTGCTTTTCAGGTTCTTCCTCACCTTCCTCCTTATCAGGAGCATCATGTTTTATCATTACCACTCTCAGTTTCAGCATCAGAGAGAGATATACTATTAGGATCTACAGCAGGTTCAAGTGGTTCCTCAAGTACTTTATGTTTCTTTTTCTTTCTCTTATGAGGACTATCACCATTCTCACCTTGTTGAGAATCCTGCTCAATCCTTTTAGGGTGTCCTTCAGGATATAAAGGATCTTGAGTAGCTATACCACTCCTAGTTCTAATTCCATAAGCATGTTTATTTCTTGAGGCATCAACTAGCATATCCTTTTATACCTTAGCAAGTTGATCAAGTTGGGTTTGAACCATTTGAAAGTGTTTACAAAGCATTTTAATATCATTATAAGTTGTTTCCACAATATCATTCAATTCATGGATAGCTCTAGAGTTTCCAAATAAATGATTATAAACTTGTTTATTAAAATTACCTTGTTTAACAATAAATGTGTCAAGTTCCTCTAAACATTGATTAGGAGGCTTACCATAGGGAATATCACCTTCATTGAAGTGGAGAGAGTGTACCTAAATAGTAGATGAGTTGGGAATTGGCTTACATAATTCTTCTATAGGAGGTAGATTCTTCACATCTTCAGCTGTAATACCATTCTCATTTATACATTTCTTAGCTTCCTTCATCACTTCATCATTTAATGAAATAACTCCCCTCTTTTTTGGTGTTGGTGTTGGAACTGGTTCAGGCACAATTGGTTCAGGAGTAATAGGCTAAGGTGTATTTAGCTCAGTTGAAATCCAGTCATCATAATTCTTGCTTATCTTAGCCATTAATTCTTCAGCATCTATAGGAGTTCTTTTCCTGAAAACACAATCAACAAAGCTATCTAGGTATGTCCTAGAATCATCAGTTAGTCCATTGTAATGGACATCTAGGATGTGCATGAATCAAGGCACAAAACCTTGTCCATGACTCAGGCAATTTATCTTCTTCTCCCTATTTAAAATCAAAAAGTCTCTGCAAAGCAGCATGTCTAGCACTAGGAGGAAAATATTTTTGGACGAAAGAAGCAATCAAGCAATCAGGGCTATCAATGGAACCAAGAGGTAATCTATTAAACCAAGCCCTAGCTTCTCCTTTTAGTGAAAAAGAGAAGATCTTAGTAACAAAGTACTTGCGCATCTTAAAATCATCAGAGAATAAAGCACTCATAGTAGAAAGCTCATTCATATAAGCCACATCACTCTCATTTTCAGTCCCACAAAAAGTTTCTTTCTCAATAATATCTAAATAGGACAAATCAAGAGAGAAATCATAGTCTCATCTTTAATATCTATGGGAGAGGTGGCAAAGGATCAGAGGACAGTTTAGGCATAATAGTACGTCTAGAAAGTAGACTCTGAATAGCACTAGTACCATGTGTGTTTCGGCACTCTTCAAAAAATTCATCAATGAACTCAATGTAACCATCATTAATATCATAACGCTCTCTAGACTCAGGTGAGCTAACAGGTGTAACAGTGTCTTCACTAGGAGTTTTGGTATTTCCTAGACTAGCCATAGTAGCATATAGGAAGGACCTAATGAACCACTCGCATAAAGCACAGTAGAAGTAACATCATGAGCATCAAAAGCAGTTTCAGATTTAGTAGTAGTAGCAGTGTGGGTAGCATGAGTATGTGGTGGTGGTGTGACAAGCTTACTTATAATAGACGGTGAATCAAGAGCAGCATAGGTGTTTATGACGTACCTCTTCTTGTAATTGATGGTAAAATAGGGAACTTTCCATCACGACACTTCCCCATGATGAAAGGAGTAGCAGTGAACAATAATAGATTGTCAACACCCGGATTTTTAATCCCAGATGCATGTTATGCTTTACATCGCAATCCCAGGACTAACATTTTTGCGAGACATAACATAATTGTATACCACAGTACATCATCCATTACAAACCATACATAAGGTCTTAGAAAAATAAGGATCTCATGATCCAGTCTTAATACAACACAAGTAGTGGAATTAGTAATAATAACGGTAGCGTAGGCGAAGCTCCATCTTCGGGGTCACAGGAAATGCTGACGATGGGAGATGATCCTAGTTGTCGTAACCTTCCTGGGGTCCATCCTCCAGGTACTCCTCTTCATAGTTTGGCCATGGGAATAACCAGGGACAAAGCCATGAGTACTCTTTAAGTACTCGCAAACTAATACTAACAGGTGAAGGGGTTTTTGTAATAGGACACTAAGCTCTAGGGTTGTTTTGCAAAAAGCCAGATTTACCTCTACTAAGTTCAGAAGCAACGAATGCTAGTTGAAGTTTTATAACACCTAAGTGGGAACTTGTATTTCATATCACAACTCTGTTATGGTCAAGTCAAAATCTCAATCCATTTCACAAGTCATTTTGAAAACATCTGACAGGGAAACATTATGGCCACTCCAACTGTCCATAACCGCGGACGCGGCTATTCGAATAGTTTGACACTCTGCAGAGATTGTACACTTTCACCACAACATTCGATACATCTGTCAGGAACAAATCCTGAATTCACCATACTCAGTATGCGGATAATCAATCCTAACCTTTCAATTATACGCCCTAGTATAAGCACCTCTCCTGTGAGTTTGGCCTTCCAACCATGACCAACTGTCATCTTGGGTACTGCACAGGTGGACAATCTTCACAAGGTAGCCTCAGCTCAGACCTTGGCCATGAGGGAACTAATAATAAAGTATATAAGTTTCCAGTCAAGCCCTACCCAATTCTCGGGTATTGTGGTTGTACGGTAAAATTGGAATGGTATCGCATCCAGACAACCATCAGTTTTATAAAGCGCTAAGGCTCATGCTTCAACATTTTCATCACCAAAATCATCTGATGTTTGGAAACACATGTCAAAACATCTCAATAGAATGATCCATCATTCCAAGGTTTTCATAACCATTTTTCCACCAAGTATTCCCATCTAAATTTGATCAAGTTTTATGCTTAGCACTAGCATCTACAAGTGGGGGTAAGTACTAATGAGGGGTGGTAAACTAGTGGAGTTTTAACTAAGTTCAATCTCATGCCTTAGGATGACATATGGATTATCTAGCTTAGGCGAAGTTTTATGCTCTTTATGCAACCTTCAGTAATCTTTCTAGTATCTAAAATTCACTTAAGTAAGCTCTTAGTAAGAGCTTTGATAAATAAATAAAATAGAAATCTTGCAAATAAAACTAGGAGGGGGTATCTAGTGGGTATGATCACATATGCTTAGGGCATATGGTAACAAGTAAGGGTTTGTTTGCATCAGTAGAGTATCTTGCAAGTGTTAGCTTGCACATTCAACTAGTAGCATTAGGCTTGCATCATTATCATTATAAGCTTACTAAATTGCAAGTGTTAGCTTGCAAGGTTAATAGCTTGCCTTGAGCAGAGCAGTGGTTGAAGTTCTCCTCGGCTTCTTCTTCATAGTATCCTCCTTCTTCCTCGTATCCTTGGTCAGTACTAGCGTCTATGAATAAATACGAGGTACACAATCACCAAACAATACTTAACTACTTGCAATCATCACAAAAAAGGGGGTCCTATAGATGATCTAGCATCATCACTAACCTTACAAGATCAAAGCTTGGTTTAATTCCTTTTATTTTTGGAAAAGTAATTTCTACTCATTGAAAAACTACTTAAGATTTAATATTCTCCAAAACAAACATGGGATCATGTTGACACATGTCATCACCGCATATTTTAGTCCATGGGAATGTGATTTAAAGTGGTGATACAATTTAATAAGGTTTAACCTTTTATTTTTAATTAAATAAAGTGACTAGAAATGCTTATGTGGCATCCTTTTATTACTTGGTCATTATTTCTGTAAGGAAACCTATATATTTTTATATATTCTGAAGGTTATGGTTAAATGTGATTTTTGAGAGTTGGAATCAACTCAAAAGCTATTATGGTTTTAATTTGAAAAATGTTTGAATGCAGAAAAGCTTCTGCCTTGTTATTTTTACCAAGGGTGATCTACAGATCCAAATGACTTGAATCCAACGGGCTTGGATTCAGCATTTCCAGACCTTTCTAACAAAATTGGTTTCTTTCAATTTGGTTCACTGAATCGAGCTGGGTTGATTTTTGAAACTAGGTACAGAACTGTGTTTGAAATAAAATGGAAAAGGTTAAATTCAAACGACTGGTCTACGTGGGAAGCGATACTGGGCCGGCCTGCTAAGCACAACGCTTATGCGGGCTGGTTAAGTTGCTGTCCCCACGCGTCAGTGAGACAAGGGGGTGCGAAGCGGTACGAGGCAATATGGTGCGTTCGATCTAGTTCTAATCCAACGGCTGAGGGTCGTCGTCCACGTCGGGCAACGTTGGCGAGACTGAACCCTAACACGGCAGGTGGGGGTAGTTGGGGGCTCACCGGGGCTCAGGCGAGGGTCGGAGAGGCGGGCGAACGACAAAGTCGACGACGGCGAACCTCCTAGTACTGGCAGCTTCTCCTGGGGCGGCTCCAATCACTGGCTCCCTTCTTCTCCAGTAGCGGCAGGCTCCGGTGAAATTCCGGCGAAGCGCTGCTCGCCTTGCTTCGGGAACAGGGTGGAACGATCAGTGAGGATAGGGGAGTGAGATGGTGTGCTCAATTCGGATGGGGGTGGCCTCTATTTATAGTCGCGACGACGAGACCGAACAGGATGGGAAGGGGACT
Source organism: Avena sativa (assembly GCA_916181665.1). Taxonomy (NCBI): domain Eukaryota; kingdom Viridiplantae; phylum Streptophyta; class Magnoliopsida; order Poales; family Poaceae; genus Avena; species Avena sativa. The sequence continues at coordinate 204,396,720 of OV702281.1, read as the reverse complement.
GTGGCGACCTGGCTACGGGCTGCTAGAGGCATGGCCGGCGGTGGCGATCGCTTGGTGGTCTCCTGGCGATGCTCTATGGCGTTAATGCGCATGTAGGGGCGGTGGGAAATGGTCTGGAACGTGCGATGCTCTGCGCGGCCGAGGCGGCGTCTTCGACGGCGAGCGGTGGCTATGAGGCATGGGGCGGCAAACGGGGATGTCTGGCGGTCTCCTGGGACGGTGGTGATCGTGTATGCACGCGGAGAGGGCGGCGCGTCGTCTGTGGGCGTGTGTCGAGGGCGGCGCTCTGCCGCATGCTCGGCATGGTTGCTGGCGAGCTGGGCACGGTCTATGCGTGTGGTCCAGGGGTTGGCAACGTTCGAGCACTGGACAGGGAGTGGCGGTGGGGTGTGGGCTTGCTCCCAGACATGTTGGCTAGGCTTGTTTCTTCCCCTAGCTTGCTGTCCACACTGGGGTGACATGTGATGGCATTGCCAAGCTTACAGTGGGGCTAGTGCTTGGTTTAGTTAGCTAGATGATCTACTGAGGTTGCTGTGAGCTAGAGAGGGAACAAATTAGGCTCCAATCACTGCTCACAATAGTGTTTAGATTTTATTTGATTTGAATCAGCAAGGTGTTTGATGAAATGGCCGCAAGAATTCAAGTTTTGAATTTTGAAAAGATTTTTTGTGGGTGTGCTAGGTTGGTTCTGGTGAGTCTCCAGATGCTTGGGTTTTGAAAGTTGAGCTTGTTTGAGTGGTTTTTGAAAAAGTGGGATCTTCCCATATGATAAAGATTCAATTTTGAATTGTCATTTAAACTATGCATTTGAAAGTTTCTGGATGATCACAAGGTGGGCCTTGATACTTTGTTATGAGTACAAACAAGGGGTGTAAAGATCCAAACAAGTTTCTATTAAGTTGTGAAAGTTTGGGACAACCAAAGTAGGCATGGGAGTTAAATTGGTCAAAATGACCATTCACTCATTTATTTGTCTTTAGGAAAAGTTTGGGAATGGTTTAGATCATGTTTATTTCACCTAAGAATCCTTTTACAAGCAAATAACACACATAAACAAGGCAATTCAAAAGAATTCAAAATGGGATGCATACACACATGCATGCTTTCATATTTTTATTTAGCAAAGTTTTTGTTAACCCTAATTTTGATGATTAGAGTTTAATGAGCCAAGTTTAGTATTTTTGGGATGTTACAAACCTTCCCCCTTGAACAAAATCTCGCCCCAAGATTTGAAAAAGGACGAAAAGATTACCTAGGATTTGAAGAGATCGGGAAATTCCATCCTGATGTGATCTTCGTGCTCCCAGGTAGCTTCCTCTTCTGTGTGGTTGCTCCACTGAATCTTGAGAAACTTGATGCTTCGGGTTCTGGTGGTTCGGAAAGGTTCTTCCAAAATACGGATGGGTACTTCGGGATAGGTCAGGTCATCGTTGATCTCTATGGTCCGATGATCGATATTCTTGAACACTTCGGTCTTCTCTGGAACTTCGAGGCACTTGCGAAGTAATGAGATATGGAACACATTGTGCACGGCTGACATCTCTTCAGGTAGTTCCAATTGATACGACACTTCTCCTCAACGGTTCAGAATCTTGAAGGGTCCGATATATCTGGGGGCTAACTTTCCTTTCAGTTGGAAACGCTGCATTCCCTTCAATGGCGACACTTTCAGATATACAAAATCTCCTATGTTGAAGGCGAGGTCTGGACGTCTCTTGTCGGCATAACTCTTCTCTCTGGACTGGGCTATCTTGAGGTGCTCACGAATCTTGTGAACCTTCTCTTCTACTTCTCGTAGGATGTCGGGTCCAAAGATCTGACTCTCTCCTACTTCCGACCAGTTCAAAGGGGTGGGACAGTTCCTTCCGTACATGAATTCAAATGGGGCCATTTGCAAACTGGCTTGATAACTGTTGTTGTATGGAAATTATGCAAATGGCAGACAGTCTTCCCACTTAGATCCATATTCTAACACACATGCTCTCAGCATATCTTCGAGTATTTGATTTACTCGCTCCGTTTGTCCATCGGTCTGAGGGTGACATGCTTTGCTGAAATCTAGGCAGGTTCCAAAACCTTCTTGGATTTTCTTCTAGAATCTCGAGGTAAATTGGGTTCCTCGATCAGATACGATGTTCTTGGGGACTCCGTGCAAACTAACTATCCTAGCGATGTATAACTCCGCTAGCTTCGAACTCTGATATGTGGTCTTGACGGGTAAGAAATGGGCGACTTTGGACAATCTGTCCACTATGACCTAGATAGAGTCATTTCCCCTACTAGAAGTAGGCAATCCGGTGATAAAGTCCATTCCAATGGAATCCCATTTCCATTCCGGAATATGCAATGGTTGCAACAGTCCAGCGGGTCTTTGATGTCCTGCCTTGACTCGCTGACATATATCACACTTGGCGATATAGCTTCCGATTTCTCTCTTCATCTTATGCCACCAAAATTGCTCCTTCAAGTCTTGATACATCTTAGTTCCTCCGGGGTGGACAGAATAAAGAGTATCATGAGCTTCCTTCAGAATCACTTCTTTCAACTCAGAATCTGCTGGTACACAAAGGCGTCCTTTGTACCACAGAACTCCTTCTCCGTCTTCGGTGAATCCGAGTACTTTGCCTATACCAATACGACGCTTGATTCCGTCGATACTAGCATTTCCCTTCTGCACCTCTTTGATCCGACTGATCAAAGTGGGTTGAATTTCTATGCTAGCCAAAAATCCTTCACTCACTAATTCCATTCGGAAATCTTCCATCTCTTTGTGCAAACTTGGTTGCTCCTTTAAAATCATGGAGTTCAAGTGGCACGACAATCTGCTAAGGGCATCTGCTACCACGTTGGCTTTACCGGGGTGATAGTGAATCTCTAGGTCGTAATCCTTGATTAGATCCATCTTCTCTGTCTCATATTCAGCTCCTTCTGAGTGAATATATACTTCAGGCTCTTGTGATCCGAATAAATCTCACAACAATTTCCCATCAGGTAATGTCTCCATGTCTTCAGGGCTAGAACTACGGCTGCGAGTTCGAGTTCATGGATTGGGTAATTTTGCTCATGTGGTTTCAGTTTTCGAGATAGATAAGATATAACTTTGCTTTCTTGCATTAGCACACATCTGAGACCGATCTTGGATGCATCACAATACACGTCGAAGGGCTTCGTGATATCTGGCATGATTAAGATTGGGGCTGAAATCAATCTCCTCTTGAGTTCTTGAAAACTCGCTTCACATTTGTCGGTCCATTCAAACTTCTTGTCCTTCTTCAGCAATTGGGTCATGGGTCTGGCGATACTCGAGAATCCTTCTACGAACTTGCGGTAATATCCCGCCAATCCGAGAAATGCACGAACTTGGGTTTGAGTGGTTGGGGCTTGCCAATCTTCGACATCCTTCACCTTTGCAGGGTCGACGGCAATTCCTCCGGATGATACAATGTGACCGAGGAATCCTACTTCTTGTAACCAGAATTCACATTTGCTAAACTTGGCATCCAACGGATGCTGTCTAAGGGTTCCAAGAATGGTCCTTAGGTGTAGCTCATGTTCTTCTTCCGATTTGGAATAAATCAGAATGTCATCGATGAAAACAACGACAAACTTATCCAGGAAGTCCATAAAAATCTTATTCATGAGATTCATGAAATAAGCGGGGGCATTGGTTAATCCAAAGGACATAATGGTATACTCGTATAATCCATATCGGGTGGTCAAGGCAGTCTTGGGAATATCTTCTGCACGAATCTTGAGTTGATGATAGCCAGTCCTAAGATCAATCTTAGAAAACACTTTGGCACCGGTCAACTGATCAAACAAATCTTCTATCTTGGGCAAGGGGTACTTGTTCTTGATGGTGACGTCATTCAACTTCCTGTAATCCGTACACAAACGGTTACCTCCATCCTTCTTATCCACGAACAAAACAGGTGATCTCCAAGGTGACGCACTGGGTTGAATCAATCCAATTTCCAACATGGAATACAGTTGCTTCTTCAGTTCTGCCAGTTCCGACGGGTTCATACTATAGGGTCTCTGGGCTATGGGTCATGTTCCAGGGATTAGTTCGATGATAAACTCGATATCCCGATCTGGGGGCATACCGGGCAAAACATCTGGAAATACATCGGGGTATTCACAGACTATCCGGACTTGGTCAATGGTAGGTTGGGCTATACTCGTGTTGCACTTGAATTGGCGAGGTAAGGTTTCAGATATATGCTCGACTGATATTCCGGCTGTACTGGTCATGGTGATGGATTTCTTGGCACAGTCAATCAATCCTTTATGTTTGGACATCCAATCCATTCCTAGTACTACTTCCAAACCTTTAGTTCCGAGTACTATTATATTAGCATAAAAATCTATGCCATGGATTCGGATAGGGACGGCTTTGCAAATTTGCCTAGCTTTGGTGGTTGAACCAAAAATTTGGACGATCATAACATGCTTCAGTTTTGTTGGTTGAATTTTACTAGTGCATGCAAATTCTTTGGTGACAAATGAATGCGATGCACCAGAATCAAACAACACTCTTGCAAGTACTGAATTAATAGAAAACATACCCAGCACGACGTCTGGCGCTTCCTGAGCTTCTTCGTCATGCATGAGGAAAAGACGGCCGTTGCGGTTGAGTGAATTCCCTGGGGCAAACCTTTTTCCTGGCTGAACATGATGCTGCTGCTGAGCTAGGGCATTTGCATTGGGGGCTGCGGCATTCTTCTTATTGGGGCACTCATTGGAATAGTGGCCCTTATTTACACAGTCATAACAAGTCACTTGCGACTTGTCCTTTGCTGCTACACGCACAACATTGCTTCCAGTCCTCAGGGCAGTGTTGGTGTTGGTGGTAGCATTGTTGTTGTTGAATTTGGGTGGGGCACGGTTGAAATTGCTAGAGTTGCTGGGGTTGTTGTGATTTCCTCCGGGCCTAGGGTTTCCACGGTTGGGATAGGTCGGATGGTTCATCGGGGGTCTGTTGGTTCTTGGGGCAAATCCTAGAGATGGGTTAGGGAGATACTTTGGGGTCTGATGGGTTTCTGGTTGATGCATCATGCGACGCTTGAGATTCTCATTGGCTTGGTTGATCTTTCCTTCCATTTGGATGGCAGAGTCGACAAGGGCTTCAATATCCGCAAAGGGGATATTGACTAACACAGTCTACATCTCATCATGCAGACCATTCAAGAATCTTTCTTTCTTCTTGGCTTCGGTGTCGATCTCATCCAGGGCATACCTAGCTAATGACAAGAATTTGTCACGGTATTCCACTACGGTCATCCTTCGTTGCTTCAGTTCTCTGAACTCGTCTCTCATTCTCTTGATCAAACCTGGTGGCACATGGGTTCTGCTGAACATGACCTTGAATTCCTCCCAGGTCATCATCTGTCCTCCGGTCATTGAGCGAACACTGTTCCACCATGCCCTGGCATCTCCGGCTAGATAGTGGGTGGCGAATAGAACTTTCTCTTTAGCTTCCACTCCGGCGACTTCTAGGTTATTTTCCATGGTTTGCAGCCAATCGTCAGCATCTAGGGGCTCTTCCGACTTAGTAAAAACAGGTGGGTTGGTGTTTTGGAAATTCTTGAGCTTAGATCCATGGTTGTCCTGATTTCCGTGGCCTTGGTTGTTGTGGGCAAGCTGAGCTATTTGCTGAAGGGTGGCTAGGTTGGCTTGACGTTCGGCTCTTTCAGCTTCGTGGTCAGAAACCAACATTTGCAGGATCTGCAACATCGGGTCCGGGGATGAACCACTTCCTCCACGTGGCATCTGAAGATTGAGATAGATCATGAGAAAAGAGGGAAATTTCTAAGGTTCCGGGACTTTGAAAAGTTTCTAAAGTTTGACTCAGATTCTCTAGCAACTTGCTTTTCATTCAATCATAGCACACGATACAACACACACCACAACAAAGGTAAATACATGGTTTTAAGAACCATTCTGGAAACTACGATACAGTAGGACCGAATACTACTCACTACGCTAGTGCTCAAGTGCTACTACTCCTAGGAGTCGGTGTAGTCGTCATCCTCATCATCCTCGTCGTCATCGATGAAGGCGTAATCATCCTCATCGGTTAAGAAATCCATAGCCTGATCTTCCAGGAAATCAGCATCATAACGGAGATAGGCGTAGGGGTCTCCACGACGATCCTCTCCGGCATTCTCCCTTTATTCCAACTGCATGTCTCTCTCATGGATGGTCTCCTCCAAAGACGAGATACGATGGCAAAGACGGCCAATGATACTCTCCTTATTGTCGAGACGACGACGGCGAGACTTGCGATCCTTCGCTAGCATGGCGATGGTCTGCTCCTTCGTCTTGATGATGGCGGACTTGTGGTTGGAGTAGTCACGGCAATTATCCAACTCCTGCTGACGATCGTACATCATGAAGCTAAGGTGATCCAATTGAGTCTTCAGCTCATGGTGGTATGGGGCTTCCAGGGGTTGTCCATTAGCATCACGCCTTGGGCAAAACTCAAAGCGAGTACCCTTGATCTGGTTGATACTCTGCCCACAGAGACGGGCATGCATTGCCCTAGCAAGTCCATCGAGCCAGTTGTTCTCTCTTAAGGTGAACTGAATTCCCTCAGTAGTGGGAGGTTCAATCTTTCCTCGGAGACTTGCAACAATTAGCCACTGCAGATCTTCTCCTCCTTGATCATTGAGCTGAGCTCTAAAGAACTCGGGGTGTGGACGCTCCAGAAGTTCTGAAAGCTGGTCCAAATCCCTCTCAAAGATAAGGTCTCCGCCATTTCCCAACTGATAAAACTTGTTGTACTTCACGTCCATCTATTAAGAATATAGGATGAGTAAGTTAGTAGAGTGATCAAGTGTGTAAAATTTTATGTATTTTGCAAGAGTTTTTGAGGAACATGAATTTTTTTATGAAAGAATCAGAGTGATAAGAATGGGAATAAGTTTTTGTAAATACTTGCTTTCTTTGGTTTTGAAACTAAGTTTTTGATTCAATCGTCAGGATGGCTCTGATACCAACTTGTCAACACCCGGATTTTTAATCCCAGATGCCTGTTATGCCTTACATCGCAATCCCAGGACTAACATTTTTGCGAGACATAACAGAATTGGATACCACAGTACATCATCCATTACAAACCATACATAAGGTCTTACACAAATAAGGACCTCATGATCCAGTCTTAATACAACACAAGTAGCAGAATACGTAATAATAATGGTAGCATAGGCGAAGCTCCATCTTCGGGGTCACAGGAAATGCTGACGATGGGAGATGATCCTATTTGCCGTAACCTTCCTGGGGTCCATCCTCCAGGTACTCCTCTTCATAGTCTGGCCATGGGAATAGCCAGGGACAAAGCCATGAGTACTCTCTAAGTACTCGCAAACTAATACTAACAAGTGAAGGGGTTTTTGTAATAGGACACTAAGCTCTAGGGTTGTTTTGCAAAAAGCCAGATTTACCTCTACTAAGTTCAGAAGCAACGAATGCTAGTTGAAGTTTTATAACACCTAAGTGGGAACTTGTATTTCATATCACAACTCTGTTGTGGTCAAGTCAAAATCTCAATCCATTTCACAAGTCATTTTGAAAAGATCTGACGGGGGAAACAGTATGGCCACTCCAACTGTCCATAACCGCGGACGCGGCTATTCGAATAGTTTGACACTCTGCAGAGATTATACACTTTCACCACAACATTCAATACATCCGTCATGAACAAATCCTGAATTCACCGTACTCAGTATGCGGATAATCAATCCTAACCTTTCAATTACACGCCCTAGTATAAGCACCTCTCCTGTTAGTTTGGCCTCCAAACCATGACCAACTGTCATATTGGGTACTGCACAGGTGGACAATCTTCACAAGGTAACCTCAGCTCAGACCTTGGCCGTGAGGGAACTAATACTAAAGTATATAAGTTTCCAGTCAAGCCCTACCCAATTCTCGGGTATTATGGTTATACAGTAAAATTGGAATGGTATCGCATCCAGACAACCATCAATTTTATAAAGGGCTAAGGCTCATGCCTCAACATTTTCATCACCAAAATCATCTGGTGGTTGCAAACACATGTCAAAACATCTCAATAGAATGATCCATCATTCCAAGGTTTTCATAACCATTTTTCCACCAAGTATTCCCATCTAAATTTGATCAAGTTTTATGCTTAGCACTAGCATATACAAGTGGGGGTAAGTACTAATGAGGGGTGGTAAACTAGTGGAGTTTTAACTAAGTTCAATCTCATGCCTTAGGATGACATAAGGATTATCTGGATTAGGCCAAGTTTTATGCTCTTTATGCATCCTTCAGTAATCTTTCTATTATCTACAATTCACTTAAGTAAGCTCTCAGTAAGAGCATTGATAAAGAAATCAAATAGAAAGCTTGCAAATAAAACTAGGAGGGGGTATCAAGTGGGTATGATCACATATGCTTAGGGCATATGGTAACAAGTAAGGTTTTGTTTGCATTAGTAGAGTATCTTGCAAGTGTTAGCTTGCACATTCAACTAGTAGCATTAGTCTTGCATCATTATCATTATAAGCTTGCTAAATTGAAAGTGTTAGCTTGCAAGGTTAATAGCTTGCCTTGAGCAGAGCAGTGGTTGAAGTTCTCCTCGGCGTCTTCTTCGTAGTATCCTCCTTCTTCCTCGTATCCTTGGTCGGTACTAGCGTCTATGAATAAATACAAGGTACACAATCACCAAACAATACTTAAATACTTGCAATCATCACAAAAAATGGGGTCCTATAGATGATCTATCATCACTAACCTTACAAGATCAAAGCTTGGTTTAATTCCTTTTATTTTTGGAAAAGTAATTTCTACTCATTGAAAAACTACTTAAGATTTAATATTATCCAAACCAAACATGGTATCATGTTGACACATGTCATCACCAAATATTTTAGTCCATGGGAATGTGATTTAAAGTGGTGCCACAATTTAATAAGGTTTAACCTTTTATTTTTAATTAAATAAAGTGACTAGAAATGCTTATGTGGCATTCTTTTATTACTTGGTCATTATTTCTGTTAGTAAACCTATATATTTTTATATATTCTGAAAGGTATGGTTAAATGTGATTTTTGAGAGTTGGAATCAACTCAAAAGCTATAATGGTTTTAATTTGAAAAATGTTTGAATGCAGAAAAGCTTCTGCCTTGTTATGTTTACCAAGGGTGATCTACAGATCCAAATGACTTGAATCCAACGGGCTTGGATTCACCTTTTCCAGACCTTTCTAACAAAATTAGTTTCATTCAATTTGGTTCACTGAATTGAGCTGGGTTGATTTTTGAAACTAGGTACAGAATTGTGTTTGAAATAAAATGGAAAAGGTTAAATTCAAACGACTGGGCTGCGCGGGAAGCGATACTGGGACGGCCTGCTAAGCACAGCGCTTACGCGGGCTGGTTAAGTTGCTGTCCCCACGCGTCAGTGAGATGAGGGGGTGCGAAGCGGTACGGGGCAATATGGTGCGTTCGATTTAGTTCTAATCCAGCGGCTGAGGGTCGTCATCCACGTCGGGCAACGCCGGCGAGACTGAACCCTAACGTGGCAGGTGGGGGTCGTTGGGGGCTCACCAGGGCACAGGCGAGGGTCGGCGAGGCGGGCGAACGATGAAGTCAACGACGGCGAACCTCCTGGTACTGGCAGCTTCTCCTGGGGTGGCTCCAATCAGTAGCTCCCTTCTTCTCCAGCAGCGGCAGGCTCCGCTGAAATTCTGGCGAAGCACTGCTCGCCTTGCTTCAGGAACAGGGTGGAACGATCAGTAAGGATAGGGGAGTGAGATGGTGTGCTCAATTCGGCTGGGGGTGGCCTCTATTTATAGTCGCGACGACGAGACCGAACGGGATGGGCAGGCGACGGTGGCGACCTGGCTACGGGCTTCTAGAGGCATGGCCGGCAGTGGCGATTGCTTGGTGGTCTCCTGGCGATGCTCTATGTCTTTAATGCGCATGTAGGGGCGGTGGCAAATGGTCTGGAACGTGCGATGCTATGCGCGGCCGAGGCGGCGTCTTCGACGGCGAGCGGTGGCTATGAGGCATGGGGCGGCAAACGGGGATGTCTGGCGGTCTCCTGGGACGGTGGTGATCGTGTATGCACGTGGCGAGGACGGCGCGCGGTCTGTGGGCGTGTGTCGAGGGCGGCGCTCTGCCGCATGCTCGGCATGGTTGCTGGCGAGCTGGGCACGGTCTGTGCGTGTGGTCCAGGGGTTGGCAACGTTCGAGCACTGGACAGGGAGTGGCGGTGGGGTGTGGGCTTGCTCCTAGACATATTGGCTAGGCTTGTTTCTTCTCCTAGCTTGCTGTCCACACTAGGGTGACATGGTGAGCTTCGGCTGTTCACCATTGATGGCATTTCCAAGCTTACAGTGGGGCTAGTGCTTGGTTTAGTTAGCTAGATGATCTACTGAGGTTGCTGTGAGCTAGAGAGGGAACAAGTTAGGCTCCAATCACTGCTCACAATAGTGTTTAGATTTTATTTGATTTGAATCAGCAAGGTGTTTGATGAAATGGCCGCAAGAATTCAAGTTTTGAATTTTGAAAAGATTTCTTGTGGGTGTGCTAGGTTGGTGCTAGTGAGTTTTCATATGCTTGGGTTTTGAAAGTTGAGCTTGTTTGAGTGGTTTTTGAAAAAGTGGGATCTTCCCATATGATAAAGATTCAATTTTGAATTGTCATTTAAACTATGCATTTGAAAGTTTCTGGATGATCACAAGGTGGGCCTTGATACTTTGTTATGAGTACAATCAAGGGGTGTAAAGATCCAAACAAGTTTTTGTTAAGTTCTGAAAGTTTGGGATAGCCAAAGTAGGTATGGGAGTTAAATTGGTCAAAATGACCATTCACTCATTTTGTTTGTTTTTGATTTATTTGTCTTTGGGAAAAGTTTGGGAATGGTTTAGATCATGTTTATTTCACCTAAGAATCCTTTGACAAGCAAAGAAACACATAAACAAGGAAATTCAAAATAATTCAAAATGGGATGCATACACACATGCATGCTTTCATATTTGTATTTAGCAAAGTTTTTGTTAACCCTAATTTTGATGATTAGAGTTTAATGATCCAAGTTTAGTATTTTTGGGATGTTACATAGATACAAGTGAACTTACAAATAAAGCTATGCTCCCCGGCAACGGCACTAGAAAATAGTCTTGATGATCCACAACTATAGGGGATCGCAACAGTCTTCGCGGGTAGTATTACCCAATTTATTGATTGGACACAAGGGGAGCCAAAGAATACTTGCAAGCCTTAAAAACTGATTTTCAGTTCAGCTGCACCTAGAAATAGTTCTTGCTCATAGAAGTTTATCAGTAGCAATAGTTTGTAGTAGCAACAACAAAGCAACAGTAACAGTAAAACAGGAGCAATAGTAGCAGTAACGGTAACGGTGGGATTCGAGTGCGGTAGGCATAGGGATGGATGGACGTTCGTTGCATGGACGAGTCTAAACATGTAACTTAAAGATCTAGGGCATTGCAGATAAATAATAACAAGCATCCAAGGACTAAACAATCCTAGGCATGTGCTCCAAATATAGTCATATGTGCTCGCAATGAGAACTTGCACAACATCTTCTATCCAGCCAGCCCGTGGCAGCGGGGCCTCTAGGGAACTACTGGAAATTAAGGTGCTCCTTTTAATAGAGCACCAGAGCAAAGCATTAACACTCCGTGAACACATGTGATCCTCACACAATAGCCATCCCCTCCGGTTGTCCCAATTATTGTCACTTTGGAGCCTTTGGATCCGGACAATGATATGTGTACACAACTTGCAGATAAGATCACAAAAAATACTATATTAATGATTCAATAATAAGTTCAGATATGAGATCATGGCACTCGGGCCCTAGTGACAAGATTTAAGCACAACAAGTTGCAACAAATTCAAATATCACTAATAGTGATACTAGGCCCTATGCCCTAACAGATCTTATTCGATTACATGATAGAACTCATCCAATCCCTACCACCCCCAAGCCTACAACGGGGGATTATTCACTCATGGATGAGGGAAACATCGATGGTTGATGGATATGCGTTGGTGATGACGATGGCGAAGATCCTCTCCAAATTCCCCGGCAGGGTGCCAGAACGGAGTTTCTAGATCCAAATCTTGGTTTCTGGTGGCGGCGGCGGAGCGAAACTCTTTCTAGAAAACTATCGAACCCCCTTGTTTTTTAGGTCGAAAGGCAACTTATAGGCGCAGAGGGAGGCCAAGGGGGTGCCTGGGGTGGCTGCACCCCCTAGGCGCGACTTTTAGGTGGAAAGGCAACTTTTAGGTCTAAACTTTTTCATCTACTTTTTTCTCCCCGATAACAAGCTCAGGAATTGCGGAACTATCAGTTGCATGCTCTGGCCTGGCCAGCGGTTCCCCGACATCGTGGGGCTTGAATATTGCAAGAATTGCTAGAGGGGCTACTTCTACGGCCCATATATCCCTCTAGCTAGCCGAGAAGGCCCTTACCCCAATGTTGTCGATGGGGAAGGCGCTGAAACCTCCACCTAGAGTTCCCAAGCACTCCTTCCAACAACGACAAAGCCTTTCGCGCCATAAGGTGGATCGAGTGGCTCATTGATACGTCCAAAATGTATCTACTTTCTCGAACACTTTGCTATTATTTCTTCTATAAACTTGTGTGATTTGGATACAACTAACACGGACTGACGATGTTTTTAGCAGAATTACCTTGGTGTCTTGTTTTTTGCAGAAAATGAACTACTAGGAAAAATCCCGGAAAATATGCCAAAAATTATATTTCACCAGAAGATCCACGGAGCCAGAAGACGAGACGGAGAGGAGGCCTGGGGGCCAACACCCACCCCAGGCGCGGGCCCACCACTGGCCACGCCTGGAGGGGGTGCAGCCACCCTAGGCACCCCTCGGCCTCCCTCTGCACCTATAAGTTGCCTTTCGACCTAAAAAACGAGGGGGTTCGATAGTTTTCCAGAAAGAGTTCCACACCGCCGCCGCCACCAGAAACTGAGATTCGGATTCAGAAACTCCTTTCTGGCACCTTGCCGGGACGGGAAATTTGGAGAGGATCATCTCCATCGTCATCGCCAACGCCTCTCCATCAACCACCGATGTTTCCCTCATCCATGAGTGAGTAATCCCCCGCTGTAGGCTTGGGGATGGTAGGGATTGGATGAGTTCTATCATGTAATCGAATAAGATCTGTTAGGGCATAGGCATAGTGCCTAGTATCTCTATTAGTGCTATTTTACTTTGTTGCAACTTGTTGTGCTTAATGCTTGTCACTAGGTCCCAAATGCCATGATCTCAGATTTGAACTTACTATTTAATCATGATGATGGAATTGTTTGTGATCTTATCTGCAAGTTGTGTACACATATCATTTTCCGGATCCAAAGGCCCCAAAGTGACAATAATTGGGACAACCGGAGGGGATGGGTGTGGTGCGAGGATCACATGTGTTCATGGAGTGTTAATGCTTTGCGCCGGTGCTCTATTAAAAGGAGCACCTTAATTGCCAGTAGTTCCCTAGAGGCCCCGCTGCCACGGGCTGGCTGGACAGAAGATGTCGTGCAAGTTCTCACTGCGAGCATGTATGACTATATTTGGAGCACATGCCTAGGATTGTTTAGTACTTGGATGCTTGTTATTGTTTATCTGCAATGCCCTAGATCTTGAATTTACATGTTTAGACTCGTCCAACGACAGTCCATCCATACCTATGCCTACCGCACTCGAATCCTACTGTTACCGACAGTTACTATTGCTCCTGTTTCACTGTTGCTATTTTTGTTGCTGTTGCTACTACAAACTGTTGCTATTGATAAACTTCTATGAGCAAGAACTATTTCCAGGTGCAGCTGAACTGACAATTCAGTTGTTAAGGCTTGCAAGTATTCTTTGGCTCCCATTGTGTCGAATCAATAAATTGGGTAATACTACCCGCGAAGTCTGTTGCGATCCCCTATTTGTGGGTCATCAAGACTATTTTCTGGCGCCGTTTTCGGGGAACATAGCTTTATTTGTAAGTTCACTTGGATCTATTATTGTTCACTGCTACTCCTTTCATCATGGTTAAGTCTCGTGATGGAAAGTTCCCTATTTTACCATCCACTACAAGAAGAGGTACAGTTATAAACACCTCTGCTGCTCTTGATTCACCGTCTGTTATAAGTTAGCTTGTTACACCACCACCACATACACATGCTACACACACTGCTACTACTTCTGAGTCTGAAACTGCTTTTGATGCCCATGATGTTACTGAAGGGATACGGGTAGGCTACACTAGCGTAAATCAAAATTTTCTACCGCATAAACCAGGATTACTATTGTTATAGATCACGGGATTACCACTAGACGCAGTGTAGATGTTCTACGTCTCCTCCTTGTCCTCGTCCCACGAGAAGCTCCCCTTGCGCGGCTCGTCGAAGTGCCACAGATGCAGCACCTCCGAGGTATCCACACATGCGGGGTGGAAGCGTCAGACGCTGGACTGCTAGGTCCACGCACGCGACCCAGGCGTGAGCAATGGCGGCTGGTTGAATGGTCTCACCCTGGTCAGCTCGCCCCACCCTCTCTTACATAGGCATCCCTAGTGGTCTTCTACATTAGCAGCCTAAGCCTGGTCTAATTCGGATCTAATCTTTATTAGGCTTCCAGCCCATTAAGTGTGTGACCCTATAGGTTCATATATGTATAGACATGACACGAATACACTTATTCTGTCAATAGTTGGTAGAAAGACGTGCCAACTCCTAAACACATACAAAGATCATATCGGACAAACCATCACAAGGTTTAGTACATGTCTTTCCCTTTGCCTCACGATATTTGGTCTAGCTCCAAACTGACCTCCCTTTCTCGATAATGTGATTCGGAATCGCTTTACTAGGTTAACTCTTAACCATATGAAGCACGACCATGCATTTCCGGATCTGATCACTCGATGGGCCCAGAGATATCTCTCTCAAGTAGAGAGGGGCAAATCCCATCTTGATTGACCATGCCTTGCAGCATGCTTCAGGAGAAACCCGAAAGCTACCTTTATAACTACCCAGTTACGGAGTAGCATCTGATAGCCCTAAAGTAGGTCGATCCACATCTCAAGTACATGCGACAATCTCAGGTCTAAGGACAAAACGTACACGATATGTAGAGAGAGCTGCTGTAAGGGTCCCAACCTTTAATAAGGTATAGAGTCCCCTGTGTTTACAATGCTAGTCCCTGGATCAATAGCTAGCATCCACAGTTAAGATGTAATATCAAGAAACAAAGGTCATAATACAACTTTATAACCAGCAATAACATAATTTTATTACATCTTACATAGCTCATTTGGCTATTACATTACATTGCAGGAGAATAACTATAAGCATGGGGTCCTTCATCTTCAAAGTGCCACAGGCAGACATGTTGGTTGTAGACTTTGTAATCCTAATCATCAAACTTTTCTAACATCAATCAAACCTGCAACATACAAGTTACAGCCACAAGGGTCAATACATTTGAATTGTATTGGCAAGTGATACTATGGTAGTATGGTGGAGTCTATCATCTATATGCATTTGGCTAAGTGGAGTTGAGGCTTGCTTTGCTCAAAATAGATTTTCCTTAACATTTTGAAAACACTAAGTTTTTGCTTGACAAAATCATTTTTCACAATCAAAGATTGAAGATCCTTTAACCCTTGTTCAAACCATAAGATTTTAAATTAGAAATTTGAATGATGAGATTCGTGATTGCTTCCATGTCTTGATGCTCAAATTGTCCTTTACCAGGGACATGGATAAGTACTTAGATTTTACACTCTGCAGAGGTGGTGCACTTTCCCCACAAGACTTGGTTTCCCAAGACAAGATCTTTCAGAAGCCTTCCCTTAGACCAAAATGGACGCGTTCCAACCTATCAAACTCTACCACCCACTGTCCATATGGCTAAGTTCTTGCAACCTATATGATCCAGGCAGAGCCCATAATGCCAAGTGGCTACACTTGAAGCTTCTCAACATTTGACATCTCAACTCTCTTTGTTCCTGGGTGGCCATCCACAAGTGAGATACACAAGGTCAACCATAGACATGGGCCTTGTGAACCACTCAACAAAAAACCACCAAGCAATTACCATTCCACCCAGGTGATTCATTAACTTAGTTGTTTTATTAAACAAAAACACAAGTCCTCAGACTTAGAACTTTTCCATAGTGTGAATATATTTCCACCCTTGTTTTCTATTAGCTAAGCTAAGCATGATAGTAGTAGGTATCCTGACTTAGGAATTTCTACTAAGGTTTCATCTACTAGGATTTCCTATAGCAAGGTTTATACTTAGCAAAAATTCCATGCAAGTTTTACTTAGAAAGATCACTAATGCATAGTGAAAGTAATGGGACAAAAAGTATGAAGCATCACTTTCCTTTTTGGTAGAGTATAGGTTCACTCTTTGTCCTTGCAACAATCACACTCTTCAAGTCACTAAAATTCAATCAAGCAAGGCGCAATCTCAATCTACCAATCAAGCAAAACATCACATAAAATGATAAAGTCAAAGTAATGCATGCAAGCATGCCAAGGATTGTTTTACTTGGAAAAGTGGTTCCTAATGGGACATCAACATTTGAAAACACCTAATGGTCATTTTGTAAAGTGGCAAAGTCATTTGCAAAAGGGTTCACTTTATACACCATTTTCAAAACAAAGTATCATTTTATGTGGTGTAGAAATATTTTTACTAAGGCATTAATCTATAGGGTTCACCAAATATGTTTTCAAACCATAAAACTTGGTGTTTGGGGTCAGAGAGTTTAAAACAAAACATTTCCCAAAAGTTTTCTTCCAAAACCATTTTTAATAAATAAACTATATTTTTATTTTGACTAGAAATGGTTTTAAATCAAAGAATCATTCTTTTGTTTCACCAAATACATTTTTGAAACCACAAAGTGTTTCCTATGGTCAGTAGGTTCAAATCAATCCAATTGCCAAAGATTTTATCCCCAAAAACATTTTGGAACAATTTTTATAATATAAACAAGCATACAAATGTTTTTGCAAAACCAAACATTTTTCCAGAAGCTTTTTAGTAAACAAATGGCATGGTTGGCTAGGGCTTGTTCCACTGATTCCATTGGTATAAAATTTGTAATTTTTGGACGTGTGGATCAAAAGTTACAAGAGTTTCAAATCTGCATCTAAATCAGATTCAAATTTCTGTTTTAAACAATCTGGTGACACGCGTCATGTTCTTATTCGCAGATACCGTTTCGGTTGGATCAACTGCTCTGGTGCGTTGGATCAAGTCAGATCGTGCAGCACAGGTGGATACTTACCCCTTCAGCTAAGGATCTATCGGGAGCGTCGGATCAAGATCCTACGGCGCGCAGCACGCTTGCCAACTAGTGGCGGCGCTGGTGGCGACTGCGCGGCGGCTGCGCTTTGGCTACGGCGTAACGGCGAGAACAGGAAGCGAGAGGAGTAGGGGAGATGCTCACCAGAATCGCTGTGGAATGCTGGTGCTCAACGTGGTCGTCTCCGTCGAAGGGGCGCACGGAGTAGTCCTGAATCGCTCGCCGGAGCTGTGCTTCACCTCGGGCGCGGCCAGATGTTGTCGGAGGCGAGCGTCTGGGGCGAAAGCGAGAGAAACAACGCATCAAGAAGATGCACACGAGTTCCAGGTTCACGAAAACACTCACCAGTGAGAAAGGGGCGCACGAGGTCGTCGGCTATGGCTCACCGGAGTTGGGTTTATAGTCGGTGGCGCTCAGACATGGACAGAGTCGAGGTTGCAGGTCATGTGCGGGAAAGCTGGCGCTATGGGGAGGTTCGCCTGGAGGTGGGGAGAAATCTTGGGTGCGCCAGAGAGCAAAGGGGGGCGTGGGATGGACGGAATTGTCATGGTTGTCCGTCGGAGGCAGGGGTTGTCGCAAGCAATGCGAGCAGCCTGAGGGCAGGGAGGGGCGATGTCCGGGGGAAACGGAAGAGGGGAGGCAGGCGCTTTTACCTTGCGTGATGGCTGGGCGAGTTAACGCGGCAATTAACGAGTTTTGAAGGAGCTTTCAACGGCAGGAACGGCGACATGGTTTGGGGGAAAGAGAAGTTGCGGCGGGTGAGGAAGATGGCTCGGGTGTGGGGCCGTTTCGTCAGTGGAGTGAGAGAGGGAGTTGGGGTTCACCAGTCAGCGTCCTTGCGGGTTTCTTTCGCGGTGGAAAAACGATTCGCTCGCGGGAGAGAGTAGGTGGGCTGGACTGGGTCTGGTTGGGCCAGTTTGTTGGGCTGGGTCCTTTGCATATTTTTTTTCTGTCTGAAACCTTTTTCTTTTTCCAATTCTATTTTCTGTTTTGGAAATTCAAACAAAAAAAATCAAACATTCAAACAATTCAAACATTCACCATACTCTGTGTTGAATTTGGTTCTGTTTATCAACATAAACCAATCCCCAAAACAAAATAATTTTTTATTATTTTTAGGATCTTTTTAAATAAAATAGACCTTAATTATTGATTCAAATAGGTTTTGATTTATTTAATAAAATCTCCATTTGAAAACTAAATATTTTCAAAACCCAAAACAGTAGGTTTTATTTGAAAATAGAAGATACTTGGAAAACTTGTTTAAAATAAAATAACATTTTTATTTTAGGGTCCATTAATAATTAAATAAAATGGACCTTAGTTATTAAATCAAATAGGATTTGTTTTATTAAAATATTTATTTTGAAATCTAAAATAAAACCAAAACACTTCAGTAGGTTTTATTTGAGAATATAAAATACTTGGAAAACTTATTTAAAATAAATAAATAAGTTTTTGTGTTTAAAGAAAAGCCTTTACTTAAATAAAATTGGATATTAAATCCTTATTATTTTATTTAAATAAAACTTTACTCTTTTAATCAAAGCAAAACATTTTATGTCAAAGCTTGGCCAAGGTTTAATTTGGCTCTATAAAATAATCCTTATTTAAATTTCTACCTTTTCATTTGAAAATCAAATCTTTTTATTAAAATATCCAAAAATAGTAATTTTAAATATTTTTAATTTTATTGTTTATTTATCTTTTTAAATCCCTTTAGGATTTTATTTGATCCAAATAGGTTTTGAAAGTTTCCAAATGGACTCAAAAAGTTTCTTCTCACCCTGAAAATCAACAAAGTTTTATTTTATTCATTTATTTTTCACATTACAAGATTTGGAAAATCTTGGGATGTGACAGGCTACCACCCTTAAAATAAATCTCGTCCCGAGATTTGGGAAGGCTGGGGTTACAAATTGGCTCAAAAGCAACTAGGGTACTACCACCCTTAAGATTTTTCCTACTAGTTTACATCTTGGCTTGCTTGGGATCTTGATGTAACTTTCCTGGACAGAATTTTGCATAGTGGCCTAGCTCCTTGCATTTGAAACATGTGACAAGGCTGAGATCCCTCATAGGTTTGTTTATCTTGTGTTTCATCTTTTCTGGACAGTTGCTTGCATAATGTCCTAGCTCTTTGCAGTTGTTGCACCACACTTGGCTAATATCTTTCTTTTCCTTGGGTAACAATTCTTCTTGTTTATTTCCTTGGTTCTTCTTTTCTGGGCAATCACTGGCATAGTGTCCCTTCTCTTTGCAATTGTAACATTGCACTTGAGTAATATCCTTCTTCTTCTTTTTGGGTCTCTCCAAAGCAAGGAGTTCTTTTTGTTCATGTTCTTCATATCTCACCTCAGAGGTGGGAAATCTTTCTCTCTTCTTGGGGCAGTGGTCCTCATGCTCCTTGGATGCATGATCCTTGTCTCGACAAGTATTGTTAGTTTGGGTTCCTTCTAGAATAGCATCTTTGTCATCCTTGTTGTCATTAGCTCCTTGGGAAAAGTTTTCTCCCATGTTGATCATTTGAGTAACCAATCCTTGCAACAATTGGGATTGAAGTTTCAAAATCCTTTGTATGGCTGGGTCTAGTCCATTGTTGTTGGCTAAAAGCTGGGTTGTCTCTTGGCTCAACTGGTTTTGGGTTGCTATGAGTTCTCTCATGTTGTCCTCTTGGTTGTTGTTGTTGTCATCAACCTTGCTGTTGGAGTCTCTTGGAGAAGTCATCTGGTTGGGTTGAATTGGGATTAGAATAGGCAAAATATTTCTAAGGGAATAATTCTAATCACACACATCACAATTCACACAAGCAATGTGCAAGCAATCACAAACAAACATTTCACTCAAACAACAAAGTTCAAGCACATTTTTAGGCAACAAAATATTTTTGTTACACCACATAAGTTGGTGTGTTTGACTTAACTAAAATATGGTGGTCCATCTATATGATTCACTTGTGATCTTTCCATCTTTCTTGGTTGATTCTTCTTTCTACATGAGATCTTGGTTTCCTTTAGGAAAACTCTTGGTCACAAAACTTCAAAGGTGATGATGGCTTCTTCTAATTTTTGCATTTCCTTAGTCTCCAAATCTTGAGTAGGATTTCTTGTCTCACTAGTCCTTAGTGATATCCAAGTTGGAAGTCCTTGGTGAATATGCTGAAGATGTTGAAGTCATTAGAGTCTAGAGTTGATGAAGTCCTTTACACATGGTGAAGTCTTTGGCCATGGGGTAGGTTTTTCCATCAAGTTGAAAATAGATGAGATGTAGAATCAAAATCAAAGTGGTTGAGGAAAGAGTTTACAAGATTGTTTGTAAATAAGTTTTGGAACAAATACAACTCCTATTTTTCTAAGGATTTTTGTCCAATCCTAGGTTTACAAATCCTACAGGAAACACAATGCTCTGATACCATCTGTAAGGGTCCGAACCTTTAATAAGGTATAGAGTACCCTGTGTTTACAATGCTAGTCCCTGGATCAATAGCTAGCATCCACAGTTAAGATGTAATATCAAGAAACAAAGGTCATAATACAACTTTATAACCAGGAATAACATAATTTTATTACATCTTACATAGCTCATTTGGCTATTACATTACATTGCAGCAGAATAACTATAAGCATGGGGTCCTTCATCTTCAAAGTGCCACAGGCAGACATGTTGGTTGTAGACTTTGTAATCCTAATCATCAAACTTTTCTAACATCAATCAAACCTGCAACATACAAGTTACAGCCACAAGGGTCAATACATTTGAATTGTATTGGCAAGTGATACTATGGTAGTATGGTGGAGTCTATCATCTATATGCATTTGGCTAAGTGGAGTTGAGGCTTGCTTTGCTCAAAATAGATCTTCCTTAACATTTTGAAAACACTAAGTTTTTGCTTGACAAAATCATTTTTCTCAATCAAAGATTGAAGATCCTTTAACCCTTGTTCAAACCATAAGATTTTAACTTAGAAATTTGAATGATGAGATTCTTGATTGCTTCCATGTCTTGATGCTCAAATTGTCCTTTACCAGGGACATGGATAAGTACTTAGATTTTACACTCTGCAGAGGTGGTGCACTTTCCCCACAAGACTTGGTTTCCCAAGACAAGATCTTTCAGAAGCCTTCCCTTAGACCAAAATGGACGCGTTCCAACCTATCAAACTCTACCACCCACTGTCCATTTGTCTAAGTTCTTGCAACCTATATGATCCAGGCAGAGCCCATAATGCCAAGTGGCTGCACTTGAAGCTTCTCAACATTTGACATATCAAATCTCTTTGTTCCTGGGTGTCCATCCACAAGTGAGATACACAAGGTCAACCATAGACATGGGCCTTGTGAACTACTCAACCAAAAACCACCAAGCAATTACCATTCCACCCAGGTGATTCATTAACTTAGTTGTTTTATTAAACAAAAACACAAGTCCTCTGACTTAGAAATTTTCCATAGTGTGAATATATTTCCACCCTTGTTTTCTATTAGCTAAGCTAAGCATGATAGTAGTAGGTATCTTGACTTAGGAATTTCTACTAAGGTTTCATCTACTAGGATTTCCTATAGCAAGGTTTATACTTAGCAAAAATTCCATGCAAGTTTTACTTAGAAAGATCACTAATGCATAGTGAAAGTAATGGGACAAAAAGTATGAAGCATCACTTTCCTTTTTGGTAGAGTATAGGTTCACTCCTTGTCCTTGCAACAATCACACTCTTCAAGTCACTACAATTCAATCAAGCAAGGCACAATCTCAATCTACCAATCAAGCAAAACATCACATAAAATGATAAAGTCAAAGTAATGCATGCAAGCATGCCAAGGATTGTTTTACTTGGAAAAGTGGTTCCTAATGGGACATAAACATTTGAAAACACCTAATGGTCATTTTTTAAAGTGGCAAAGTCATTTGCAAAAGGGTTCACTTTATACACCATTTTCAAAACAAAGTATCATTTTATGTGGTGTAGAAATATTTTTACTAAGGCACTAATCTATAGGGTTCACCAAATATGTTTTCAAACCATAAAAATTGGTGTTTGGGGTCAGAGAGTTTAAAACAAAAAATTTCCAAAAAGTTTTCTTCCAAAACCATTTTTAATAAATAAACCATATTTTTATTTCGACTAGAAATGGTTTTAAATCAAAGAATCATTCTTTTGTTTCACCAAATACATTTTTGAAACCACGAAGTGTTTCCTATGGTCAGTAGGTTCAAATCAATCCAAGTGCCAAAGATTTTATCCCCAAAAACATTTTGGAACAATTTTTATAATCTAAACAAGCATACAAATGTTTCTGCAAAAACAAACATTTTTCCAGAAGCTTTTTACTAAACAAATGGCATGGTTGGCTAGGGCTTGTTCCACTGATTCCATTGGTATAAAATTTGTAATTTTTGGACGTGTGGATCAAAAGTTACAAGAGTTTCAAATCTGCATCTAAATCAGATTCAAATTTCTTTTTTAAACAATCTGGTGACACGCGTCATGTTCTTATTCGCAGATACCGTTTCGGTTGGATCGACTGCTCTGGTGCGTTGGATCAAGTCAGATCGTGCGGCACAGGTGGATACTTACCCCTTCGGCTAAGGATCTATCGGGAGCGTCGGATCAAGATCCTACGGCGCGCAGCACGCTTGCCAACTAGTGGCGGCGCTGGTGGCGACTGCGCGGCGGCGGCGCTCTGGCTACGGCGTAACGGAGAGAACAGGAAGCGAGAGGAGTAGGGGAGATGCTCACCAGAATCGCCGTGGAATGCTGGTGCTCAACGTGGTCGTCTCCGTTGAAGGGGCGCACGGAGTAGTCCTGAATCGCTCGCCGGAGCTGTGCTTCACCTCAGGCGCGGCCAGATGTTGTCGGAGGCGAGCGTCTGGGGCGCAAGCGAGAGAAACAACGCATCAGGAAGATGCACACGAGTTCCACGTTCACGAAAACACTCACTAGTGAGCAAGGGGCGCACGAGGTCGTCGGCTATGGCTCACCGGAGTTGGGTTTATCGTTGGTGGCGCTCAGACATGGACAGAGTCGAGGTTGCAGGTCATGTGCGGGCAAGCTGGCACTATGGGGAGGTTCGCCTGGAGGTGGGGAGAAATCTTGGGTGCGCCAGAGAGCAAAGGGGGGCGTGGGCTGGCCGGAATTGCCGTGGTTGTCCGTCGGAGGCAGGGGTTGTCGCAAGCAATGCGAGCAGCCTGAGGGCAGGGAGGGGGCGATGTCCGGGGGAAACGGAAGAGGGGAGGCAGGCGCTTTTACCTTGCGTGATGGCTGGGCGAGTTAATGCGGCAATTAACGAGGATTGAAGGAGCTTTAAACGGCAGGAACGGCGACGTGGTTTGGGGGAAAGAAGAAGTCGCGGCGGGTGAGGAAGATGGGTCGGGTGTGGGGCCGTTTCGTCAGTGGAGTGAGAAAGGGAGTTGGGGTCCACCAGTCAGCGTCCTTGCGGGTTTCTTTCGTGGTGGAAAAACGATTCGCTCGCGGGAGAGAGTAGGTGGGCTGGACTGGGTCTGGTTGGGCCAGTTTGTTGGGCTGGGTCCTTTGCATATTTTTTCTGTCTGAAACCTTTTTCTTTTTCCAATTCTATTTTCTGTTTTGGAAATTCAAACAAACAAATCAAACATTCAAACAATTCAAAAATTCACCATACTTTGTGTTGAATTTGGTTCTGTTTATCAACATAAACCAATCCCCAAAACAAAATAATTTTTTATTATTTTTAGGATCTTTTTAAATAAAATAGACCTTAATTATTGATTCAAATAGGTTTTGATTTATTTAATAAAATCTCCATTTGAAAACTAAATATTTTCAAAACCCAAAACAGTAGGTTTTATTTGAAAATAGAAGATACTTGGAAAACTTGTTTAAAATAAAATAACATTTTTATTTTAGGGTCCATTAATAATTAAATAAAATGGACCTTAGTTATTAAATCATATAGGATTTGTTTTATTAAAATATTTATTTTGAAATCTAAAATAAAACCAAAACACTTCAGTAGGTTTTATTTGAGAATATAAAATACTTGGAAAACTTATTTAAAATAAATAAATAAGTTTTTGTGTTTAAAAATGGGAAAAGCCTTTACTTAAATAAAATTGGATATTAAATCCTTATTATTTTATTTAAATAAACCTTTACTCTTTTAATCAAAGCAAAACATTTTATTTCAAAGCTTGGCCAAGGTTTAATTTGGCTCTATAAAATAATCCTTATTTAAATTTCTACCTTTTCATTTGAAAATCAAATCTTTTTATTAAAAGATCCAAAAATAGTAATTTTAAATATTTTTAACTTTATTGTTTATTTATCTTTTTAAATCCCTTTAGGATTTTATTTGATCCAAATAGGTTTTGAAAGTTTCCAAATGGACTCAAAAAGTTTCTTCTCACCCTGAAAATCAACAAAGTTTTATTTTATTCATTTATTTTTCACATTACAAGATTTGGAAAATCTTGGGATGTGACAGCTGCAAGTCTAATTTCCAGTCTCAAGTTGGGCCAGTCCAACCCCATG
The DNA here is from genome assembly GCA_916181665.1 of Avena sativa. Lineage (NCBI taxonomy): Eukaryota > Viridiplantae > Streptophyta > Magnoliopsida > Poales > Poaceae > Avena > Avena sativa. The sequence continues at coordinate 204,371,882 of OV702281.1, read as the reverse complement.
TTCATAACATGTGTCCACATCATTGGTTTGACATCTCCATGTCTATGACTTGCGAAACATAGTCATCAACCAATCAATGTGCTAGTCTAATATTCACGTGTGTCCTCACATGAACTCTGACTAGGGAAAACTATTTAGATAACCATACAAGTAAAGAGTTTCACAAACAATTCACATAATTGCCAATCAATACAAGTTGCCTGATATGGATATTCAAGGAACATTAAAATAACTCATGGATACATAAGAACTATAATCATCTCTATGATTGCCTCTAGGGCATATTTCCTTCAGTGTCCCACTTGCACTAGAGTCAATCTAGATTGTATCTAATACCTATTGCTCTTGCGTGCGCGTCATGCATAGGCTGCGGGAGTGGCTTTGTAAAAGTATCAACAACATTTGAGTCCGTATGTATTTTGCATATCATGACACTACCATCCTCAACAAACTCACGAATCTGATGGTAACGCATGCGAATATGTTTGTTCTTTAGGTGCTGTCTAGGTTCCTTGGCTTGTGCAATAGCACCATTGTTGTCACAATAAACGTCCATGGGATTGGACGCGCCCTGAACCACACCAAGAGTGATCAGGAAATTCCTAATCCAAACCAGGATTACTATTGTCATAGATCACGGGATTACCACTAGAAGCGCAGTTGCGGAACTTGATGAAGCGCGTCGAGGCAGTGCAGATGTTCTATGTCTCCTCCTTGTCCTCGTCCCACGAGAATCTCCCCTTGTGCGGCTCGTCCAAGTGCCACAGATGCAGCACCTCCGCGGTATCCACACATGCGGGGTGGAAGCGTCAGACGCTGGACTGCTAGGTCCATGCGCGCGACCCAGGCGTGAGGAGTGGCGGCTGGGTTGAATGGTCTCACCCTGGTCAGCTGGCCCCACCCTCTCTTATATAGGCATCCCTAGTGGGCTTCTACATTAGCAGCCTAAGCCTGGTCTAATTCGGATCTAATCTTTATTAGGCTTCCAGCCCCTTAAGTGTGTGACCCTATAGGTTCATATATGTATAGACATGACACAAATACACTTATTCTATCAATAGGTGGTAGCAAGACGTGCCAACTCCTAAATGCATACAAATATCATATCGGACAAACCATCACAAGGTATAGTACATGGCTTTCCCTTTGCCTCACGATATTTGGTCTAGCTCCAAACTGACCTCCCTTTCTCGATAATGTGATTCGGAATCCCTTTACTAGGTTAACTCTTAACCATATGTAGCATGACCATGCATTTCCAGATCTGATCACTCGATGGGCCCAGAGATATCTCTCTCAAGTAGAGAGTGGCAAAACCCATCTTGATTGACCATGCCTTGCAGCATGCTTCAGGACAAACCCGAAAGCTACCTTTATAACTATCCAGTTACGGAGTAGCATTTGATATCCCCAAAGTAGGTCGATCCACATCTCAAGTACATGTGACAATCTCTGGTCTAAGGACAAAACGTACACGATATGTAGAGAGAGCTGCAAGTCTCAAGTTGGGTCCGTCCAACCCCATGTTCATAACACGTGTCCATATCATTGGTTTGACATCTCCATGTCTATGACTTGCGAAACATAGTCATCAACCAATCGATGTGCTAGTCTAATATTCACGTGTGTCCTCACATGAACTCCGGCTTGGGAAAACTATTTATATAACCATACAAGTAAAGAGTTTCACAAACAATTCACATAATTTCCAATCAATACGAGTTGCCTGATATGGATATTCAAGGAACATTACAATAACTCATGGATACATAAGAAATATAATCATCTCTATGATTGCCTCTAGGGCATATTTCCTTCAGTTACTTCTACTGTGCTTGATGAGAGTGGTTCATTAGGTCCTTTTCTAGATGCTCCTAGTGAAGACACTGTTACACCTATTAGCTCACCTGAGCCTAGTGAGAGTTATGATATTAATGATGGTTACATTGAGTTCACTGATGATTTTGTTGAAGAGTGCCGAAACACACATGGTACTAGTGCTATTAGGAGTCTCCTTGCTAGATGTACTATCATGCCTAAGTTGTCCTCTGATCCTAAGTTTGCCACCACTCCCATAGATATTAAAGATAAAGATTATGATTTCTCTCTTGATTTGTCCTATTTAGATATTGTTGATAAAGAACCTTTTTGTGAGACTGAAAATGAGACTCATGTGGCTCATATGAATGAGCTTTCTACTATGAGTGCTTTGTTCTCTGATGATTTTAAGATGCGCAAGTACTTTGTTACTAAGATCTTCCCTTTTTCACTAAAAGGAGAATCTAGGGCTTGGTTTAATAGATTACCTCCTGGTTCCATTGATAGCCCTGATTGCTTGATTGCTTCTTTATTCCAAAAATATTTTCCTCCTAGTGCTAGACATGTTGCTTTGCAGAGACTTTTTTGATTTTAAACAGGGAGAAGAAGAGAAATTTCCTGAGTCATGGACAAGGTTCTGTGCCTTGATTCATGCACATCCTGGATGTCCATTACCTAAGAATGAACTTCTTGATATTTATTATAATGGACTAACTGATGATTCTAGGACATACCTAGATAGCTTTGCTAATTGTGTTTTCAGGAAAAGGACCCATACAGATGCTGAAGAATTAATGGCCAAGATAAGAAAGAATTATGATGATTGGACTTCAACTGAGCTAAATACACCTGAGCCTATTACTCCTGAACCAGTTATGCCTGAACCAGTTCCAACACCAACAACAAAGAATACGGGAGTTATTGCATTAAATGATGAAGTGATGAAGGAAGCTAAGAAGTTTCTAAAGGAGAAAGGTATCGGAGCTGAAGATGTGAAGAATCTACCTCCTATAGAAGAATTATGTAAGCCAATTCCCCACTCATCTACTATTGAGGTACACTCTCTCCAACACTATGATGAAGGTGATATTCCTTATGGTAAGCCTCCTGATCAATGTTTAGAGGAACTTGACACATTTATTGTTAAGCAAGGGTATTTTAATAAACAAGTTTAGAATCATTTGTTGGAAAACTCTAGAGCTATCCATGAGTTGAAAGATATTGTGGAAAGAACTTCTAATGATATTAAAATGCTTTGTAAACACTTTCAAATGGTTCAAACCCAACTTGATCAACTTGCTAAGGTACAAAAGGATATGCTAGTTAATGCTTTAGGAGATAAACATGCTTATGGAATTAGAACTAGGAGTGGTATAGCTAATCAAGATCCTTTATATCCTGAAGGACACCCTAAAATAATTGAGCAAGATTATCAACATGGTGAAGATAGTAGTAGTCCTCGTAAGAGAAAGAAAAAGAAACATAAGATAGTTGAGGAACCACTTGAACCTGCTATAGATCCTAATAGTATATCTTTCTCTGATGCTGAAACTGAGAGTGGTAATAATAATGATGCTCCTGATAAGGAGGAAGTTGAGGAAGAACCTGAGAAGCACATTAAGAACACTAGGTACACAAAGGAAGATTTTATTGCTAATAAACATGGTAAAGAGAGAGAACCTTGGGTGCACAAACCTATGCCTTTTCCATGTAAAAAACACAAATCAAAGGAGGAAGAACACTACAACAAGTTTTGTGAGTGGATGAAACCTTTATTCTTGAAAATTCCTTTGACTAATGCTATTAAGTTGCCTCCTTATTCAAAGCATATGAAGGATATTGTCTCTAATAAAAGGAAGATTCCTAATGAGGAGATTTCTACTTTGCTTGCTAATTACTCCTTCAATGGTAAGGTTCCAAAGAAACTTGGTGCTATAGTTATACCAACTATTCCTTTCTCCATTAAGAATAATTATGTTAGAACTGCTTTATGTGATTTGGGAGCTGGAGTTAGTGTAATGCCTTTTTTCTCTCTATAAGAGACTCCAGCTAGAAAAGATGATACCAACTAATATTTCTTTGCAAATGTCTGATAAGTCAACTACTATTCCTGTTGGTGTATCTGAGGATGTTCCTGTTCAAGTTTCTCATAATTGCATGGTTTTAACTGATTTTGTTGTGCTTGAAATGCCTGAAGATGATAATATGTCCATTATTCTTGGGATACTTTTCTTAATACTGCAGGTGCTATCATCAATTGCAACCAAGGAAAAATAACATTCAATATTAATGACAAAGAGCACACTGTCTATTTCCCCAAGAAGGTTGTTAAGAGCTATTGCCTGAATTCCATTGAAAATATTGAGAGCATCAAGGTTGGAGAAATATATTATCCCATTCCACGAGAAAATTTTGAAACTATTATGATTGGAACCATTGGTATCAAATATGAGGTAACATAATCACCTTGTGGAATTCAAAGTTTTGCTTCATATAAGATTGTTTTGGTAACAAGACTTGATCAACCTTGTTAACAAAAGGATTTTAATGAACAAAATAATGTTTCCACTGTGGTTATACTTGCTTTCTTTTACTTTTCTCCTTCCTAGTCTTTGCTTTAGCTTTAGTTTTGCTATTTGTTTTCTTGTTTGAGTTTCTTAGAGCTCCTGTAGTTTGAATTTTGGTTTGCTTTTGCTTCTTCTGAAAAAACTGTTTCTGCGAGAAAATCAATTTTCATACCTTGAAAATTGGCCAAAAATAAAGTTTCCCGATAAATCCCAGAAAATTCAAAATATTTTTTCTCGAAAAAAGGGACAAAGAGGCACCTGAAGTGACCCAGGGGGCCACCCCAGGCCACCACACCCATGGTAGGCATGACCTACTAGGTGGCGGCGCCTGGGGGGTCTGGCCACCCTGGGCAACTTATTTCTCTCTCCCAAAAAACACCGGAAAACTTGATCAAGCTCGAGTTCTTGTTGTTCTTGCTCGCGATTTTCGATCTCCCTGTTCAGCCCATCTCAAGTGCTGATGTTTGGAGGGTTTGCTCCTTGGTATGTGCCTCCTCCACTTGTCCAATTAGATTTGTGATTGGTAGATTGCATCTTGAGTATTTTGCTACTATATGTGAAAGGTTGTTTGAGCTTGCATGCTTGCTCTTTGCTTAAAAACTTTGTTTTGATGCATGTGTAGTCCTCTAGCAAGTTGCTATAGTAGTTGCTCATCATTTATCAACTTAGAAATCACTTGCTTTGATGGTTGTTTAAAATTTCAGAAAAGTGAAGTCATGGACCACCACACATTTGGTGATATATTTGAGAGTGATGCACCTAGAAGGGCAAGGCTTCCAAGGTCATCTACCAGTACTAGACCCTCATACAACGAGGATCTCACCACTCCGCGATTTGGTGACGAGGGAGATGAAGGGGATGCGCACCCCTCCACCTTTCCTTGCCAAACTTTCTTGCGAGCTGCTAGGATTCTTAATGATTTTATGACTTTGGTTCAGAGGGCTGGTCTAACAAGTTATATGTAGGATGATAGCGCACAATATGCTTTGCTTACTAAAACATTTGTGGAGAGTTTCTCCTTTACGAACAGCATGTTCAAGCCTTCTCCGTCTTTCAAAATTTATGGCAGGGCTCATTCTATGACTTTGAAGAAATTTTGCAAGGCCCTGGGACTTGGTATAGCTAGGTCATCAAAGAAGATTCTAGCTCTTCCCGCTGATTTGTTGGAGCTTTACCGAGGATAACTAATGATGATGACCGCAGAGCTCAGCGAGCGAAGATAAAGAATATTCAACTTCCAGCCATTAGGTACTTTGCCTACTATCTTGCCACTAGTGTTCTTGGTAGGGAGAACACTAGTAATATTTCCAAATATCAATTGTCCTTCTTAGCTGCTGCTCCCAACAATGAGGATAAGTATAATATTGGTTCTCTCATTGCTCGTCGCTTAGCTGCTAAGGGACCCATTTATGGGGGAATTATTGCTACTCGTATTGCTGCTGCCTTGGACATTGTTGTTGATCCACATGATATAGTTTTGAATCCTCAGAGGCTTGATCTTGCTGCCATGAAGGGGCACCGCTTTGTCACCACTAGCTCTACCCAGTGGTGCACTACACAGGGGATTCCTCGAGCTCGTACCAGGACGAGGGAGCTTCCTCGACATACTATGGAGGTGCATCTACTTGGGAACCATGGGATTGAGCCCCACTTAGGACAAAAGCCTAAGCTTGAGAGGAGGTACACTGACATCACACTCATCTATATATCATGTTCGGTCGGTTCTTTGTACATCCATTGTTTTGGCTTTCTTTTTGGTTTTTGTTGCTTCTTTCTAAAAACCCAAAAATACCAAAAAAAAATTTGTTGTTTCTCTTGGGTTGTTTCTTTGCTTTGGTTTGCCTTAAAATAAAAATCCAAAAAGATTTTTATTTGTTTGGTTTGCTTTGTTTTTGTTTGGTTTTTCTTTGTTTGCTCGTTTCTAAAAAAATTCGAAAACACCAAAAATATTTGTTGTTCTTCTTTGTTTTTGTGAGTTATTTTCAGGGTTCAGCCGTCCTCAGTGGATTTTGGTTTCATGATTATTATTCAAGTCACACAAGTGAAGTGCAATAATCAAGATTAAGACAACTCGAGGTGTGGTAAGAGGCTAGTAACGAACTCTATTTGTTTCATTTTTGTACATATACTCATCATTGTGAGCATGTTTAGCCTGTTTGTGTAAGGTGTATGTCATTATGGATGCTTAGTTGTTCTTGCTTGTCTATGATTAGCTCCAGCTTGCTAATAGTTTGTAGCATGTCATATGAATGTTTCCTTGCATTGTTTTATTCATACTTTGGTATGACATTGTGGTATCCTCCTCCGACTATTCATATGAATCGACTTGGCACATGCTCACGCATGCATATGACTAATCAATAGTCAGTAAGCCTCGATGATTTATTTTGCCTCAGAGTTGTTGTATCACTTTCATGCCATAATTAGTCTTGTTTTGTTGCAAGCATGTTTATGACAGCTATTGCTCTCTCTTTTGTTCCTCCCTCTCTATTGCTAGCCTTCACTTGCATTGAGTATGTGTTGTACCTGTGCTTCCAACTCCCCTAAACTAGTATTGCCAGCTGTGTTCACCATACCTGTAACACCCTCAGAATCGGCCCTATGCAAGTTTTAGCGAAACCCGCCAAACCCGCATAGAAACGATTCAAAGGTGCCCACCAGGCACTTGCGTGCGGGTGGAAAACGAAGTAATAACATTACACAACAGTCCTTGATGGGACCCACAGAACAGATATATATATAACAGCGACTCAAAGAGTCAAGAATGAAGATATAATATACAAAGATCCAAATCACCTTGAAAGCGACAGAGCGTCCAGCTACGGACAAGAAGCAAATGGGGCTAAGAGCCCTGAAGAATAACCAATGGCGTCCATAACCCTGCCCAGGCCAAGCCGGAAGGGTAACCCTGCTAACGACGTCGATCTCAAAACCTGCTTAAACAAAAGGGGTGCCGACAAAGGGTAAAGGAAAAAGAGGAGCGTCAGTACTGAGGCCAGTACACGGCGAGACTAGAATTCGGCGGTCCTCGCCTACATAGGTATGGTGGACTGAAGCGGCAGCGACAGCATGCACTAAATAACCTATAGAGACTCGATACAACTGGCGACTATCAGAGAGGGGTAAGAAAGACCTATTTGGAACCAGACTGATAATAACACCAAACAAACCCATCCTGGTGTTTCCCCCTCGAGACCAAACGAGGAAGTCAACCGAGGAACTCACGCAGTTGGCAGTTTTATGTATTCGGTTATCGTTGCGGCAATTACTAGTCAGGTATAGATAATCGTCCTGATAAATTAAACAGTGGGCAGTTTTATTTAACCATTCCGTTGTAGTTGCGACACTTACTAGTCAAATATACGATAGCATGAGATAACCCAAGACCCAGCAGTTGTTGATACTTTTATTTAGCCATTCCGTTGTAGTGAAGCTGATTACTAGTCATATCGGATACAAGTCAATTTATAACAGTAAACTTTAGTTATAGTTGTCTATGATCAAGCACTGTGCTCCAAGTCGTCCATAACCGCTGACACGGCTTCTCGAAAATATTTAACCCTACAGGGGTGCACCAAAGTATCCACAAGCACTTCGACCCTTTTTGCCAGATCAGTTAACATACACCCATCGGTATGTCGGCGGGGCCTAAGTCATGACGTTCCCAGACCCAAAGCAAGCACGGGGGGCCACCCCACTAAGTACACCCGCAACGAAGTCGGCCGGTCTCCGAGACAGACTCAGGGTTTGCGACAGTGGCTGTAAACGACAGCAAATCCCCAAACGGGGACTGTCGATACCGCGAAAACACTCCGCTTCCAAAACAGTACAGCGTGCTCCTCACACAATCGTAAATAAAGCAGTAAAGCATGGCATAAGTACAGGATAGTAAATAAAGCCTCAAACTAGTTTGTGGCCCCCAGTATAATACTTTGAAATCAGGTAATAATCAATGGGGGGCCCATATCTCCCCACCTGTGGTTAGCGCGCTCGATCTCGGAACAGGTGTCAAGAACTCGGGGTCCTACGGGACACAAGTGGGCGGTCGGAAACCAACATTGTCTATCACCCACCGATGCCTCTGCTTACTTACTTCAATTTTAGTTGTTAAACAGTAATTAAAGTGAACGAAAAGTAAAGCCATGATCATCTTCAACAATAAACATGCGGCACTTCTCCAACAACTGTGGTACTTGACGACACGCAACATCACTTGAGCAAGCGACTACGACGCGCAAGTCCATCTATCTACCAAACAACAGGTAATAGGAGGTGTCCAAGGCAATATACGGCTGCAAGGGATATCTCGGGTACGGAAACTAGAGCATCGCAACACAGATAGCAATAGATCAACAGGAGGGAATAAATGCTATAAAAGTAAGATAGGTAGAAAGGGGGGAGATGCTCGCCTGAAAACATTGTCGAAGGTTCATCCGAAGATCGGGGCGAAGCTCATATCAACTCAACGGCCTTATCCGCGAAGGACCAAAACACTAGAATAAACACCGGATGCAATATTTAATACAACGGCAGAAGATCGGCATGATGCATGTATGATGTATGACATGGCAAAGGTGCGATGCGATTAGTCAAGATTAAGCGGAACCGGGGTCCCGACAATTAATTAAACGGTTCAAGTTATTTATCTACCCCGCAAATTAAATGTTGCATTAGCAAGACAAAAGATGGCACCGGTTCGCTACACAAGTTTAAATGAGGCCAATATAAGGCTAGATTTGCCCGTATATGGGCCCCATGTTTATTTATTAGGTGAATCGGCATAAGGCCCCCAAACCACAGACAAGGATGCATGCAAGTATGACAATGACAACTTAATATGCAACAGGTTTTATATTTAGCATTTATAAAATAGGGCTCGGGAGAAGGTTCACACATTGAGGGATCTCGACGGTCTTGGGGTTCCGGGGTTCGGGGTCGGTCTCAGGGTTCAGGGTTCGACGGAATCGTTCTCGGACTCCGGGATCGTTCTCAGATAACAGAGGTAGATCTTGTCGCATCCGTGGCCTTCGGGTCATGTCGACGGTCCTGGCGTTCGGGATGACGTACTTGTCGCGTCGGGGTCTCGGTGTCCGGGGTGAAGTACTCGGCGTCCTCGAGGGAGTACTTGTCGTTCCGGGCTCTCGACGAATCTTGGCGTCCGATAAGAAGATCATGTCGCATCCGCGGCCTTCGGGTACGGGTTCTCCGGGATCCCATGCAGGAGATCTTGTCGTCGCGTCGAAGAACTCGGGTTCGGGGTCGGGTGTCGGTGGACTACTTGATGTTCTCCCTTAGAAGATCTTAGGGTTCCGTGAAGACGAGCTTGTCGACCTTGGGTCCGGGTAGGCGATCTTCTTGTCCATGTAGGGGAACTTGAGGTCTCTCGTGGCTTCGATTGTCGTGTCGGTGTCGACCTTGTCTTTGGAGGGCGGCACCCACATCGCAGCACCACAAGAACACAAACACGCACGGGATGGCCAAGGCGTGCCCAGAGGGGACGTTGGCCACTTGCAGGTGAGTCGGGGACGACGCGCTACAGGAGACAGCTCGGGGGGGGGGGGAGGGGCGCGCAGGCGCACGAGGGCCAGCGATGCCGGCGGACGGCAGCGATGGGCGAGGAGGCGAACGGCGTGGGGCGGTGACCAGGAGACGACGAGGAGGGGGGTCACGGGATCGTGCGGCCGGGGCCGGCACTGGGGCGGCGGCGCTCTGGGGAGGACGGGCCGGCGAGCGGGCGGCGCTCGCGGAAGCCGGCGAGGCGGAGGGTGGCGCCGGGGCCGGCGAGCGAGGCGGAGGACGAGGCGGCTCCGGCGAGGGACGACGTCGTCATCGGGAGGGGACGCAGGCGCGAGGCGGAGCGGAGGAAGCGGTCGCCGGTGGCGCCTGAGCGGCTGGTGGCGTGGCGGCGCCGGGCGCCAGGGGGAGCGGGGAGGGGAGCCGGCGAGAGGAGGAAGAAGGCGGGCGCGCGCGTGCTCGGGGGAGAGAGAGATGGCGACGCCGGCGGCGACGCGGCTCGCAGAGGGAGGCGGTCGAGGGCCGGGGCCGGCGAGGTGGGGGGCAGGGGGTCGGGGGTCGCGTGGGGAGGAAGGGAGAGGAAGAGGGAGGCGCGGGGACAGGGGGCCAGGGGTGGGGCCCAGGCGTGGGGTGGGGGGTGGACCGGGTCGGGTGTGTGGCTGGTGGTTGGTTCAGGTGGTGTGCGTGTGTGTGTTGTGTGGTGGGTGAGGGAGAGAGAGGGAGTGGGGGTGGGTTTGGTCTAGGTGGCAGATGGGGATTGGTTGAGGGAGAGAGATGGGGTGAGGTGGCGAGCCGCGAGTGGCTGGGGTGAGGTGGAGGGGGTGTGGGTAGATTAGGTTGGGTAGCTTTAGGAATTTAGATTGAACCGTTTTCTTCTGGGGGTGGTCGTTCGGGTCGAATCGGCCCGTTCGACTGCCCCCACTAAAATAATTTAATATTTTATTTGTGTTAAACGGACCGTTTGCAAAACGTAGTTAGTCAAAACAAAATATTCCGGAGACCCGGTTTTGGTTTTTGAATAAAGACGGGGCGTTTAGAAAACACAACCAGGTTTTTCCGCAATTAGTTTTATGCAAGCAAATGCAAGATGACGACAATGCTCAAATGCAAGGTGGCATGATGACATGAGCATGCGGTCATGATGATGCAATGCACAAAAACAACGCGATTTTCTAGTAGTGGTTTTGCGGGATGCCACAATTCGACACCACTAACAATGGATCTCGCCCTCGAGATCTGCCTCATGGTACCGGGAAGAAGGTCGGTGATCTGTATCTTCTCGCTTCGTGTAGATCCTCGCGACACCACTAACAAGAGGTCGCTGTCCCGTCTTGAAATCGGCGACACCACCAACAAGATGTCGTTGATCCTGATCGTCGAGAGAGCACTCCGGATAAACAACGGATGAAGTCAAAGGTAAGGCCACCTCTAACTTTCGCGGAAGGGGTAAGAGTTGCATCGATCCACCATTCAATGTACAAAAGCAAATGATAAGAGTAGTGGTATGGTCGCGAGTCCATCCCGCACTCAAAGCATTACTATGTACACGAATAGATAGATTATGCAACCAACCCTCAGGATTCAGACGGAAGATCTCGACAAGCGAGGTTCGGAAACAAAGGAGTGATGCAGACTCTGCATCGGATCTGGCATGGATGATGTCGTCGCGTCGGAAAACACCGGAAGGCACGAGAAGGAACAAAGGATGGTACCACCGTAGACGGATTCCTCAGGCAGCTTGAACACCGGATGGTAGAACACCGTTACCAAAGGAGGAAGCGAAACCCTGAAGGTACGACGGAAACCCAGCCACGAGAATTCCTGGACTCGAAGAAAGAGAAGAGAGCGGATTTAAAACACGTAGAGGTAAGAGGAGAATAGCAGGGGTAAGGAAAAAAATCAGACCTAACCAGAACTATCCAACCGATTTTTCCAAAAATAGTTTTGACACTCTACTTCGGCCGTTAGCTAGGTTATCCTACATGCTGGACTTGTGGGGTATCGCAACTGCTGAGCTCTGATACCACTCTGTAACACCCTCAGAATCAGCCCTATGCAAGTTTTAGCGAAACCCGCCAAACCCGCATAGAAACGATTCGAAGGTGCCCACCAGGCACTTGCGTGCGGGTGGAAAACGAAGTAATAACATTACACAACAGTCCTCGATGGGACCCACAGAACAGATATATATATAACAGCGACTCAAAGAGTCAAGAATGCAGATATAATATACAAAGATCCAAATCACCTTGAAAGCGACAGAGCGTCCAGCTACGGACAAGAAGCAAATGGGGCTAAGAGCCCTGAAGAATAACCAATGGCGTCCATAACCCTGCCCAGGCCAAGCCGGAAGGGTAACCCTGCTAACGACGTCGATCTCAAAACCTGCTTAAACAAAAGGGGTGCCGACAAAGGGCAAAGGAAAAAGAGGAGCGTCAGTACTGAGGCCAGTACACGGCGAGACTAGAATTCGGCGGTCCTCGCCTACATAGGTATGGTGGACTGAAGCGGCAGCGGAAGCATGCACTAAACAACCTATAGAGACTCGATACAACTGGCGACTATCAGAGAGGGGTAAGAAAGACCTATTCGGAAACAGACTGATACTAACACCAAACAAACCCATCCTGGTGTTTCCCCCTCGAGACCAAACGAGGAAGTCAACCGAGGAACTCACGCAGTTGGCAGTTTTATGTATTCGGTTATCGTTGCGGCAATTACTAGTCAGGTATAGATAATCGTCCTGATAAATTAAACAGTGGGCAGTTTTATTTAACCATTCCGTTGTAGTTGCAACACTTACTAGTCAAATATACGATAGCATGAGATAACCCAAGACCCAGCAGTTGTTGATACTTTTATTTAGCCATTCCGTTGTAGTGAAGCTGATTACTAGTCATATCGGATACAAGTCAATTTATAACAGTAAACTTTAGTTATAGTTGTCTATGATCAAGCACTGTGCTCCAAGTCGTCCATAACCGCGGACACGGCTTCTCGAAAAGATTTAACCCTGCAGGGGTGCACCAAAGTATCCACAAGCACTTCGACCCTTTTTGCCAGATCAGTTAACATACACCCATCGGTATGTCGGCGGGGCCTAAGTCATGACGTTCCCAGACCCAAAGCAAGCACGGGGGTCCACCCCACTAAGTACACCCGCAACAAAGTCGGCCGGTCTCCGAGACGGACTCAGGGTTTGCGACAGTGGCTGTAAACGACAGCAAATCCCCAAACGGGGACTGTCGATACCGCGAAAACACTCCGCTTCCAAAACAGTACAGCGTGCTCCTCACACAATCGTAAATAAAGCAGTAAAGCATGGAATAAGTACAGGATAGTAAATAAAACCTCAAACTAGTTTGTGGCCCCCAGTACAATACTTTGAAATCAGGTAATAATCAATGGGGGGCCATATCTCCCCACCTGTGGTTAGCGCGCTCGATCTCGGAACAGGTGTCAAGAACTCGGGGTCCTACGGGACACAAGTGGGCGGTCGGAAACCAACATTGTCTATCACCCACCGATGCCTCTGCTTACTTACTTCAATTTTAGTTGTTAAACAGTAATTAAAGTGAACGAAAAGTAAAGCCATGATCATCTTCAACAATAAACATGCGGCACTTCTCCAACAACTGTGGTACTTGACGACACGCAACATCACTTGAGCAAGCGACTACGACGCGCAAGTCCAGCTATCTACCAAACAACAGGTAATAGGAGGTGTCCAAGGCAATATACGGCTGCAAGGGATATCTCGGGTACGGAAACTAGAGCATCGCAACACAGATAGCAATAGATTAACAGGAGGGAATAAATGCTATAAAAGTAAGATAGGTAGAAAGGGGGGAGATGCTCGCCTGAAAACATTGTCGAAGGTTCATCCGAAGATCGGGGCGAAGCTCACATCAACTCAACGGCCTTATCCGCGAAGGACCAAAACACTAGAATAAACACCGGATGCAATATTTAATACAACGGAAGAAGATCGACATGATGCATGTATGATGTATGACATGGCAAAGGTGCGATGCGATTAGTCAAGATTAAGCGGAACCGGGGTCCCGACAATTAATTAAACGGTTCAAGTTATTTATCTACCCCGCAAATTAAATGTTGCATTAGCAAGACAAAAGATGGCACCGGTTCGCTACACAAGTTTAAATGAGGCCAATATAAGGCTAGATTTGCCCGCATATGGGCCCCATATTTATTTATTAGGTGAATCGGCATAAGGCCCCCAAACCACAGACAAGGATGCATGCAAGTATGACAATGACAACTTAATATGCAACAGGTTTTATATTTAGCATTTATAAAATAGGGCTCGGGAGAAGGTTCACACATTGAGGGGTCTCGACGGTCTTGGGGTTCCGGGGTTCGGGGTCGGTCTCAGGGTTCAGGGTTCGACGGAATCTTTCTCGGACTCCGGGATCGTTCTCAGATAACGGAGGTAGATCTTGTCGCATCCGTGGCCTTCGGGTCATGTCGACGGTCCTGGCGTTCGGGATGACGTACTTGTCGCGTCGGGGTCTCGGAGTCCGGGGTGAAGTACTCGGCATCCTCGAGGGAGTACTTGTCGTTCCGGGCTCTCGACGAATCTTGGCGTCCGAGAAGAAGATCATGTCGCATCCGCGGCCTTCGGGTACGGGTTCTCCGGGCTCCCATGTAGGAGATCTTGTCGTCGCGTCGAAGAACTCGGGTTCGGGGTCGGGTGTTGGTGGACTACTTGATGTTCTCCCTTAGAAGATCTTCGGGTTCCGTGAAGACGAGCTTGTCGACCTTGGGTCCGGGTAGGCGATCTTCTTGTCCATGTAGGGGAACTTGAGGTCTCTCGTGGCTTCGATTGTCGTGTCGGTGTCGACCTTGTCTTTGGAGGGCGGCACCCACATCGCAGCACCACAAGACCACAAACACGCACGGGACGGCCAAGGCGTGCCCAGAGAGGACGTTGGCCACTTGCAGGTGAGTCGGGGACGACGCGCTACAGGAGACAGCTCGGGGGGGAGAGGCGTGCAGGCGCACGAGGGCCAGCGACGCTGGCGGACGGCAGCGATGGGCGAGGAGGCGAACGGCGTGGGGCGGTGACCAGGAGACGACGAGGAGGGGGGGTTCGCGGGATCGTGCGGCCGGGGCCGGCACTGGGGCGGCGGCGCTCTGGGGAGGACGGGCCGGCGAGCGGGCGGCGCTCGCGGAAGCCGGCGAGGCGGAGGGTAGCGCCGGGGCCGGCGAGCGGGGCGGAGGACGAGGCGGCTCCGGCGGGGGACGGCGTCGTCGTCGGGAGGGGACGCCGGCGCGAGGCGGATCGAAGGAAGCGGTCGCCGGCGGCGCCTGAGCGGCTGGTGGCGTGGCGGCGCCGGGTGCCAGGGGGAGCGGGGAGGGGAGCCGGCGAGAGGAGGAAGAAGGCGGGCGCGCGCGCGCTCGGGGGAGAGGGAGATGGCGACGCCGGCGGCGACGCGGCTCGCAGAGGGAGGCGGTCGAGGGCCGGGGCCGGCGAGGTGGGGGGCAGGGAGTCGGGGGTCGCGTGGGGAGGAAGGGAGAGGAAGAGGGAGGCGCGGGGATAGGGGGCCAGGGGTGGGGCCCAGGCGTGGGGTGGGGGGTTGGCCGGGTCGGGTGTGTGGCTGGTGGTTGGTTCAGGTGGTGTGCGTGTGTGTGTTGTGTGGTGGGTGAGGGAGAGAGAGGGAGTGGGGGTGGGTTTGGTCTAGGTGGCAGATGGGGATTCGTTGAGGGAGAGAGATGGGGTGAGGTGGCGAGCCGCGAGTGGCTGGGGTGAGGTGGAGGGGGTGTGGGTAGATTAGGTTGGGTAGCTTTAGGAATTTAGATTGAACCGTTTTCTTCTGGGGGTGGTCGTTCGGGTCGAATCGGCCCGTTCGACTGCCCCCACTAAAATAATTTAATATTTTATTTGTGTTAAACGGACCGTTTGCAAAACGTAGTTAGTCAAAACAAAATATTCCGGAGACCCGGTTTTGGTTTTTGAATAAAAATGGGGCGTTTAGAAAACACAACCAGGTTTTTCCGCAATTAGTTTTATGCAAGCAAATGCAAGATGACGACAATGCTCAAATGCAAGGTGGCATGATATCATTTGCTACTTTAGTGCATATTTTATAGATGTCGTGTTTTCTTCCAAAATAAAATGTTTGTCTGTTTTGAGAAAGTTAGTTAGTAAAGCTCTCACGAACTTTATGGCACACTTTATTCCTTGCACTTAATAATCCTGAACCATTGTGACTTGTCCATGAAAGTTATATGCTTTCTTATTATATGCTGGGAGTCAGCAGAATCGTGCTGTCATGGGGAACGCAATCAACACCTTTTTTGGATATCCCATCCAGTTCATTCCTTGCTCTTTTGTTTGCAGATGTCGACAATGTGAAATAAAAGGGGAGCTTGTGAGTTCATGGAGTTTATACATTGTGTTATAGAAATTCCTAGGCCGCTAGCCTAAGCCATGCCTAATCATGGTGGAAACTTGCAGCATCACCATAATAAGCATATATGAAGCATCTTCAATAAAAATCTATGCATATGGTAAATAAAAAGATTGCTGAGATGCTCATTGTCTGCTTGCCTTGTCATTTTGGTCATGGGAAAGCTCCTGTACCATGTGCAAGAGTTACCCCGTTGGCGGTTCTCGATGATATGCATGTATTTACAGTGACAAGAACTTTCAGGTGAGCAAAGTTGAGTAGCATGCGGAGCGACCCTCGTACTCAAGGGACTTGGGATTTCCAGTTTATGGTCTGTCAAGCATATGATTCAGAGTGGACGTCAATTTCACCTTAACCACATGAAGATGCCTATGATAGGGGCAATGAGAGCTCAAAGCTAATGAGTACCTTCCTTTCAGCATTCGGAAGCCTTTCAAACCTTTCAAAACCATTTTCACAATTTTGTTGAGTCACCACTTATTCTATGAGTACCTTCTTGAGAGCATAGTTGTCATTCTTGTGTTTGTTCCAAAACTTGGTTAATTATGTCATGACTTTGATGCTTGTATCTCTGATATCTTTACTTCTAGTATTCATGTGAACTTCAGGGGTGCCTTGGCATTTATATTGTTCTCTTCAAACAAAGGCAAGCGAGATACCATTCTATCATACCTTATTATGAGCATTGCAATGTTGCTTATGTTTATGTTTCATGCTACTTATTATTATTGAGTTGGTTTCTCTTCATAGCTTGCAATGACTATTGAGTAGACTTAGTTGCATACTCTTTATTATGAATTGTCTAAGCATCTACTCCTGTTCTGAGAATATTTACATCATATGAAGCAAAGTGTTCGTGAAAGTTCTTTTATAGCACTCAGTTTTCAACTGAATTGCTTGAGGACACGCAATAAGCTAAGCTCGGGGGAGTTGATACGTCCAAAACATATCTACTTTATCGAACACTTTGCTATTGTTTCTTATCTAAACTTGTGTGATTTGGATACAACTAACACAGACTGACGTTGTTTTCAGCAGAATTACCTTGGTGTCTTGTTTTTGTGCAGAAAATGAACTATCAGGAAAAATCCCGGAAAATATGCTAAAAATTATATTTCACCAGAAGATCCATGTAGCCAGAAGACGAGACGGAGATGAGGCCTGGGGGGCCACACCCACCCCAGGCGAGGGCCCACCACTGGCCGCGCCTGGAAGGGGTGCAGCCACCCTAGGCACCCCTCGGCCTCCCTCTGCGCCTATAAGTTGCCTTTTGACCTAAAAACCGAGGGGGTTCGATAGTTTTCCAGAAAGAGTTCCGCTCCGCCGCCGCCACTATAAACCGAGATTCAGATCTAGAAACTCTGTTCTAGCGCCCTGCCGGGACAAGGAATTTGGAGAGGATCATCGCCATCATCATCACGAACGCCTCTCCATCAACCACCGATGTTTCCCTCATCCATGAGTGATTAATCCCCCGCTGTAGGCTTGGTGATAGTAGGGAGTGGATGAGTTCTATCATGTAATCGAATAAGATCTGTTAGGGCATAGTCCCTAGTATCTCGATTAGTGATATTTGACTTTGTTGCAACTTGTTGTGCTTAATTCTTGTCACTAGGGCCCGAGTGCCATGATATCAGATCTGAACTTATTATTGAATCATTACGATAGTATTGTTTGTGATCTCATCTGCAAGTTGTGTACACATATCATTGTCCGGATCCAAAGGCCCCAAAGTGACAATAATTGGGACAACCGGAAGGGATAGCTGTGGTGTGAGGATCACATGTGTTCATGGAGTGTTAATGCTTTGCTCCGGTGCTCTTTTAAAAGGAGCACCTTAATTGCCAGTAGTTCCCTAGAGGCCCCGCTGCCACGGGAGGCTGGACAAAAGATGTCGTGCAAGTTCTCATTGCGAGCACGTATGACTATATTTGGAGCACATGCCTAGGATTGTTTAGTACTTGGATGTTTGTTATTATTTATCTGCAATGCCCTGGATCTTGAAGTTACATGTTTAGACTCGTCCATGCAACACCCGTCCATCCATCCCTATGCCTACCGCAATCGAATCCTGTAACAGCCCAAGTTTGTAACAGATGTAATTAGTACCTAAGCATTGCATGCATCTGTTTAAATATATAAAATGTATGCACAAGTTCAAGTGTGAGGTTTAAGAAATGCAAATTCAAAACCTTAAAACCCTATGTTCCCTCCCTCTTTGAAATTATTCAAACTAGTTTTGAATTTTGAAATGACAAAAATATTTGGAGCCCAAAATGGATTACAGGGCTCATAAATACTTTACATATTTTATAAAAGCTACTGAGATTTCTGAATGATTCAAAATAGAATTTGAAATGGAATTATAAAACAGATTTTGAAATCATAAAAAGGAAAAGGTTTTGTTAAAAAAATAGAGAAGGAGCAAGCCAGGCCGCAGCCCAGCAAGCTTCCTCCCCTCTCTCCCTCTCCCGCGGCCCAGCAACCGGCCCGAGCCAGCCTACTAGCAGCCCGGTACCGCTTCACCGCTCCACTATCGTCTTCCACGCTGATGGTAGGAAGATCGATGTCGCCGTCGCGGCCTCCCGATGCCGCCTCGTCGCTGCGATGCGCTCCGCCGACGCTCGCAAGGATAAGACCCGCCGGCGCCATGCTACGTTTTCCCTAGACCTCACTTTCCCCTCTCTCTCGCTCTATGCACAGCGACATCCCGAACCCTAGCTGCCATGGTCGCCGGCTAGCCGCCGTTGTCGACCTCCCCGAGCCCATTCGACACCGCCACGATCTTCGCCTCGCTCCGCTTCGTACTCCTGCAGAAGGAATCAACAAGGGGCACCGAGATTCGTCGCCATCGACGGCTTCCTCTCCGACTCCGACATGCTCAGTAACACGCCTCGTCGTCGCTCCAGTCACCGCCTCGCCTCGCCGTCGACACCAATCGCCTTGGGGTGAGCTCCTGGTGCTCAAGGCACCCTCCTTTACCCCTCTAGCCCTCTGTGTCGCACCCGAGCCGTAGAGCAGAGAACACCGCAGCCGTTCGTCGCCGTTGACCAAGCTCCGGTGACCAATAAATGGAGGCGCCGCCGCTATTAGGTTCGTCTTGCAGCGCTGGTTCGAGCAGCCCTAGTCGCACGCCGTAGTTCTCCCTCCTCCACCGTCTGCCACCGTCGTCTGGCCCGTTGGCCGGCGAGCCAACGTGGCCCCATGCGTGGCGCTCGCGTGGCTTGCTTGCGTGGACCGACCCTACCCGTCAGCCTCTCTGGCTAGAACCACCGCCGGTGAAAAATGTCTCTGACCCCGCTTGGCCAACATGGTTGCTGAGGTGGCCAGAGGCCCACCTGTCTGTGTCTATGGCTAGCCCACCCTGTGGTGTAAAATATTTTCAGTTTCTTTTATTTCCAAAAAAATGTAATCAAAGGGTTTAATAATTTCAGAAATTGTTTTGAATATTGTAAATTCAATAACTTTTAATCTGTAATTCAGAAAAATAAAAATAATATATCAAAATGTTCAAAAAAATGAGTTATATCTAATTATGCTATAATCATGCATTGATCAACAATTTAAAGAGAAGTTTAATTAGAGAACAAAATCAACCCCTCTCATGTGTTTCCAGAGTTTCCCGAATTAGGGTTTTCAACCCCCGGAACCCCATTTAAGTTGTCAAGCATGCCTTAGGGTTTCATTTCAACGCAAGTTAACTTGTCATATCATCCATATTGATTGAGCATTGCACATGCCATGTATTGAATGTTGCTTCTTCCTTTCCGGTATTTGGTTCTTCGCTATAGGATCCGAACCCGAAGCTGAAGTCAACAACACCGAAGATCCATACATGTCTACTGACGGACAAGGTAAGCGTAGCCTCTCATTCTGAACCTATGTTTTATAAAGTATATTACTTTCTCGCTATGATGCACACGATTCCAATGTGGTCTTTTGTCAGTAGTTAGTGTTACCTATCTGCTGCATAGTTTCCCTGTTGTAGCCTTTTACTCCTGATCCACTGCTCCTGGCATACCTAGGTTTGGCATCTGAGCGTTGCTAGAGCTTCTGAGATTGACAGCTTGGCCATGCATAGTATCAATGTCTGATCTATCCATGCGATGAATCACAAGTGCCGGAAAATCTAGAAAGGTAGGAAGTGGTGACATCATCGAAGGAGTTAACTAATCATGCTATGGCTTGTATGGGTGGCCACGTTGGGTGTGGTTTTTGTAGTCCCATGCTCACCACCATTAGGACCCGAGTTCTTGCCTCTTGAACCAAGACGAGCGTACAACCACACGGGGCCTGGAAAACCCCACGAGCAACTAACTTGCCTAGTAGATTCCATGAGTCACATTGTTCGGGCTTTCCTTCTGGCATACGCATTGAAAACCTTTTCGAAATGAGGAGGTGAAGGAGGTGCATCATAACAGGTAGGGAAGCGTGGACCGGGTTGCTTGGGGTCGATGGAGGCCCTGGTGAACCAACCTCGCCTCACATCTTTAGGGACCAGCTTCGGGACTTGACCCGTTACGGCGGAACCATCCCTAGGGCGTGACTCATGGTCTCGGCGAAAGCAAGGTAAAGGTCGTGGTCAACCACCCTCTGCTGGCCTTCCAAGGAAGAGGGCAAATAATTTGGCATTAAGAGTCGGTTGGTATGTGTGGGTAAAGTTGTACACCCCTGTAGGGTATTAATCTTTTTGAAAAGCCGTGTTCACGGTTATGAACGACTTGGGAATGGACGTGATGATCATAGAGAACTATAACCTAAGTAAAACTTGTTGATCCACGTGTACTTAAAGATGCTTCCTCTGGGTTGAGGGGGTGATCCTAGATAGGAGGTTCTGATGAAGCTGGTGGTTACCAAGATGTGATGAACAATATGAAGTCGCTATCTTATCCCTTTTTAAAAGATTCTGAGTAGATGAGCCTCTTCTTTCTCTTGTTTACAAATAAAGATTGCTTTCCACAAAAGAAAATACAGAGAAAGCCTTTCTAACCAGAGCATGTAGTTACTAGGTTATCTAAGTCTTGCAGAGTACATTCTCGTACTCAGCCTTGCGCCATTGTTGTTTTTCTACAGAGGATCTGGTTGCAACTGAAGGTGGCTTCTACGTTGACATCGACGAGTAGTTGGGGGTCCCAGGTAGCAGCCTGAGGACTATGGGATGGACGTCGCTTTTGTTTATGGCCTCTTAGGGCTTTTGCTAAGTTGTTGTGTAGAACAACATAATTTGCTTTCGCTGTGTGATGTAATGTTGGGTCTATGACCTCTGGTTTGTAATAACTCTAATATCTTACTCTGTTAAGAGTTTAAACTTATGCTTTTGAATCCCTGTGTTCTGTAATGTTACCGAATCATACTGTGATCTTCTGTGTTTGGAGTTGAACTTATATTAGATGGTGATCTGAGGTTAGTTTAACCCTAACCCCAGGGGGTGCTACAGGTTTTGGTATCAGAGCAGGACTGCCTGTAGGACCCTTTTATTGGTCGATGTTGAGTCTAGAAGTTGACAAAACTATTTGAATGTTAAAAACTATTTGCAAAAACTCTGACTAGGATTCTTTTTACTTCTTCTCTGGTGTGTTTCTGATGCTGGAGTTTCTCTTACCTTATTTGGTTTGAAAAGGTTTTCATTCCTTACCTTATATCTCAAAACTTTTAGGGTCGTGGTTTTGGGGTTTTTTTTCTGAAGTACTCCGTACTTGGTTGCTACCCTCAGAGTTCTAAGACATCTCAGTTTTGCTTGGTGTGTAACATCTTAGCATTCCATTGTCATGGTTTGTAAGTCAGCTGGTTAGTGTATACATTAGTATGCCTTAATACTACCATGCTTGATCAGATGATACTTTTAAATCAAGTACTCTTTGTTCATCTTTTCGTGTTGGTCCTTTGAATCCTTTGTCTAATCTCCTTTTGTTCTTTTAGGATGGGTGATAACTCTCGTGCCCGTACCCGTGCTCATGCTCGGGGTGCCGCAAATGAGGGTGAATCTTCCAACCTTCCTCTGCCACTGTCCATGGTTCAACTCATGGCCATGTACGAAACCAACCGTGCTGACAACATGAGGCTCCTTGAAAGGATTGAGCGCAACACTGCTGAACGTCAGAACAATCAAGTTGGTATCAAGGATTTCACACGTCTCACTCCGCCAGTTTTTAGCTATTCCACTGAGCCACTTGATGCGGACTACTGGCTTCGCACCATGGAGCACAAACTTCAGGTTGGTCATGTTGCTCAAGCTGATTGGGTGACTTTTGCTGCATATCATCTGGAGGGAGCAGCTAACTCCGGGTGGAAAAATTTCTTGGCTATGCAAGAATCTCAACATGTTGTTACATGGCAAGAGTTCATTGAAGCCTTTCGAGCTTATCATATTCCGGAGGGTCTGATGGATCAAAAGAGGGAGGAGTTCCTCAAGCTTAAGCAGTTCACTGGTTCCGTGTGTGATTACCGGCGCAACTTTAATCGTCTTGCCTGCTATGATACTGAAGAGGTCTCCAGTGATGTTAAGAAGCAAGCTCTGTCCCACAAGGGACTGGATCCTGAGGTTCGTCGTGATATCCACCTCATGGACTTTGGTAACTTCCAAGGTCTTGTTAATAAGGCTATGAAAGCCGAGAGTGGAAAGATTGAGTATGAAGAAACTCGTAAGCATCCTCAGGAAGTGTATACCAAGGCTGGTTCTGGTAATAAGAAGCGTCGTGTCTTCCTGCCTTACAGTGTTGTGCCACGTGCTCCTTATACTCCAAGGACTTATGGATATGCTCCTCGTCTGAATTCTACCTCAAACAATGCTGGTGGATCAAACTATCCTTCTTCTGGCAATACATCAGGTTTTATATGCTTCAATTGTCGCCAGCCTGGCCACTATGCAAAGGAGTGTCCTCAAAAGAATGCCGCTGAGAAGGCACAACCAGCAAAGAATAATGACAAGCACCAAGGTGCTGGAAAAGGTCGCCTGAACCATATCTCTGCTGAAGAGGCTTAGGAAGATCCAAGCGTCATCATGGGTACTCTTCGTGTCAATCAAATTCCAGCTAAAGTTTTGTTTTATTTTGGAGCATCGCATTCATTTCTGTCACAAGCTTTTTCTCAAATGCATGGGATAAATTTTGAGGGGTTATCCGTTCCTCTGCTAGTTCAGTCTCCTGGTTCTAGGTGGTGTTCCACCATGGTTAGTCATGGGAATCTAATCGAAGTTGCATTTCAATTCTTTCCCACTTCTTTGATCGCCCTCAAGTCAACTGATATTGACATCATTTTGGGCATGGACTGGTTGAACCGTTATCAAGCTATTCTTGATTGTGCAACCAAGTCTGTGACTCTGACTAGTCCTGTTGGCATAACAGTCAAGTATTGGACCGTACGGTCACTATCTCCTTCAGTTGTTTGTATTCCTAAAGCGGAGTTGTATGCCCTTGAAGTTCTACCTCCGCTAGAGATCCAAGATGTTTCCGTGGTCTGTGAATTCCCGGATGTCTTTCCTGAGGAGTTGCCTGGCATGCCACCTGATCGAAGTGTGGAGTTTGTCATAGAGTTAGTTCCTGGAACTGCTCCTGTTTCTAAAAGACCCTATCGTATGCCTCCTCATGAGCTTGTGGAGTTGAAGAAGCAATTAGAGGAGTTAGAAGGAAAAGGATACATTCAACCTAGCACATATTCTTGGGGATGTCCTACCATCTGTGTCAAGAAGCGGGATACCAATATACCGCGTTTGGTTGTGGATTATCGCCCACTCAATGCTGTCACTATCAAGAACAAGTATCCTCTCCCTAGGATCAATGATCTCTTTGATCAGTTAAGTGGTGCCACTGTCTTTTCCAAAATGGATCTAAGGCCAGGGTATCACCAGATAAAGATCTGTAAGGAAGATATTCCAAAGACTGCTTTCACCACTCGTTATGGTCTTTACGAGTATACAGTCATGTCCTTTGGTCTTACCAATGCTCCAGCCACTTTTATGTGGATTATGAACTCTGTCTTCATGGAGTATCTTGACAAGTTCGTCGTGGACTACATCGATGATATTCTGGTCTATTCCAAGACTGAAGAAGAGCACGCTGAACATCTTCGTTTGGTGTTGACAAAACTCCGAGAACATCGTCTCTATGCCAAGTTTTCCAAATGTGAGTTTTGGTTAAAAGATCTCGTTTTTCTTGGTCATGTTGTTTCCGCCCAAGGGGTTGCTGTTATCACCGATAAGGTTCAAACTATCCTCGACTGGGAGTCTCCTAAATGCGTCAAGGATGTCCGAAGCTTTCTCGGGATGGCTGGTTATTACCGTCGACTCATTGAGAACTTCTCCAGGATTGCAAAGCCGATGAATGATCTTCTTAAGAAGGATAAGAAGTTTGAATGGTCTGATAAGGCTGAGGAAAGCTTCCAGTTGTTGAAAACCAAGTTAACCACTGCTCTGGTGTTAGTTCTCCCCGACACTAGCAAAGACTTTGTTGTCTTCTGTGATGCTTCCCACCAAGGTCTCGGATGTATGTTGTGCAAGATGGACATGTGGTGGCTTATGCCTCCCGTCAGCTAAAACAACATGAGAACAACTACCCAACTCATGATATTGAGCTTACAGCTATTGTTCATGCTCTTAAGCAATGGCGACATTACCTTCTTGGTAGCCGGTTGCGAGTTATACTCGGATCATTAGAGTCTGAAGTACCTTTTCACACAACCTGATCTGAATCTCAGGCAAAGAAGATGGTTGGAACTCATCAAGGACTATGATTTGGGTCTCAACTATCAACCTGGAAAAGCCAATGTTGTTGCTGATGCACTAAGTCATAAGTCTTATTGCAACAATTTGGTGATCAAACAATCTCAACCTTCTATTCATGAGGAATTTGCTCGATTGAATCTTGAAGTAGTTCCTCGTGGATTCCTTTCTACTCTTGAAGTGAAATATTCTATAGAGGATGAAATCAAGCTCGCTCAGAAGAATGACTTTGAAGTTGGTGAGATCAAAGGGAATATTGCTAGCGGAGTTGCTAAGTGTTTCTCTGTTGATAATCAAGGTAATGTTTACTTTGGTAACCGTCTGGTAGTGCCGAAGGGAACAAAATTGAGGGATTTAATTCTCCAAGAGGCTCATGAATTACCTCTTTTTATCCACCCTGGAGGTACAAAGATGCATTGGGATCTTCGTCAAAGATTCTGGTGGTCTGGTATGAAGAAGGATATCGCTTGTTTTTTTGCTGACTGTGACGTTTGCCGTCGTGTCAAAGCTGAGCACCAAAGAACCGCTGGTC
Source organism: Avena sativa (assembly GCA_916181665.1). NCBI lineage: Eukaryota > Viridiplantae > Streptophyta > Magnoliopsida > Poales > Poaceae > Avena > Avena sativa. The sequence goes on along the minus strand of OV702281.1, from coordinate 204,346,301 downwards.
TCCTGCAACCACATAAAATACCTGAATGGAAATGGGATGAAGTTGGTATGGATTTCATCGCTAGTCTTCCTAAGACTCAGAAAGGAAATGATGCCATCTAGGTAATAGTTGACTATCTGTCCAAGGTCGCTCACTTTCTTCCCGTCAAGGAAAGCCTTCAAGCGAGTGAACTGGCTGATATTTACATCTCCCGGATTGTTTTTCTTCATGGTATTACTAATAAGATAACATCTGATCGTCGAAGTCTGCTCACCGCCAAGTTCTGGGAAAGTTTCCAAACTGCTATGGGAACTCGCCTTTCTTTCAGCACAGCCTATCATCCTAGTACCGGTGGCCAGACCGAAAGAGTGAATCAAATCCTTGAAGCCATGCTTAGAGCGTGTGTTATATCTTTTGGCAAGAACTGGGAGAAATGCCTTCCTTTTGCTGAATTATCCTAGAACAACAATTATCAGTCCAGTATAGAAATGGCACCTTTCCAGTTCTTATATGGAAGAACGTGTCGTACTCCTTTGAACTGGTCAGAAATCGGGGAAAGAAAGTTCTTTGGTCTAGATATTATCTAGGAAGCAGAAGATCAAGTTCGTATCATTCGAGATCGTTTGAAAACTGCCTAGTCTCATCAGAAAAGCTACCATGATCGTCACCATCAACACATTGAATATGATGTCAGTGATCAAGCTTATTTCCGGGTCACTCCTCTGAAGGGTGTCCATCGTTTCGGTATCAAAGGCAAACTAGCTCCTCGCTAAGTTGGTCCTTTTCGTGTTCTTTCCAAGCAAGGTAACCTCGCATACAAGTTGGAGTTGCCTGCAAATTTCCCTGAGGTGCATGACGCCTTTCATGTGTCGCCACTCAAGCGTTGCTTCAAAGATCCTATCCGTGGTGTTGATCACCAAACTCTTGATCTCCAAACGGATCTGACCTATCTTGAGTATCCTGTTCGTATCCTTGATGAAGCCGAGCACAAAACTCATCGTCAAAACATCAAGTTCCTGAAAGTTCAGTGGTCTCATCACTCTGAGGATGAAGCAACCTGGGAACAAGAAGATCATCTTAGATCTAAGTACCCTGCCTTCTTTTCTAAAATTTAGGAATCTCATGTCGAGATTCTTGTAAGGGGGGTAGAGCTGTAACATCCCAAGTTTGAAACATATGTAATTATTACCTAAGCATTGCATCCATCTGTTTAAATCAATAAAATGTATGCATAAGTTCAAGTGTGTGGTTTAAGAAATGCAAATTCAAAACCTCAAAACCATATGTTCCCTCCCTAATTGAAATTTATTCAAACTAGTTTTGAATTTTGAAATTACAAAAATATTTGGAGCCCAAAATGGATTACAAGGGCTCATAAATACTTTACATATTTTATAAAATCTACTGAGATTTCTGAATGATTCAAAATAGAATTTGAAATGGAATTATAAAACAGATTTTGAAATCAGAAAAAGGAAAAGGTTTTGTTAAAAAAATAGAGCAGGAGCAAGCCAGGCCGCAGCCCCGCAAGCTTCCTCCCCTCTCTCCATCTCCCGCGGCCAAGCAACCGGCCCGAGCTAGCCTGCTAGCAGCCCGGTACCGCTTCGCCGCTCCACTATCGTCTTCCACGCTGATGGTAGGAAGATCGCTGTCACCCGTCCCCACACGTAGCCAGAAGACGAGACGGAGATGAGGCCTGGGGGGCCACACCCACCCCAGGCGAGGGCCCACCACTGGCCGCGCCTGGAGGGGGTGCAGCCACCCTAGGCACCCCTCGGCCTCCCTCTGCGCCTATAAGTTGCCTTTCGACCTAAAAACCGAGGGGGTTCGATAGTTTTCCAGAAAGAGTTCCGCTCCGCCGCCGCCACTATAAACCGAGATTCAGATCTAGAAACTCTGTTCTGGCACCCTGCCGGGACGTGGAATTTGGAGAGGATCATCGCCATCATCATCACCAATGCCTCTCCATCAACCACCGATGTTTCCCTCATCCATGAGTGATTAATCCCCCGCTGTAGGCTTGGTGATGGTAGGGATTGGATGAGTTCTATCATGTAATCGAATAAGATCTGTTAGGGCATAGTCCCTAGTATCTCGATTAGTGATATTTGAGTTTGTTGCAACTTGTTGTGCTTAATGCTTGTCACTAGGGCCCGAGTTCCATGATATCAGATCTGAACTTATTATTGAATCATTATGATAGTATTGTTTGTGATCTCATCTGCAAGTTGTGTACATATATCATTGTCCGGATCCAAAGGCCCCAAAGTGACAATAATTGGGACAACCGGAGGGGATGGCTGTGGTGTGAGGATCACATGTGTTCATGGAGTGTTAATGCTTTGCTCCACTGCTCTTTTAAAAGGAGCACCTTAATTGCCAGTAGTTCCCTAGAGGCCCCGCTGCCACGGGGGGCTGGACAAAAGATGTCGTGCAAGTTCTCATTGCGAGCACGTATGACTATATTTGGAGCACATGCCTAGGATTGTTTAGTACTTGGATGTTTGTTATTATTTATCTGCAATGCCCTGGATCTTGAAGTTACATGTTTAGACTCGTCCATGCAACACCCGTCCATCCATCCCTATGCCTACCGCACTCGAATCCTGTAACAGCCCAAGTTTGTAACAGATGTAATTAGTACCTAAGCATTGCATGCATCTGTTTAAATCAATAAAATGTATGCACAAGTTCAAGTGTGATGTTTAAGAAATGCAAATTCAAAACCTTAAAACCCTATGTTCCCTCCCTGTTAGAAATTATTCAAACTAGTTTTGAATTTTGAAATGACAAAAATATTTGGAGTCCAAAATGGATTACAAGGGCTCATAAATACTTTACATATTTTATAAAAGCTACTGAGATTTCTGAATGATTCAAAATAGAATTTGAAATGGAATTATAAAACAGATTTTGAAATCAGAAAAAGGAAAAGGTTTTGTTAAAAAAATAGAGCAGGAGCAAGCCAGGCCGCAGCCCAGCAAGCTTCCTCCCCTCTCTCCCTCTCCCGTTGCCGGCCTCCCCGAGCCCATTCGACACCGCCACGATCTTCGCCTCGCTCCACTTCGTCCTCCTACAGAAGGAATCGACAAGGGGCGCTGGGATTCGTCGCCATCGACCGCTTCCTCTCCGACTCCGACGTGCTCAGTCACACGCCTCGCCTCGCCGTCGAACACATTCGCCTTGGGGTGAGCTCCTGGTGCTCAAGGCACCCTCCTTTCCCCCTCTAGCCCTCTGTGTCGCACCTGCGTCGTAGAGCAGAGAACACCGCCGCCGTTCGTCGCCGTTGACCAAGCTCCGGTGACCAATAAACGGAGGCGCCGCCGCTATTAGGTTCGTCTCGCAGCGATGGTTCGAGCAGCCCTAGTCCCACGCCGTAGTTCGCCCTCCTCCGCCGTCTGCCACCGTCGTCTGGCCCGTTGGCCGACGAGCCAACGTGGCCCCTGCGTGGCGCTCACGTGGCTTGCTTGCGTGGACCGACCCCACCCGTCAGCCTCTCTGGCTAGAACCACCCCCGGTGAAAATTGTCTCTGACCCCGCCTGGCCAACATGGTTGCTGAGGTGGCCAGAGGCCCACCTGTCTGTGTCTGTGGCTAGCCCACCCTGCGGTGTAAAAAGTTTTCAGTTTCTTTTATTTCCAGAAAAATGTAATTAAAGGGTTTAATAATTTCAGAAATTGTTTTGAATATTGTAAATTCAATAACTTTTAATCTGTATATTAGAAAAATACAAATAATATATCAAAATGTTCAAAAAATGAGTTCTATATAATTGCACTATAATCCTGCATTGATCAACAAATTTAATGACAAGTTTAATTAGAGAACAAAATCAACCCCTCTCATGTGTTTCCAGAGTTTCCCGAATTAGGGTTTTCAACCCCTGGAACCCCACTTAAGTTGTCAAGCATGCCTTAGGGTATCATTTCAACGCAAGTTCAACTTGTCATATCATCCATATTGATTGAGAATTGCACATGCCATGTATTGAATGTTGATTCTTCCTTTCCGGTATTTGGTTCTTCGCGATAGGATCCGAACCCGAAGCTGAAGTCAACAACAATGAAGATCCATACCTGTCTACTGACGGACAAGGCAAGCGTAGCCTCTCATTCTGTACCTATGTTTTATAAAGTATATTACTTTCTCGATATGTTGCACATGATTCCAATGTGGTCTTTTGTCAGTATTTAGTGTTACCTATCTGCTGCATAGTTTCCCTGTTGCAGCCTTATACTCCTGATCCACTGCTCCTGGCATACCTAGGTTTGGCATCTGAGCGTTGCTAGAGCTTCTTAGATCGACAGCTTAGCCATGCATAGTATCAATGTCTGATCTATCTGAGCGATGAATCAGAGGTGCCAGAAAATCTAGAAAGGTAGGAAGTGGTGACATCATCAAAGGAGTTAAGTAATCATGCTAAGGCTTGTATGGGAGGCCACGTTGGGTTTGGTTTTTTGTAGTCCCATGGTCGCCACCATTAGGACCCGAGTTCTTGCCTCTTGAACCAAGACGAGCGTACAACCACACGGGGCCTGGAAAACCCCACGAGCAACTAACTTGCCTAGTAGATTCCATGAGTCACATAGTTCGGGCTTTCCATCTGGCATACGCATTGAAAACCTTTTCGAAATGAGGAGGTGAAGGAGGTGCATCATAACAGGTAGGGAAGCGTGGACCGGGTTGCTTGGGGTCGATGGAGCCCCTGGTGAACCAACCTCGCCTCACATATTTAGGGACCGACTTCGGGACTTGACCCGTTACGACGGAACCATCCCTAGGGCGTGACTCATGGTCTCAGCGAAAGCAAGGTAAAGGTCGTGGTCAACCACCGTCTGCCGGCCTTCCAAGGAAGAGGGCTAATAATTTGGCATTAAGAGTCGGTTGGTACGTGTGGGTAAAGTTGTACACCCCTGCAGGGTATTAATCTTTTTGAAAAGCCGTTTCACGGTTATAAACGACTTGGAAACGGACATGATGATCATAGAGAACTATAACCTAAGTAAAACTTGTTGATCCAGGTGTACTTAAAGATGCTTCCTATGGGTTGAGGGGGTGATCATAGATAGGAGGTTCTGATGAAGCTGGTAGTTACCAAGATGTGATGAACAAGATGAAGAAGTCGCTATCTTATCCCTTTTTAAAAGATTCTGAGTAGACAAGCCTCTTCTTTCTCTTGTTTACAAATAAAGATTGCTTTCCGCAAAAGAAAATCCAGAGAAAGCCTTTCTAACCAGAGCATGAAGTTACTAGGTTATCTAAGTCTTGCGGAGTACATTCTCGTACTCAGCCTTGCGCCGTTGTTGTTTTTCTACAGAGGATCTGGTTGCAACTTAAGGTGGCTTCTAAGTTGACATCGACGAGTAGTTGGGGGTCCCAAGTAGCAGCCTGAGGACTATGGGACGGACGTCGCTTTTGTTTATGGCATCTTAGGCATTTTGCTAAGTTGTTGTGTAGAACAACAAATTTGCTTTTGCTGTGTGATGTAATTTTGGGTCTATGACCTCTGGTTTGTAATAACTCTAATATCTTACTCTGTTAAGAGTTTAAACTTATGATATTGAATCCCTGTGTTCTATAATGTTACCAAATCATATTGTGATCTTCTGTGTTTGGAGTTGAACTTATCTTAGATGGTGATCTGAGGTTAGTTTAACCCTAACCCCAGGGGGTGCTACAAATCCTACTGTTAACGTTACTGTTACTATTGCTCCTATTTCACTATTGATGTTGTTGTTGTTGTTGTTGTTGTTGATGTTGCTCTGCTGTTGCTACTACAAACTGTTGCTACTGATAAACTTCTGTGAGCAAGAACTATTTCTAGGTGCGGCTGAACTGACAACTTAGTTGTTAAGGCTTGCAAGTATTCTTTGGCTCCCCTTGTGTTGAATCAATAAATTGGGTAATACTACCCGCGAAGACTGTTGCGATACCCTATACTTGTGGGTCATCACTCATTGATGGGGTATGACCAGCTTGTACATAGCCATGTGCTGGTTCGTTAGGCGGATCTAGCCTCTGAGTACATGAAGGAGATGAATGGTCCCATCAGGATCTTCGAGGACAACTTCTCCAGTGACTCCATCAAGCTCTGGCTTAAGTACATCGTCAAGGTGAAGTATGGGAAGAGTGGCTTTTCCATCACCTACGACATGTTCGAAAATAGAGAATGCCTAAAGGTGCTTTGATTCTGGTATCACTTTGCGTATACTCTACTTTTTCCGTCTTCGGTGTGCCAATTCATCTTACACTTTTTCCACTTAATAGCTGGGGGACTTGGAGGACATCGACATGGTTTCCCAAGTCTATGAACCCAATATGAAGGATGTCATGGTTGAGTCCGACGATGATACCTCAAAGGATCATCAAGGTCTGGCAGCCCAAAAATAAGTAGAGCTCAACCTTTGATGTTGCTGCCACGGGCAAGAAGAAGAAAACGGAGAGTGTAGTCTCCAAGAAATCCACCACCTCCCTGGAGGCAGAGAAAACAAAAGCCATCGGCATCCCCTTAACCAAGGCACCAACCACTGTGTAAGAATCCTTTTCTATGACTTTGTTGTTTTATTCCTTCTATCTATACTTATACTTGTCATTTGTACATTTTAGAAAGAGAACCAATTTGAGTTTGAATAAGACCTCCAAAATTTCTGGAGGCTCTAAGATTATTCGTGACATGCTTGCCCAGTACTCTCCCACCATCGCTCCCCCTATCCCTGCCATCAAGACTTCTATAGATTCTAACAGAGCGCCATCCACCGCTGCACCTAAAGTCTCCATCACGGAGGTAGACAATAATCCTTCTCATAATGTCTCGGGTGTTGCTGACTTGGATGTTGTTCTCGACGGCTAGGCGATGCAAGAAAGCACCTCCTCCCAAGAGGCTAAATCTCCTGCTAAGGATGCCACCAAGAAAGGGAAATATCTGATGGTCAGATCTGAAACAACAGTGACCACGAGCCAATCAGAAGCTGTAGGGGTTCGTAGCATGGAAAACAAAAAAATTCTACCACATGAACACACACAAGCCAAGATCTATCTACTAGATTGTAGCAACGAGTCGATTAGAGTACTCACCCTCGAAGATTCCAAAGCGGTTAACGAGAGGAGATTCTCGTGGGTGATGTAGTCATACACTTTCCGATCTCATGATCGCGTAGACGATCCTTCGGGTGCCATGTTCAGGCAGCCCTCCCGCAGTCGGTCACACGTTCGATACTCGATGAAGACCTTACTCACCCTTTTTCCAGTAGGCAACAGAGGTTGTAGTTCTCTTATCGCGATTCCGATAGCACGATGGCGTGGTGTCGGAGTTAGAGGGGAAATCCCGCAAGGCTTCTCCTTAAGCCGGAGTGGGATATGGTGGAGTAGTAGGGTTCCCTGGCATCTAGGGTTTAGAAGCCGGAGAGGAGGTGGTGGTCGGCGATGACTTGGTGCGGCGGCGGTGGTAGGCTACGGCGCGGAGGCGACTTGGTGCGGTTGGGTTGGTTGTGGTCTTGGGGGGCACCCCTTCCCCTCTATTTATGAGAGGGAGGGGCAGCTAGGGAGGGGAGTTTGAAACCTTCCCCAACTCCCTCTCCTACTAGGCGCTTGGTGGAGGGAGAGGCAGTTTTCTCCCCCCCTCCACCAGGAAATATTGTCCTAGATTGAGTTTTCAAACTTGCCTTTTGACTTTCAATTTTGGAGTTTAATTTCTTTCTTTTAAACGCCAAGCCAAGTGAACTAGGACATGATGCAATCATTCCATTTAGTCATGACACATTCATGTACCCTTCCCCTTCCGGTCCAGTGAACCTTCTAGACCCTTCCAGATCATTCCGGCGAAAACACCGGAATCATTCCCGAACTCCGGAATTAGACATTCCTTATATGAATATTATTCTTCGGACCATTCCGGATCTCCTCGTGATATCCCAGATCCCATCTGAGGCTCCAAATAACATTCGGTCTTCCTACTTACATTCCATATCTACTAAACAACATCGAATCCTTAAGTGTGTCTCCCTATGGTTCGTGAATTATGCAGACATGACCGAGACTCTTCTCCGATCAATAACCAATAGAGGAAGTTGGAAATTTATGTGGCTCCCACATATTTCTACGATTACTCTGCGATTAAATGAACCATTTACATACTATACCAATTTCCTTTTGTCTCGCGATATTTTACTTATCCGAGGTTTGATCGTCGGTATCTCTGCATATCTAGTTCAACCTCGTTACCGGTAAGTACACTTTACTCCTTCCTATGATATGTGATCCCTTGTGAGCCAGTCACATCCTTGCAAGCGAATTGAATAACATTCCACCGACAGGGCCTAGAGTATATCTATCTGTCATATGGATGGACAAATCCCACTCTTGATCCATGTTCCCCAACACACTTTCCGAACACTCAATGCCACCTTTATAACCACCCAGTTATGAAATGGTGTTTGATGTCATCAAAGCATCCATCCGGTGATGGTGATTATCATGATCTCATGGTCAAAGGAATTAGGTTACTATGTATCTGAAAGCTTATAGCAAATGAACTATTGAAATGACTTGATCTTTACGCTACTCTTATCTATAGGAGTATGTCCATCATACCATTCTCCTAATGACATGATATTGTTGTTAATAACATCTCAATGTTCATGATCATGAAACCATGATCATCTATTAACCAACAAGCTAGTGTTACAAAGAGGCTTCACTAGGGACTCTAACAAGTTTACAAATCACACAAGTATTAATGTTTCCGGTTAATACAATTATAGCATGAATGTAAACATTTATCATAAACACAAAGATATAATAGTAAGTACTTTTATTATTGCCTCTAGGGAATATCTCCAACAGAAGCCTCTAAGATTTTGATGCAACAACCATTTCAAGGCAGGCTAGGGCTACTTCTGCACCAGCAAATGGTGCTCCTAGCGCATCGTTGACTCCTCCGACATTGGGTCTTGAGGAATTGCTCAAGCAGGCAGAGATCCTACAATGTAATACAACAATTTTCAACAACTTTTATTTGAAAGCCCCCAACCACCTCAAGATCATTGCCTTTGTAAGACTTCTAATACTTTTGCATCTCACTTTATATATCCCATAGTAGCCCCCGACTACTTAGACGGAAAATCATAGGGATTTTGGTTTGAGTGCTCTGAGAGTGACCAACTGAAGAAACTTGATAGTGTAGCCCCCGAGTAACGAGGTTGAATGAATAATTCCATCTATCTGCTCTCAAAGTAGCATACATAATGTTTATTTGATGTTATAGCCCCAAGCCTCTTGATGAAACTGAACCAATTTCGACTTAATGCTTTAAAAAGGACTAAGCATACCTTAGAGTAAAAACTCATATTGTATACCCTGAGCCTCTAGGTGAAACTGAAAAAGTTCTGGCTAGATACTCTAAGGAAACTAAGCATTTTATTAGTGCAGAATGAGAATGCTCGAAAGATCGCCACCAACGAGAAGTATTCTAAGATCCGAAAATAACTGGAGGCTAGAATGGGTAAAACAGCCTATCTGAAGGAATGGGTAACCAACAACAATAATTTGTTTTCTTTTCAGTTCCTTGCTAATTCATTCTTGGGCTTGTTTCGTCTGAGTACTCGTAACACTATTGTTTATCTAACTTGCAGAAGTTGTTGACGAGGCAAAAAGCATCGTCAATCAATCCAAGCATATATCCAGGAATTGGATGATGAAAATAAGATCTTGAAGAAGGACCTGGCCGATGCAGTGAAAATGCAAGATGAGGCAATGAAGTGTCTGGAAAAATCTACCGACACCGAGATGCAGTGCCTATAGGATGAAATTACGCTCCTCAAGGAATAGAAGAAAGTTGCCGATGAGAAGAACTCACGAAGCCTTCAGGCGTTCAAGAAACTTCAGAAGGAGCATGACATCTTGACAGAGACATGCCAGCAAGCTGAGACTAGCATCTTTGCTAAACTTCCTCTGTGTTTTCTCAACTTTCTATAAGTCGGGTACTTAAAGTGGTTATTGAACTCATGTCCATTTTCTTTGTCAGAAAATGCAGCCCCCATTGGCTTAGGCAACTTGGGTGAAAATGCTCCAGCTCCAAAGGAATGCATGATTCTTGCGGGGAACTTCATCAACACAACCATCGCCTCGGCCAAGGAGATAGCCAGGCCCCTGGACATCAACATAAACGCCATGGATTCAGTCATGAAGTACTCGGAAAATCCTCCACCGATACCCCGAGCGAATTGTGAGTTGGAAAGCTTCTTCTATCCAGGTTGGTGCTAGGATGGCTTTGACCATGACGAAAGCACACTACGATAATGCCGACATTGATATTGTAAACTAATACCTTTGATCTGGATTATGGATGTAGTATAGTTCTTTTTCCCTAGTAGACCTAGGTTTATCGAATCCTCGGAAAGCAGGAAGCAAAGTGAAATTACTTAAACAGACCTTCAGGAGATTTGGAATTCCTTTTGTGTTTTCACCGGACCAAGAGTTTGCGATCTATTTGTTGTTGTTGATGATGGAGAGAGAGGGCTTGGGGCTTTCGGTTTCACCTGTAGCTGTCCAAAACATCTGATGGAAATAAAAAATAATAATAAAGTATGCACGTAATTTTTAGAGCAAGATAATTATACGTGGGCAGTGCATCCATAATTTCTATTGCATCCGCAACCGTTTATAGCAATAACCTAATAGTCTCATCCATAGAATAAACACAACTAATGATATACATAGTGATGTCACTGTTAATACCAAGTAAATCCCTCACATATAGTTGTACTACCCCTTATATCACTGGGGTTCCCAACCTGCAGAACAGTCATCACTCACACTCCCTATACCTGGATCAATCCTTGTGGTCTTGGGTACCTGATAAGTCCTTAGATTGAGGCAAGAGAGGGTACAATAATCATCATGTCATACAAACGAATACAAGATCCCATCTATGATAAATAACATGCACAACAAGCTACATGTCTAGGCCGAAGTCCTTAGCGAAGGAGAATTACTCGCACATAGATATGAAATCAACAATCATAAACATTGTAATAGAGATAATAAGATTGATAGCAAATAGTCTTACAATGTCGCCAATTGGAGAAGAGATGTACTATTACAAGTGATAGAATATGGCTATGGTGGTGGATAAAGGTTTAGAGATTAGATCTAGATCTATTCCTCCGGTGTGGTGGCTTCTGGTGGCAGGGAGAGTTGAGATCGAAAAGCGAGAGGGTTTTCTCATCGCCTGAAGACTCTTTATATAGGCGTACCTTCACAAAAGTTGTTCTGTTTGACCTGGTGATGTTGGTGCCAACTATACATGGAACTCACTACAAGAAATTTGCTCAGTAGTGACCTTTTCTTAATGACCATGCTTTTTTTGGTCATAGATCTATGACCATTCTGAGCCAATTGGTCGTAGAGAATTTGGAAGGGTCAAAACCTTGAAAAATAACGACCAATTTGTTCAAGAAGGTCATATTTTCGTAACATGAAATGGTCATAGACGAATAACCCTAGTTTAGAGTCTTTTATCTGACAAACTACGACCAATTTAGATGGTCGTTAGAGTTAAATTCTGAAACAAAAAAATGAGAGGATCGCCAAATCAGCCGTATCACCTTCGTGTCACATCCACGTGTCATTTTTTTCCTACTTATCATGTCTACGTGTCATGTGGCAAATACTCCAATAAAAATAAGACAATGAGGATCAAACCCACTGCACCACCGAACTTGATGTTCCTAAACAAGGAGCTTGACCACCTTTAACATATCTTCTAGGTTCCATCAGCCTGAGAAGAATAAACAAAAAAGGGCCCATGGAGGATCGAACTCATGCCCTCATGTAGTACTCGAGGCACCTAACAACTAAAGCTCCTAACTTGTTGTTTCTAAACAAGGAGCCCGACCTCTTTTAACATATCACCTAGGTACCATCGGGAGAATAGATTGAAAAGAATTAACGAAAAAAGTGAGCCAAAGGGATTCGAACCCACCTTCGTGTCACATCCACGTGTCATTTTTTTCCTACTTATCATGTCTACGTGTCATGTGGCAAATATTCCAATAAAAATAAGACAATGGGGATCAAACCCACTGCACCACCGAACTTGATGTTTCTAAACAAGGAGCTTGACCTCCTTTAACATATCTTCTAGGTTCCATCGGCCTGAGAAGAATAAAAAAAGGGCAAATGGAGGATCGAACTCACACCCTCATGTAGTACTCGAGGCACCTAACAACTGAACCTCCTAACTTGTTGTTTCTAAACAAGGAGCCCGAGCTCTTTTAACATATCACCTAGGTACCATCGGGAGAATAGACTAAAAAGAATTAACGAAAAAAGGGAGCCAAAGGGATTCGAACCCGCGACCCCTACCCACACCTAGGGAACAATACCACTAGACCAACACATCATTCATTTGAAGAACTGACTAATACACTTTTTGTATATGCCGCTAAACACACTATACTAATTAAGTAAACAAAGGGACCAACGGGGATCGAACCCGCGACCACTCACTCACGCCAGGGTACCAAACTAGTGCACCAACATTTCTTTCATGTTCAGAAACCACGCAGCAAGCTTTTATACATTCTTAAACAGTATTGGGCCTGGGCTGGAAATGGCCTCCTCTATTTTTTTCCTAAATATTTTGCCCTACCGGCTGGGCCAACAGCCTAATAGTCACTGTAGGTCCATTTTACTAAAAACATTGGGCTTCTTGTAATGTTTGAGCCCACACGAATGGACGAAGTTTATTTTTTTAGAAAGTTTAAAAACTTAATTTTCCTATAATTTTTTATATGACTTCGCATTGAAATGATATAAAAATCAATTTGATTTATATTTAGGAGGTGCATAACTTTATTTTCATATAAAATTAAGCAATGTGAAGGATATCTATTTTTTAAATGTTTTTAATTAGTTATGACAATTTCAAGACGCGGTCAAAACGATGGGAGTGACTCATATAGGTGTTGAGTATAACTAAAATTTTGGTAGATCTCTGATAAAACATCATATTGTGAATATAAAAATGTTTTTTTCAAAAAATCATGAGCATTATATGATGTACATGTAGTTCAAATCGGACCCACTTCCTACTGATTCGACATACATTTGTCTTTTTTGCGACGGGTGGAACGAAAGGTTTGAGATACCCCGGTTGGGACATTGTCCATGTAACATGGTATAGTATTTTTGAAAAATTGGATGGTAGCCTTTTGAGACTTTCGTTTGGTGGTTGCTTCATAAAACTCCCCGATTTTCGCCATTCGAAAAATAGAAAGTGCATTTTTTGTGCGGCGAAAAGGAAAATTTCCTCCTACAACATTGTTCGCCATCCAAAGATGCACATGCGTGCACAATATGGGCATGTTATCCCAAACTATGACGCACTTCTGGCCATAACATTGGTCGTTTGACCTAAAAGCCATGAAACCTCAAACAAGATAGGTCATTTCTATGAAGGTTTTTTAGAGATATTCACAATAAACCAAGTTTGGTATTTTTCCTTGCAAATATGTCACATAATAAGATACCGTGCGAAGGATTTACCTTGTTTCGACCATTTTTGAATTTTTCTTGCCTGTTTCAAACCATGGTCAAAACATCGGGCATGAAGGTTCTTAGATAGGGGATGCTCCGCGCAAAACTCACAATGGATCTCTGAAGAAACATCATATCATGAAGCTAAAAATGAAATCAATAACATCAGATCATGTACCATGTAACATCCCCAAAATATTAAATATGGATCATCAAATGCTAATCATCAAAATTAGGGTTAACAAAAACTTTCCTATCTAAAAGTATGAGAGCATTCATATGTATGTGTATTTCAAATTAGGATTCTTTTGAATTTCCATGGTTCTGTGTTTCTTTGCTTGTAAAATGATTCTTAGTTGAAATAAACATTATCTAAATCATTCCCAAACTTTTCCCAAAGATAAACAACTCAAAATGAATAAATGAAGTGAATGGTCACTTTGGCCAAATTAACTCTCATGCCTACTTTGGCTATTACAAGCACTTAAAACTTAACAAAAACATTTGTGGATCTTTGCACCCCTTGTTAGTACTCATAATAAGGTACTAAGGCCCACTTTGTGATCTTCCAAAAACATTCAAATGCTAAGTTTAAATGACTGTTTAAAATTGAATCTATCTCATATGGGAAAATCCCACTATTTCAAAAACCACTCAAACAAGCTCAATTTTTAAAACCCAAGAACCCACAGAGTCACTAGCACATGCCTAGCACACCCACCAAAAATATTTTCAAAATTCAAAAGAAAGTTTCTTGCGGCCATTTCATCAAACAATTGGCAGGCAAATTTAAACCAAATCAAATTCACTGTTTTTAATAGTGTTTTGGCCTAACTTGTTCCCTCTCTAGCTAACAACAACCATTTAGTAGATCATCTAGCCTAATTGGAAAATCCTAGCCTCATAGTAAGCTGGCCATTGTCATCAATGGTGAGCAAGCCGAGCACACCTCGTCGGCCAACTTGGTCGCCGCCGCAGCAGACCAGCTCCCCCTCTCTCGCCATGTCTGGGAGATAGCAAACACTCCACCACCACCCACTGTCCCCTCCCCGATCCAAGGCAAGACGTGGACCACCAAGCACGCCCCGCGCCCAGTGCCACTACGGCATGCCGAGCATGCCCCAGAGCGCCGCACTCGGCACGCGCGCACACGCCGCCCCTCGACCGCAGCCCATGCCCACCGCTTCGCCATGACCCAAGGAACACGCCAGACATCCCCGTTCGCCGCCCTGTGCCTCACAGCCACCGCTCTCCATCGAAGACGCCGCCTCTGCCGCGCAGAGCACCGCATGTTCCCTACCGATTGCCACCGCCCCTAAGCGCGCATTCAAGTCATAGAGCATCGCCAGGAGACCGCGCATCGATCGGCACCCTCAGCCATGCTGCTAGCCGCCCGTAGCCATGTCACCACTGTCGCGTGCCCATCCCTCTTGGTCTCGCCATCGAGCCTATAAAAGGAGGCCACCCCCAGCCGTTTGAAGCACACCATTGCACTCCCCTCACCTCACTGATCGTTCCAACCTCTAGCCGGAGCACGATGAGCAGCCGCTCACCGGAATTGCACCGGAGCAGGCCACCTCTGGAGGAGAAGGGCTCCACTGATTGCGACCACCCTCGGAGCTGCCTCGACCGTCCCTGAGCTCGTCATCGACCACTCGTTCGTTTTCCCGCCGCGCCGTCGTTGCTAGAGCCCTGGTATGCCCCCTATGCACCCCCACTGAGCCTCTAGGGTTCGAGCTCGCCGGTGACATGTTAATCGTCGACGACGATCCCCAGCCGTCAATCTCCCTTCTAATCCAACGACCCACATAGCCCCGTACCGCTTCGCGTGTTATGAGCCGCTGACTGGTAGACCCCCCTGTCAGCTGAGCCCTGCGCTGCGGAGTGACACTGGGCCGGCCCATTAACCTCTCCCACGCGACCCAACCGTTTGAATTTAGATTTTTCTATTTTAATTCAAACACAGTTATGTACATAGATTCAAAATTCAACCCAGCTCGATTCAAAGAACCAAAATGCATAATACTAATTTTTTTATAAAGGTACTGAAATTCTTAATCCAAGCCCGTTGGATTCAAATAATTTGGATCTATAGATCAACCTTGGTAAAAATAGCAATTCAAAAGCTTTTCTGCATTCAAACATTTTTCAAAATTCAACCATAAGAGCTTTTGAGTTCATTCCAACTCTCAAAAATCACATTTGACCATACCTTTCAGAATATATAAAAACATATGGGTTTACTTATAGAAATAATGTTCAAGTAATAAAAGAAGGCCACATAGGCATTTCTAGTCACTTTAGTTATTTCAAATAAAAAGGTTAAACATTATTAAATTGTGACACCACTTTAAATCACATTCCCATGTACTGAAATATGTGGTGATGACATGTGTCAACATGATCCCATATTTGAGTTGGAAAATATTAAATCTCAAGTAGTTTTTCAATGAGTAGAAATTACTTTCCTCAAATTAAATTAAATAAGACAAATGCTTTAATCTTGTAATGATAGGTGATGATTCTAGATCATCTATAGTACACCTTTGTGTGATGAGTGAAAATAGTTAAGTATTGTTTGGTGATTGTGTACCTCATATTTATTTATAGACGCTAGTACCAACCAAGGATACGAGGAGGAAGGAGGATACTACAAGGAAGAAGCCGAGGAGAACTTCAACCAGTACTCTGCACAAGGCAAGCTAACCCTTGCAAGATACCCTACTTATGCAAGCTAATATTTGCTTGTTACCATGACCACTAGATGCCTTAAGCATATGATAAACCATCCTAGTTTTACTTGCAAGTTTTCTACTTTATTTCTTTATCAAAGCTTTCTCTTAGAGTTTACAGAGTGAATTGTAGATACTAGAAAGATAATGGAAGGTTGCATAAAGAGCATTAAAATTGGCCTAAGTTAGATTATCTTGATGTCATCCTAAGGCATGAGATTGAACTTAATCTTCACTTGTTTACCACCCCTCATTAGTGCTTACCCCCACTTGTAGATTCTAGTGCTAAGCATAAAACTTGATCAACTTTAGATGGGAATACTTGGTGAAAATGGTTATGAAAACCTTGGAATGATGAGTCATTCTTCTGAGATGTTTTGACATGTGTTTCTGAACACCAGATTATTTTGATGATGAAAATGTGGAGGCATGACCCTTAGCCCTTGTAGAACCCCCCGGGGTTAGGGTTAAACTAACCTCAGATCATCATCTAAGATAAGTTCAACTCCAAACACGGAAGATCACAGTATGATTCGGTAACATTACAGAAAACAGGGATTCAACAACATAAGTTTAAACTCTTAACAGAGTAAGATATTAGAGTTATTCCAAACCAGAGGTCAAAGACCCAACATTACATCACACAGCGAAAGCAAATTATGTTGTTCTACACAAAAACTTAGCAAAAGTCCTAAGAGGCCATAAAAAAAAGAGACGTCCATCCCATAGTCCTCAGGCTACTACCTGGGACCCCCAACTACTCGTCGATGTCAACGTAGAAGCCACCTTCGGTTGCAAGCAGATCCTCTATAGAAAAACAACAATGGCGCAAGGCTGAGTACGAGAATGTACTCCGCAAGACTTAGATAACCTAGTATCTACATGCTCTGGCTAGAAAGGCTTTCTCTGGATTTTCTTTTGCGGAAAGCAATCTTTATTTGTAAACAAGAGAGAGAAGAGGCTCGTCTACTCAGAATCTTATAAAAGGGATAAGATAGCGACTTATTCATCTTGTTCATCACATCTCGATAACCACCAGCTTCATTAGAACCTCCTATCTAGGATAACCCCCTCGACACGGAGGAAGCATCCTTAAGCACACGTGGATCAGCAAGTTTTATAGTGGTTAATGTTATCTATGATCTTAAGTTCGGTCGCCAAGTCGTTCATAACCGTGAACACGGCTTTCCGAAAAGATTTAACCCTGCAGGGGTGTACAAATTTACCCACACGCACCAACCGACTCTTAATGCCAAATTATTATCCCTCTTACTTGGAAGGCCGACAGAGGGTGGTTGACCATGACATTTACCTTGCTTTCGCCGAGACCATGAGTCACGCAATAAGCATGATTCTGCCGTAACGGGTCAAATCCCGAAGCCGGTACTTAAAGATGTGAGGCGAGGTTGGTTTACCAGGGGCACTATCTACCCCAAGCAACCCGGTCCACGCTTCCTTACCTGTTATGAATGCACCAACTTCACCCGGCAAATATTTCAAAAGATTTTATATGTATATGTCGAATGGAACGCCTGAACTATGTGACTCATGGAATCTACTAGGCAAGTTAGTCAGTCATGAGGTTGTCCAGGCCCCGTGTGGTTGCACGCTCTTCTTGGTTCCAAAGGTAAGAACTTAGTTCCTAGTGGTGGCGAGCATGGGACTACAAAAACCACATCCAACGTGGCCTCCCATACAAGCCTTAGAATATTTAGTTAACTCCCTCGGGAATGTCACCAACTCCTACCTTTCTAGATTCTCCGGCACCTCTGATTCATCGTTCGGATAGATCAGACGTTGATACTATGAATGGCTAAGCTGTCGATCTCGAATGCTCTAGAAACGCTCAGATGCCAAACCTAGGTATGCTTGGAGCAGTGGATCAGGAGTATACGGCTTCAACAGGGAAACTATGCAGCAGATAGGTAACCCTTACTACTGACAAAAGACCACATTGGATTCGTGTGCATCATAGCGAGAATGTAATATACTTTGTAAAAGTAGGTTCAGAATGAGAGGCTACGCTTGCCTTGTCCGTCAGTAGACAGGTACGGATCTTCGGTGTTGTTTACTTCAACTTCGGGTTCGGATCCTATCGCGAAGAACCAAATACCAGAAAGGGAGAAGCAACATTCAATACATGTCATGTGAAATTCTCAATCAATATGGATGATAAGACAAGTTAACTTGCGTTGAAATGAAACCCTAAGGCATGCTTGGCAACTTAAACGGGGTTCCGAGGGATGAAAACCCTAACTCGGGGAAACTTCGGAATCACCTGTGAGGGGGTTGATTTAGTTCTCTAATTAAACTTGTCATTAAAGTTGTTGAACAATGCATGATTATAGGTTAGTTATATAGTTCTCATTTTTCTGAACATTTTGATATATTATTTGTATTCTTCTGACTTATAATAATATGTTATTGAATTTTCAATATTTAAATCATTTTCTGAAATATTTAAACCTTTATTGCATCAGGCTGACATCATATTACAACCTAGGGCTTTTGTTACCATATTAGAACATACCCACAGTGACTGACTGGTGGGGCCAAAGCCACATCAGCAGCCACATGCGCAAAACAGGTTCAGGGCTTTTCTCACTAAGGCTGGGACTACCCACACCGACTGACGGGTGGGGCCAAGGCCACGTAGGCAGCCATGCAGACCTCGCCGGGAGCGGCCAGACAGCGGCTACTGGCAGCGCTAGGGGGCGTTTTGGGAGGCGCGGTTGAGCGGGTTCGAATCAGGGCATCCCACTGAGCCAGGAACGGGTGGCGCCGCTATGGAATGGTTGCCGGAGCGGGCTGCACGGCGGCGTATGGCGGCAGAACTAACTGGCATGCGATGCTGGCACGATCTAGAGCGAGAGGAAGAGGAAGAAGGGGTCCAGAGGGACTGGTAGCTCACCCTGAGCGTGATGGAGGGGTCGTGGTGGCATGGGGAGGCCGGAGACGAGGAAATCCACGACGGCGGTGGTCATTGGTGATGAAGAAGGACTAGTCGAAGGAGACGATTTACTGCGCCCCCCCCCCTTGATTCCTTCGGCGGGAAGGATCCTTAGAGCGCGGGGGAGCTCAAGGCGTTATCGGCGACGCAAGTGGAGGACGGGGACACGGGATCGTCGGAGCTAGGGTTTCGAACTAGCGCGGTCCAGAGGAAGAGAGAGAGCACGCGAGGGAAGTGAGAGGATAGGGTTGAGAGGAGGTCGTGGTGGCGGTCTTATCCTCGTCTCTAGGGCGGCGGAGCATCATAGCGGTCGACGGCGATGGACGGCGTTGGCTCGGGCATGCAGGTGCTTGCCGTCGTCGTCAAAGACGACGAAGCGAAGCGGTACGGGGCCGGCTCCTGGGCCCCGGGCGGGCCAGGCTGGGCTGCAGCGAGTTGCGGGAGAGGGAGAAAGGGGAGGAGGCTTGCTGGGCTACGGCCTGGCTCGCCCTCTGTCTCTGTTTTTTTAACAGAAGCTTTTCCTTTTCCCTATTTTGATTTATGTTTGTAATTTCAAATTCACTTACTGTTTTGAATAATTCAAAAATACAAGACTTTGTCACCTAATATGAAATGTTGGAGGTAGAGCCCGAAGGCGGGCTGGCCACTCCGCTCGCGATCGAGGCCCAGGGCATGGGCTTCAACTTCATCAATGACTGACGACAACGTCTATTTCATCTACAGAGAAGGTTCGTCGTGTAAAATTTCCAATGCCCTCCCCCTCTCTTCTGTTAAATCAACTTCGTGAAGGAATTTTTGGCACTGTAATCTACATAGTACTCCTTGTTTAACTGAACGTGTAGAGTAATTAGGTAACTTGCTCAAACTCCTTTCTTATTGCTAATTAATTTTAGTGCTAATTGATTCAGAGTATACAGTAGCTTCTTGCTATAGTTTAGTTCTTGCTTTCTGAAAGTTTAGTGAGTATTCCATCTTGATGTATAGTTTTTGCTTGCTTTTCTTCTTATTGTTATTACTGAATATTGTGGTTAGCGCTTCGTTGCTTTTCTTGAACTGTGCAGGTGTAATTTCTGCTGTAATTTCTGCAGTACTTTATCTGTGTTTGGCCATTGTATTTCTTGAACTGTGCTACACTTGTATTAACAGCTGTTAATGTTTCCTTCTTATTGAAGGAAATAGTGAAGCAAACGACATTAGGTGCTGCTACTGCTGAGTATCGCTGGTGAACTTCCAGTGAGGTGCTGCTTAATATCGTCGGTCAACTGCCTGGTGAGGTTCTATTGATGGTGTTGCTGCTTTAGATCAAGGTCGCGAGGTGCCGAGACATGCCGACGATGAGGTGCTGCTGATGGTGTTGCTACTATAGATCGCCAATGGCAAGGTGTGAGACTTGCTAGCGGCTAGGTGCTACTGTAGACTTGCTAGAACCCTGGGAGATCGGGCCAAGAGCAGGAGGCGTGGCGAAACCGTTGCCTTCTCACGTTGTATTCCTGTGGAACAAGTATGCAACTTCTCATGTGTGGTTTGGCTTATTACTATAACCTGAATATTATGATAGTCTTTCTAGCAGAGTGTGCTTTTCTTGATGTCATCTCCTATTTAATTATAGTAGTATATCTTTGCTATACGAATAATTGGATTGCTTCTTGTAGTCTTTAGATTCACACATATAATCTTCATGTTAGAGCGTATCAGATTCTGGTATATTCACTGTATCTTCTTATTTAATTGTGTGCCTATATATGGTATAATATTAATGTAGCTTGAATATAGCTTTGCTAGTTTTTATATTTGTATCTTTCTATATTGAGTTGTGTGCTTTCTTACATGGTAGGTTCACTAGATGCATGTAGATTTTGAACTGACTATTGTACATTTAATGATTACATGACTATGATTCTTCTACTTGTATAGTGTTCTAGTAGACAATTTCTGGTTTATTTAGGTAGTATAGTAACTTGTAATATACAAGATTGATGCAATATAAACCTAGGTGCTCTAAATTCTCCTGGAATAGAACTATGCTAGACTACTCAAATGTTGTTAGTGCTCCATTGTTGCTGTATAATTTACTGCGGTGATTTTGGTTGAAGGAAGTGTCATATCTCTGCCGAGCCCTTGTAGCATATGTTGTTTAAGTTTAGCTGCTTCCTTTTCAGATGTGACAGTAGACTGCAGCAGCAAACATTAACAGGCTAGCGTGGCGAGGAGCCACTCGAGGCGAATAGGACTGGAGGCCGACGAGGCACAGCGAATTGGTGCTTTGCTTGCTTTGTGTATTGCTTGCTGTAGCTTGTGGTTTTCTTGCTGTGTGATGCTCTGCTTGTGTGTAACCAAAACAGTGACTTACTGTGTCTGTTGCATCTTTGGTTGCTAACTGCTCCTATCCTTCTACTTGTGCAGAGCAAGGTTTTGGCAATTGGCCTTAGCCGTAGACCTGCTTTTGAACATGTCTCGGTTTTTGTTTTTGCTACATATTACCTCTAGTAGCTTCTTATTTGCACTTACATGAACAACTAAGTAGCTAGTGTAGTGTATTATATTGTATTGTATCTGTCTTTTCTACTCTAGCTAGCCAATGTAGTTTTCTATACTAAGACTGAGAAATTAGCAGTATCATTTGCACAATGCTAAAACGATAGGCCCATTAGCTGACCTGGTACATGGATATTTTATTGTGATTGCATCATGCTAACTGATATTTTCTAATCAACACTATGCGAGAAACAATTGCGTTGATACTTTTGCTGGAATATGTGGACATACGTGGGATGACATATAATGTGTATGCCTGGTCGTTGTTTTTGTGTATTACTGCTTGTTGTGTGTCCATATGGTTCCATATTGAATAACTACTTCCTGGTTGTTGTTTTATTTTCATTCCTTCTTTTTTTTTCTATATGGTTTCATTTATCAACTATGTTGTAGTATCCACAACATGATTCGGCCTAGAAATTTATATAGACTGAATATGATTCTATTTATCTACACTAGATGCCTAGAAATTTATGTATATCTATGTTCCTAACTTTTGATTTGTAACCTGCAGATGCCTGCCTTCTTTCATCCAAATTGTGTACAAGAGCTCCAGGATGTCAAGCCCAAAGAACTAGCTTTCGATATTCTATTCAATTTTGATAGCCGAATACCTAATTTGTACTGTACATGATTGTAATCTAGGATGTTATATGAATTATTATGAGTTTATTAGCTTTGTTTGAATTTGTTATTTTGATATTCCGTTCAATTTTGATTTCTTGATATGTACCGTACATGATTGTAATCTGCCCTTTTCTGGCTCTTATATGAATTATTATGAATTTATTAGCTTTGTTTAAATTGAATTACTGGTTATTGCACAAATAGAAAACTGATATGCTTTTCAATGGGAATAAATAAAATAAAGGAACTAGTGGGGCCAAATAATTGACCTGACATGTGGGACCTAATTGACCTGTCTGAATAGTGGGACCAGCTTTGAATATAGAAAATATTAGAAAAAATAGGCTATGGCCCAAAAACAAAAAGGCTGAAACGTGGCCCATTTAGTGGACCAGAGTTGACAGAAATAAGCATGAAAACAGGATGAATTGTTGGGCTTGGCCCATATAAAGCACCTACCTGGACTAGGCTAAATTTGATCGACAACCTTTCCAATTGGTCATAGATTTAGCACCTAGGATTGGCCACACTGGATCTGACGTGGATAGGACAGACAGTCTGTGACCAATACAATTGGTCATAGAATCTGTGACCATCTATATTGGTCATAAACGTCTATGACCAATTAAGTAAAAAGGTCGTGGTGTTTAACTAGTGACGCTCAACTTTTGACCATCTGTATTTGGTCACAAAAAGGTCATAAATTAAAAATTATGACCTTTCAGTGACCAATATGGAGGGTCATGTATCACCAGATTTCTTGTAGTAACTATACGGCGGGAATTTTATTCCGGCCATATAGTTGGTCGTTAAAGGCACTAGATCCAATTCACGGCTCCTGGTTTCTTTGACATGTTGGAAATCTCGTATCTTTGACTTTAATGTAGTGATTCCCATTATCAAACGTCATTATCTGCGCAGGGAAAATAGGAAGAAAGGATTGCATACCCCTTTGATCATTAGGCATTAGTGACAGGATTCAGAGATATATTTCTTCAAATATGTGAATAATATCTAGTTTAAATGTGGACATGGATGGCTATATTTCACAACATCAACCTCCCCAAGCTTAAACTTGATCGTCCTCTAGAAATAAAACCAAAATAAAAAAGGAACTTGGAATTTAAACCGAAATAACGAGATGATGATCTTACTCGTGATTAGTAGTCTCATGTTTCCTCCACTTTACTAATCTGGAAAACTTCATGTAGAGGGAGTGTCCCAACCTTTAAACAATATAAGGTGGAGTCCCCTGTGTTTACAATGCTAGTCCCTGGATCAATAGCTAGCATCCACAGTTAAGATGTAATATCAAGAAACAAAGGTCATAATATAACTTTATAACCAGGAATAACATAATTTTATTACATCTTACATAGCTCATTTGGCTATTACATTACATTGCAGCGGAATAACTATAGTTATGGGGTCCTTCATCTTCAAAGTGCCACAGGCAGACATGTTGGTTGTAGACTTTGTAATCCTAATCAATCAATCTTCACTAAAAACAATCAAACCTGCAACATTACAAGTTACAGCCACAAGGGTCAATACATTTGAATTGTATTGGCAAGTGATATTATGGTAGTATAGTGGAGTCTATCATCTATATGCATTTGGCTAAGTGGAGTTGAGGCTTGCATTGCTCAAAATAGATTTTTCCTTAACATTTGAAAACACTAAGTTTTTGCTTGACAAAAACATTTTTCTCAATCAAAGATTGAAGATCCTTTTAACCCTTGTTCAAACCACATGTTTTTAACTTAGAAATTGGAATGATGAGATTCTTGATTGCTTCCATGTCTTGATGCTCAAATTGTCCTTTACAGGGACATGGCTAAGTACTTAGATTTTACACTCTGCAGAGGTGGTGCACTTTCCCCACAAGACTTGGTTTCCCAAGACAAGATCTTTCAGAAGCTTTCCCTTAGACCAAAATGGACGCGCTCCAACCTATCAAATCCTACCACCAACTGTCCATATGGCTAAGTTCTTGCAACCTATATGATCCAGGCAGAGCCCATAATGCCAAGTGGTTGCACTTGAAGCTTCTCAACATTTGACATCTCCAATCTCTTTGTTCCTGGGTGGCCATCCACAAGTGAGATACACAAGGTAAACCATAGACATGGGCCTTGTGAACCACTAAACCAAAAACCACCAAGCAATTACCATTCCACCCAGGTGATTCATTAACTTAGTTGTTTTATTAAGAAAAAGCACAAGTCCTCAGACTTAGAAATTTTCCATAGTGTGAATATATTTCCACCCTTGTTTTCTATTAGCTAAGATAAGAATGATAGTAGTAGGCATCTTGACTTGGGAATTTCTACTAAGGTTTCATCTACTAGGATTTCCTATAGCAAGGTTTATACTTAGCAAAAAAAAATTCCATGCAACTTTTACTTAGAGAAAATCACTAATGCATAGTGAAAGTAATGGGACAAAAAGTATGAAGCATCACTTGCCTTTTTGGTAGAGGGTATAAGTTCACTCCTTGTCCTTGCAACAATCACACTCTTCAAGTGACTACAAATCAATCAAGCAAGGCACAATCTCAATCTACCAATCAAGCAAAACATCACATAAAATGACAAAGTCAAAGTAATGCATGCAAGCATGCCAAGCTTTGTTTTGTTTGAAAGAGTGGTTCCTAATGGGTCATAAACATTTGAAAACACCTAATAGTCATTTTAGAAAGTGGCAAAGTCATTTGCAAAAGGTTTCACTTTATAAACCATTTTCAAAACAAAGTATCATTTTATGTGGTGTAGAAATATTTTTACTAAGGCATTAATCTATAGGGTTCATCAAATAAGTTTTCAAACCATAAAACTTGGTGTTTGGGGCCAGAGAGTTTAAAACAAAACATTTTCCAAAGGTTTTCTTTGCAAAACCATTTTTAATAAATAAACCACATTTCTATTTGACTAGAAATGGTATTAAATCAAAGAATCATTATTTTGTTTCACCAAATTCATTTTTGAATCCACAAAGTGTTTCCTAATGTTAGTAGGTTCAAAGCAATCCAATTGCAAAAGATTTTATCCCCAAATTCATTTTTAAACAATTTTTATATCCTTAACAGGCATACAAATGTTTCAGCAAAAACAACCATTTTTCCAGAAGCTTTTTACTAAAAATAGGCATGGCTGGCTAGGGCTTGTTCCACTGATTCCATTGGTATAAAGTAAATTTTTGGACGTGTGGATCAAAAGTTGTGCAATTTACAAAATTGGAACTCTAATAGAAAGTTTTCTGTCTTTTAAATCAAACAGAGGCCACATGGTTGTTCCTGATTCGTCTATACCGCTTCGCTCGGATCGACAGACACAGACCGCAGGATCCAACTTGATCGCACGGCACAGATCGCTCGATACCCCTTCGCTCACTTTCTTTCCTAGCCGCTGGATGATGATCTAATGGCTCACAGGAGGTTGACCAAAAGCTGGCGGCGCCGACGGCGACGACTGGCGGTGCATGCTCTGTCCGAGGTGGTCTGGCCGTTCTAGGAAGCGAGAGAAGAGGAGGAGAGGCTCACCGTGATCGTAGGGTCGTGGGGAAGCTCGACGTGGTTGCGAGGAGGCGAGGGGTGCACTGGGGCGGAACTAATCGCTTGCCGGAGTTTGCTCGGCGTCGGGTGCGTTCAGGCGTCGCTGGGGATGTTGCTACAGAGCACGAGAGAGGGAACATAGGTTGTGGTTAGATTCGTACGCGGTTCACTGACAAGCGAGCATCAACGAGAGGAAAGGGGGTGGTCTGGCTTACCGGGGGAGAGGTCGTCGGAGAAAAACCAAACGGTGGCGGCGTCGGTTGTTGTCGTTGCCGATGTTCTGGAGCGCCCGCGGGTGAATGGAAAGTGCCGGGAGAAGCGCCAGGGCTAGGAGAGTATGTGAGTGTGCTTAAGGAGGCGAGGGGTGGCAGGACACGGCCGGAATTATCGCCGGAGCGTCGTCGGACAGTGGCGGTGTTTGAGCAAAATTCGATAGCCTGGGGGCGTGCCGAGGAGGGGTGTCTGGGGGAAACGGAAGAGGGGAGGCAGGCGCTTTTACCTTGCGTGCTGGCTTGGCGAATTAACGCGGCAATTAACGGGGATTGAAGGATCTTTCAACGGCAGTAACGGCGACGTGGTTTGGGGGGAGGAAGAAGTCGCGGCGAAGAAGATGACCACGTGGCTGTGGGGTCCCTGGCAGCGAGAGAGAAGAAAAGAAAACGAGGTCCACCAGTCGGTGTCTCTGCGGGTGCGGCTTTAGGTAGAAAACGTTTCGCAGAGGGGAAGTGTAGCTGGGTTGCGAATGGGCTTATTGGGCTTGGCCGGTTGGGCTGGGTCCAATTCCATTTTTTTCTTTCAAATTGTTTTTCCTTTTCTGTTCCTATTTTCTGTTTTGAAAATCAAACAACCAATCAAACAATCAAAACAATTCAAACAATCACCATACTTTTCATTTGAATTTGGTTCTGTTTAACACATAAACCAAAGTCCAAAAAGTAATATAATTTTATTATTTTAGGATCTATTTAATAATTAAATAAAATAGACCTTAATTATTGATTCAAAATAGGTTTTGATTTTATTTAACAAAATCTCCATTTGGGAACTAAATATTTTCAAAACCAAATCAGTAGGTTTTATTTGAAAATAGAAGATATTTGGAACACTTGTTTAAAATAAAATAACATTTTATTTTAGGGTCCATTGATAATTAAATAAAATGGACCTTAGTCATTAAATCAAATAGGATTTGTTTTATTAAAAACTTTATTTTGAAATCTAAAATAAAACCAAAACACTTCAGTAGGTTTTATTTGAGAATATAAAATACTTGGAAAACTTATTTAAAATAAATAAATAAGTTTTAGTGTTTATTTAAAATGGGAAAGGCCTTTACTTAAATAAAATTGGATATTAAATCCTTATTATTTTATTTAAATAAACCTTTACTATTTTTTATCAAAAACAAAACATTTTATTTTCAAAACATTGGCCAAGGTTTAATTTGGCTTTATAAATAATCCTTATTTATAAATCTATCTTTTCTTTTGAAAACCAAATCTTTTATAAAAAGATTTCAAAAATAGTAAAACCAAATATTTTTATTTTCCTTTATTAAATGTTTAACTTTTTAAACCCCTTTAGGATTTACCTTGATCAAAATAGGTTTGAAGGTTCCCAATTGGAAACAAAAAGTTTCTTCTCACCCTGAAAATCAACAAAGTTTTATTTTATTCAATTATTTTTCACATTACAAGATTTGGAAAATCTTGGGATGTGACACTTCAGCATAGATAGAGTAATGGCAAGCATATCATACGGATTTCATGAATCCTTATAGCGCAACAAAATTATTGTAAGCATGGATGATTCAAATGAGTAAAATTTATTCCATGTCATGTAATCAACTCATAAGCTTGCCTTTGAACAATAAAATATAATCATGAAAAATTGAGAATGTGAGAGTTTGTCATGAAAAGCATATACACTAAAGTATCTTCTCCCACATCAATAAATCAAGACTTTTCAAGCACTACTTTTCTATTCATTGTCCTTCAAGAATTTTAGTTCTTAAGTAATTGAGAGCATGCCAAAAAAATCATTAGTTTATCTTGAGGAGTGATTCCATCATGAACGTAGCTACCTGGGAGTGCCAAGAATCTTACCCATTATAGCATTGCTGCTACAAATGTTTAATCAACTCATAGCCGAAATCTACGAGTTTCCTCCATGAAGATCGTTCGTAGGCTAGCAGAGTTGTTGGCATCCCATGAAGTTCGACATGCATAAATCTATATCATTCTTATGATTCACAAGTCAAACTTCGGCATGCTCACAAAAACCGCTAAACATTAATTCAATTGAACAATTCCTTTCAAATAGAGCTATCAAGTCAATCATTATTTTATATGGTGTTGAGTGTCTCTAGGAATAAGCTTTAAACTACAACACCCAATCCTTTTAATTGTAATACTTTTTCTTATTTCAATTGTTTAGCAATTTTTTTTAGGCAAGACATAGTTAACTACAAGATCTGGAGCAAAACATACTCACCTAAATACCCATGCAAACGAAATTTTACTACAATACAGAGACTCACTCCACCGATATAACATCTTAACATTTACTACTAACTAGCATGGTTTCTCAAACTTCAAAAGTGGGGAGTCATAAGGCATACCTCTCATGATTGATTCCACTTCTCTCTTCCCTTTTGATTTGTTTCTTGGAAACTCGAAGTCGGTCACTCTCCTGCAAATACATGAGAACCTAGAGGTGAAAATAAAAGAAAGAGGGACAATAAAGATAATAAAATAACTAAATATAAAATGTTGGGGAAACCAGTGCCTTTTTGTTGTTTTTGAGAAGGGGAATGTAAAGAATAGAAAATTGGCGGCAAAGCTTGGCTTGAAAATATCAAAAACAAATAAAATAACTAAATATAAAGTGTTGGGGAAACCAACACGAGTGCCTATAAACTCAATTAAAAAGCATAACCTCAAAAATAAAATAAATCAAATGAATACCAAATAAAAATAGATAGAAAACCTCCACAAGTTTAGGCTTTTGCAAGCCTTTCAAATCATTGTGGTGGCAGGAAAAAGTTGTAACTTCAGTCCGCAAATTGAGTTGATAAGTTACTTGTTGTTTCTTGGAGGTTCTGGGCGAGATTATGCATCCCCTCCATAGTCCCTCCATGTTCTTGGAAGTCTTGATATGTAGCGAACCATTTTGGTGGCTGCTCCCCTTGATAAGGAACTACTTTCTCCTCTTATTGGTCCTCATACTTGTTCCGAATCTCCTCCTTGGGCTGATGTTGTTCAACCTGCATGACCAAACTATAAAACTCAACAATTGTGATAAACTGGACTCAACAGTTGCCATAGGGTGTGATAAACGAATATTGAAATATGAATTTGGTGTTATAATTTTATATGTAGATTTTGGTGATTGTGATTGTGAGGACTATTGCTGCTCCCCTATCTACCAAGGCAAGTGATGCTTCATGTTTTGTCCTACTATTTTGACTCTGCACTAGTGATATTTTGAGTAGGGCTTTCATTGGAAATCTTCTAAGTATATACTATGCGAATCAAGAGGAGTGAAGGACATTCATATTTCAATATCCGAGAACGGTGTGTTCAAAATGACTCAACAATATTCGTTTATCACACGTCAAGACCTCGCTTTCAATATCGGAGATTTTGTG
This sequence comes from Avena sativa, assembly GCA_916181665.1. NCBI lineage: Eukaryota > Viridiplantae > Streptophyta > Magnoliopsida > Poales > Poaceae > Avena > Avena sativa. The sequence continues at coordinate 204,316,741 of OV702281.1, read as the reverse complement.
TATCTCAAAGTGTCGCTTTTCAAGGGAATGCAGCATTTCCAGCTCAAAGGAAAGTCAGCCCCCAGATATATCGGACCCTTCAAGATTCTGAATCGTCGAGGAGAAGTATCATATCAATTGGAATTGCCCGAGGAAATGTCAGCAATGCACAATGTGTTCCATATATCGTTACTTTACAAATGCCTTGAAGTTACGGAGAAAACTGAAGTTTTCAAGAACATTGATCATCAGACCATAGAGATCAACGATGACCTGACCTATCCTGAAGTATGCATCCATATTTTGGAAGAAGCTTTCAGAACCACCAGAACCTGAAGCATCAAGTTTCTCAAGATTCAGTGGAGCAACCACACCGAAGAAGAAACTACATGGGAGCAAGAAGATCACATCAGGACGGAGTTTCCCGATCTCTTTAAATCCTAGGTAATCTTTTTTCTTCATTTTCAAATCTCGTAATTAGATTTTGCTTAAAGGGGGAAGGTTTGTAACATACCAAAAATATAAAACAATGATCATAAAACTCTAATCACTAAAATTAGGGTTAACAAAAACTTTGATTAATTAAAATCATATGAATGCATGTGTGTATGTGATGATTTGATAAATGCATGAATGAACTTGTGTGATTAACCTAAATAGAAAGAAATGGTTTCAAGATGAATATAACATCATATAAAACAATTCCATGCAGAAACAAATTAAGAGAAAATAAAAAACAAATCAATTAAGGCAAATGGTCATTTTTTCCAATCTTGCTCACTAGGTCACTTTGAGTGTTTCTAGTCCAAGATTTTAAACAGAAACTTTTCCAATTCTTTTCACCCCTTTCTAGACCAAGTAAAAGTGAAGAAAAACCCACCTTTCAAACTTGCAGCAACATTTGGCAACCTCATTCAAATCACAATTCAAAATTGAATCTTTAACATATGTGAAGATCACACATTTTCAAAACCCAACCAAACCAGTGCCCCTTGACTAATCGAACTAATCAAATTTGAATTTCTTTCAGCCATTTCATCAAACAACTTGTTAGCAACAAACAACAAAACATTAAACTCTATAGTGTGCAGTAATTTTGGCCAACCTTGTTCCCTCGCTAGCTCTCACTACACTCCCAGTAGATGAACTAGCCAAATTAACAAGCCTTGACACCACTGTGAGCTTGGCATAGCCATTAATGGTGACCATGTTGAGCCCCTTTGCAACCCCAAACGTGGACAGCAAGCTAGAGGAAGAACTAGCTGCGCCAACCTTGTCTGTCATGCTGCCCGTGCCTCACCGCCCCCTCTAGACCAGCCCTAGCTCGAAGACAGAGACATGAACCGCCGGAAATGCCGTGCCCGCGCCACCATCGACCATGCCGATGCGCACCAACGTGCACGCGCCGTTCCCACTCAACCCGACCACCTCGAGCCCTTTCCGCCCGCCAGCATGAACCCCACCGTCCCAGGAGACCACTACACATACTCGTTTCCTCGACCGTATCCCGTAGCCGCCGCACGCTGCGAAGTTCGCCGTCGGTACCACGCAGAGCACCACACGTTCCAGACAAAACCCCACCACCCTACACCTCGCCTTTAAGCTAGCAACGATCGCCAGGAGACCGCGCATCGTCCCCTAGCCTCAGGCACGCCGATAGCCGCCTGTACCGTCGCCTCCGACGACCTGAGCCCACGCCGTGCTGTCCCTCTTGCTCGCCTATAAAAGGAGGCCTACCCAGCTCAATTCCTCCACACCATCTCACTCCCCACCTCTCACTGATCCTTCCCACTTCTTCCCGGAGCAAGGCGAGCTCTCCCTCGCTGGAATTTGGCCGGAGCCCGCCGCTGCTGGAGGAGAAGGGAGCCGTCGATTGAAGCCGCCCCAGGAGGAGCCGCCGGTACCAGGAGAACCGCCATCGTCGACTTTGTCGTTCGCCCCTATTGTCGACCATCGCCTGAGCCCCGGTGAGCCGCCCCAGACCCCTACTGTCTGCGTTATGGTTAGTTCCTCGCCGGAGTAGCTCGTTGTCAACGACGACCCTCAGCCGTTAGATTAGAACTAGATCGTAAGGCTCAGATTCATAGATACCGTTTCATTTAGTTAGTTCCGCTGACTTGTGGACCCCATCTGTCAGCAGCCCGCGCGCGCTGTGCGTAGTGGGCCGGCCCAGTAACTCTCCCGCGCAACCCAGTTAGTTTAAATTTATATTTTTCATTTAAATTCAAACCCTAGTTCTCTCAGTTGATTCAAAAATCAACCCATCTCGACTCACTGAACCAAAATTCATGAAACCAATTTTGTTAGAAAGGTACTGAAATGCTTAATCCAAGCCCATTGGATTCTAACCATTTAGATTTGTAGATCACCCATGGTAAAAATAACAATGCAGAAGCTTTTATTCATTCAAACATTTTTCAAAATTCAACCATAAAAGCTTTTGAGTTGGTTCCAACTCTCAAAAATCACATTTGATCATACCTTTCAGAATATATAAAAACATATGGGTTTACTTGCAAAAATAATGTTCAAGTAATAAAAGAATGCCACATAGGCATTTCTAGTCACTTTATTTAATTAAAATAAAAAGGTTAAACCTTATTAAATTGTGACACCACTTTAAATCACATTCCCATGTACTGAAATCTGTGGTGATGACATGTGTCAACATGATCCCATGTTTGAGTTGGAAAATATTAAATCTTAAGTAGTTTTTCAATGAGTAGAAATTACTTTTCTAAAAATAAAATAAATAAGACAAGTTCTTTAATCTTGTAATGTTAGTGATGATGATAGATCACCTAGTGTGAACCTTTGTGTGATGATTAGAAATAGTTAATTATTGTTTGGTGATTGTGTACCTCATATTTATTTATAGACACTAGTACCGACCAAGGATACGAGGAGGAAGGAGGATACTACGAGGAAGAAGCCGAGGAGAACTTCAACCACTGCTCTGCACAAGGCAAGCTAACACTTGCAACTTAGCAAGCTTATACTGATATTTTAGCAAGCCAATACTTGCAAACCTATACTTGCAACCTTGTAAGCTAACACTTGCAAGATACCCTACTTATGCAAGCAATTACTTGCTTGTTACTATGCCAACTATATGCCTTAAGCATATGTTATTATTTCCCACTAGACACACCCTCCTAGTTTTACTTGCAAGCTTAATACTTTATTTTCTTTATCAAAGCTTTCTCTTAGAGTTTACTTAGTGACTTGTAGATTCTAGAAAGATAACTGCAGGTAGCATAAAGAGCACAAAATTTGGCCTAAGTTAGATAATCTTGATGTCATCCTAGGGCATGTGATTGAACTTAGTAAATCCCCACTTGTTTACCGCCCCTCATTAGTCTTTACCCCCACTTATAGATGATAGTGCTAAGCATAAAACTTGATCAACTTTAGATGGGAATAGTTGGTGAAAATGGTTATGAAAACCTTATAATGATGTGTCATTCTACTGAAATGTTTTGACATGTGTTCCTGAACACCAGATGATTTTGATGATGCAAATGTTGAGGCATGAGCCTTAGCCCTTTATAAAACTGATGGTTGTCTGGATGCGATACCATTCCAACTTTACCATACAAGCACAATACCCAAAAATTGAATAGGGCTTGACTGGAAATATATATACCTTAGTATGGGTTCCCTTGCGGCCAAGGTCTGAGATGAGGCTACCTTGTGAAGATTGTCCACCTATGTAGTATCCAAGATGACAGTTGGTCATGGTTGGGAGGCTAAACTCATAGGGGAGGTGCCTATACTAAGGCGTGTAATTGAAAGGTTAGGATTTATTATCCGCATACTGAGTATGGTAAATTCAGGATTGTTCCTGACAGATGTATCGAATGTTGTGGTGACAGTGTACAATCTCTGCAGAGTGTTTATGGACAGTTCGAAATCAGGATTGATCCTGATGGTTGGAAGGCTAAACACTCTGTAGAGATTGTACACTTTCACCACAACATTCGATACATTCGTCAGGAACAAATCCTGAATTCACCATACTCAGTATGCGGATAATCAATCCTAACCTTTCAATTACACGCCCTAGTATAGGCACATATCCTGTGAGTTTGGCCTCCCAACCATGACCAACTGTCATCTTGGGTACTGCACAGGTGGACAATCTTCACAAGGTAGCCACAGCTTAGACCTTGGCCGCAAGGGAACCCATACTAAGGTATATAAATTTCCAGTCAAGCCCTACCCAAATTTCGGGTATTGTGGTTATACGGTAAAGTTGGAATGGTATCGCATCCAGAAAACCATCAGTTTTATAAAGGGCTAAGGCTCATGCCTCAGCATTTTCATCATCAAAATCATCTAGTGTTCAGAAACACATGTCAAAACATTTTAGTAGAATGACTCGTCATTCTAAGGTTTTCATAACCATTTTCACCAAGTATTCCCATCTAAAGTTGATCAAGTTTTATGCTTAGCACTAGCATCTACAAGTGGGGGTAAATACTAATGAGGGGTACTAAACAAGTGGGTATTAACTAAGTTCAATCTCATGCCTTAGGATGACATCAAGATTATCTAACTGTGGCCAAGTTTTATGCTCTTTATGCTACCTTCAATTTTCTTTCTAGAATCTACAAGTCACTAAGTAAACTTTTGATAGAAAGCTTTTAATAAAGAAAATAAAATACTAAGCTTGCAAGTAAAACTATGATGGTGGGTCAAGTGGGTATAATCACATATGCTTAAGGCATATAAGTTGCATAGTAACAAGCAAGTAGTAGCTTGCATAAGTAGGGTATCCTGCAAGTGTTAGCGTGCAAGGTTGCAAGTATAGGCTTGCTAAGATATCAGTATAGGCTTGCTAAGTTACAAGTGTTATCTTGCCTTGTGCAGAGCAGTGGTTGAAGTTCTCCTAGGCTTCTTCCTCGTAGTATCCTTCTTCATCCATGTATCCTTGGTCGTTACTAGCGTCTATAAATTAATATGAGGTACATAATCACCAAACAATACTTAACTATTTCTAATCATCACACAAAGGTGCACACTAGATGATCTATCATCATCACTAGCATTACAAGGATTAAAACACTTGTCTTATTTATTTAATTTAAGAAAAGTAATTTCTACTCATTGAAAAATTACTTAAGATTTAATATTCTCCAACTCAAACATGGGATCATGTTGACACATGTCATCACCATATATTTCAGTACATGGGAATGTGATTTAAAGCGGTGTCACAATTTAATATGGTTTAACCTTTTTATTTTATTTTATTAAAGTGACTAGAAATGCCTATGTGGCCTGCTTTTATTACTTGATCATTATTTCTGTAAGTAAACCTATATGTTTTTATATATTCTGAAAGGTGTGGTTAAATGTGATTTTTGAGAGTTGAAATCAACTCAAAATCTTTTATGGTTGAATTTTGAAAAATGTTTGAATGTAGAAAAGCTTCTGCCTTGCAATTTTTACCGTGGGTGATCTACAAATCTAAATGGTTTGAATCTAACGGGCTTGGATTAAGCACTCCAGTTCCTTTCTAACAAAATTGGTTTCATGCATTTCGGTCCAGTGAATCTAGCTAGGTTGATTTTTGAATCTAGGTACAGAAGTGTGATTGAAATTAAATGAATAAAAGTAAATTTGAATTGTTGGGTCGCGCGGGACGTTTAACTGGGCCGGCCCACTATGCACAGAGCACGCGCAAGATGGTTAAGGGGTTGTCCCCATGCGTCAGTGAGATAGCGGGTCGCGAAGCGGTATGGGGCGATGTGGACCGTGGGATCTAATTCTAATCGAATTGCTCTGGTTCATCGTCCACGTCTGGCGAGACAGAACCCCAGCGCGGCAGGTGGGGGTCGTGAGAGGCTCACCGGGGCTCAGGCGATGGTCGGCGATGGGGGCGAACGACAAAGTCGACAACGACGGTTCTCCTAGTACCGGCAGCTTCTCCTGGGGTGGCTCCAATCGAGGGCGCCTCTCCTCCTCTGCAGCGGCGAACTCTGGTGAAATTCTGGCGATGCGCTACTCTCCTTGATCCGGGAGTGAGTGGGTGTGATCAGTGAGAGGTGGGGAGTGAACTGGTGTGAAGAAAATGAGCGGGAGAGGTCTCCTTTTATAGCGCGGTGAGGGGACCGAAGGTTGCGGGATGAGCTCGTCGTGGTTGACGGCACGGAGGGCTAATAGCATGGGCGACGATAGGGGGCGATGCTGTCATCCCTGGCGAAGCTCAACGGTGTGGTGGCGAGGTGTGGGGCGGTGCTGATTGGTCGGAACGCGGAGGCGAACAAGGTTGTCTGGAGATTTTAATGGCGCACGAGTGCTCCTGGTCACGCGGAGGCGAACAAGGTTGTCTGGCGGGGTGCTGGAGTGTTGGCGATCACGCACGCAAGCGGCAAGGGCGGCACGCGGTCTATGGGTGCTGGTCGAGGGTGGCGCACTGGCGCGCTCTCGGCTCGCACGCAGAGAGGATTGTCACGAGCTTGCCATGTGGTCCAGGGGCTGGCAGTGCTCGAGGCTGGGACAGGGAGTGGCGGTGGAGGGTGCTGCGTCTATGAGACAAGGATGGCAAGGCTAGTGAGTCTCCTAGCTGGCTGGCAACATTCGGGTGGCAAGGGTGCTCGAGGGGTACATGCTTGCCATTGATGGCATAGTCTGGTTCACAGTGAGCTAGAGGGGTTAAACAAGTTAGATGATCCACTAAGGGTGTAGTGTGAGCTAGATAGGGAAGAAGTTAGGCCAAAATTACTGCACACTAGTGTTTTATGTTTTTTTATTTGCTGATCACAATGTGTTTGATGAAATGGCCAAAATAAATTCAAATTTGAATTTTGGATTCAAACTTGGTGGGTTTGCTAGGCACATACTAGGGAGTCTCTGGTTAGTTGGATTAGTCAAGGGGCATTGGTTTGGTTGGGTTTTGAAAATTTATGATCTTCACATATGATAAAGATTCAATTTTGAATTGTCATTTGAATGAGGTTGTCAAATGTTTCTGAAAGTTTGAAAGGTGGGATTTGCTTCACTTTTACTTGTTCTAGCAAGGGATGAAAAGAATTGGAAAGGTTTCTGTTTGAAATCTTGGACTAGAAACACTCAAAGTGACCTAGTGAGCAAGATTTGCAAAAATGACCATTTGCCTTAATTGGTTTGTTTTTGCTTTTCCCTTGATTTGTTTCTGTTTGGAAATGTTTTATATGATGTTATATTCATATTTAAACCATTTCTTGCTATTTAGGTTAATCACACAAGTTCATTCATGCATTTATCAAATCATCATAGACACACATGCATTCATATGATTTTAATTAATCAAAGTTTTTGTTAACCCTAATTTTAGTGATTAGAGTTTGGTGATCATTGTTTTATATTTTTGGGATGTTACAAACCTTCCCCCTTAAACAAAATCTCGTCCCGAGATTTGAAAAAGGAGGAAAAAGGAAGATTACCTAGGATTTAAAGAGATCGGGAAACTCCGTCCTGATGTGATCTTCACGCTCCCAGGTAGCTTCTTCTTCGGTGTGGTTGCTCCACTGAATCTTGAGAAACTTGATGCTTCGGGTTCTGGTGGTTCCGAAAGCTTCTTCCAAAATACGGATGGGGTACTTCGGATAGGTCAGGTCATTATTGATCTCTATGGTCCGATGATCAATGTTCTTGAAAACCTCGGTCTTCTCCGGAACTTCAAGGAATTTGCGAAGTAACGATATATGGAACAGATTGTGCACTGCTGACATTTCCTCTGGCAGGTCCAATTGATATGATACTTCTCCTCGACGATTCAGAATCTTGAAAGGTCCTATATATCTGGGGGCTAACTTTCCTTTGAGCTAGAAACGCTACATTCCCTTCAAAGGCGACACTTTGAGATACACAAAATCTCCGATATTAAAGCGAGGTCTCGACGTCTCTTGTCGGCGTAACTCTTCTGTCTTAACTGGGCGGTCTTGAGGTGCTCACGAATCTTGTGAACTTTCCCTTCTGCTTCTCGTAGGATGTCGGGTCCAAAAATCTGACTCTCTCCTACTTCCGACCAATTTAAAGGGGTGTGACACTTCCTTCCGTAGATGAACTCAAATGGGGCCATTTGCAGACTATCTTGATAACTGTTGTTGTATGAAAATTCTGCGAAAGGCAGATAGTCTTCCCATTTAGATCCATACTCTAGCACACATGCTCTCAACATATCTTCGAGTATTTGATTTACTCGCTCCGTTTGTCCATCGGTTTGAGGGTGATACGCTGTACTGAAATCTAGTCGGGTTCCTAAACCTTCTTGGACTTTCTTCCAGAATCTCGAGGTAAACTGGGTTCCGCGATCCGATACGATGTTCTTGGGGACTCCGTGCAAACTAACGATTCTAGCGATGTATAACTACGCTAGCTTCGAACTCTGGTATGTGGTCTTGACTGGTAAGAAATGGGCGAATTTGGACAATCTGTCAACTATGACCCAGATAGAGTCATTTCCCCTACTAGAACTAGGCAATCCGGTGATAAAGTCCATTCCAACGGAATCCCATTTCCATTCCGGAATCTGTAGTGGTTGCAATAGTCCTGTGTGTCTTTGATGTCCCACCTTGACTCTCTGACATATATCACACTTGGCGATATAGCTTCTGATTTCTCTCTTCATTTTATGCCACCAAAATTGTTCCATCAAATCCTGATACATCTTCTTCCTCCGGGGCGGATAGAATAAAGAGTATCATGGGACTCTTTCAAAATAACTTCTTTCAACTCCGAATCTGCTGGTACACAGAGATGTCCTTTGTACCACAGAACTCCTTCTTTATCTTCGGTAAATCCGGGTACTTTGCCTTTACCGATACGACGTTTGATTCTATCGATACTAGCATTTCCTTTCTGCGCCTCTTTGATCTGATCGATCAAAGTGGGTTGAAGTTCGATGCTAGCCAAAAATTCTTCACTTACTAATTCCATTCGGAAATCTTCCATCTCTTTGTTCAAACTTGGTTGCTCCTTCAAAATCATGGAGTTCAAGCGGCACGGCAATCTGCTAAGGGCATCTGCTACTACATTGGCTTTATCGGGGTGATAGTGAATGTCCAGATCATAGTCCTTGATTAGCTCAATCCATCTCCTCTGCCTCATATTCATCTCCTTTTGAGTGAATATATATTTTAGACTCTTGTGATCCGAATAAATCTCACAATGGTTTCCCATGAGATAATGCCTCCATGTCTTCAGGGCTAGAACTATGGCTGCTAGTTCAAGGTCATGGGTAGGATAATTTTGTTCATGCTGCTTCAGTTGTCGGGATAGATAAGATATAACCTTGCCTTCTTGCATTAGAACACATCCGAGACCAATCTTGGATCCGTCACACTACACATCAAAGGGCTTCGTGATATCCGGCATGATGAAGATTGGGGCTGAAATTAATCTGCTCTTGAGTTCATGAAAACTCGCTTCACATCTGTCCGTCCATTAAAACTTCTTGTCCATCTTCAGCAATTGGGTCATGGGTCTGGCAATACTCAAGAATCCTTCTACGAACTTGCGGTAGTATCCCGTTAATCCGAGAAATGCACGAACTTGGGTTTGAGTGGTCGGGGCTTGCCAATCTTCAACATCTTTCACCTTTGTAGGGCCAACAGCAATTCCTCCGGCTGATACAATATGTCCGAGGAATCCTACCTCCTGTAACCGGAATTCACATTTGCTAAACTTGGCATACAGCTGATGCTCTCTAAGGGTTCCAAGAATGGTCCTTAGGTGTAGCTCATATTCTTATTATGATTTGGAATAAATCAGAATGTCATCGATGAAAACTATGACAAACTTATCTAGGAAGTCCATAAAAATCTTATTCATGAGGTTCATGAAATAAGCGGGGGCATTGGGTAATCCAAAAGACATGACAATGTACTCATATAATCCATATCTGGTAGTAAAGGAAGTCTTTGGAATATCCTCTCCGCGAATTTTGAGTTGATGATAGCCAGTTGTAAGATCAATATTAGAAAACACTTTGGCACCAGTCAACTGGTCAAACAGGTCTTCTATCTTGGGCAGTGGGTTCTTGTTCTTGATGGTGACATCATTCAACTTCCGATAATCCGTACACAAACGGTTACCTCCATCTTTCTTGTCCACAAATAATACAGGTGATCTCCATGGCAATGCACTTGGTTGGATAAATCCTATTTCCAACATTGCATCTAGTTGCTTCTTCAGTTCTGCTAGTTCAGACGGGTTCATACTATATGGTCTCTTGGCTATGGGTATGGTTCCAAGGATTAGTTCAATGATAAACTCGATATCCCGATCTGGGGGCATACCGGGCAAAACATCTGGAAATACATCGGGGTATTCACAGACTATCCGGACTTGGTCAATGGTAGGTTGGGCTATACTCTTGTTGCACTGAATTGACAGGGCAAGGTTTCAGATACATGCTAAACTGATATTCCGGCTGTACTGGTCATGGTTATGGCTTTCTTGGCACAGTCAATTAATCCTTTGTGTTTAGACATCCAATCCATTCCTAGTACTACTTCCAAACCTTTAGTTCCGAGTACTATTAGATTAGCATAAAAATTTATTCCATGGATTCGGATAGGGACAGCTTTGCAAATTTTCCTAGCTTTGGTGGTTGAACCAGGTATTTGAACAATCATAACATGCTTCAATTTGGTTGGTTGAATCTTACTAGTGCATGCAAATTCTTCAGTAACAAATGAGTGCGATTCTCCAGAATCAAACAACACTCTTGCATGTAGTGAGTTAACAGAAAACATACCCAGCACGACATCTGGCGCTTCTTGGGCTTCTTCAGCATGCATGAGAAAGAGACGGCCGTTGCGGTTGAGCGAATTCCCTGGGGCAAACCTTCTTCCAGGCTGAACTGGACGCTGCTGCTGAGCTGGGGCATTTGCATTAGGGGCTGCGACAATCTTCTTGGGGCACTCATTGGAATAGTGACCCTTGCTTCCACATTCATAACAAATCACTTGTGACTTGTCCTTTGCTGCAACAGGCACAACATTGTTTCTATTACTTGGGCAGTGTTGGTGTTGGTGGCAGCATTGTTGTTGTTGAACTTGGGTGGTGCAGGTTGAAATTGTTGGAGTTGCCAGGGTTGTTGTGGTTTCCTCCGGGCCTTGGGTTTCCACGGTTGGGATAGGTTAGACGGTTCATCGGGGGTCTATTGTTTCTTGGGGCAAATCCTGGAGATGGGTTGGGGAGATACTTTGGTGTATGGGGGGTTCATGGTTGATGCATCATGCGACGCTTGCGGTTTTCATTAGCTTGGTTGATATTTCCTTCCATCTAAATGGCAGAGTCAACAAAGGCTTCAATATCTGCAAAGGGGATATTAACTAACACTGTCTAAATCTCATCGTGCAGACCATTCAGGAATCTCTCTTTCTTCTTGGCTTCGGTGTTGATCTCACCCGGTGCATACCTAGCTAATGACAAGAATTTGTCACGGTATTCTACTACTGTAATACTTCCTTGTTTCAGTTCCATGAATTCATCTCTCATCCTCTTGATTAAACCCGGTGGCACATGGGTTCTGCTGAACTTGACTTTGAACTCTTCCCAAGTCATCAGCTGACCTCCTTTCATTGCGCGAATGCTATTCCCCCATGCTCTTGCAACTCCAGCCAGATAGTGGGTAGCAAACAACACTTTCTCGTTAGCTTCCACTCCTGCAACTTCCAGATTGTTTTCCATGGTTTGCAGCCAATCATCTGCATCTGGGGGCTCTTCTGACTTAGTGAAAACGGGTGGAATGGTGTTCTGGAAATTCTTGAGCTTAGACCCATGGTTGTCCTGATTTCCATGGCCTTGATTGTTGTTGGCCATCTGGGCGATGTGTTGAAGGGTGGCTAAGTTGGCTTGACATTCGGCTCTTTCAGCTTCGCGGTCAGAAACCAACATTTGCAAGATCTGCAACATCGGGTCCGGAGATGAACCACTTCCTCTGGGAGGCATCTAAGGATTGAGATAGATCATGAGAAAAGAGGGAAATTTCTAGGGTTCAGGGGTTTTGAAATGTTTTTGAAGTTTGACTCAGATTTTTCTAGCAACTTGCTTTTCATTCATTCATTCATAGCACATGATACAAACACACACCATAACAAAGAAAAACAGATGGTTTTAAGAACCATTTTGTGAAACTACGATACAGTGGGACCGAATACAACTCACTAACGCTAGTGCTCAAGTGCTACTACTCCTCGGAGTCAGTGTCCTCATCATCTTTGTCATCATCATCATCATCGATGAAGGCGAAGTCATCCTCATCGGTGAAGAAGTCCATGGCCTGATCCTCCAGAAAGTCATCATCATCGCTGAGATAGGAGTAGGGGTCTAAACGAAGGTCTTCCCCTGCATTCTCCCGTTCCTCCAATTGCATGTCTCTCTCGGTGATGGTCTCCTCCAAATCCGTGATCCGATGGCGACGACGGGCAATGATGCGCTCCTTCTTGTCGAGCTAACAGCGACGAGACTTGCGATCCTTCACTAGCATGGGAATTGTTTGATCCTTCTTGGCGGCGATGGCGTACTTGTGGTTGGCGTAGGAACGGTCATTGTCCAACTCCTTCTGACATACATACATCATGAAGCTGAGATGGTCCAATTGACTCTTCAGCTCGTGGTGGTATGGGGCCTCCCGTGGCTGTCCCATAATATCACGCCTCGGGTAGAGCTCAAAGTGGGTACCCTTGATTTGATTGATACTCTGCCCACATAGACGGGCAAGAGCTTCCTGCATTGTCCTGGCCAGTCCATCGAGCCAGTTGTTCTCTCTTAAGGTGAACTGAATTCCCTCTGCAGTGGGAGGTTCAATCTTTCCTCGGAGACTTGCAACAACTAGCCACTGCAGATATTCTCTTTCCTAATCATTGAGCTGAGCTCCGAAGAACTCGGGGTGCGAACGCTCCAGCATCTCCAACAGCTGGTCCAAGTCACGCTCACAGATGAGGTATCCTCCATTTCCCAACTGATAAAACTTGTTGTACTTCACGTCCATCTATAAGAATATAGGATGAGTAAGATAGTAGAGTGATCAAGTGTGTCAAATTTTATGTACTCCAAGAATTTTTGAGGAACATGAATTTTCATGAAAGAATACAAGTGACAAGAATGGGCATAAGTTTTTGTAAATACTCACTTCCTTTTGTTTTAAAACTAAGTTTTTGATTCAAACGTCCATTTTAACTAGGGTCTTCTATGGTCAGGATGGCTCTGATACCAACTTGTCAACACCGGGATTTTTAATCCTAGATGCCTGTTATGCCATACATCGCAATCCCAGGATTACCATTCTTGCGAGACATAACAGATTTGATATCACAGTACATCATCCATTACAAACCATACATAAGGTCTTACACAAATAAGGATCTCATGTTCCAGTTTTTAATACAACTCAAGCAGCGGAATAACGTAAAGATAACGATAGCGTAGGCTAAGCTCCATCTTCAGGGTCACAGGCAATTATGACGATGGGAGATGATCCTAGTTGTCGTAACCTTCCTGCGGTCCGTCATCCTGATACTCCTCTTCATAGTCAGGCCACGGGAATAGCCAAGGACAAAGCCATGAGTACTCTTTAAGTACCCGCAAACTAATACTAATAAGTTAAGGGGGTTTTTGTAGTAGGATACTAAGCTCTAGGGTTGTTTTTCAAAAAGCCAGATTTACTTCTGCTAAGTTCAAAAGCAAAGAAAACTAGTTGAAAGTTTTATAACACCTAAGTGGGAACTTGAATTTCATGTCACAACTAAGTAGTGGTCAGGTCAAAGTCATAAACCATTTCATAAGTCATTTTGAAAACATCTGATGATAGAACAGTATAAGCTAGCTAAGTTTGACACTCTGCAGAGATTGTACACTCCAACTGTCCATAACCGCGGACACGGCTATTCAAATAGTTTGACACTCTGCAGAGATTGTACACTTTCACCACAACATTCTATACATCCGTCAGGAACAAATCCTGAATTCACCATACTCAGGATGCGGATAATCAATCCTAACCTTTCAATTACACGCCCTAGTATAGGCACCTCTCCTGTGAGTTTGGCATCCCAACCATGACCAACTGTCATCTTGGGTACTGCACAGGTGGACAATCTTCACAAGGTAGCCTCAGCTCAGACCTTGGCCGCAAGGGAACCCATACTAAGTTATATAAATTTCCAGTCAAGCCCTACCAAAATTTCGGGTATTGTGGTTGTACGGTAAAGTTGGAATGGTATCGCATCCAGACAACCATCAGTTTTATAAAGGGCTAAGGCTCATGCCTCACCATTTTCATCATCAAAATCATCTGGTGTTCAGAAATACATGTCAAAACATTTCAGTAGAATGACTCATCATTCTAAGGTTTTCATAACCATTTTCACCATGTATTCCCATCTAAAGTTGATCAAGTTTTATGCTTAGCACTAGCATGTACCAGTGGGGGTAAATACTAATGAGGGGTACTAAAGAAGTGGGTATTAACTAAGTTCAATCTCATGCCTTAGGATGACATCAAGATTATCTAACTTGGGCCAAGTTTTATGCTCTTTATGCTACCTTCAATTATCTTTCTAGAATCTACAAGTCACTAAGTAAACTTTTGATAGAAAGCTTTTAATAAAGAATATAAAATACTAATCTTGCAAGTAAAACTAGGATGGTGGGTCAAGTGGGTATAATCACATATGCTTAAGGCATATAGTTGGCATAGTAACAAGAAAGTAGTAGCTTGCATAAGTAGGGTATCCTGCAAGTGTTAGCTTTCAAGGTTGTAAGTATTGGCTTGCTAAGATATCAGTATAAGCTAGCTAAGTTGCAAGTGTTAGCTTGCCTTTTGCAGAGCAATGGTTGAAGTTCTCCTCGGCTTCTTCCTCGTAGTATCCTCCTTCCTTCTCGTATCCTTGGTTGGTACTAGCGTCTATAAATAAATACGAGGTACACAATCACCAAACAATACTTAACTATTTCTAATCATGACACAAAGGTTCACACTAGATGATCTATCATCATCACTAGCATTACAAGGATTAAAACACTTGTCTTATTTATTTTATTTAAGAAAAGTAATTTCTACTCATTGAAAAACTACTTAAGATTTAATATTCTCCAACTCAAACATGGGATCATATTGACACATGTCATCACCACATATTTCAGTACATGGGAATGTGATTTAAAGTGGTGTCACAATTTAATAAGGTTTAACCTTTTATTTTATTTAGTTAAAGTGACTAGAAATGCCTATGTGTCCTTCTTTTATTACTTGATCATTATTTCTGTAAGTGTAACATCCCTAAAATCATGTTTCAAAAACTCATGCATATCATCCATGCATCCTTGATCATGTAGGATTTCATTTCAAAATCATTTCAAAACAGGAGCATATGTGCTCATTATTTTATGTATGAATGCTCTAGTCTTTGTGCTACATGCTATTGAGAAAAGTACTATTATTCATTCTTTATTGTTTAGAGTCCTAACTTAAGTGATTTCAAAATCTTGAGCAAAGTTTCAAAACAAAATATGAAATAAAACCAAATCTAGGACTTTTATCACATCTCATAAAGGCTTGGTTTTATTCTTATTTTCAAATAACCCAAGGGTGTTTGTGTGAACAGTGGTGTTTGAATCATATTTGAGTACAAGATTCACTGTACAAAAATCTTGAGAAAGTTTGAATTCAAACTGATTTGAAATGGAGGTTGAAAATCATTTTTAGAAAATCAAACAGAAAAAGAAAAGGAATAAAGGAAAAAAATTAAGCAACCAGCCATTCTGGCCAAACCCAGCCCAATTCGACCCAGCTAGCGCAGCAGCACCCCCTCGCGAAACGTTTTCTTTACTCGCACCCGCACCCACTAAGTCGCTGACAGCCTGGACCCATTCCCACTCCTTTTCTCTCGCTGGCAAGTGGACCTTGCGACCACGTCACTCCGTCGTCCCCAAATTTCCGCTCGCAGACCACGTCGCCGCTGTCGTTGATGCCGATAATGGGGCGGCGTAATTAGCCATGAATCCGCGAGCGTTTCCTGTCGCTCTGCTGCCTACTTAAACCCCTCCCCTCGCCGCTCATTTCCCCTCACTTATCATAGACGCCACGCCACCAGGCTACTAGAATTTGCCCTCACATCGCCGCAGTACCGACGACCTCCGGCGACCAATCCCGGTGAGCTTAGTGCGCGCCTTCCTCTCTAGTTCACGCGAACTGCTTCGCAACCGTCTTGCGCTCCTTCTGATATCTTTAGTTCGTCCTGTACTTCCCTAGGTCGTCGACTCCAACGAGCACCGCAAGTTCCCGACACCGTCTCCAACTCCGGTAAGAAAATTCGGTGAGAATCGACCGCCCCTTGCCTTCCCTTTGACACTATCCTGTTCGCCTGATCGATGCGCACCCGCTGATGCCCTCTGTTTTTGTTAGGGCGGATCAGAACGTTGCCAATGTCGCCGTCCACCCAAGCCCGACGTTGTCCTCTACTCCGACGAGCTCCCACGGCCACTGCAGCATGCCCCTTCGCCAACCGAGCACGCGTTGAGCATCTCCTCGTTGCGGAGAATCTGGTGAGCATCCTCCCACCTCCCCGGGCGACCTAGTTCGCCGGCTCCACCACTGACAGAGAGCGCCGCCGCCTGTCGCCGCCGCTAGCGTCACCACTTGATGGTCAGATGATTAGGGCCGTTAGATTTAGATCCAGTGGATGCGATAGATCGTAGTTGAAGGGGTAAGTTTAGATCTCAGCCGCGCATTTTAGTTAGGTCCAACGGCCCACAGACGCGATCCAGCGCAAAACGGTACCAACCAGTAAGATAACGCCGCGTGGCATGTTCCTCGGTTTAAATTTCTGATTTGAATCTATTAGATGTTTGATTTTGTTTTAATCATAACTTGTGATTACCACGTTCAAATTTGACAAATTTTATATCAATGGAATCAAGAGAGAAAGCCCTTTCCATATACGCAATGTGTTTAATGTTTTGTGTCTGTTAAAATGGTTATTTTTACAGAAACATGTGTAGGCGTATTTTGAGTATATTAATTATTTGAGAAATGTTTTAATGTTCAAATAAAGATTGTTTGGAATGTTTTGAACTTTTTTATGAACCAGTACTGCGCACTTGTCTTGTTGAGTATAGAAAATGATCACATATCATATTGCATGCATCCATATATTTTTCCTTGTATTTATTTTGTATGTGATTTGGTGCTATCATTTTATGTGTATATTTTGGTGCAAATAGTGATTGTGATTGTGAGGATTGTAGCTACTCTCCAAACTACCAAGGCAAGTGGTGCTTCATGATTTTACTCCTATGTTTTTCAAATATGCATTAGAAATATTTTGTTAGACTTGCATAGATAATTTTTGGTCTTTATATGCTATGCTTGGGAAATCCTAGTAGTTGTAGAATTGCTAGAAATTTCTAAGTTAAGATGTTTATCTATGCCATGCTTAGCCTAGCTAGTAGCAACCAAGGGTGGTTAAATATTCATGCTATGCTAAAATATTTCTAAGTCTTTGGACTTGTGTTTTGGTTAATAAAACAACTAAGTGAATGAAACACCTGGGTGGAATGGAAGGAATGGTTTATGTTGAGTGGTTACACAAAGCCCATTTCTATGGTTTACCTTGTGTATCTCACTTGTGGAACGCCACCCAAGAACAAAGGGATTTGAGAGGCCAGATGTTAAGAAGCTTCTAGTGCAGCCACTTAGCAATATGGGCTCTGCCTGGATCACATAGGTTGCAATAACTTAGCCATTTGGACAGTTGGTGGTAGTGGGATGATAGGTTGGAACGCGTCCATTTGGTCTAAGGGAAGGCTTCTGAAAGGTCCTGTCTTGGTGAAAATCAAGTCTTGTGGGGAAAGTGCACAACCTCTGCAGATGGAAGAATCTAAGTACATAGCCATGTCCCTGGTATAGGACAATTTGAGCATCCAGACATGGAAGCTATCAAGAATCCCCTCATCCCAATTTCTAAGTAAAACTTGTGGTTGAACAAGGGTGAAGGACCCCAATGTCTATTGGTGGTTCCTTGGGAAAAGTTTTGACCAAGAAAAACTTAGTGTTTTCAACTGATAGGCAAAACCTGTTTTGAGCAAAGCAATCCTAAGCTACACTTAGCCAAAGTGCATATAGTATTTAGTCCACCAATGTTCTACTAAGGTATCACTTGACAATAATATTCCAATGTATTGACCCACTGTGGCTGTAACTTGTGATGTTGCAGGATATTCTG
Source organism: Avena sativa (assembly GCA_916181665.1). Lineage (NCBI taxonomy): Eukaryota > Viridiplantae > Streptophyta > Magnoliopsida > Poales > Poaceae > Avena > Avena sativa. The sequence continues at coordinate 204,298,541 of OV702281.1, read as the reverse complement.
ATGATGATTAGGAGTCATGAGTCTACACTCAACATGCTTGCATGTGTCACATGAAGATGAGGACTTATTTATCTTATTATATATTTGAACTCTTGTATTAGGCCTGTGGCCTGGAGTTGTAAAAGACTATGTTTGTCTCTAGAGTGATATGTAATAATGACCTTTGTTGCTGTGTACTTCATCTTAAACTGTCGATGCTAGCATTGATCCAGGGACTAGCATTGCAATCACAGGGATCCTTTCCTTTACAAAGGAGGGATCTTATAGTAAGTAAACCTATATGTTTTTATATATTCTGAAAGGTATGGTTAAATGTCATTTTTGAGAGTTGGAATCAACTCAAAAGCTTTTATGGTTGAATTTTGAAAAATGTTTGAATGTAGAAAAGCTTCTGCCTTGTTATTTTTACCATGGGTGATCTACAAATCTAAATGGTTTTAATCCAATGGTCTTGTATTAAGCACTCCAGTACCTTTCTAAGAAAATTGGTTTCATGCATTTTGGTTTAGTGAATCGAGCTGGGTTGATTTTTGAATCTAGGTACCGAACTGTGTTTGAAATTAAATAAATAAAAGTAAATTGGAATTGTCGGGTCGCGCGGGACGTTTAACTGGGCCGGCCACTATGCACAATGCACGCACGGGCTGGTTAAGGGGTTATCCCCACGCGTCAGTGAGACAACAGGTGGCGAGCAGTATGGGGCGATGTGGACCATGGGATCTAATTCTAATAGAACGGCTCTGGTTCATCGTCCATGTCGGGCAGCGCCGGCAAGACAGAACCCTATCGCGAAAGGAGGGGGTTGTGGGAGGCTCACTGGGGCTTAGGCGATGGTCGGCGACGGGGGTGAATGACGAAGTCGACGATGGCGGTACTCCTGGTACCGGCAGCTTCTCCTGGGGCGGCTCCAATCGACGGCGCCTCTCCTTCTCTGTAGTGGCGAACTCCGGTGAAATTCCGGCGATGGGCTGCTCGCCTTGCTCCGGGAGTGAGTGGGTGTGATCAATGAGAGGTGGGGAGTGAACTGGTGTGAAGAAAACGAGCGGGGGAGGTCTACTTTTATAGCGGCGAGGGGACCGAAGGTTGCGGGCTGAGCTCGTCGTGGTCGACGGCACAGAGGGATAATGGCATGGGCGACGATAGGGGCGGTGCTATGCTCCCTAGCGAAGCTCAACGGTGTGGTGGCAAGGCGTGGGGCGGTGCTAATCGGTCGAAACGCGTCGATGCTCTGGGCAGGTCCGACGGCGATTTTAATGGCGCACGGGTGCTCCTGGTCGCGCGGACGCGAATGAGGTTGTCTGGCGGGGTGCTGGAGTGTTGGCGATCACGCACGCAAGCGGCGAGGGCGGCGCGCGGTCTATGGGTTCTAGTCGAGGGTGGTGCACTGGCGCGCTCTCGGCTCGCAGACAAAGAGGTTTGGCGCGAGCTTGCCGTGTGGTCCAGGGGCTGGCAGTGCTCGAGGCTGGGACAGGGAGTGGCGGTGGATGGTGTTGCGTTTGTGCGACAAGGTTGGCAAGGCTAGTGAGGCTCTTAGCTGGCTGGCGACATTGGGATGGCAAGGGTGCTCTCGGCATGCTTTCCATTGATGGCATGGTCTGGTTTACAATGAGATAGAGTGGTTAAACAAGTTAGATGATCCACTAAGGGTGTAGTGTGAGCTCGATAGGGAACAAGTTAGGCCAAAATTACTGCACACTATAGTGTTTTATGTTTGATTGTTTGCTGATCACAATGTGTTTGATGAAATGGCCAAAAGAAATTCAAATTTGAATTCTGGATACAAACTTGGTGGGTTTGCTAGGCACATACTAGGGAGTCTCTGGTTAGTTGGATTAGTCAAGGGGCATTGGTTTCGTTGGGTTTTGAAAATGTATGATCTTCACATATGATAAAGATTCAATTTTGAATTGTCATTTGAATGAGGTTGTCAAATGTTTCTGCAAGTTTGAAAGGTGGGCTTTGCTTCACTTTTACTTGTTCTAGCAAGGGGTGAAAAGAATTGGAAAAGTTTCTGTTTGAAATCTTGGACTAGAAACACTCAAAGTGACCTAGTGAGCAAGATGTACAAAAATGACCATTTGCCTTAATTGATTTGTTTTTGCTTTTCCCTTGATTTGTTTTTGTTTGGAAATGTTTTATATGATGTTATATTCATCTTTAAACCATTTCTTGCTATTTAGGTTAATCACACAAGTTCATTCATGCATTTATCAAATCATCATATACACACATGCATTCATATGATTTTAATTAATCAAAGTTTTTGTTAACCCTAATTTTAGTGATTAGAGTTTGATGATCATTGTCTTATATTTTTGGGATGTTACAGTCAACCAATTCAATCAAATCAAAGATCACGCAAGAACTTCCCCACAGATGACGCCCTAGCGTGCTCGGTGACTAGTGTCGGTGGGATGACCCCGGATGGGGCAAGAAAGGCCTAAGTAGGCCGGCTTTAGAAGCAACTGGCCAGATGGTCACAAGACAAAGGTTCCCCAGCTGGGTGGATCTCACCCACCGACTGGAGCTCAAGCTTTCTGTGGTGGCCAAAAGAACCGGCTGGGTTGCCGTTTCCACGTGGCCTGCCTCAGATTCGCTGGATAGATGCAGAGGGGGTGACGCTCCTGCAGGGCACGCCTCTAGCTCCTCGTATCACCAGATAGGCTGGCGCACCGCCCTGTCGGTGGTACCAGATAACTGCACGACCCAGGATAAAGAGAGAAGTTGAGCATAGCGTTGCCGGCTGATCGCTAAAGATCTAGTTGACCGTTTAAGCAAGTGGTGACACCCAAAGGGTGGCGCTGGGATACTGTAGCATTGTCCCCTTTGTACTGAGAGGGTGAGTGGGTCCTTGTCCACTAGCTGGGCCCTGCATCCGACCCGCTTTGCAAATCCAAAGCCTCCCAACAGTAAACCCTAGAACCCACATTGTAACCTACCTCTACTAGCTAGTATATAAGGGAGGGTAGATCTAGGGTTCTAGGTAGATTCACATTCAGTAGAGTTCCTCCTAATTCATCTTTTTCCTCTAGCTCTCGATAGTTGCTAAAGAAATAGCTCCAGGAGCACTTCTATTAGGATTACGCCCCTGATATACTAGATCTTGCAGGAGTAGGGGTTTTACCTCGCCGAGAGGTCCTCGAGCCTGGGTAAATTGTTGTTTTTGCAATTTCTGTATCTAACCCGTTGCATCCCCGATTGTACTCCCGCGTTCCACACTACAACCAGATTGGACTAAAATTTTGGGTCCAGGCAACGGTTCTCAGCCATTAATCGTCGACATCCCTGATGACAAAAAATCGAGATGATGTTGATAGCAGTTTGGACAAAACAATCTAGCGCAATTATTTACCCTGGTCTATCTATATATATATATCTATGTACTATGTATTATAATTTTTCTTGAGGTAGATTCGTTGTAAACAAAATTTTGGTCCAACATTATTTTTTTGGTTCTGCACTTACAAGTTTGGAGCTATTACATGTAATGCCACAGCTAAAGTCAAATTGACTGGTGACATCGTTTTCTCGACAATCTCATCCTAGAGACATAGGATGGGAAGGAACGGAGAGGAGGGGAAAAGGATTGTAGGGGCGGTGAGGCTGAGGATGAGAGGTTGTGGCACTGCTGTCCGCCGGCCACAAGGGGAGAAGATCGAGGCCGGACACGCAGGGGAAGCCCATTCACTGGTGGAAAAAGGGCCTCCAGTCCCAGGCCGCAACTGGCTCTAGTCCCGGCTTTGGGCCCGGGACTGCCAAAACGGGACTAGAGGCCCCCCTCTAGTCCTGGCTCACTACGGCCCGCGACTGATAATAGCCACGTGGTTGTTTCAGCACCACGGGGGGCGAAAACACTCTAGCGCCGCGGCAGAGATTGTGTGTTTCCTTTTTTTGCCATTTTGTTCCTTTTCGTTTTGTGTTTCACTATAATTTCAAACATATATTTCAGTACACATATTCTATGCTAGTACATACACAATACACGTTGATGCAACTATATAATTAATCGATCCCTTGCAAGCATACATTGATGATATATATATCAAAAGGAAGAAATGTTTTGAAATTACATGGTCATTGATGATATATATATCATATCAACTACATGGAGATCACTAAGGCAAATCGAGTTCCACGTCATCCGCATAATGCTCTCCATGTACATCAAGGACCTTCTTCATCATAAATCCCGCCATCTCCTCTTGAATTGCTCATATGCGCTGGTCTTGCTCTAGTTTCTCCCGCAAACCATAAATATAACGTGAGTAAACTTTCCGCTCACTGGTCAACTCGCAGATGTACTCGCAGACGTAGTATCCACATAAATGAGTTCCCGGTGGCTGTTGTAAACTCTTCACCATTTTATAAGTTAGCTCCTCTTTGAATGGACCTGGTATTTTCTGTCTGAACCGTGTCCAACACCTGCTCGGCAAAGAAAATGAACAAAGGAGTTATTAGTTACTTAATATCAGGAAATGAACGAAAGAGGCCGATATAATGCGATAATGATTGAAATTACTTATGGATCATTGCTTTCATGTCTCTCCACTGCTCTTGGTCCCACTTAATGAGTCGTGGACTTCAACTAGGGACTTGTCAACTTGAATGCTTAGCAAGATCCAGTGGAATCTGCGGACGTTTGCATAAGCATACATGCATAGCTCATCGAGTAAGCAAAAATAAAATGTGTACAAGATAGAAACACTCACTTGAAGTTGTAAGGAAATATTATTTCCTTAACAAAATTATTCTCGGTTAAGAACCTGCACAGGTCTTCCTCCACGTCCCTGGGGTGATTCTTTAACGTATATTCATTAACGATATATGGGTCAATGAACCAAATGTCATATATTCTAGATCTTTTGTATTCAAGCATCTTCATTCTCCAGAATATAATATCATACAAAGGATATATAGTTAGGATAATATATCAAATGCAATGAACGAGCTGAGCTACAAACTTAATTATAGAAATAAATCACTTACAGACAGTAGCAATCAATGATAGATTTGTGGAGGGCGTGCTGGTTGTATAACTGAAATAGTTCGGTCATTTGAACCTGTATCGAGTATGGTTGGAAGTGATGATCCTTTCTAACGTCCACCATAAACCAATATTTCTGATGCTTTTTCTGCTTGCGACATGTACCATTCGTGCAAATTTCGCATATGTGCGGATAGACGCGCGAGCTCCTAATTACTGACTAGAGGCTCCCCCCGGACATACTTCCATACTATCTAACCCATTGGCATATCTTGATAGCCTAAATATTGACCAAGAGACATATTTGCTTCAGTAGCAAGTGCTTTGGCCTGCGATACAGTGATGCCCATTAGTGCAGCATTAGTACGGGCTCTGGGGACCATTATTTGCATGTCCATATCCATTTCAGCTCTGAAGTCCATGTCGAGGTATGAAATGACTTTGAGCGGGGCGACCGATTGATTCTTCTGTGCTCCGAGCTGGGCAACTTGCTTCCCGCTTTTTGCACTTGTGCTTTTTTCTTCTTTGCTTGCTTAATAATCTCCCGGTCATAGTCTGATTCCAGATTCATCGATATCTGGGATGGTTGCTCAAGAAAAGACTTAGCCCACTTCTTGGTTTTTTCATCATATACCATCTTTAGCTCAGGCTTTTTAGGTGCAAAATGCGCCTTAACTTGGGCAGCCACATCCGCGTTAGTTTCCTCATCGGTCTTGTCATAAGGTCTCTTTGGAAGAGCTGGCGGGATGTCGACTATCTTCGCCGTTTGACCTTTCTTCGATGTGGGCCGCGGGGGGGCGTCGACCTTCTGTTTCTTCAACGAGGTAGTAGTATTGCACGAAGGCGAAGGCGGAGATCGAGTATTGCGCGGAGGCGGAGATCAAGTTGATGTACTCCTGCTGCGGCGATCGTCAGCGGGGCGGGGTGGACTTGGAGGTTGACAATAATCGGGTTGGGTGGACTTGGAGGTTGACGATATTCGATGCAGGGTGGACTTCGATTCCTCGGAGTCAGTGGCCTTGGCTCCGAGCCTGGAAACTTGATGTACTTCTTCTTCCATAGAATGATGTTGCGCTTAACATCTCCTAGTTTCGTAAGGCCTTCAGGCATAGCGATGTCAATCTCTAGGTCCGCAAAATCCTCCACTATGTCATCCACCATGACACGAGCATAGCCAGGTGGAATCGGAAGTGAATTATGGAGTGCTCTAGGTAGACAAGGTAAAGCAGTGCCGATCGCCACCTTGAAGGACAGGTTGTTCATTTGCTGATGTAGCTCACATTGTGCCATCTCTATGACATCATCCACGGGGTAGCGAGGAGTCGGTGCATCATCCAACATTGCTTGATCATCAGCCCGGACCTCCGTGGAAGCCATGCTGCTTCTCCGCTGGCTAAGATCCAATGCAGGATCATCAGCTCGCAGGTGAGTTGACGACGGCGGTCTTCGGCTAATTTCATGCATGAGGTTCTTTAGATCAGCTAGGTCCTGCTCTACCTTGGAGATCCAGTCTGCCTCCTGGTCCTTCTTTCCCTGACGGCTTCTGTAACTGGCATCATACTAAGGAAACCCTTTCTTCCACGAGACATGGGCGCCTTTGCCTCATGTTCGTCCACTCTTTTCAGGATTCCCTAGGGCATGTGTCAGCTCGTCGTTCTCTCTCTCGGGACGGAACAATCCTAATTGAGCATCGTTCATTGCTTGAACAAGGTCTTCGGAGGGTTTTAGAATTTTTTCATGAAATAATGTCTTCCCTGTTTCTGGGTCCAACGATCCCTCGTGTCCGTACCACCAATGCTTTGACCTCTCGGGCCATCCATCTTTACCAGGACTGACACCTCTAGCCCTCATGTCCTTCTCCATAGTTTCCCACTTAGGGACGACACTCTTGTAGCCACATGTCCCCATTTTATGATGGTATTTCTTTTGGGCAGCATTTAACACATTCTTTGCCGACTTTGCCTTTGCTATCATTTTGCTTGTACGTTACAAAATAGGGCCACTATTCTCTCAACTTCTCGTTTGCTCCTTTGAAGTCTGGAGTTTTCTTTTTCACGACATATTTCGCGTATAAACTTTTCTTGTGGTTCCGGTACAGTTCGGCCATCTTGCTCAGATCCCACTCCTTGACTTTCACTCTTTTTTCAAGCCCACCCGGCCTTGGGGTAATACCATCTGCCTCAAATTATTTATACTCTAGAGGTAGTATGAAATGCACTATGAGCTTCTGCCAAAGGTCATCTTTGGCATCATCAATGACATAGCTGTTGGATTCTTCACCGGGTTTCTTTGACTTATTCCATTCTTGGATGGTGCTCGGCAGGTTGTCCTTAACAAGCACCCCGCATGGATTTGTAAACATCCTCTGGTGCTTCTCTGGAGCAATCGGTTCACCATCATCATCTATTTCTTCAATGGTGAACCTCTGATTACCATCCAACTTTTTGTTCGGCCCTCATTTTGTTCGAGCTGTCGATTGCTTTGATCCGGTGGGCTAAAAGAACAAGAAGAGAGTGATTAATATATATATATATTGATATATCTATATCAATTAATGAATAGAGGTAACACGAGACTTTATATATATGTACCTCGCCAGATCCTGTCGAGGGGCCATCATTATTATTGTTATTTGTTTGCCCTTCGTCCATCCGGTCTTCCTCTTGGTACATCAGGTTTTCCTCTAGTCCATCACCGGATGGATTCAGATATGAGGAAATCTCTACCTCGAGCAAAATATCTTCACCGGTAGTAATATTAAGAGGAATTTCACCTCTTATCATGCCCTGAAGAAATACTTCACCAATGTGACCAGGATCATCGGATGGATCCATGACTTAACTATAACAAAAAGAGAGCTAAACAGGTTAGAAAAAATTAATAATATACTATACTAACAATATACTATTAACAATAACTACTAATATAATATTACCACAAAATATGATATTTACTATAACAATAACTAATAATAGCATTTATATATTGATAACAACTAAAAACAATTAATATTCCTAATATTGTGAGGGTTATTGTTATTACCACAAAAATTTAATAATATACTATACTAACAATATACTACTAATAATATAATATTACCACAAAATGTGATATTTACTAAAACAATAACTAATAATAGCATTTATATATTATTAACAACTAAAAGCAATTAATATTGCTAATATTGTTAGGGTTATTGTTATTACCACAAATAATATAATATTACCACAAAAATTTAATAATATACTATACTAAAAATATACTAGTAACAATAACTAATAATATAATATTACCAAAAAATATGATATTTACTAAAACAATAACTAATAATAGCATTTATATATTAATAACAACTAAAACAATTAATATTCCTAATATTGTTAGGGTTATTGTTATTACCACAAAGGTAATAACCCTAATAATTTGTAGTAAAACTAACCCTAATAACCCTAATAACTAAAACAAAAAAAAATACCCCTCCTATATGTACTAATTAACCAACGCTGGCGGCTGCATGTACGACAGTGGCACGGCGAGGCGACGACGTTGCGGGGCGGCGGCACGGCGCGCGATGGCACGGTGGCACGGCGAGGCGGCGCGTGGTAGCACGACGGGCCGGCACGCGGCGGCACAGCGAGGTGCGCGGCAGCACGGTGAAGGGCGGCCGGAGACGAGGGCGCGCGGCGACGTGGTGGAATCGGCGGGAAGCACCTCCCCTTCGTCTTTGTCTTCGTCTTCGTCGAAATGCTAAGTGCTGGGCCTGGGCGATGGCGCGCGGAATATATAGGGACCCCCCTTTAGTCACGGTCTAAGCCACCGCCCGGGACTAGAAGGTCTCTAGTACCGGGTCGTGGCTTAACCCGCGCCTAAAATACCCCCCTTTACTCGCGGGTTAAGCCACGACCCGGGACTAGTGTGCTTTTTCGGCCGCTTCGTTTTCGCGCACGCAGACACCCTCTAGTCCCGGGTCCAGCCACAACCCACGACTAGTTTATTTTTTGTAAATTTTCTTTTTTTAATTCAAATCAAATATAAAACTTTGGAAAATCATATCTCCTATTGTAAAATACTAAATAAAACAAATACTATGTCTATTATTATCAGAAAAATATAAAGAATCTTAATATAATATCCATACATCTGTTTGCATCATTTATAAATTATGTCATTTGTAAATTTTCTTTTTTTAATTCAAATCAAATATAAAATTTTGGAAAATCATATCTCCTATTGTAAAAATCCAAATAAAACAAATAATATGTCTATTATTATCAGAAAAATATAAAGAATGTTAATATAATATCCATACATCTGTTTGCATCTTTTATAAATTATGTCATTCGTAAATTTTCTTTTTTTAATTCAAATTAAATATAAAATTTTGGAAAATCATATCTCCTATTGTAAAAATCCAAATAAAACAAATAATAGGTCTATTATTATCAGAAAAATATAAAGAATCTTAATATAATATCCATACATCTATTTGCATCATTTATAAATTACGTCATTTGTAAATTTTCTTTTTTAATTCAAATCAAATATAAAACTTTGGAAAATCATATCTCCTATTGTAGAAATCCAAATAAAACAAATAATATGTCTATTATTATCAGAAAAATATACAGAATCTTAATATAATATTCATACATCTGTTTGCATCATTTATAAATTATTTCATTTGTCCATTTTATTTTTTTAATTCAAATCAAATATAAAACTTTGGAAAATCATATCTCCTATTGTAAAAATCCAAATAAAACAAATAATATGTCTATTATTATCAGGAAAATATAAAGAATCTTAATATAATATCCATACATATGTTTGCATCATTTATAAATTATTTCATTTGTCAATTTTATTTTTTAATGCAAATCAAATATAAAAATTTGGAAAATCATATCTCCTATTGTAAAAATCCAAATAAAACAAATAATATGTCTATTATTATTAGGAAAATATGAAGAATATTAATATAATATCTATTTAATCCCGTTTGTAGTCACTAACCGGGACTAAAGATATTTCCCGCCATTTCCCACCACTGTCCGCCAAGTTTTCCCGCCCTTTCCCTTTTACCAGAGCTTTTAGTCCCAGTTGTAGTCACTAACCGGGAATAAAGATATTTCCCGCCATTTCCCACCGCTTCCCGCCAAGTTTTCCCGCCCTTTCACTCTATATCTAGAGCAGCGGATGGATCCCGAGTGGGATCCCGACAACTACGACACCTGGAATGCCTTCTTCGCTAACCGGCGGGAAAGGGAGCTCGCCAGGTACGATGGTGATGGCCTGCCCCCGGTGAACCACAATGAAGCCGGCCGCCGTCTGTGGTGGGCGAACCGTACTATCATCAGCGTGATGCGCTACATCGCCGGGTGAGACCATCCTCGCCTGCGGTGCCCACAAGTCCACCCGCCATAGACCCACAAGAAGGCCCATCCCCCACCCGGCGGTAGCGACATCGTCTTCCAGGAGACCCCTCCCCCGCCCGCCATGAATCCGAGGACGGAGTGGCAGGTGCCCCCGGTATATGCCATGGCTGGGCTGAGGATCCCCGGAGTGGCAGGTGATGATGACGATGATGATGACCATGACGAAGAAGACCCTGAAGCTGCGTACTATAGGACTAGGCATGATTATGACTAAAGAGGGCGGCTTTAGTCCTAAGTGTTAGCTAGTCCCGGTTTTTAATATTAATAAATGTCTTGAGTGTTACCTAGTCCCGGGACTAAATATGAAGATGTTGTATTCTTGTGAGTTTGCTCAGGTGATCAAATGCTATTTTTTCCTACCTACCTACAGCAATCAAAATGTCGTAGTATTGAATCCAATAAATGTATTGAAACTAATACATCTTGCTCAATCAAACTTCCCATTCTCGGACATGCCCGGTGGAGCCCAGTACTCCATCGTTGTCGCTGAGTCGTCGACTACGAGGATGCGGGATGGGCATCCTAAAGCACCAAGAATGTGTGTATGTGTGGGTGTCCATGACGGTCGCCCTATAAATAGAGGAAAATACCTATAAAAAGAGCAGCCTATAAATAGAGCAGCCTATAAGTAGAGGAAAGGGCGGGCAGGCTGGATCGAGCAGCCTATAAATAGAGGAAAAGGCCTATAAATAGAGGGAAATGCCTATAAATAGAGGAAAGGGTTCATATTTATTCCCGGTTGGAGAAACAAACCGCGACTGAAGGGATTGCGGCAGACTGGGCCAAACAACACTAATAATAGGGGTGAGTGTCGATATTATGTCGTGCGGCTTATACTTTGTCCCGAATGATGTCACCAACCGGGACTAAAGATGAACCTTTAGTCTCGGTTGGAGACACCAACCGGGACAAAACATGAGTCAGCACTAATAATAGGGGGTGAGTGTCGACATTATGTCGAGCTTCTTGTACTATAAATAGGCATCCTTGTGAGTCCAGTCCTCCAGTCAGTTTGAGGCATCTCCAAGATGGTTTTCGAGAGTAGGGACAACACTACGGCCAGTTTCATAGATATGCCGCCGGAGCCCAGTCCTACGGCATCTCCAAGAAACTGGTCATAGAGGCACTCCCTAGTATGTGAAATTATTTAGGTCCCAGGCATATTGATCTAGTTAGAGAAATTACAAGTTGCAAGATGGTGTACGAGAGAAGGGACACCACAACGACCAGTTTTAGGGAGATGTCGCCGGAGCCTAGTCCTCCGGCATCTCCAAGAAACTGGTCATAGAGGCACTCCCTAATATGTGACCACACACGTTTGGAGATCAGATCTTAATGGTAAGTACGAATCGGGACTAAAGGCTCCCCTTTAGTCCTAGTCTAGCCACAAAATGGGACTAACACACTCAAGATGGTTTGCAGAAAATACTATAAAAATGGACACATGGAGTATCTTCACTCATAAAATGTTACAATTATTACACATCATTTCTTCGTGTGTGTCCCTTTCTGATCCCGTTGTATCCATGGAGCATGTTCATTCATTAACATGATGCTTGGGTCATCCTTCACTTCGAAGGGTGGAATTTAATGAAACTTATCACAATATTCTAACATGTCTGTCTTGTCCTCCACTCCCATGATGTTTCTTTTTCCTGAAAGAACTATGTGGCGCTTTGGCTCATCGTCTGATGTATTATTTTTCTTATTTTTTCTTTTTCTAGGTTTGGTCGACATGTCCTTCACATAGAAAACCTGAGCCACATCATTGGCTAGGACGAATGTTTCATTTAAGTACCCAAGATTGTTGATATCCAACGATGTCATTTCGTATTTCTTGTCTACCTCAACCCCTCCTCCTGTCAGCTTGACCCATTTGCACCAAAACAAGGGGACCTTAAAAGTAGGTCCATAGTCAAGTTACCAGATCTCCTCTATGTAACCATAATATGTGGTCTTTGACCCATTGTTGTCTGTTGCATCAATGCAGACACCAGTGTTTTGGATGGTGCTCTTTTTATCTTGGGCGATCGTGTAAAATGTATACCCATTTATCTCGTACCCTTGGAAAGTCGATATAGTCAAAGATGGTGACCTAGACAACAAGTATAGCTGATCTCCAAGACTGTTGTTTTTGATGAGATGTTGTAACCAACCGCCAAAACTCTTCATGTGTTCATCTCTAATCCAAGAGTCATGCTTTCCAGGGTTGTTGGAGCGTAAGATTTTCTTATGTTCCTCGATATACGGGGCTGCCAAGATAGAATTCTCTAGAACTGTGTAATGTGCTTCGGTGTAGGAATGCCCGTCCCTACATCTTATTGATTTCCTTCCTAGAGTACCCTTTCCACTCAGTCTCCCCTCATACCGCGATAGAGGAAGACAAATCGGCCTAAGGTCAGGAACAAAGTCAACACAAAACTCAATGGCCTCCTCTGTTTCATATCCCTTGGAGATGCTTCCTTATAGCCTAGCACGGTTACGAACATATTTATTTAAGATTCCCATGAACCTCTCAAAGGGAAACATATTGTGTAGAAATACAGGACTGAGAATGGAAATCTCTTCGACTAGGTGAACCAGTAGGTGCGTCATAATATTGAAGAAGGATGGTGGGAACACCAACTCAAAACTAACAAGACATTGGACCACATCATTCTGTAACTGTGGTAGATCTTCAGGATTTATTATCTTCTAAGAGATTGCATTGAGGAATGCACATAGCTTCACAATGGGTACTCGAACATTATCTGGTAGAAGCCCCCTCAATGCAATCGGAAGCATTTGCGTCATAATCACATGGCAGTCATGAGACTTTAGGTTTTGGAACTTTTTTCTGCTATATTTATTATTCCCTTTATATTCGACGAGAAGCCAGATGGGACCTTAATACTGCTCAGGCATTCAAAAAATATTTCCTTATCTTGTTTGGTAAGAGCATAGCTGGCATGACCTTGAAACCATTCTGGATTCAGGCCATATGGGTCTTTCATACGTTGATGGTCCTTTCGTGCTTCTGGTGTACCTTTTGTCTTCCCATACACGCCCAAGAAGCCTAGCAGGTTCACGCAAAGATTCTTCGTCACATGCATCACATCGATTGCAGATCGGACCTCTAAGAATTTACAATATGGTAGCTCCCAAAATATTGATTTATTCTTCCATATGGGTGCGTGTCCTTCAGCGTCCTTCGGAAAAGATTTTCCGCTAGGACCCTTTCCAAAGGTTACTATTTGATCCAAATATTTGACCATATCAAATATATCAGCACCAGTACGCTCCTTAGGCTTCGTCTGGTGACATGTTAGACCGTTGAAATGCTTGCCTTTCTTTCTTAAGGGATGCTTGGCCAAAAGAAATCGACGATGCTCATTGTACACATTCTTCTTACAATGTTCCAAATATATACTTTCAATCTCATCTAAATAGTGTGTGCATGCATTGTATCCCTTGTTTGACTGTCCTGAAAGGTTACTAAGAGTAGGCCAATCATTGATTGTTACGAAAAGCAATGCTCGGAGGTCAAATTCTTTCTGCTTGTGCTCATCCCACACACGTATGCCGGGTTTGTTCCACAACTGTAAAAGTTTTTCAACTAATGGCCTTAGGTACACATCATTGTCGTATCCGGGTTGCTTCGGACCTTGGATCAACACTGGCATCATAATGAACTTCCGCTTCATGCCCAACCAAGGAGGAAGGTTATAGATGCATAGAGTCACGGGCCAGGTGCTGTGACTGGAGCTTTGCTCCCTAAAAGGATTCATGCCATCTGTACTTAGACCAAACCTTAAACTCCTTGCGTCATCTGCAAATTCCGGGTACTTTCTATCGATTTTTCTCCATTGCGACCCATCAGCGGGGTGTCTCAACATCCCGTCTGACTTACGTTCCTCTCTATGCCATCGCAACAACTTGGTGTGCTCTTTGTTTCTGAATAAGCGTTTCAACCATGGTATTATAGGAGCATACAACATCACCTTGGCAGGAACCCTCTTCTGGGGGGGCTCGCCCTCAACGTCACAAGGATCATCTCGTATGATCTTATACCAAAGTGAAGTGCATACCGGGCATGCATCCGAATTCTCGTAATCCTCACCGCGATAGAGGATGCAGTCATTAGGGCATGCATGTATCTTCTAAACCTCTAAACCTAGAGGGCAGATAACCTTCTTTGCTTCGTATGTACTGGCGGGCAATACGTTATATTTTGAAAGCATATTCTTCATCATTTTCAATAACTTTTGAAATGAGGAGTCAGGTATAGCACACTCAACCTTCCATCACAGCAATTCCAGTGTGCTGCCCAGCTTTTTCAGACCATTTTCACAATTTGGGTATAACAACTTTTTGTGATCCTCTAACATGTGATTGAACTTATCCCTCTCCTCTTTAGTTTCACAGTCTCTTCTTGCATCGGCAATGGTTCAACCAAGATCACCAGCGGGTTCATTATGTGTTTGTTCTTCATCCTCCCCTTCAGCATCCCCCATGGAAGTATCTCCATACTCAGGGAAACCATGATAGTTGTCATCCTCCTCCTCTTCTTCATTGTCTTATATTATAACCCCTCTCTCTTCGTGCTTGGTCCAACAATTATAACTGGGCATGAAGCCGGACTTCAACATGTGGCTGTGAAGGGTTTTTGAGTCAGAGTAATCCTTCTGATTCCTACATCCACTACATGGACAGAATACAAAACCATTGCGCTTGTTTGCATCAGCAACACGAATGAATTCATGCATGCCATTAATGAACTCGCCAGAGCATCGGTCAGTACCGTACATGCATTCCCGGACCATATGCATTATAGTAAAAGTATATCAAAAACCATTACACAACATGATAAAATTATTACAAGTTATACTAAGAGCTTCTAGAGCATTAATTTTGAATTTTGAAATTACATGCACCAATTTGTGAATTGGAGAAAACAATTAACATGATAAATGTGGATTTTTTGATTATTGTTCTATCAGTGAAAACCTCATTCCATTCTAAGCTCTGAAACTCTAAAATTACACATTTCAGTTTTCAGTAACTAAGTGCCTAATCAAAATTTGTTACACATATGAAAATCCTTCTACTTCTAGATCATGCATGCATTGATCCATATCTCTATACTTCTAGAGCATTATAGAGCTAAAGTAGCAATAAAAGATGGAAGAATGAAGTTCTAACCTTTTAAAACTTTGGATTTAGGGGTTCCAAACTAAATCTTGACAGATCTTGAGAAAAAAATGGCATGAAATCGCTTGCTTCTTTGAGTAAAATGGCAACCATATGGTTTAGAGTAGGTGGATAGGAAGAAGAATATATACTGGTGGACAACTAGTCTCGGACCGTGATACGACCCGGGACTAATAGTCCACGAAAAGCCCAGCTGGCCTGCTCCAGGTTATTAGTCCCGGGCTGTGTTACAGACCGGGACTAGAGATCTGGTCCGGCCCGGGACTAGTGTCTACGGCCATTTCTAGCTGTTAGAGGCCTCACGGCCCTAGCACTAGTCGCGGGCCGTGACAGGACGAGACTGCTGTCTTTGTTCACATCGAACCGAAGACCGTTTTTCCAGCAGTGATTCCTGAAGGTGCTCGCGATGAGCTCGGTTTCAGCCCCTCAAACCTATTGACCTATGAGCCACGATGCGGCCCATTTTTCATAAGATTTTTGACTGGAAGGAGGGGTTGGTAGAAGGTCTCCTAGTGGCGCACAGGAAGGAAAGGGAAGGAGTGAGGCAGACAAGAGCGGGGGAGTGGAGGCGGACTGGCGTAGGGCAGACAAGAGCGAAGGGCGGAGGAGAAGGATGCTCGTTCTGGAGCAGGTGTTATGAACATGACAAAGAATCTCTAATTCTCTATTCTGGAGAGGTTGCTGTCATGGTATCGAGATCCATTTGTATAGTACGAACAACGATGTACTCCTAACATGATTTCTTGATGTTTCATTTATCAGATTCGGATGTGTTGTTCGTGGTATGATCCAATTTTTTGGATACACGAGTACATGGTCTAGAGCCTTGTTCAATATCCGATATACTCCCTCCGTTCAGAAATAATTGACTTGAGTTTGTCCAGATTTGAATATATATACATTAAAATACGTCTAGATATGTTTGAATTCAGATAAAACCAAATCAGTTGGAAGTATTTCCATCACCTCAATAACCTGACACAGGTAGATAAGTATGGCTATGCCATTTTATGTGAAATAGTGTATGGATGGAAGAATGGCGATTCGACAGCATCTGTTCTTGTTTCATTGTTCCTTTGATAAAAAAAACTTCTGGATAGCACCCCTTTGAACCTGCCAAGGGGAAAGTATTTTCGTGAAACTTGCCAAGGTTAGTTAAAGTATTTATCGGATAGCCCACGGGAGCAATTTCCCATTTACCCTCTTAATATTGGTCACTATTACTTATCATTCACAAATGACAAAACCTTAGGAGAAAGCATGGTAGGCTGCTCTGTTGTATGCTAGCTAAGAATGGGGTTCATCTATTCCTGAGGTGTTAAATGGTAAAACATGTGTGGATCTCTGATAGCAATCGGTGGAGTTGTCCGATCCAATGTCAATAAAAATAATCTTTACTACTAAATCTAAAGTTACCATGGTGTTTGGTGTCACACATGCCACTATTTACATGTCAAATTCCACCCTCACTAACTACTATTTTTGTTTTCAACAGGGCATGTTGCATGCAACCTTATCTTCTCATTGTTTGTTATTTTTACTAAATGTGCATGCTGCACGCAAAGCTTATCTATTCAGAGGTTGTTAAACTCCAAAAAGTATCCCACCCGTGGTTGTTGGGTGAGATTATTGCTATCTTGTACGTTAGTGTATGGATATGGATTCATCTTGCATCACACACGGTATATACGAATGCTTCTAAATTCTGTTTAACAACTACTACAGGACAAGAAGCAAAAAGATATTTCGATGGACTCCATATTATTGCTATTTTGTACGTTAGTATTAGTTTGTTCCTAAGAGAATGGATTCAGCTTGTATCACACACGATATATATGGAGGCTTCTAAATTCTGTTTAACAACTACTCCATGACAAGAAACAAAAATATATTTCGATGGGCTCAAGCCACTCATACACACCATCTGTTGATGCCTGTGCCATTTGCTGATGCTCACACATCTTCGCGCTAGAACCTCCAGCGCCACCGACGACTGGATGCAGATTAGGAAGGAAACCACGACCTGGTGATGCCTGATCACTGAGAAAGTCAATCAAGACTTAATGCACGGAGATGTACCTACAGAAAAGCGTCAAGGGAGGGGATGTCGTGGAGAGTATCGATGGATCTGAGCCCCATATGCTGCGGCCCTCATCCCTTTCCCAAGCTCGCTGCCATCTCACTCCATGTTCGATGCAATGGGCTGCAGCGGCGCAGAATGACCATAAGGTGCGGCGTCCTTATGCTCCCATTTTTTCTCCTTCGTGAGGGAGCACCCTTCCTTCGTGCGGCGTCCATGGCTTCTCCTTCATGAGGTAGCACCCTTCCTCATGCTCCCATTTTTCTCCCCATTCTAGAACTCTGCCACGCCTTCGGCATTCCTGATTCAGCATTACTACACCCTTCTACTTCGACAGCAACACACAATATGATGGGGAGGAATTGCACGGAAGGTGAGCGCCTCCTTTGGCATGTGCGACTCCATCCTAGCCTGCTCTCCCCTCCTCGAAATAGGCTTTAGCCCAGCTATATTAATATAGCAACCGTTTGAGACCGCTGCTGGGCCAGACAGCACAACGCCCAAAGAAACCAAAAAGAAAAAAGAAGAGAAAACAAACCAAAAACAGTGGCTCCACGAAAACGAGAGTGACCCGCAACCGCTGCGTCCTCCAAAAAATTTCCACCACGTTCCTAGCGCTCCGAAGCGTCACGTACCAAGTAACACCTCTAAGAAGGAAAGCAACGACAACGACGCTGCTACCCGGACTAGTCTGAGGGTTTCCCCGATACACTATGGGAGGTGGGGAAGAGATACACCCAACGCCCTTCAGAAAGGACGGCGACACCCGCAGGCGTCACCACGGCGATGTCTGGACGACAAGGATTTCTCCTGACCCCTCAAAAAACCACACTCCCGAACGCTTCGAATTGCTCCACCAAGCTCACCGTCCACTAGCACACGCCACCATGGTCTTGCAGTCACCATCGTCATCTCACCGTGACTCATGATGTGAGGATGATACGATAGAAAAGGAGAAACTTTGGCGAGGGTCAACGGTACAGTGACACGCGGGAGGGAACTACCTTCACCGTCGAAGGGCGATAGTCGACCGGATGTAACAAGAAGGACAAACCAGGCCCTCTTTGACCCGGCCAAACCCAAAAGGGCTCGTGAAGCCTCGCCGCCACACTGCAACAAGGGTGTTACCGTGACCGTCAACCCTTGCTATAGTTTCTACTCCTCCGTCCGCCAGTGAGTCCGCCACCACCGCAGACCCCCGCCGCCAAGTGGCCGCGCCATCCACATTGCAGTCACCCGGACCTGCCGGACCGCCGCCGGTGTAAGGTACAGCATGCCACGCGCAGAAGAGACGCACACCGGTGCTCCGACGGCTCAACCAAGGAAGCCAGCTCTAGGCCCAGACCTGCCTGGTCTAGACCCGCCGAGGATCTGGATGCAGCGGGATCATGCCATGGCAGGGGGGACGTTGGCGGTTACCGGATCTGGGCCCGCCTGGCCTAGATCTAGTGTCATAGGGGCAGCGAGGGGTGGGCCGAGGCCGCACCCCCACATCAGCACCCCCCTACAGGCCCGGATCGGACCCGAATGGGCCCAGATCTGGGCCACGCCGCCCTGGCTGCCCCGCTGAATCCCTGCCTCGGCCTCCTTGCTTCTCCGGCCGCCCAACCCGCCCCACCCTCTCCCTAGACGCACTCGACAGGGCTAGCTACAGAAAGCAGTCAAGCTGCACTGACTGAGGAGAAATAAAAGGAGGTTGTGTGAGATAGGACTCGAGTTAGGTGGCATGCCGGCCAACAGAAACAACAGCGACATCCGGCGGCGATCACCTTGTTATTGTTCTATTCAGACTCACTCAATGCTGAAAGTTCTTTTGTCAAACTATTGTAAACAATTGGGTAGTGCCATATGGATGTTGACCAAATATGGCTAGAGTACTACACGATTATGTTCCTTTTTCTTGATGATTTCCAAATGTTGCTTTTCACATTATCTACTTAATTTTTGATGAAATTGTGTGTACACTCTTGCATTGGATTGGCTCCACTATATTCCACACCATATCCTAGTAGGGTTGGTGTGTTACAGAAATCATACCGTTGTTTTGCTGAATGCAGAATAGAAATTATGGTGGATCCATAAATTAATGCTACATTTGGCTTGATTTAACGATGCACCAAGTTGACGGAAACTAAATATCTTTTTTTGATACAGAAACTAAATATCTTTTTGTTTGCTACATGATGGCTTTGTGCTGAAAGAAAACATGGCAATTGAGAGGCATCCAAGTAGAGATATGTTTGAGAATTTTAAACCTATCCTGCATGATCATGCACACAGAGGAGAAGAGCTAGAGCAAAACAACATCTATTTGATCAAGCACACATGGCTAGAGTAATATAGGAGGAATTTGACTATGATTGGCTATAGTTTGCACATATGGGTCTATTGTGCGTCCATGTACTACAGGTATAACTACGACCTACAGTTTTCCATTTGATCTATTATTAAGAAGGGTCATTGACGCTAAAATTAGCATACTCATGCAGGTCAGGGTCATTTTTCTATAAAGGGACATATTGTCATGCTCGTCTAGGAGTCTTTCATCCTTCGTCTTCGAGACAAAGCTTGCTCAAGGATGCTGCTCTGCTTATGACGAATTGCTAGGCCTGACAGAGAATTTGGGATGCATGTTCTAGAAAACAGAGGGATGCAGTATGGATTGTGGAATGTAAATTATAACACTGGGTATAGAAAATCCATACTGCCAACTCTGTATACAAAGGGATGCATGTTTTTATTGTTATATGTATACATTTGTCTTTATTATTAAAGAGCAATAAGCATGAGGCATGTTGGAGCAGAGGGACAATGTAGGGGTCGCTTAGCTGAAGTGTGTGTGGGAAGGAGATAAAAATGGTTGAGGAAGGACATACATAATAGATTACTTGTGTATTTATTTTTGTGTGTTAGCCTATAGAGCAACTCCAAATTTATGGGCTTTGAAAATTACTATAGTGATTCGTAGTCTGAGAAAACATCCACGTGCAAAGTCTAGTTTTATTGTTGGATTGGGGTGACTATATAGTCCAGTAATTACATTTTTGTTGGCATGGGCTAACTAGAAATTTGGAACCTGTGACAATTCTACGGGAATTCAACTAGTTGATGATTAAGACGAAAGGGAAAACTGAGACGGTCGACCGATTTTGGGGGCAAAAGGCCATAACTCATACGGTGTAGTTTTCACGAATATTAGATTTTCCTCTATTTAAATGAGCGTTTTCTATTTAAGTGACGACTCTTTATAATAACGGTAACCCAGTAAAAGATTAATTTTAGACCATATGTATTCAATGCACTATGATTATGATGTTTAGACATATCAATACACTTTTAATTGTCCAATTATCGTAATTTGTGAAACATATTTTCACAAGTCTTTATGCCACAAACTTAAGTTGAATACTAGTCATTTGATCAAATCATAGAGACTTTGGTGTTCTTTTAATTTAATATGCAACTTCATTTTAGGCTAGGTCATGGTTATGTTCTTCTATCATTTGTTTACCCTGTTTGCAACACATGGAAATATGTGCTAGTCTATCAAGATAAAAAAAGAAAACAAGATGTTTTCTAAACTCACCCCACAACCTACACAAACGGACAACAACTATAGGATTAGACTCACTAAACTCAATCAAACAGCTAGCGTTAACTAAATCCATTTTCTACAGGCACTTGGTAATTTAGATCGACATACTGCCACTTATCACGTCTCTGTTAGTTTTCTCTCGAATTTTATCTTTTGTTCCCTTCTTCCATCTTCGGCGCAGTCTTCTCCCGCACCTCCATCCTTTCATCTTCGAATCCACCTCCCCATTTACCCTGCCGCCACAATTTCACTACCTCTTCGCCCACCTCGGCCCTACTCTTGCATCCCTCTTCCTCACCCACGGTGATTCCACCGGGAAGGCCGCGCGGGCAATTGTCTAGGCTTCCTTCGAGAGTTCCGCACCAACTACGCGCACAATCGGGGATTACGCTGCTAGCGCTACTTCTCTGTGTGCATGCAGCACTGTGTGTTTTCACCCCGACAAGGATGAAGGCGGGGAGGAGGGCAGGAAGGTCGTGGGTAAGCTCGCGTTGGGAGAGATCGCCATGCTGCACCATCAAAACCACCATCAGACATCGCGTGTTGGCACCCGGCAACAAGGTCAAACCAGGGATCAAAGATGACCTAGTAAGTGTTGGGGATTATTTTCTCCGGTCATTGAGTTTCTCCTGCATATTTTATTTTGCATTAATCCTTTGTGACAAGGTAGTTCACCTCCACCAATAACAACATACTTCAGACATTATGAAATTCCTGATTCAATCAGTTTCTCACCGGTACACAGGCACATGGACTACAATTGGCACTAACAACAGGAATTGTGAAGTGGATGTTGTATTTTAACTCAGCTTCCGCAGCATTATTCTTGAGTGGAGCATGATGTTGAGCGCTTTGTCGTGAAGCTACTGCACTAAAAAGGCTGCTTACATGAGCACCAAAAAGCTAGCATAAAGTACAGATTGCCAGAACAAATTTACATCTCAGATAGTGAGATTTGGAACGAAGCTATTGAATGTTTTGAGTTGTTAGTAATTTTGCAAAGAAGCATTATTCTAAATGATAGATATATACTGACACTTTAGAAGAATTTTGTGAATACCTGATATTAATATACATAATAGACCTCCCGTAGGCATATAAAGATCCATAGAAAATTCCTTTTGATCAACTTTTATATCAAAATTCATAATATATAAAGGAGGAGTTGGGGACTCACATGACACAAACCATAGTATTATATTGTGAAACAAGTAGCACATGAACAAGTAATATCACAATATGCATAGTATTATATCACATTATTTACTATTGTCTTCTACAGGGAAAAATATATAAAGGGGGAGTTGGGGACTCACATGACACAAACCATAGTATTATACAACATTTCATGCGAACAAGAACTGATCAAAGATGCCCACTAATTAGACTTGGTCAAGTTTTTGGAACAGTTTTCACATGACGCGAACCATAGTATTATACAACAATTCATGCAAACCAAGTAGTATTATACGCAAACCATAGCGCCATAGGTATTACTTCCTTTGCATCATGTGTGGCCTTCTCACAATATATGCATAAGATTACAATATCGTAGAACTGGTCAAAGTGCTCGAATAAATAAGTAATACCTATGGAGCTAAAAGGAAGTTTTTGGAACAGCGGGGGATTTAGATACATTGCAAAACATGTGGTAGTTCGTCAAACAATCAGAGACCCTAAAGTAGATTTTTTTGCCATATTAGGAATTGGTCGTGATAATTTTTTAGCTCCTTTTTTGAGTAATTTTTCAGGAGGATTTTATTTTATTTGGTACTGTTTGCCACCTCAAGGATAGTCGGGCGGTATTCTCGTAGGCTTTAATGCTCAAACTCTGAAAGTTAAAAGTATAACCACGGGAGATAGGTGTGTCAAGTTTCATCTTTCTTTTAAAATTGATAATTTTGGATGGTCTTCGGTGGCTGTTTATGGGGCATCTCAGGATACATAAAAGGGGTGTTTTTAGCCAAATTGGTATGTATATGCAAAAATGATCCATTACCCTTGTTAGTAGGAGGGGACTTCAACATTTTGTGCAGACAAGAAGGGAAAAATAATGTCAATTTTCATAATAAGTGGCCTTTTATTTTTAATGCTATTATTCAGAGTTTGGACCTTAGAGAGATAGCTCTCTCAGGACGAAAATATACCTAGGCCAATAGAAGAGAAACCACCACTTATGAGAAGATAGATAGAGTTCTGACTAGTGTATCTTGAGAATAAAAATTTCCTCTAGTTACGGTCAGAGCTTTGGCTGGATAGGATCACACACTGCTACTTTTGGATTCCGGTGCACAAGCGCACCTGGGAAATAAATCAATTTTTTCTTTTGAGCTGGCCTGGTTATACCAAGAAGGATTTGAACAACTAGTTGCAAAAGAATGGGCAAAGTTAACTAGAGGTACTAATCCCACGGAGGTTTGGAAAAATAAGATTCGCCACCTTCGTAACTTTTTGTGAGGATGGGCTAGGAATTTGAGTAGCGTCTATAATAAAGAAAAAGGATCGTATGTTACATGTTATAGACACTCTAGACGTGCATGAAGGAAATACTCCTCTAACAACCACCGAGAGGGAGGAGATGAGAGAAGCAAACGAGAAATTAGCGTCTCTTATAAGAGATGAAGAATCTAAGTGGGCGCAACGCGCCAAATTTAAACTTGTTCAAAAAGGGGTAACAACACGAAGTATTTCCATCTAATAGCTAATGGAAAACACAAATGAAAGAAAAAAATTCAACTTGAACAAGATGAAGGCAAAGCTTAAGACTTATATTACTGAGTTGCATAAGAAGTTATTTGGTGCACAGGCTGCCAATAATTTCTATTTGATAGAAACTCAAATAGAGGACATCCCACAGATTTCTAGAGAAGAAATTAATATCCTTATCGCTGACTTTGTAGAAAAGGAAGTATACAAAGCCATTATGCAAATGAAAAAAAACAAGGCTCTTGAACCTGATGGGTTCCCGACAGAATTGTATAAGAAATTTTGGGATATTTTGGAAGGGGACCTCATGAATATATTTGTTGTGTTTCAATGAGGGGAACTACCTCTATTCCATTTAAACTTTGGTAAAATTATTTTTCTCCCTAAAAAAGAAAATGCCGTTCAAATCCAGCAATAACACTCCATTTGTCTTCTAAATGTAAGCTTTAATTTTTTACCAAAGTGGGAACAAATAGGGTAATAGAGGTTGACCATAAGGTGATACAACGACCCAAACTGCTTTCATGACTGGGCGTCATATTCTTGAAGGGGTCATGATTTTACATGAAGCAATTTATGAACTTCATAGGAAGAAACTTGATGATGTGCTACTTAAAATAGACTTTGAAAAAGTCGTACGACAAAGTATAATGGCCTTTTTTGCAAAAAGTGCTTCGAATGAAAGGTTTTCACTCAAAATGGTGTAGATGGATTCAACATTTTGTGAGTCACGGCAGTGTTGTTATTAAAGTTAATGATCATATAGGTCATTACTTTCAAACCCAGAAAGGTGTACGGCAGGGAGATCCACTTTGACCCCTTCTTTTTAATATAGTTGCGGGACATGTTAGCCATTTTGATAGCTAGATATAAAGAGGATGGACAAGTTGATGGTGTCATACCTCATTTGGTAGATGGGGGAGTGTCCATCCTTCAATACGCGGATGATACAATTCTCTTTATGGAACATGATTTGAAAAAGGCTTTAAACATGAAACTAATCTTATGTATATTTGAGGAACTATCTGGTCTTAAAATAAACTTTCATAAAAGTGAAACTTTTGTTTTGGTCGCGCCAAAGTGGTTGAGGTTGAATATATGAACTTATTTGGTTGTGAATTGGGATTTTCCCATTTAAGTATTTGGGCATCCTATTCACTATCGCAAACTAAAAACTGGGGGGTGGAAGCCAGTAGAAGATCAGTTTGAATAAAAACTATCTAGCTGGATAGGTAAGCTCCTATTGTATGGTGATCGACTAGTTTTAATTAATTCAATCAAACAGCTAGCGTTAACTAAATCCATTTTCTACAGGCACTTGGTAATTTAGATCGACATACTGCCACTTATCACGTCTCTGTTAGTTTTCTCTCGAATTTTATCTTTTGTTCCCTTCTTCCATCTTCGGCGCAGTCTTCTCCCGCACCTCCATCCTTTCATCTTCGAATCCACCTCCCCATTTACCCTGCCGCCACAATTTCACTACCTCTTCGCCCACCTCGGCCCTACTCTTGCATCCCTCTTCCTCACCCACGGTGATTCCACCGGGAAGGCCGCGCGGGCAATTGTCTAGGCTTCCTTCGAGAGTTCCGCACCAACTACGCGCACAATCAGGGATTACGCTGCTAGCGCTACTTCTCTGTGTGCATGCAGCACTGTGTGTTTTCACCCCGACAAGGATGAAGGCGGGGAGGAGGGCAGGAAGGTCGTGGGTAAGCTCGCGTTGGGAGAGATCGCCATGCTGCACCATCAAAACCACCATCAGACATCGCGTGTTGGCACCCGGCAACAAGGTCAAACCAGGGATCAAAGATGACCTAGTAAGTGTTGGGGATTATTTTCTCCGGTCATTGAGTTTCTCCTGCATATTTTATTTTGCATTAATCCTTTGTGACAAGGTAGTTCACCTCCACCAATAACAACATACTTCAGACATTATGAAATTCCTGATTCAATCAGTTTCTCACCGGTACACAGGCACATGGACTACAATTGGCACTAACAACAGGAATTGTGAAGTGGATGTTGTATTTTAACTCAGCTTCCGCAGCATTATTCTTGAGTGGAGCATGATGTTGAGCGCTTTGTCGTGAAGCTACTGCACTAAAAAGGCTGCTTACATGAGCACCAAAAAGCTAGCATAAAGTACAGATTGCCAGAACAAATTTACATCTCAGATAGTGAGATTTGGAACGAAGCTATTGAATGTTTTGAGTTGTTAGTAATTTTGCAAAGAAGCATTATTCTAAATGATAGATATATACTGACACTTTAGAAGAATTTTGTGAATACCTGATATTAATATACATAATAGACCTCCCGTAGGCATATAAAGATCCATAGAAAATTCCTTTTGATCAACTTTTATATCAAAATTCATAATATATAAAGGAGGAGTTGGGGACTCACATGACACAAACCATAGTATTATATTGTGAAACAAGTAGCACATGAACAAGTAATATCACAATATGCATAGTATTATATCACATTATTTACTATTGTCTTCTACAGGGAAAAATATATAAAGGGGGAGTTGGGGACTCACATGACACAAACCATAGTATTATACAACATTTCATGCGAACAAGAACTGATCAAAGATGCCCACTAATTAGACTTGGTCAAGTTTTTGGAACAGTTTTCACATGACGCGAACCATAGTATTATACAACAATTCATGCAAACCAAGTAGTATTATACGCAAACCATAGCGCCATAGGTATTACTTCCTTTGCATCATGTGTGGCCTTCTCACAATATATGCATAAGATTACAATATCGTAGAACTGGTCAAAGTGCTCGAATAAATAAGTAATACCTATGGAGCTAAAAGGAAGTTTTTGGAACAGCGGGGGATTTAGATACATTGCAAAACATGTGGTAGTTCGTCAAACAATCAGAGACCCTAAAGTAGATTTTTTTGCCATATTAGGAATTGGTCGTGATAATTTTTTAGCTCCTTTTTTGAGTAATTTTTCAGGAGGATTTTATTTTATTTGGTACTGTTTGCCACCTCAAGGATAGTCGGGCGGTATTCTCGTAGGCTTTAATGCTCAAACTCTGAAAGTTAAAAGTATAACCACGGGAGATAGGTGTGTCAAGTTTCATCTTTCTTTTAAAATTGATAATTTTGGATGGTCTTCGGTGGCTGTTTATGGGGCATCTCAGGATACATAAAAGGGGTGTTTTTAGCCAAATTGGTATGTATATGCAAAAATGATCCATTACCCTTGTTAGTAGGAGGGGACTTCAACATTTTGTGCAGACAAGAAGGGAAAAATAATGTCAATTTTCATAATAAGTGGCCTTTTATTTTTAATGCTATTATTCAGAGTTTGGACCTTAGAGAGATAGCTCTCTCAGGACGAAAATATACCTAGGCCAATAGAAGAGAAACCACCACTTATGAGAAGATAGATAGAGTTCTGACTAGTGTATCTTGAGAATAAAAATTTCCTCTAGTTACGGTCAGAGCTTTGGCTGGATAGGATCACACACTGCTACTTTTGGATTCCGGTGCACAAGCGCACCTGGGAAATAAATCAATTTTTTCTTTTGAGCTGGCCTGGTTATACCAAGAAGGATTTGAACAACTAGTTGCAAAAGAATGGGCAAAGTTAACTAGAGGTACTAATCCCACGGAGGTTTGGAAAAATAAGATTCGCCACCTTCGTAACTTTTTGTGAGGACGGGCTAGGAATTTGAGTAGCGTCTATAATAAAGAAAAAGGATCGTATGTTACATGTTATAGACACTCTAGACGTGCATGAAGGAAATACTCCTCTAACAACCACCGAGAGGGAGGAGATGAGAGAAGCAAACGAGAAATTAGCGTCTCTTATAAGAGATGAAGAATCTAAGTGGGCGCAACGCGCCAAATTTAAACTTGTTCAAAAAGGGGTAACAACACGAAGTATTTCCAACTAATAGCTAATGGAAAACACAAATGAAAGAAAAAAATTCAACTTGAACAAGATGAAGGCAAAGCTTAAGACTTATATTACTGAGTTGCATAAGAAGTTATTTGGTGCACAGGCTGCCAATAATTTCTATTTGATAGAAACTCAAATAGAGGACATCCCACAGATTTCTAGAGAAGAAATTAATATCCTTATCGCTGACTTTGTAGAAAAGGAAGTATACAAAGCCATTATGCAAATGAAAAAAAACAAGGCTCTTGAACCTGATGGGTTCCCGACAGAATTGTATAAGAAATTTTGGGATATTTTGGAAGGGGACCTCATGAATATATTTGTTGTGTTTCAATGAGGGGAACTACCTCTATTCCATTTAAACTTTGGTAAAATTATTTTTCTCCCTAAAAAAGAAAATGCCGTTCAAATCCAGCAATAACACTCCATTTGTCTTCTAAATGTAAGCTTTAATTTTTTACCAAAGTGGGAACAAATAGGGTAATAGAGGTTGACCATAAGGTGATACAACGACCCAAACTGCTTTCATGACTGGGCGTCATATTCTTGAAGGGGTCATGATTTTACATGAAGCAATTTATGAACTTCATAGGAAGAAACTTGATGATGTGCTACTTAAAATAGACTTTGAAAAAGTCGTACGACAAAGTATAATGGCCTTTTTTGCAAAAAGTGCTTCGAATGAAAGGTTTTCACTCAAAATGGTGTAGATGGATTCAACATTTTGTGAGTCACGGCAGTGTTGTTATTAAAGTTAATGATCATATAGGTCATTACTTTCAAACCCAGAAAGGTGTACGGCAGGGAGATCCACTTTGACCCCTTCTTTTTAATATAGTTGCGGGACATGTTAGCCATTTTGATAGCTAGATATAAAGAGGATGGACAAGTTGATGGTGTCATACCTCATTTGGTAGATGGGGGAGTGTCCATCCTTCAATACGCGGATGATACAATTCTCTTTATGGAACATGATTTGAAAAAGGCTTTAAACATGAAACTAATCTTATGTATATTTGAGGAACTATCTGGTCTTAAAATAAACTTTCATAAAAGTGAAACTTTTGTTTTGGTCGCGCCAAAGTGGTTGAGGTTGAATATATGAACTTATTTGGTTGTGAATTGGGATTTTCCCATTTAAGTATTTGGGCATCCTATTCACTATCGCAAACTAAAAACTGGGGGGTGGAAGCCAGTAGAAGATCAGTTTGAACAAAAACTATCTAGCTGGATAGGTAAGCTCCTATTGTATGGTGATCGACTAGTTTTAATTAATTCAGTTTTAACCAGCCTCCCCATGTTTATGTTGTCCTTCTTTGAAATACCTATAGGTGTAAGAAAAAGGCTAGATTTTTTTAGATTCACGTTTTTTTTGGCAAAGTGATGGTCATAAAAAGAAATACAGGCTTACCAAATGGAATATAATTTGTCGACCTAAGAATCAAGGGGGTTTGGGCATGGAAGTGTTCAAACTTAAAAACAAATACCTATTAAGTAAATGGCTTTTCAAAATCATGTCAAGAGATGGTGTGTAGCAGTGCAAAATAAATACATGCACTCTAAATCCCAGTCACAAGTTAAGATGAAACCTTCCAACTCACCATTTTGGAAAGAGCTTATGAAAATTAAAGACAACTTCTTTGAGCGGGGTCTCTTTAAATTTGGAAATGGAGAGAATACGCGTTTTTTGGGACACATGGCTGGGTCATGAAATTTTATCCCAACAGTATCCTTCACTCTACAATATATTCCAACGAAAACAAGTCTCTATTGCTCATGTTTTCTCTACCATGCATTTAAACATCAATTTTAGACAAGTTTTAACAGGTACTAAATGTACCAGGTGACTCCACTTAGTTAGGCGGTTCATGGATATACACTTGTCAAACCAACCAATGTACCAGGTGTTTCCACTTAGTTAGGCGCTTCATGGATATACACTTGTCAAACCAACCTGACATTTTTATTTGGAAGTGAACAAACTCAGGGGAGTTCATAGTTAAAACTTATTATTTAGATCTAATGAACGACCACACACGTTTATTTCAAAATATATTTGGACGATGAAAGTGCCTCTAAAAATTAAGATTTTCATGTGGTTCTTGTACCATCGTGTCCTTCTTCCTAAAGACAATCTAGTCAAAATAAATTGGCACGGTAGTAATAAATGTTGTTTTTGTGATAAGGATGAAATCATACAACATTTATTGTTTGATTGTCCTTTTGAGAAATTTCTGTGGCGGATTATCCATATGGCCTTGATTATTACACCCCCCTAAACACAACAAATCTTTTTGGTAATTGGTTAAGGGGCGTTGGAAAGTAAGAGAAAGTGCAGATACGTGTGGGTGTTTGTGTTGTATTTTGGGCCATATAGAACGTAAGAAACGATTATATATTTAACAATGAAAAATATTTTTCTTTTATGCAGGTTATCCCATTTTCAACGAAATGGATCCGTTTGTGGTCCTACCTACAAACAATGGACAAACACAATGCCATGGATATTGGGTGCAGCCAGCTAGAATTGGTGGCACGGGATATATACAAATGGTGCAACTGGCATTTTGATCTTCGTAAAGCATTTTGATAGAGATGCATATCAGTCAATCTTGTAATTTTCGTTGGTTCGTCCATGTGGAGACCTTATGTGACCCATGATGTAACAATTTATAAGAACTGTTTTGCAATAAAGTAATAAAGGTTGTATGTATATATCGACACAGAGGCCGGGGTAATCCCCATTTCGATAAAATAGGTTTCTTGGTCCTCCGTTAATGTGTGGATTTTATTTTGGCATGAAATTATGCCTGAAAATTTGTTTCCGCGGAGAGGGAGGCAGGTATTTGCAATGCAAGGATTGAACAAGGGAGATAAAGGAGAGGCATTTTCTGCGGAATGAGTAGGATGCCCTGCACGACAGATCGGACAAACTCGCCAACTCCCAGGTAAAGCATAACAACCCTGAATATTGTGCCTAATCTCTCGAAGAAATATATGGTCATCTCTTTACTAGAATTCGTTTCACATTGCTATTGCTATAGGGAGTTTGTTTCACATTGGTATTGCTCTAGGGAGCTTCTCTTCCAGTCAGATGTCTGTATCCACTAGAACCATTGGGGAATATAATGTCATGTTGCAAAATATGAAATGGTGAGCTTATGATTTATTTACGTGACATATATTTGAATCTTTCTAGTTACTCAGATTTTGTCATTTCTTGATTTAGTTAAACAAACTATGTATTTTTCCGCGTGCATGCTTCTTTGGTAACTATTGAACTGCCGTGTTGTTCCATGTGTTTTTATGAAACTTTGTGTTGTTCCATGTGTTGTTGCAGGCATGCAAAATCGTGTTCTATTGGAATTGAAGAAGTTTTGATATTGTGTTGTAAAGCTTACCAATTTCCAAGCACCTGATGGATTCAACTATATATAGCTAGAAACAACACTAGAAACATGTAATGTTGGTAAGGTTACTAGAAATATAATCTTGTTTAATTCCTATATTTGGTACCATCATGTAAAATGTTAGTCGGCAACCAAATTTGTTTGATATCGTAACAGTGTTGTAACTTGATTCCGTTGATTTGTTAGTTAAATTCCTTCTGATATAAGTGCCCATCTCTGATCACCCTTCTCTCATGACCCCCATCAAGCTTTCTAACTCAAAGTACTAATTTCCACTGCAAAATTGGCGGCATGTTCGTTGATAATTGTCACACTTTTATTTTTAGTCACACAAAATTGAATGAGTATGAGGGAAAATCGCAGCTAACAAAAGGTGTTGAAACCTCACTACCTAAAACTCTATTAAATTGCCTCATATATATTAGTGTAGCTACTTAAACTAAATGGATTATGTGAATCATGTCACATTTTTGACATGTAAAAAATCTTTGAAATACAATATATTTTGTTTAGATATGCCAATATGTTTATTCAAATTTCTGTCTACAAGAAGTCTATAGATAATATTTTGTTCCCTGGAATGGAATATTCATTTTATTGAGGGTCTAAGACTGAACTGTAGCGAGGAGTCTATGTTTGACACATCATTTTATTTATTAGTTTGTTATGTTTTCTCTCTTCCATCGCATGGTGTCTATGTTATTTTTTTCTCATCGTGCCGACTTCATTAATTGGTTTGATCTTATTCTAAATGGTCTATTACTCCCTCCGTCTTCAAAACGATGTTACAGATTTGCTAAATTTAGATATGTCTAGATATTATTTAGTAATTCCTCCGATCCAAAATTAGTGACGGGGATTTATTTAGATTCGCATGAATCTAGACATGTTTCTATAGATACATGTGAATCTAGACAAATACAAGTCACTTATTTTAGAACGGAAGGAATATATAGATATATCCCGACTTAGAAAAGCTGCAATATCTTTTTGGTATAGAGGTAGTCGTTACTTACGGCTCGCGGTATTCTTTTGTTTTTGTTTTTTGTAATTGGGTTTTATGCTAACCAGAGAAATTTCGATAAGGTGATGTTTATTCTAACAAGGCATTTCGATAAGGTGATGTACGCAAAGACAAAATTTTGAAGCTATTGGTGAAGCCGGTTGCTGACACCATTTTTGGAAATATGGTTACTCCTTTTGTGAAGAAAGCAGGAGCGCTTGTATTAATGATTTTAGAAGAAGTATCTTTATACTTCACTACTTCAGAAGTTAAGACCCTGAGCCAGTATTACCTTCTCCCTTTAAACTCGTACAAACTCGTATAATGTCAAATATGAAGACGGTTTATATCGTTTGATATCCTTTTATGATTAATATATATATATATATATATATATATATATATATAGTATAAAATTATGTATAACTCAACCAAATAATATGCTGGTACGAGCTCTACACAAAGGTAAAAAAGTATGGTTGTACGCCAGATCCTGTGGACTCAACCTGGCTGACACACTCCTCGGCTTGGCCTTGAACCAAGTATGGTAGGGTTGGCGTGGCGGCAGCGGCAACGTGAGGAGGCGGCAACGTTGTATAGCATGGCGGTAGCACTTGGACTGTCCACCGACTTGTCCAGAGACTCGCCCCGCGGCTCGCCAGATAGTCTGGCGACTTGTCTAGTGGCTTGTTCGACGACTTGTCCGACAGGGGCGGCACGGGAGATCTTGGTTCCGGCGGTCATGACGATGCCGGAGGCAGCAGTGGCATTCAGGTTGCCGAATGGTGGTGGGAAAACCAGATCGTATGTGTGCAGTAATACCATATACCAATAGATCCTGATCCATATGCCTTTGTAAGGTTAATACTCGATTTGGATACAGGTTTTAATATATATATATATATGGATGATTATTTGGTGTGCTATATATTGGTCAACTTGACTACTTCATCACAAATTAAAGCACCGTCTCTCATAAATCTATTCAACTGGTAAGAAATTGATGATCAATGCCTCTTGTCTTATTGCATGAGGCTATCGGTCAGGCTCTTTGTTGACCATTGCTGACTTGTTGTATCGGCCTGGCAGAAGCGGCACGCGTGTTTCCATGGGATGCCTCACACACTTGGTTCATATTTAGGCTTAATCTAAGGTACATCCGCTCGAGTCTCTCTCTTAATAAATGGACATGCGCGCTTTGACACGCCGTCTAGGCGAGTGTTGTAGCCATGTTATGCTCAATAATGGCAAACCTTTTTTTGTTTTCTGTCTTTGTGTCACCTATAAATTTAATATATGACCATGTGCAAATCGATGGAACTGAAGTGCCAGCATGAGTTTTCAATGATGTACCAGTGGGTCATTTATTGTGTCAGACATGTATGAAATTGAGAGGTCTAGCCTTAGATGCAAGAAGCGGGCCCTTATTTGCATACTTAAGCTCATAAGCAACGTAGGGTATCAATGGTTCTTCAAATAAAAAGGTACATCAAACAAACTTTAAAAAATAAACACTAACCTGTAAATCTTCGTTAGGTAACCACCATAGCAACGTAGCCGCAATAAGGGTTGCTCGAAGATCCCAACTCAAGCGTCACGTCAATGCTCCGAGATGAAGGATCTACCCTAGCCTCGATGACCCCAAGTTAAGATCTAAGGTGGAAATACTGTGTCTTTCCACTCAAATCCAGAAGATCGCCTACTAGGAGATAACTTAGGAAGATCCCCAATCCAAGGCCATGGCCCAATCACCACCTCGAGAGTCATTAGAGGAACTGAAGATAGACCTCATCAACAATCGTCGGAAGTCTACTCGATCCTCGCAGTACCTGCAAGGCTCAGAATTAAGATGTCAAGACTACCTGACACCGACTGAAAATGAAAAACTGCCTTTCCTCGAGCATCAACCCATCTTTTAGTCCCCACCCTCGGAAGATCCACCCGCCGAAGCAGCCATAGGAGAAGGCACCACTCTCACCTTTACTGCTGAAGAATAGAACATCCCTCACACCCTGAGGACTTGCAGTAACCAAGTTTAGTACCCAACCCCCATACGGCTACAAGGTTCATGAAGCACTCCTGGAGATACCGTCATACCCCTCACTCACCCGACCAGTCTAGGGTAGGGCTATGTATCGTCCCCGAACCCGTTTTGCAAAACTCCAAGTGCTCCGGTGCTCTATAGCACAGACCTATTTGTAATTCCTTAAGTACTGTCGCTGCTGGACGACGCAGACTGACTAATCTATGTATGAACATTTCTCTATGTCGTGCTAGTCTGAGTTTCCCTTTCTCGTGTTTTACTCACGACATTGCATTAGACTGATCCCGAAACTACACCATCCAATAGGACCGCATACCTAGACCGCCAACAGAAACCGGCATCCTCCTGACTTGCTGAAACTTTAAACCATCTCAGACGCCCCTCAAGAAGCCATATATACAAGGTCGACAGAAGATACCCCTTTCCCAAACGAAAGGTGAAGTGATCACCCAACATCTCACTATGACTCCAACAAAGAAGGTCTGCGACTTCACCAAGCACCCTTAGTCTCTCTCTAAAGGGAAAAGACTTCATCTTTTCCCGTAAAACAAGAATGATCCAGAGAGTTGACTCCTAGTCGTCGTTAGGAGATGATCCTCCTCTAAAGTAGAACCCTGTACCCTGCATGAAGGATAACATTCGACACTTCTCCTGAGTCAGAAGATACTCCGGGAAAGTCCTCCACTCCAAGGTCGACCGTCTAGCCAACACTCCCGATGATTCAAGATCAAGAAGGCCAAAAAGCAGACTCAACAATAAAGTATCAAAGAAGGCGCCGCTCATCGTATTGCTTCGCGGAGAGGAATCGATTCTATGCTACTTACCTAGAATTTTCCTAAGGGGATGTCAACACCCGGATTTTTAATCCCAGATGCCTGTTATGCCATACATCGCAATACCAAGATTACCATTTTTGCGAGACATAACAGATTTGGATACCACAGTACATTATCCATTGAAAACCATACATAAGGTCTTACACAAATAAGGTTCTCATGATCCAGTTCTTAATACAACTCAAGCAGCGGAAATACGTAATAATAACGGTAGCGTAGGCGAAGCTCCATCTTCGGGGTCACAGGCAATGCTGACGATGGGAGATGATCCTAGTTGTCGTAACCTTCCTGGGGTCCATCCTCCAGGTACTCCTCTTCATAGTCTGACCATGGGAATAGCCAGGGACAAAGCCATGAGTACTCTTTAAATACTCGCAAACTAATACTAACAAGTTAAAGGGGTTTTTGTAGTAGGACACTAAGCTCTAGGGTTGTTTTGCAAAAAGCCAGATTTACATCTACTAAGTTTAGAAACAACGAATGCTAGTTGAAGTTTTATAACACCTAAGTGGGAACTTGTATCTCATGCCACAACTCTGTTGTGGTCAAGTCAAAGTCTCAATTCATTTCATAAGTCATTTTGAAAACATCTGACGGGGGAATAGTATGGCCACTCTAACTGTCCATAACCGTGGACGTGGCTATTCGAAAAGTTTGACACTCTACAGAGATTGTACACTTTCACCACAACATTCGATACATCCGTCAGGAACAAATCCTGAATTCACCATACTCATTATGCGGATAATAAATCCTAACCTTTCCATTACACGCCCTAGTATAAGCACCTCTCCTGTGTGTTTGGCCTCCCAACCATGACCAACTGTCATCTTGGGTACTACACAGGTGGACAATCTTCACAAGGTAGCCTCAGCTCAGACCTTGGCCATGAGGGAACTAATACTAAGGTATATAAGTTTCCAATCAAGACCTACCCAATTCTCGGATATTGTGGTTGTACGGTAAAATTGGAATGGTATCGCATCCAGACAACCATCAGTTTTATAAAGGGATAAGGCTCATGCCTCAACATTTTCATCACCATAAATCATCTGGTGTTCGGAAACACATGTCCAAAACATTTCAATAGAATGATCCATCATTCCAAGGTTTTCATAACCATTTTTCCACCAAGTATTCCCATCTAAAGTTGATCAAGTTTTATGCTTAGAAGTAGCATCTACAAGTGGGGGTAAGTACTAATGAGGGGTGGTAAACTAGTGAAGTTTAACTAAGATCAATATCATGCTTTAGGATGACATAAAGATTATCTAGCTTAGGCCAAATTTTATGCTCTTTATGCAACCTTCAATTATCTTTCTAGTATCTACAATTCACTTAATTAAACTCTAAGTAAAAGCTTTGATAAAGAAATAAAGTATAAAGCTTGTAAGTAAAACTAGGATTGGTTTATCAAGGGGTTATGATCATATATGCTTAAGGCATATAGTTGGCATGGTAATAAGCAAGTATTTGGTTGCATAGATATAGTACCTTGCAAGTGTTAGCTGGCACATATTGGCTTGCATAGGTCAACTTGATTAGTAAGGCTTGCCTTGTGCAGAGCACTGGTTGAAGTTCTCCTCGGCTTCTTCTTCGTAGTATCCTCCTTCTTCCTCGTATCCTTGGTCGATACTAGCGTCTACAAATAAATATGAGGTACACAATCAACAAACAATACTTAACTAATTTCAATCATCACACAAAGGGTCCTATAGATGATCTAGCATCAGCACTAACATTACAAGATTAAATCTTGGTTTAATTTCTTTTATTTTTAGAAAAGTAATTTCGACTCAATGAAAAACTACTTAAGATTTAATATTCTCCAAACCAAACATGGGATCATGTTGACACATGTCATCACCACATATTTTAGTCCATGGGAATGTGATTTAAAGTGGTGTCACAATTTAATAAGGTTTAACCCTTTTATTTTACTTAAATAAAGTGACTAGAAATGCCTATGTGGCATTCTTTTATTACTTGAACATTATTTCTATAAGTAAACCCAAATGTTTTTATATATTCTGAAAGGTATGATCAAATGTGATTTTTGAGAGTTGGAATAAACTCAAAAGCTATTATGGTTTAAATTTGAAAAATGTTTGAATGCAGAAAAGGTTCTACCTTGTTATTTTTACCAAGGTGGATCTATATATTCAAATGATTTAAATCCAATGGGTTTGGATTCAGCATTTCAAGACCTTTCTAACAAAATTGGTTTCATTCAATTTGGTGCACTGAATCAAGATGGGTTGATTTTTGAAACAAGGTACAGAACTGTGTTTGAATTAAAATGGAAAAAGTAAAATTCAAACGACTGGGCTGCGCGGGAAACGATACTGGGCCGGCCTGCTAAGCACAGCGCTTACGCGGGCTGGTTAAGTTGCTGTCCCCACGCGTCAGTGAGACAGGGGGTGCGAAGCGGTACGAGGCAACGTGGTGCGTTGGATTAGAAGTAATATCAACGGCTGAGGGTTGTCGTCGACGATGAACTAGTCACCGGCGAGCTCGAACCCTAGCGGCGCAGTGGGAGTCGTGGGAGGCTCACTTGGGCTCAGGTGAGGGTCGGCGAGGCTGGCGAACGAAAAAGTCGACGACGGCGAACCTCCTGGTACCGGTAGCTTCTCCTGGGCCGGCTCCAATCGCTGGCTCCCTTCTTCTCTAGCAGCGGCGGGCTCCGGCCAAATTCCGGCGATGCGTTGCTCGCCTTCCTTCGAGACTGAGGCGGGGTGGTTCTGGGTGAGAGGGGAGTGAGATGGTGTGCTCAATTCGGCTGGGGGTGGCGTCTATTTATAGTGGGAGAGGGGACCGACGGGCGCAAGATGAGCTCGTCGTGGTCGACGGCATAGAGGGCTATCGGCGTGGGCGACGGTAGGGGGCGGTGCTGTTCTCCCTGGCGAAGCTCAACGATGTGGTGGCGAGGCGTGGGGCAGTGCTGATCGGTCGGAACACGGCGGTGCTCTGCGCGTGCCCGACGGAAGTTTTTATGGTGCACAGCGTGCGTGGTCCGCGCGGCGGTGAACGAGCGTGTTAGTGGGGTTGCTGGGACGGTGGTGATCACGTATGCATGCGGAGAGGGCGGCGCGCGGTCTGTGGGCGTCTCTCGAGCGTGGCGCACGGGGCGCGCTCTCGGCATGGTTGCTGGCGAGGTTGGCATGGTATGTGTGTGTGGTCCAGGGGCTGACATCGCTCGCGGCTGGGACAGGGAGTGGCAGTGGGGTGCTAGCTTGCTCCCAGACAAGGTTGGCGAGGGTAGTGCTGCTCCTAGCTTGTTGTCCATACTGGGGTGACATGGTGAGCTTCGGCTGTTCACCATTGATGGCATTGCCAAGTTTATAGTGGGGCTAGTGCTTAGTTAAGTTTGCTAGATGATCTACCGAGGTTGCTGTGGGCTAGAGAGGGAACCAGTTAGGCCCAAATCACTGCTCACAATAGTGTTTGGATTTTGTTTGATTTGAATCTACAAAGTGTTTAATGAAATGGCCGCAAGAACTCAAGTTTTGAATTTTGAAAAGATTTTTTGGTCGGTGTGCTAGGTTGGTGCTGGTGAGTCTGCAGATGCTCGGGTTTTGAAAGTTGAGCTTGTTTGAGTGGTTTTTGAAAAAAGTGGGATCTTCCCATATGATATAGATTCAATTTTAAACTGTCCTTTAAACTATGCATTTGAATGTTTATGGATGATCACAAAGTGGGCCTTGATACTTTGTTATGAGTACTATCAAGGGGTGCAAAGATCCACACAATTTTCTGTTCAGTTCTGAAAGTTAGAGAGAGCCAGAGTAGGCATGGGAGTTAATTTGGCCAAAGTGACCATTAACTCATTTTGTTTGTTTTGATTTATTTGTCTTTGGGAAAAGTGTGGGGATTGTTTAGATGATGTTTATTTCACCTAAGAATCCTTTTACAAGCAAAGAAACACATAAACAAGGAAATCAAAAGAATTCAAAATGGGATGCATACACACATGAATGCTTTCTCATTTTATTTTAGAAAAGTTTTTGTTAACCCTAAATTTGATGATTAGAGTTTGATGATCCAAGTTTAGTATTTTTGGGATGTTACAAACATTCCCCCCTTAAACAAAATCTCGTCCCGATATTTGAAAAAGGACGAAAAGATTACCTAGGATTTGAAGAGATCGGGAAGCTCTGTCCTGATGTGATCTTCGCTCTCCCAGGTAGCTTCCTCTTCCGTGTGGTTGCTCCACTGAATCTTGAGAAACTTGATGCTTCGGGTTCTGGTGGTTCGGAAAGCTTCTTCCAAAATACGGATGGGAACTTCGGGATAGGTCAGGTCATCGTTGATCTCTATGGTCTGGTGATCGATATTCTTGAACACCTCCGTCTTCTCCGGAACTTAGAGGCACTTGAAAAGTAATGAGATATGGAACACATTGTGCACGGCTGACATCTCTTCGGGTAGTTCCAATTGATACGACACTTCTCCTCGATGGTTCAGAATTTTGAAAGGTCCGATATATCTGGGGGCTAACTTTCCTTTGAGTTGGAAACACTGCATTCCCTTCAATGACGACACTTTTAGATATACAAAATCTCCTATGTTGTAGGCGAGGTCTCGACGTCTCTTGTCGGCGTAACTCTTCTGTCTAGACTGGGCTGTCTTGAGGTGCTCACGAATCTTGTGAACCTTCTCTTCTGCTTCCCGTAGGATATCGGGTCCGAAAATCTGACTCTCTCCTACTTCCGACCAGTTCAGAGGGGTGCGACACTTCCTTCCGTACATAAGTTCAAATGGGGCCATTTTCAAACTATCTTGATAAATGTTGTTGTACGAAAATTCTGCAAACGGCAGACAGTCTTCCTACTTAGATCCATATTCTAACACACATGCTCTCAACATATCTTCGAGTATTTGATTTACTCGCTCCGTTTGTCCGTCGGTATGAGGGTGATACGTGGTGATGAAATCTAGGCGGGTTCCTAAACCTTCTTCAACTTTCTTCCAGAATATCGAGGTAAACTGAGTTCCTCGATCAGATA
Organism: Avena sativa; assembly: GCA_916181665.1. Taxonomy (NCBI): domain Eukaryota; kingdom Viridiplantae; phylum Streptophyta; class Magnoliopsida; order Poales; family Poaceae; genus Avena; species Avena sativa. Next base: position 204,258,317 of record OV702281.1, on the reverse strand, counting down.
CGATGTTCTTGGGGACTCCATGCAAACTAATGATTCTAGCGATGTATAACTCCGCTAGCTCCGAACTTTGATATGTGGTCTTGACGGGTAACAAATGGGCGACTTTGGACAATCTGTCCACTATGACCCAGATAGAGTCATTTCCCCTACTAGAAGTAGGCAATCCAGTGATAAAGTCCATTCCAACGGAATCCCATTTCCATTCTGGAATCTGCAATGGTTGCAACAATTTAGCGGGTCTTTGATGTCCTGCCTTGACTCGCTGACTTATATCACACTTGGCGATATAGCTTCCGATTTCTCTCTTCATATTATGCCACCAAAATTGCTCCTTCAAATCTTGATACATCTTAGTTCCTCCGTGGTGGATAGAATAAAGAGTATCATGAGCTTCCTTGAGAATAACTTCTTTCAATTCAGAATCTGCTGGTACACAAAGGCGTCCTTTGTACCACAGAACTCCTTCTTCGTCTTCGGTGAATCCGGGTACTTTGCCTGTACAGATACGATGCTTGATTCCGTCGATACTAGCATTTCCTTTCTGCGCCTCTTTGATCTAGCTGATCAAAGTGGGTTGAAGTTCTATGCTAGCCAAAAATCCTTCACTCACTAATTCCATTCGAAAATCTTCCATCTCTTTGTGCAAACTTGGTTGCACCTTAAAAATCATGGAGTTCAAGCGGCACGACAATCTGCTAAGGGCATCGGCTACTATGTTGGCTTTACTAGGGTGATAGTGAATGTCCAGATCGTAATTCTTGATTAGCTCAATCTATCTTCTCTGCCTCATATTCAACTCCTTCTGAGTGAATATATACTTCAGGCTCTTGTGATCTGAATAAATCTCACAACGATTTCCCATCAGGTAATGCCTCCATGTCTTCAAGGCTAGAACTATGGCTGCGAGTTCGAGGTCATGGGTTGGGTAATTTTGCTCATGTTGTTTCAGTTGTTGAGATAGATAAGATATAACTTTTCCTTCTTGCGTTAGCACACATCCGAGACCGATCTTGGATGCGTCACAATACACGTTGAAGGGCTTTGTGATATCCGGCATGATTAGGATTGGGGCTGAAATCAATCTCCTCTTGAGTTCTTGAAAACTCGCTTCACATTTGTCGGTCCATTCAAACTTCGTGTCCTTCTTTAGCAATTGGGTCATGGGTCTGGTGATACTCGAGAATCCTTCTATGAACTTGCTGTAGTATCCCGCCAATCCGATAAATGCATGAACTTGGGTTTGAGTGGTTGGGGCTTGCCAATCTTCGACATCTTTCACTTTTGCAGGATCAACGGCAATTCCTCCGGCTGATACAATGTGACCGAGGAATCCTACCTCCTATAACCAGAATTCACATTTGCTAAACTTGTCATACAACTGATGCTCTCTAAGGGTTCCAAGAATGGTCCTTAGGTGTAGCTCATGTTATTCTTCCAATTTGGAATAAATCAGAATGTCATCGATGAAAACAATGACAAACTTATCCAGGAAGTCCATAAAAATCTTATTCATGAGATTCATGAAATAAGCGGGGGCATTGGTTAATCCAAAAGACATAACAATATACTCGTATAATCCATATCTGGTGGTAAAGGCAGTCTTTGGAATATCCTCTGCACGAATTTTGAGTTGATAATAGAAAGTCCTAAGATCAATCTTAGAAATACATGGGCACCGGTCAACTGATCAAATAAATCTTCTATCTTGGGCAAGGGGTACTTGCTTTTTATGGTGACATCATTCAACTTTCGATAATCCGTACACAAACGGTTACCTCCATCTTTCTTGTCCACAAATAAGACAGGTGATCTCCATGGTGATGCACTTGGTTAAATCAATCCAATTTCCATCATGGCATCCAGTTGCTTCTTCAGTTCTGCTAGTTCGGACGGGTTCATACTATACGGTCTCTGGGCTATGGGTCCTGTTCCGGGGATTAGTTCGATGATAAACTCGATATCCCGATCTGGGGGCATACCGGGCAAAACATCTTGAAATACATCGGTGTATTCACAGACTATCCAGACTTGGTAAATGGTAGGTTGGGCTATACTCTTGTTGCACTTGAATTGACGAGGTAAGGTTTCAGATATATGCTCGACTGATATTCCGTCTGTACTGGTCATGGTGATGGCTTTCTTGGCACAGTCAATCAATCCTTTATGTTTGGACATCCAATCCTTTCCTAGTACTACTTACAAACCTTTAGTTCCGAGTACTATCAGGTTAGCATAAAAATCTATGCCATGGATTCGGATAGGGACGGCTTTGCAAATTTGCCTAGCCTTGGTGGTTGAACCAGGAATTTGAACGATCATAACATGCTTCAGTTTGGTTGGTTGAATCTTACTAGTGCAGGAAAATTCTTCGGTGACAAATGAATGCGATGCACCAGAATCAAAAAACACTCTTGCAAGTACTGAATTAACAGAAAACATACCCAGCACGACGTCTGGCGCTTATCGAGCTTCTTCAGCATGCATGAGAAAAAGACGGTCGTTGCGGTTGAGCGAATTCCCTGGGGCAAACCTTCTTCCTGGTTGAACACAACGCTGCTGCTGAGCTGGGGCATTTGCATTGGGGGCTGCGGCATTCTTCTTGTTGGGGCACTCGTTGGAGTAGTGACCCTTATTTCCACAGTCATAACAAGTCACTTGCGACTTGTCCTTTGCTGCAACAGGCACATCATTGCTTCCAGTCCTCGGGGCAGTGTTGGTGTTGGCGGTAGCATTGTTGTTGTTGAACTTAGGTGGGGCACAGGTGAAATTGCTAGAGTTGCCGGGGTTGTTGTGATTTCCTCCGGGCCTAGGGTTTCCACGGTTGGGATAGGTCGGACGGTTCATTGGGGGTCTGTTGGTTCTCGGGGCAAATCCTGTAGATGGGTTGGGGCGATACTTTGGGGTCTAATGGGTTCCTGGTTGATGCATCATGCGACGCTTGCGGTTCTCATTGTCTTGGTTGATCTTTCCTTCCATTTGTATGGCAGATTCGACAAGAGCTTCAATATCAGCAAAGGGGATATTGACTAACACAGTCTACATCTCATCGTGCAGACCATTCAGGAATCTTTCTTTCTTCTTGGCTTCGGTGTCGATCTCATCCGGGGCATACCTAGCTAATGACAAGAATTTGTCATGGTATTCCACTATGGTCATCCTTCCTTGCTTCAGTTCTCTGAACTCATCTCTCATCCTCTTGATCAAACCTGGTGGCACATGGGTTCTGCTGAACTTGACTTTGAATTCCTCCCAGGTCATCATCTGTCCTCCGGTCATCGCACGAACACTGTTCCACCATGCTCTGGTATCTCCGGCTAGATAGTGGGTGGTGAACAGAACTTTCTCGTTAGCTTCCACTCCGGTGACTTCTAGGTTGTTTTCCATGGTTTGCAGCCAATCATCGGCATCTAGGGGCTCTTCCGACTTAGATAAAATAGGTGGGTTGGTGTTCTGGAAATTTTTGAGCTTAGATCCATGGTTGTCCTGGTTTCCGTGGCCTTGATTGTTGTGGGCTAGCTGAGCTATTTGTTGAAGGGTGGCTAGGTTGGCTTGACGTTTGGCTCTTTCAGCTTCGTGGTTAGAAACCAACATTTGCAGGATCTGCAACATCGGTTCTGGGGATGAACCACTTCCTCCGCGTGGCATCTGAAGATTGAGATAGATCATGAGAAAAGAGGGAAATTTCTAAGGTTTTGGGACTTTGAAATGTTTTTAAAGTTTGACTCATATTTTTCTAGCAACTTGTTTTTCATTCATTCATTCATAGCACACGGTACAAACACACACCACAACAAGGTAAACAGATGGTTTTAGGAACCATTCTATACACTACGATACGGTGGGACCGAATACTACTCACTACGCTAGTGCTCAAGTGCTACTACTCCTCGGAGTCGGTGTAGTCATCATCCTCTTCATCATCGTCGTCATTGATGAAGGCAAAATCCTCCTCATCGGTGAAGAAATCCATAGCCTGATCTTCCAGAAAGTCATCATCATCACTGAGATAGGAGTAGGGGTCTCCACGAAGATCCTCTCTGGCATTCTCCCTTTCATCCAACTGCATGTCTCTCTCGTGGATGGTATCCTCCAAAAACGAGATACGGTGGCGAAGACGGGCAATGATGCGCTCCTTCTTGTCGAGCTGACGACGGCGAGACTTGCGATCCTTTGCTAACATGGTGATGGTTTGATCCTTTGTCTTGATGATGGTGGACTTGTGGTTGGAGTAGTCACGGCAATTGTCCAACTCCTGCTGACGATCGTACATCATGAAGCTAATGTGGTCCAACTAAGTCTTCAGCTCGTGGTGGTATGGGGCTTCCAGTGGTTGTCCATTAGCATCATGCCTTGGGCAAAATTCAAAGCGGGTACCCTTGATCTGGTTGATACTCTGCCCACACAGACGGGCAAGAGCTTCCTGCATGGCCCTGGAAAGTCCATCGAGCCAGTTGTTCTCTCTTAAGGTAAACTGAATTCCCTCAGTAGTGGGAGGTTCAATCTTTCCTCGGAGACTTGCAACAACTAGCCACTACAGATCTTCTCCTCCATGATCATTGAGCTGAGCTCCGAAGAACTCGGGGTGCGGACGCTCCAGAAGTTCCAAAAGCTGGTGCAAATCCCTCTCAAAGATAGGGTCGCCCCCATTCCCCAACTGGTAAAACTTGTTGTACTTCACGTCCATCTAAAAGAATATAAGATGAGTAAGTTAGTAGAGTGATCAAGTGTGTCAAATTTTATGTATTTTGCAAGAGTTTTTGAGGAACATGAATTTTTATGAAAGAATCAAGGTGATAATAATGGGAATAAGTTTTTGTAAATATTTGCTTTCTTTGGTTTTGAAACTAATTTTTTGATTCCAAACATCCAGTCTAACTAGGGTCTCCTATGGTCAGGATGGCTCTGATACCAACTTGTCAACACCCAGATTTTTAATCCCAGATGCCTGGTATGCCATACATCGCAATCCCAGGATTACCATTTTTGCGAGACATAACAGATTTGGATACCACAGTACATCATCCATTACAAACCATACATAAGGTCTTACACAAATAAGGATCTCATGATCCAGTTCTTAATACAACTCAAGCAACGGAAATATGTAATAATAATGGTAGCGTAGGCGAAGCTCCATCTTCGGGGTCACAGGCAATGCTGACGATGGGAGATGATCCTAGTTGTCATAACCTTCCTGGGGTCCATCCTCCAGGTACTCCTCTTCATAGTCTGACCATGGGAATAGCCAGGGATAAAGCCATGAATATTCTTTAAGTACTCGCAAACTAATACTAACAAGTTAAAGGGGTTTTCGTAGTAGGACACTAAGCTCTAGGGTTGTTTTGAAAAAGTCCAGATTTACATCTACTAAGTTTAGAAACAACGAATGCTAGTTGAAGTTTTATAACACCTTAGTGGGAACTTGTATCTCATGCCACAACTCTGTTGTGGTCAAGTCAAAGTCTCAATTCATTTCAAAAGTCATTTTGAAAACATCTGACGGGGGAACAGTATGGCCACTCCAACTATCTATAACCGCGGATGCGGCTATTCGAATAGTTTGACACTGTGTAGAGATTGTACACTTTCACCATAACATTCGATACATCCATGAGGAACAAATCCTGAATTCACCATACTCAGTATGCGGATAATCAATCCTAACCTTTCCATTACACGCCCTAGTATAATCACCTCTCCTGTGAGTTTGGCCTCCCAACCATGACCAACTGTCATCTTGGGTACTGCATAGGTGGAGAATCTTCACAAGGTAGCCTCAGCTCAGACCTTGGCCATGAGGGAACTAATACTAAGGTATATAAGTTTCTAGTGAAGCCCTACCCAATTCTCGGGTATTGTGGTTGTACAGTAAAATTGGAATGGTATCGCATCCAGACAACCATCAGTTTCATAAAGGGATAAGGCTCATGCCTCAACATTTTCATCACCATAAATCATCTGGTGTTCGGAAACACATGTCCAAAACATTTCAATAGAATGATCCATCATTCCAAGGTTTTCATAACCATTTTTCCACCAAGTATTCCCATCTAAAGTTGATCAAGTTTTATGCTTAGTACTAGCATCTACAAGTGGGGTTAAGTACTAATGAGGGGTGGTAAACTAGTAGAGTTTAACTAAGTTCAATCTCATGCCTTAGGATGACATAAAGATTATCTAGATTAGGCCAAATTTTATGCTCTTTATGCAACCTTCAATTATGTTTATAGTATCTACAATTCACTTAAGTAAACTCTAAGTAAAAGCTTTGATAAATAAATAAAGTATAAAGCTTATAAATAAAACTAGGATTGGTTTATCAAGGGGTTATGATCATATATACTTAAGGCATATAGTTGGCTTGGTAAAAAGCAAGTATTTTCTTGCATAGGTATAGTATCTTGCAAGTGTAAGCTGGAACATATTGGCTTGCATAGGTCAACTTGATTAGTAAGGCTTGCCTTGTGCAGAGCAGTGGTTGAAGTTCTCTTCGGCTTCTTCTTCGTAGTATCCTCCTTCTTCCTCGTATCCTTGGTCGGTACTAGCGTCTATAAATAAATACAAGGTACACAATCACCAAACAATACTTAACTAATTTCAATCATCACATAAAGGGTCCTATAGATGATCTAGAATCATCACTAACATTACAAGTTTAAAGCTTGGTTTAATTTCTTTTATTTTTAGAAAAGTAATTTCTACTCATTGAAAACTACTTAAGATTTAATATTCTCCAAACCAAACATGGGATCATGTTGACACATGTAATCACCACATATTTTAGTCCATGGGAATGTGATTTAAAGTGGTGTCACAATTTAATAAGGTTTAACCCTTTTATTTTACTTAAATAAAGTGACTAGAAATGCCTATGTGGCATTCTTTTATTACTTGAACATTATTTCTGTAAGTAAACCCAAATGTTTTTATATATTCTGAAAGGTATGATCAAATGTGATTTTTTTGAGTTGGAATCAACTCAAAAGCTATTATGGTTTAAATCTGAAAAATGTTTGAATGCAAAAAAGGTTCTGCCTTGTTATTTTTACCAACGTGGATCTATATATTCAAATGATTTAAATCCAACGGGCTTGGATTCATCATTTCAAGACCTTTATAACAAAATTTGTTTCATTCAATTTGGTGCACTGAATCGATCTAGGTTGATTTTTTAAACTAGGTACAGAACTGTGTTTGAATTAAAATGGAAAAAGCTAAATTCAAACGACTGGGCTGCGCGGGAAACGATACCGGGCCGGCCTGCTAACCATGGAGCTTACGCGGGCTGGTTAAGTTGTTGTCCCCACACGTCAGTGAGACAGGGGGTGCGAAGCGGTACGGGGCAACGTGGTGCGTTGGATTAGAAGTAGGATCAACGGCTAAGGGTCGTCGTCGATGATGAACTAGTCACCGGCGAGCTCGAACCCTAGCAGCACAGTGGGGGTCGTGGGAGGCTCATCGGGGCTCAGGCAAGGGTCGGCGAGGCGGGCGAATGACGAAGTCGACGACTACGAACCTCCTAGTACCGGCAGCTTCTCCTGGGGCGGCTCCAATCGTTGGCTCCCTTCTTCTCCAGCAGGGGGGATCCGGCCAAATTCCAGCGATGCGCTGCTCGCCTTGCTTCGGGACTGAGGCGGGGTGGTTCTGGGTGAGAGGGTATTTATATGGTGTGCTCAATTCGGCTGGGGGTGGCCTCTATTTATAGTGGCGAGAGGGGACCGAGGGCTATCGGCGTGGGCGGCGGTAGGGGGCGATGCTGTGCTCCCTGGCGAAGCTCAACGACGTGGTGGCGAGGCGTGGGGCGATGCTGATCGGTCAAAACGCGGCGGTGCTCTGCGCGTGCCCAACGGAAGTTTTTATGGCGCACAGCATGCATGGTCCGCGCGGCGGCGAACGAGCGTGTTTGCGGGGTTGCTAGGACGGTGGTGATCACGTATGCACGCGGCGAGGGCGACGTGCGGTCTATGGGCGTCTGTCGAGCATGGCGCACGGGGCCCGCTCTTGGCATGGTTGCTGGCGAGCTTGGAATGGTCTGTGCGTGTGGTCTAGGAGCTGACATCGCTCGCAGCTGGGACAGGGAGTGGCGGTGGGGTGCTAGCTTGCTCCTAGACAAGGTTGGCGAGGCTAGTGCTGCTCCTAGGTAAATACTTGGGTGACATGGTGAGCTTCGGCTGTTCACCATTGATGGCATTGCCAAGCTTACAGTGGGGCTAGTGCTTAGTTAAGTTTGCTAGATGATCTACTGAGGTTGCTGTGGGCTAGAGAGGGAACCAGTTAGGCCCAAATCACTGCTCACAAGTGTTTGGATTTTGTTTGATTTGAATCTGCAAGGTGTTTGATGAAATGGCCATAAGAACTCAAGTTTTGAATTTTGAAAAGATTTTTGGTGGGTGTGCTAGGTTGGTGCTGGTGAGTCTGCAGATGCTTGGGTTTTGAAAGTTGAGCTTGTTTGAGTGGTTTTTGAAAAAAGTAGGATCTTCCCATATGATATAGATTGAATTTTAAACTGTCCTTTAAACTATGCATTTGAATGTTTCTGGATGATCACAAAGTGGTCCTTGATACTTTTTTATGATTACTATCAAGGGGTGCAAAGATCCACACAAGTTTCTGTTCAGTTCTGAAAGTTAGAAACAGCCAAATTAGGCATGGGAGTTAATTTGGCCAAAGTGACCATTCACTCATTTTGTTTGTTTTGATTTATTTGTCTTTGGGAAAAGTGTGGGGATTGTTTAGATGATGTTTATTTCACCTAAGAATCCTTTTACAAGCAAAGGAACACATAAACAAGGCAATTCAAAAGAATTCAAAATGGGATGCATACACACATGAATGCTTTCTCATTTTATTTTAGAAAAGTTTTTGTTCACCCTAAATTTGATGATTAGAGTTTGATGATCCAAGTTTAGTATTTTTGGGATGTTATAGGGGAAAGGACTATGTATTTTCCACTAGCTTAATCTAAAACCGCCCAATCTGAAGCCATTCAGCTCCAACCCATAGCTAACCAATCATGTTTGAGTAAAAATATTTTAACATCCAAATATTCCACTGCTGAAAAATTGTTAACCCGCTGTTCTTACCTAACCCTACTCCTCCCAAATCTCGGGACAAGATTATTTTAAGGGGGAAAGGTCTGTAACATCCCAATTTCAGCAACCCCGATTTGTTGTCAAAAAGGCAAAAATCAGGGCGAACAAAAAGTTTTCTTGCTAAGTGCTAGAATGTTTGTTGATTGTTTTCCTGCGCTTATGCAACTGATTGTGTAGTAGATAAGTACTCCATACCTCAACTCTTGTTGACAAAAAATATTTTGCAAAAGAGATGTCTTGGATCATCTTTCATATTCTCAAAATGTTTCGGCAATTCAAACATGAGCCAAGATGACTTTGATACAACAAAATATTTTATTAGTTCCTATTTAACAAAACTATGGAGACCTATATATAATCTCCTTATGTTTTCAAGACAGAGCATTCAACTACTCCTTATCTCTAGTTTTTTTATAAAACCTTTACTAAAACCTTTCATTTCCAATTGGTAGAATTACCAAGATGACCTTACCTTACTTAAAAGGAAAACCTCTTCAAAACACCCATGATTACCACAAGCTCATCTTTATGGTAACCTCAGTATTACTTGATTATTTAGCAAGATGATTTGCCTTGATATGCTGATTACCTTGATTGCTTAGGAACTAGAGTGAGATAATCTAGTAGCTCATCCTTTAGGACCAAACCATTGGTTAATATCACCAACTCTTGAACCAAGCATCCTAAGCTGGCTCTATCTCAAGCATCACAAGTGACCCTCTAATCTACTCATCCAGATCAATCATAAGATAATCCTTTTAACAGAATCCAACTCATCAAATACAAGATACAAGCATGGACCCCCCTCTAAGGCCCAGTTCTTTTGGGGGCTTCTCCGAGAAGCTGCCCTCCCCCCGGCTTCCTGGGGAAGCCGGTCCAAAAAATTTACGAGGCTTCCAAAATAGTTAAGGCTAAAAAAATTTGGAAGCCTCGCTAATTTTTTGAACCGGCTTTCCCAGGAAGCTGGGGGTAGGGCAGCTTCTGGGAGAAGCCACCAAAAGAACTGGGCCTAAACAAGTTATCCTTCAACATCAACCACTTGATGCTAATAATAAACCATTGCATCCTCTCCAAATGTTTCCCTATTGCATACTAGTCCAAATCCACCAATCTGCCAAATTTGGCTAAGTCTAGAATCTTTAACTAAATTCAATATTTGGAACTCCACCCACTCCAACCTGTGTGCATTCTTGAGAAGGTACTTTAACCATATTGTAGTACTCCATTAGTACTACCAAAGACCACTCTTTCCCTTGGCTAAACCACTCTTGTACCCACTCATCCATGTTGGTTTCACAGTCAAGAAAATAATATTTTCAGCAAATCTTAGCATCATGCCTACCTAGGCAGAAGCTCACATCCATATGCTACCTCCCCATTGCCAACTATTTGCATGGTTATGATATATTAACCATGGTCTATGAATCCCCTCCTCACTTGTTTCCATTGGAGCTTTGTGCTTCTTAAAACCACATGGTTTATGAGGCTTCATGATGCATCTGTTATGGCAGCCCTATTTTCAACAAAGTTCGCCATCACTCCTAAACCACCTTAATTACAACCAAGTCAAACCCTTGCTTCCATGATAATCTATATAACTTGGTCTAACAATCCCTCTATCCCATGAATCAAGGTGATATTTGAGATCACTAGTCCAACCAAGTTTAGGTGGTATAAAACATCAAAACCCTAGATCCTCTAAATCTAGTTTCCTTCCTTTTTAAAAATAGATAATTCAAGTTGACATACTCCACCTTGAATAAAACCATTTTCCAACTAATTTCCATAATTATTTGGAACCTAAAACCATCTAATTCCATTTCTTTACAAAACTCTCAAAACCTACTCTATAAGGCAAGTTTGTTTCTCTTCAAACTACTTTGCCAACTCAAGGCATATTTGATACCTATATATCATATCGTATCTTCCCATCTAAAAATACTTTGCCTTCTAAATAAATTCCAAGAAAATTACCCAATGTGTTATATGGTATCTAGAATGATCACACACCAACAACCCACCTTTTCTAATGTAAAATATCACATTAGCTTCTATAAATCATTTCTGCACTTTTTGAACAAAGGATAATAAGTGGACTTATAGTCTTTGGAAAAATCTCAAACAATTCCTAGAGAGATAATTCGACTTTATCTACATACCAGTACCACTTCCCCATGTTTTCTAATGAAAGATTTTAGACTTTCTTCATAACCATCTCTATGATCACAATTGCAAAGTAATCAAATCCACTAACCAAGAATCATCCAACTCATCCCCAACTGATCCAGTAAACTCGCACAAAACCATAGCCCCTCTGGTCGAGCTACCACTGTAGAATGCCACTTGAGCCCCTCCCCCCTTTGTACTTTGTGCTTGGAAGAGGAGAGAAACAAATGTGGTGTTTAATACTCCACCCCAGATGCTTCCAATCCCCCTCCCTAGAATAAACCAGACTAGAAACCACCTCTCACCCGTCTCCACACACCCATAGCAAAGACCAGCCCCGGTTTTACCCTTCCCCATGCTCTCCATGGATTATGTCCACCATACACCAATCCAACTTGGGATAAATACCCAGGCCTCCCGGCAACTCCCCCTTAGCCTCATTTTCCCCTCTACTCTCCCTTACCTCCCCTATACCCCCACTCAATCTCTCCTTCTTTGTCCTGCGAGAGAGATAGAGATAGAGGAGTTTCAGCCATGGCGAAAATCCAAGCATACATCCACCTACTCTCCTCCCCTCCCTCTGCATGCTAGACCAGCGTGTCCTTCTCGAACCCCTACATCTAACCGTACCCCTTTTTCTTGCTCAGGTCAACCAAACAGGCGCCAACGTGAAGCTCCCAAGCTCACCCCTTCGGCGCTTGCGTGCGAGTATGACCCCGTTGTTGGAACCCTCCTTTCCGTCCACCCCTAGAGTCCCCTAGGCGCATCGCTTCGCCCCGTCCCCTCCACGGTCGCCGGCGAGCCCCTGGGTGAGCCTCCTGACCTCCCTTGTCCTCAGCTGGGGTTCTGGCCCCGCGGCACTGTCACTGGGAGGACAAAGAGCCCTCGCCATCGGATCCGTTCTAATCCAACGGACCAAATGCGTCTTTACCCTTTTGACCTCCTTGGGTCACGGCGTGCAGCACATAGCCCGCGCGCGCCCTCCAGCGACTTGGGCCAGTAGGCACCGCACAACCTAGTAAATGGTTCCCCCTCTACTTCCAGCCTGCGGTGCAAAATCCTTTTCTTTTATTTTCATTGACAAATATGTTTGATTTCTTGTTGGTTTAAACCAATTTAAAAATGGAAATCACGCCCAACTTCCTAGATCTAAAATTTATTGGGTTTTGATACAGCGGAAACGTATCTATAATTTTTGATGCTCCATGCTTGTTTAGTATCTACTTTGCTTTCCTTTTTCTATATTTGAGGTGCTTTTTACATGTTTTCTGTTACTAACCTATTAACAAGTTGCCACAGTGCCAGTTGCCTGTTTTCTGTTGTTTTTGGTTCCAAAAAAGCTAGTAAGAAAATATTCTCGAAATTGGACGGGACAAACGTCAAAGTCAATAACATCCCGTGGAGAACAATAAGTCCAGAGGGGAGATGGAGAAGCGGGCTAGGGTGCCCAGACCCCCCTAGGCGCGGGTGGGACCTGCCCCGTGCCTAGGCAGGGTGTGGGGCCCTTGGCTGCCTCCTCGGCGTCCCCCTTCGCCTATAAGAAGTCCCTGATGCAGAAACCCTAAGGACCTGATCAATATTCCACGAAACCTTCTGTAGCCGCCGCCACCGTCGTCCCTAGGTCAGGGGGATCTGAAGTTCTTCCCGGCACCCTACCGGAGGGGAGATCATCCGGCCTTCTCTTCGGTATGATGCGTGAGTAGTTCCACCTTGGACTATGGGTCCATATAGTAGCTAGATGGTTGTATCTCCTCCTTGTGATTTCATGTATAGATCTTGTGAGCTCCGTTCATGATTAAGATCTAATCTATTTCTAATCATGCATGTTGTGTTTGCGGGGATCCGATGGATATTGAGATTATTATGTTGGTTTGATTAATGGTTTTGTCTTTATGATGCTATCGTGTCTGTGTTGTTTGTGATCTTGCATGCTCTCCGTTGTTAGTAGCTATCTTGGCCAAGTAGTTGCTAGTGACTCCAAGAGGGGTATTTATGCTCGATAATGGGTTCATGCCTCTAGTTTCCAAGGGAAGTGACATAAATCTCTTTAGTTGTAGATGTGTTGTTGCTACTAGGGAGAAAACAACGGTCTCTTGTTCATGGAACATGTGGACTGTTTACCTTACACACTTTGCTTAAAGCAGTTGTCTGTTGCCATCAACTTAATACTAGAGGGGGTTCGGATGATAACCTGAAGGTGGACTTCTAGTCATAGATGTAGTTGGATGGCGGTCTATATATCTTGTTGTATTGTCCAATCGAATCTCATAGGATCTTTCTGACTAGTAATTGCATTGTTATGCCTTGCTCAGTTCCTGTTAATTGTTCTGCTGTAATTTGTTTACCCTTCATGCCATGTTGTTTATCTAAAGAGAGCACTTCTAGTGAACTATGGACCCCGGTCCAATCTTTACCATTGATACATCTTCCACTGTTACTTGTTTACTTGCTGCAAACTACTATTACCTTCCACACCATACGTTTAATCCTTTGTTACAGCAAACCGGTGAGCTTGACAACCTCACTGATTCGTTAGGACAAAGTATTGAGTTTGTGTTGTGCATGTCTCAACGTTGTTTGCAACACCTATGTGACGTTTCCTTCCTCCTTCTGGTTCGATAACCTCGGTCTCAACTGAGAGAAAACTTGCTGCTGTGCTCTTCACACCCTGCGCTTGGGTTACCAACAAAGTGCCACGTCGAGCACCATCAGGTTTCCGAATAAGTTCCCTAACATGCAATATCACTAGTGGACCAAAATAATGTGTAAATTAATTATAGTAAATCACCCACTCAAATGTATTATTTTCACCTGCTAGTTCTACAATTCTAATTTATTTAAATCCCTTTTGTACTGCAAGGTATTGGTCATACCTTGTATGTCACCCTGTTGTTGCCAAAAAATCTTTCGCGCAACACTAGGATATCCGTCGTACTTTCGTGACGACAAACAGATAATTTTCGATTTTTGAGCAAATTAACAAAGAATTCCTAGCTTTTATGGAGGAGAACCGACCGTTTTTTAGGACAAAACGGCAAAGATCAGACCAAACTCTAGATTGCAAGAGCTTAGTCGAAGAGAGAACGAACGGAAAATAAGCGGTATGTAAAAGCAGATTAGTTTCTTATGAATAGATCGATTGGTTTGTTCTTCCTCCATCGGCCACGACCTTTTTTATACAGCCCTTGACCTTATTTATATAGCCCGCTGGACTTTACGTATTGTTACACAACTCAAAGGTGAAACGGAATAGGACACCTCCTTCCCGATTCAGTTACCATGCACGTATAAAACCTACATAATTTATTTGCTTGGCAACTATACAACTTCAAACAAGTTCACGTATAGATACAGTTTGACCACAAGGAAAAATAATAAAATATCCGGCTGGCACACCAATCATACCAGATTAGTGATTGATCGTGATATAATTTTCTACGACTGAATTTTTATTGTACGTCTTGTCCCTTCTCAGTTTTCCATCCCGCCATATTGTAGTACATCTTCAGAATTTGTCCTAGCTAGTTAACTATTATTCCATGCAAAAATACTTGTAAAAATACCTGTTGTAATGCTCAAACAATTTGTCAATCAACTAATCAATTTGGCCCATATATTTTTAGTAGGTAAATTTTATAGTTAACACATGCCCCCAGTTTTTGGTATAATAATATTTATCAAAAACAACATACCATTACCTTAGGACGATGTTGACCAATTCACCGGACAAACATGGTTCTTAGGGCGATGTCGAAAAGCACATCGGGCCAAATTTCTGCTCAGGACGATGTTTTATGAACACATCGGCCATATTTTCTAAGAGCGATAATTCAAATAGCATATCGGCCACATCATAATTAAGCCTCCTCTCACACACTAGGATAATACCTTTTCAAGCATTTTCCAGTGAGAGCTTTTGGCAACTTCACTCCCTACAAATATTGTACAAAATATGAATTTTCAGGAACAATCTCTACAACAGTATATGGTTCTTCCCAACTCGGCGATCATTTGCCAAATTTTCTATCCCTAGTCCCAATAGGTAAAATCGTTTTCCACACTAAGTCTCCTATTTAAAACGATTTTTACTTTACCTTTTTATTATAAGCCTTAGCTACTCATAACTTTTCTTTTTAATTCTCACAAGGCTCTTAATCTTTTTCCGGAACATCGTCTATTCTATCCATCATCAAATTATTATAATCTACAGCCGACAAATCATTTTGTCTGGCTACTCGAAGAGCTTGTAAATTAACCTCTACAGGCAACACCAGTCCATACACTAGCTCATACGGTGTCACTTGAGTCGCTTCATGCTTAGATATCCGACGAGCCCATAAAGCTTCCGAAAGCACCTCATGCCATCTTTTCGGATGCTCCTCAATTTTCTTCTTTATAAGATTAATTAGAGTCTTATTGCTAGATTCGGCATGTCCATTAGCTTGTTCATAATAAGGTGACGAATTCAACAACTTAATTCTAAAAGAATCGGCAAACTCACGGAATTGATGGGACATAAAAGAAGAACCTTGATCAGTAGTTAGAGTTTGGGGAATACCAAATCTATCAATAATATGTTTCAGGACAAAACTAATCAGCTCCACATGAGTCGTATTTTTCAAGGGAACAACTTTAGTCCACTTAGTAAAATAATCGGTGGCCACTAGGAAAAATCGATGCTTCTTAGAAGAAGAAGGATGTATTTCACCAATAAAATCTAAGCCCCGTCCCCTAAACGGGCACGGCTTAATTATAGGATTCAATATGGTCGATGGTCCTAACTGTATATTTCTGAATTTTTGACATTCTTCACGACCCTTATAGTAGCGAAAACAATTACCTGAGCCGACTGATGTTTCTCATGTATATCTTCGTGCACCTCATCCATAGCTATTTTAGACGGATCAGAATTCAAGCATTTTAAAAGTAATCCATCTATAGTTCGGCGATATAATTTGTCATTCAACAAAGTATACTTTAAAGCTTGTCGCTAAATTTTTCTATCTCTTATTTTAAATAATTTACTATAGGTACTCTTCAGTCTTTTGGTTTTGAATTATCTGCCAACTCGGCTGCGTCTGTCTTGTTTATCAAACCATGTTTTATTAATTCCTAATTTGAAGCAAACCCAAGTACTTCATGTACTAGACTAACATCTAACTGACTAGATTTACAACGTACAAGATCTAGCATCGGTCTTTTCAGTATAATTTGTTTCCTTTACTAATGTTATAACCAGATGCTTGTTGTGCTAAGAAATTAACCTTTGAATTTTCTTCCCTAGGTATATGATTAATAGTAAACGTATCAAAAGATTTAATCATGTCCAAACATTGGTCCATGTAGCCATTTAGTAATCCGTCAAAACACTGAAATTCATCCTTAATTTATTGTACTACTAAAAGCGAATCCCCAAAAGCATCTCTATCTTTTACACCCATATCTACTAAACTTTGTAAACCAAATAATAAAGCCTCATATTTAGCTTGGTTATTAATACAATCATATTCTAAACGGACCGATGTTTTATAGACAACATTATTAGGTGAAATTAAAACGTTGTTGACGCCTTGTTCATCTCTACAAACCGATCCATCAAAATAAAGCTTCCATGAACAAATGCTAACATAACTAATATACTCCTCATCCTTAACTCTATGATGAACAATAAAATCGACGATGACTTGACCCCTCGTAGCACGCAGCGATTTATATACTAAATCATATTCTATTAGAGCATAAGCCCATTATCCAATCCTACCACTAAGAATCGATAGTTGCAACATATACTTAATTACGTCGGCTTGACAAGCTACTACACGTGTACTAGAAAATAGATAAGGACGAAACTTGGTACATGCATAATATAAAGACAAGCATAATTTTTCAATAAACTACGTACTGAGTCTCAGTGTAGAGTAATCGACGACTTAGATATGCAATGATGTACTCCTTTCCGTCATCTTCTTGTACCAACCCGGCCGATCACTCTATCTTGTGCAACAGTATATAACCTCAACGACACACCAGACTTGGGGCTCGCAATACCGAAGGACTCACCAAGTATCTCTTTATATTATTAAAGGCATCCCGTTGTTCCCGAAGCAAGGGAACAAACGATTCAATGTTTCCTGCAAGGTTAGATATGAATCTTCTCAAGTAATTATTTTTTCCCAACAACTTTTGCACATCCTTCTTTCACTTGGGCTCCTCCAACTGTCACATCCCAAGATTTTGAAAATTGGGACTACAAGATTTTTTTTTGCATTTGCATTACATTGGCATAGCATTTTGCATTCATGGAAAAATTTGAATCGAAAAAACTCATATATAAATCCTATTTTGAGTTACTAAAATGCACCTACAAAGGATTATGCAACGAATTAAAAATCCACTATTTGCAAACTAGTGGCAATGATGCAAAAATGATCCTAAGATGATCCACTGAATTTTAGAAAAATTTGAAAACAAAAATCAATTCAATTGGATTATATATTAAAAAGTTATAAAAGAAATAAGAAAAGCAAAATGAATAAAAGTAAAAGAAACAAAAAAAACTAACTAACCTAAACTACCCGGCGAGCCCCCGGCCCAGCCCACCTGCCCCGCCTACCCTATCTGCCACGCGCCTTCCCCACGAGCAGCGCGCAACGCAGCGGCAGCGCAGCCAGAGGCCCAGCGCCGGCCCAGCAGAGCACCCCGCATCAGCCCACTCCGTTCCTCTTCTCCCCTATGCCGCTGCCAGGCGGACCCCACCTGGTCTTCTCCTACATCGCGACCGAGACCGAGCCCAACCATCTGCAGCGACCGCACGATTTCCTCCGCCAAATCCACATGGATTGTTGAGATTTTTGCCCCTATTTCCGCACAGGAACCACCCCATAAATCCCTGCCTCCGTCCCCTTTGTTCTGTTTCGATTTTTTATTGAAAACCTAGCCCCAGATCGAGATCGATCCGATCGCCGTCGGTGGAGCTCACTGGACATTCCCGAACTCGTGGTTCCCGTCGCCGCCGACCCTCTCTTTTCCGTCTGACCTCTCCCTCTCACTTGACCGCATCGCCCTGACCACCTCTTCCCCGTGCAGGAGCAGCCGACCGCGCCCAATTCCTCGCTGGAGCACCGCCTGAAGGGAATATGCCCTGAGAGGCAATAATAAAGTGTTTATTATGTGTATTCCAAGTATATGATAGATGTTTATTTTGCATGCTATAATTGTATTAATACGGAAACGTTAATACATGTGTGTTTAATAAACAAACAGAAAGTTCCTAGTTATGCCTCTCTCATAAACTAGCTCGTTGATTAACAAGATGATCAAGGTTTCCTGATCATGGACATTGGATGTTGTTAATAACGGGATCATAACATTAGTGTAATGGTGTGATGAACATTCATCCGAAGTATAGCATTACGATCAAAGTCATTGAGTTTATATTGCTATAACAACTTACGAAGTGATCCTAATCCTTAGACCATGAGATCATGTCAATCACTAACACCCGAAGAGTTTCTTGATAACATCAAACGTCACACCGTAACAGGGTGATTATAAAGATGGATTCAGAACTAATAAAGTGTTATGTTGAGGCTCATGGATCGAGAGTGGAATTTGTTCATCCCGATGATGGATATATATACTCTGGGCCCTCTCGGTGATATCACATTGATTAGCTTGCAAGCAAGTGATTTGATCACTAGAATGTTATATCACAGGAACGAGAAAAGAGTGCATGTCGGTAACGAGATCAAACTAGGTATGGAGATACCGATGATCGAATCTCGGACATGTAATATATCTTGAAACAAAGGGATTAAGATACTAGCGTAAAAGGTTCCGACGATCACAAGAAAGTCATCGTTGAATGTGTGGGAGTCAGTATGGGTCTCCAGATCCCGCTTCTGATTATTGATCCGAGAGGGGTCTCGATCATGTCCGCATTATTCATGAACCGTAGGGTGACACACTTAAGAGACACCGACATCCAATTGGAGCAAATGTTTCATGCCGAAAGAATGAACAAGCGCAGGAATTTATTTCACTAGATACCGAAACAGGTTTTCGGGTGAAATTGCATAAAGTGGTTATGCATGTGAAATAGAATTCTAGCAAGGGGTTATTTGTGAATGTTTGTCATTAAAGTAATTGCCAAAATTCTGAATAAAATAAAAGAGTTTTATTTAATGAGAGTTTGCATTAAATTTGGTGGAAATTTAATGGGAATTTGAGTGGACTTTTGAGTGGAGGGATTTTAAAGGGCATTTTGTGAGTGGAGTGTCCACCCACATGAATGAAGGAGAGGAGGGTGCAGCCCCCATGGCCGGCGGCCACCCCCTTGGGTGCCCCCCTCCTCCTATAAAAGGATCCCCCCTCCTCACTTGTCTCTCACACCTCCTCGTGAAGGATCTCTCTCCCCCTCTAGAATTTATCCCCCATGGTCTCGGACTAGCGAGATACATGTTCCCGGTGGCTATTCGGCAAGAAAGAGTTGTGCTTCCGCTGCATCGCTGGAGTGAGGAGGCGGAGGTTGCTCGGTGCCTCGAACGTGTGTGCGAGCATGGATGCGCTGCTGATTTGCGGCGCTAGGACTTCCTCTCGATCTTGAGATCGACAAGAGATCGTCTACATCAACCACGAGTTGAACTCGTTAAGCTTTGTCGGTCTTCAAGGGTATGTTCTCTACGGATACACATCTGCCCGTTGTTTGTATCTAGTAGATAGATCTTGGTATATAGTTCACATCGTAGGAAAATTTTTGTTTTCTATGCTGCGAACCCTACAGTGGTATCAGAGCCGGATCTATGCGTAGATACTTTACACGGGTAGTACACATATGAGTATGTGGGCGATGATGATCATGTTGTTACTCCTTTGTTGTAATTTTGGATATTGGTGGCATAGTGGGATGAAGCGGCCCGGACAAACTTTACATGTCCTCGCACATGAGACCTGTTCCACGCTTGACATGCAACTAGTTTGCATAAGTGGCTAGCGGGTGTCTGTCTCTCCTACTATAGTCAATATCTATTTTGCAAGCGAGTTGTCAACAATTTGATTATCCTCGTTGTGGTTCATATTCGTAGGTAAGAACGGTTCTATCTCGAAAGCCCTAAGCCACGTAAAACTTGCAATGGATAAATTAGAGGCGTCTAGTTTAGATTGTTGCTGGACTAGTGTTATGATATGGTATTGTTGTAAGTAGAAGTATGAGATGATACTCTTACAACACACATAGCGTGTAAAATCCATAGACCTTGGATTTACACATATAGGTATGATGGTGATCATACCACGATGCACATGATAGAGATCATCTGCGGAAACCATATAATTTCACTAATAAACATATGATGTTTGATAGCATCTTATATTGCTTGTTTAGCGCTTTGTTAGCATAATAAGATGATCCCTCATTTAAATATCAAGATAAGAATGTGTTCTTCCTTTAGTATGCACCGATTATGTTTTTGTCGCTCCAAGACACACGTGATGATCGGGTGTTCTTGGATCCACGACCATATTTCGGGTTCTAACTTGGCGAGCCTAGCATGTACAGACATGGCCTCGGAACACGGACCGAAAGGTTAAGCACGAGTCATATAGTTGATATGATGCCCATTTGATGCTCGCCTTTGAAGCTATACCGACTCACGTGATGATCGGACTTGGTGTAGTGGATTTGGTTCATGTAATCACCAAAAAGGCACGAGGGATGTCGTTTTTGAGTGGGAGTTCATTCGTAATATAGATTAGTTGAACTCAATCTATCATACACTTAGTCTAAACTTTACAAATTCTGTTGTAGATGGCACCACCTGCTTTTAATTTCAATGTGTTCATGGAGAAAAAGAAACTAGCAACGAACGGTAGCAACTTTACCGAATGGGCCATGAATTTGAGGATTCTCCTCTCTGCTGCACAAAAGCAATATGTGCTAGAAGCGCCGTTAGGCCCCCCACCTTTTGATGATGCCCCTGACAAGGAGAAGAATGTCTATCAGACTCGTCAGGAGGACCACAACTTAGTTCATTGCGGCATATTGTATGGGCTAGAGCCGGAACTTCGAAAGCTTTTCGAAAACGGCAATGCATTTGATACAATGGGTGAGTTGAAAATGATTTTCGACACACATGCTGCTGTAGAGAGCTACAACGCTTCAGAAAAGTTCTTTAGCTGCATGATGGAAGAGCACAACTCCGTTAGTGAGCATGTACTCAAGATGTCGGGTTACGCCGATAAGCTTGTGTCCTTAGCAATATCGATTCCCATTGACTTAGGCATCCATCGTGTTCTGCAGTCTCTGCCACCTAGCTATAAGAGCTTCGTGATGAACTATAATATGCAAGGCATGAAGAAGTCTCTCCCCGAGCTTCTGTCAATGCTTAAAACTGCAGAAGTGGAGATCAAAAAGGAACATCAAGTGTTGATGATCAATAGGAACACTAGTTTCAAGAAATACAAGAAGGGAAAACGGAAGGGAAGTAAGGGCGGCAATCCGGTTGTCGCGCCTGAAAAGAAACCCCGAGTTGGACCTAAGTCTGATTCCGAGTGCTACTATTGTAAGGGGACTGGCCACTGGAAGCGCAACTGCCCCAAGTATCTGGCAGACAAGAAGGCCGGCAAGGCAAACAAAGGTATATATGATATACATGTTATTGATGTGTACTTGACTAGTGCTCGCAGTAGCACCTAGGTATTTGATACCGGTTCAGTTGCTAATATTTGTAACTCGAATCAGGGGTTGCGGAACAAGCGACCGCTAACAAGGGGTGAGGTCAAGATGCGTGTCAGCAATGGATCAAGCGTTGATGTGATCGCCGTCGGAACGCTGCCTCTCCACTTACCGTCAGGATTATTTATAAACTTGAATAAATGTTATCTGGTGCCTGCACTAGGATGAACATTGTATCTGGATCGTGTTTGATGCGAAGTGGTTATTCATTTAAATCCGAGAACAATGGTTGTTCCATTTATATGAATGAAATCTTTTATGGTCATGCACCGATGATGAATGGTTTATTTCTATTAGATCTCGATGATAATGTTACACATATTCATAATGTTGATGCTAAAAGGATTAAACTTAATGATGATATATCCGCATATATGTGGCACTGTCGTCTAGGTCATATTGGCGTTAAACGCATGAAGAAGCTCCATTCGGATGGACTTTTGGAATCACTTGATTATGAATCATTTGATACATGTGAGCCATGCCTTATGGGCAAGATGTCTAGAACGCCGTTTTCCGGTTCAATGGAACGGGCGACAGATTTATTGTAAATCATACATTCTGATGTATGTGGTCC
Source organism: Avena sativa (assembly GCA_916181665.1). NCBI lineage: Eukaryota > Viridiplantae > Streptophyta > Magnoliopsida > Poales > Poaceae > Avena > Avena sativa. Next base: position 204,235,750 of record OV702281.1, on the reverse strand, counting down.
AATGAGTGTGTCGGCGCGAGGTGGATATCGTTATTTTGTTACTTTCACGGATGATTTGAGTAGATACGGTTATATCTACTTGATGAAACACAAGTCTGAAACCTTTGAAAAGTTCAAGGAATTTCAGAATGAAGTGGAAAATCATCGTAATAGAAAGATCAAATTTCTACGGTCCGACCGTGGAGGTGAGTATCTAAGTTACGAGTTTAGCACTCACATAAAAGAGTTTGGAATTGTTTCACAACTCACACCTACCGGAACACCACAGCGAAATGGTGTGTCGGAACATCGTAATCGTACTTTATTAGATATGGTTCGATCTATGATGTCTCTGACGGACTTGCCGTTGTCTTTTTGGGGTTATGCACTAGAAACTGCTGCATTAACTTTAAATCGGGCACCATCTAAATCCATTGAAAAGACACCGTATGAATTGTGGTTTGGAAACAAACCTAAGCTGTCATTTCTTAAAGTTTGGGGATGCGATGTTTATGTGAAGAAACTTCAACCGGATAAACTCGAACCCAAAGCGGAAAAATGCGTCTTCATAGGATACCCTAAAGAAACTATTGGGTATTCCTTCTATCACAGATCCGAGGGCAAGGTTTTTGTTGCCAAGAATGGATCCTTTCTAGAGAAAGAGTTTCTCGCGAAAGGTGTGAGTAGTCGGAAGGTAGAACTCGAAGAGGTTGTGGAACCTTCTCTTCAAAGTATGGCGAGTAGCGCAGCGCCGGAAGTTGTTCCGGAGTTGGCTCCACCTGTTGAAGAGGGAACTAATGATAATGATCATGAAACTCCGAAAGAGAGTACTACCGAACCTCGCAGGTCAAACAGGACGCGTGCAGCTCCCGAGCTGTACGGAAATCCTGTCATGAATTTCATGGTTGATGAAAATGATAACCCTGCGACGTATGAAGAAGCGATGATGAGCCCGGATTCCAACAAATGGTTAGAATCCATGAAATCTGAGATGAAATCCATGTATGAAAATCAAGTTTGGAACTTGGTGGAATTACCTCACGACCGAAAGGTGTAGCACCCTCAGAATCGGACCTATGCAAGTTTTAGCGAAGCCCGCCAAACCCGCATAGAAACGATTCAAAGGTGCCCACCAGGCACTTTCGTGCGGGTGGAAAACGAAGTAATAACATTACACAACAGTCCTCGATGGGACCCACAGAACAGATATATATACAACACGACTCAAAGAGTCAAGAATACAGATATACGGTACAAAGATCCAAATCACCTTGAAAAGATGGAGCGTCCGACTATGGACAAGATGCAAATGGGGCTAAGAGCCCTGAAGAATAACCAATGGCGTCCATAACCCTGTCCAGGCCAAGCCGGAAGGGTAACCCTGCTAACGACGTCGATCTCAAACCTGCTTAAACAAAAGGGGGTGCCGACAAAGGGCAAAGGAAAAAGAAGGAGCGTCAGTACTGAGGCCAGTACACGGCGAGGCTAGAATTCGGCGGTCCTCGCCTACATAGGTATGGTGGACTGAGCGGCAGCGGCAGCATGCACTAAACAACCTATAGAGACTCGATACGACTAGCGGCAATCAGAGAGGGGTAAGAAAGACCTATCCGGATCCAACCTGAAGCTAACACCAAACAAACCCATCCTGGTGTTTCCCCCCTCGATACCAAACGAGGAAGTCAACCGAGGAACTCACACAGTTGGCAGTTTATTTATTCAGTTATCGTTGCAGCAATTACTAGTCAGATTTGGATAATCATCCTGATAGAATAAGCAGTGGGCACTTTTAGTTAATCATTCCGTTGTAGTTGCAACAATTACTAATCAGATACAATTAGCATGAGATAACCCAAAAACCCAGCAGTTGTTGGTACTTTTATTCAGCCATTCCGTTGTAGTTGCCATAATTACTAGTCAGGTACAATGGTCGCAAGCGACACTCCAAACAAGCAATTGTGGGCAGTATTAATTAGCCATTCCATTATAGTGAAGCTGATTACTAGTCATTATAAAGTCAAATTTATAGCAATAAACTTTAGTTATGCTTGTCTATGGTCGAGATACTGTGCTCCAAGTCGTCCATAACCGCGGACACGGCTTTCAGAAAGTTTTACCCGGCCGGGGTGCACCAATAGCAACACACACTCGATTAACCTCGGAAAAACCAAATCAAAACCCAACGAGGCTTTCACGACAAAGCAATCACAGGATTCCGAAATATTTCAGGGGGCCACCCCATTGAGTAGACCCGCAACGAAGTAAGCAAGCTCCGAGACGGACTCAAGGTTTGCGACAATGGCTGTAAACGACTGGGAACCCGAAAGTGTGGCTGGGCTTGTCGATACCGCGAAAACACTCCGCTTACCTAAACAGTACAGTGTGCTCCTCGCACAATCGTAAATAAAGCAGTAGCATGGCATAAGTACAGGATAGTAAATAAAACCTCAAACTAGTTTGTGGCCCCAAGAAATAAGACTGAATCAAGCTCTGGCTCAAGGGGGTCCCATATACCTCCCGGATGTGGATAGCGCGATAAATCAAGGAACAGGTATCAAGTACTCGGGGTCCTACGGGACACAAGTGGGCGTTCGGAAACCAAATGTTATCTATCACCCACCGATGCCTCTGCTTATTTCAATTTTAGTTGTTAAACAGGAATTAAAGTGAACGATAAGTAAAACTATGATCATATCCAACATCAACATGCGGCAATACATCAACAACTGTGGCACTTGACGACACGCATCAGCACCTGAGCAAGCGACTACGACGCGCAAGTCCAACTATCTACCAAACAACAGGTAATAGGATGTGTCCAAGGCAATATAAGGCTGCAAGTAATATCAAGGGTACGGAAACTAGAGCATCGCAACACAGATAGCAATAGATCAACAGGAGGGAATAAATGCTATAAAAGTAAGATAGGTAGAAAAGGGGGAGATGCTCGCCTGAAAACATTGCCGAAGGTTTATCCGAAGATCGGGTCGACACTCGCATCAACTCAACGGCCTTATCCGCGAAGAACCAAATCACTAGAGGAAACACCGGATGCAATATTTAATTCAACGGCAAAAGATCGGCATGCTTATGATATGATGCATGGCATGGCAAAGGTGCGATGCAATTAGGTCATATTAAGCGGAACCGGGGTCCCGACAATTAATTAGATGGATCATGTTATTTATCTCCCCCGCAAATTAAATGTTGTCTTAACATGGCAAGATAAGATACCGGTTCGCTACACAAATTTAAATGAGGCCGATATGAGACTAGATTTGCCCGCATACGGGCCCCATATTTAATTATGCAGTGAATCGGCATAAGGCCCCCAAACCACACAAACATGCATGCGAGTATGACAATTTAATATGCAACAAGTTGTATTATATTATAAAATAGGGTTTCAGGAAGGGGTTCACACATTTAGGGTTTGGCGAACTTGGTGCCGGGGTTCGGGGTCGGTATCAGGGTTCGACGGATCGTTCTCGGACTCCGGGGTTAGGGTCTCCGGATCGGGGTAGATCTTGGCGTGGCGTAGGGGCGCATCGGTCTCGCCCTGTACGGTGTCGAACTTGTCGGAGCCGCGCAGTCGATCTTGGCGTTTCCGGATGATCTTGCCGAATCCATGCGAAGGCCTTGGCGCTCTAGATCGGTCTTCAGGGTCTCGGCCATAGATCCGGTGGACTTGGCGTTCCGTGTCGGCGAACTTGGGAATCCCTGTCGGAGATCTTCGGGGCACCAGCTTCGGTCCCATAATGGCGATCTTGGCGTCCGAGGTCTTGGTGTTCGACGGGGTTCGGGCGCGCCGGGATCGGTCTTCAGATTCCGAGGAGAAGATCTTGCCAGAGGTTATTCGAGTGCCTCCATCCCGATATGGTCTTCGGGTTTCGAGGATCGGGTCCAAGAAGGGGATCTTGTCGAGCTCTTGTCGCATCCATGACGAAGGCCTTGAAATTCCACCTCCAGGGAGGATGGCAGACTTGATTCGAGCACCGACACACTTCGAGTTCTCGGGTTCAGTTGTCGGTCTAGGTCCTTGGACAACAACGAAGCAACAAAGAGGATTACAGATACAGCCAAAGCAAGGCTCACATGTTGGTCGGCTGGTGATGCAGAGGAAAGAGGACGGCACAGAGAGGAACAGGAGGCGTCAGAAGGCTTGAGGCGGCCCGACGCGGGACGCTGGTTACTGCGCAGGCGAGCAAGGTCGCGGTTGGCGAGGCGACGGTCGGAGCAGGGCACGGAGGACAACGAACTTGGGGAAAAAGAAGGCGAGGACGACGGGCGACCTCGCGGGGACCAGACCAGCGGCGCTCGAGCGACAGAGCTCGCTGGCGAGGGGAAAGAAGGCGAGCGGCGCCGACGAGGCGCAGGGCGGCGTCAGGATGAGGACGGCCGACGGCGGCCAAAGGAGGGCGAGGGGGCGCGAGACGTGGCCGGAGGAGAGCTCACGTGGCCGAGCTTGAGGGGGAGGACGGCGGTGACCTGGGGCCAGGCGGGGCGGCGCTAAGAGGGAGAGGGGCCACCGGCCGGAGGCGGGGATGAAGACGGCCTGGCGGCGGGGCCGGCGCCGGAGAAGGAGAAGACGGCGGGGCGCGGGGAGGGGCCTGGCGGCGCTGGTGGGTGAGGCAACGGGGACGCGGCCGGAGCACGCGGGGGCCGGGGCGGCAGAGGCGGAGCCTGGGGCGAGCGGCGGCCAGAGGAGGGGCGGGGTCGAGAAGGACGGTGCGGCGGCTGCCAGAGGGACCGGAGCGGCGGAGGGGCGAGGCTCGCCGGCGCGCGGGTCGGGCGAGCGCTGGAGGGCGGCGGGGCAGGGAGCGTCGGTGGCGACGGCCTCCGGCGGGAGCGGGAACGAGGAGGGGGAGCGACGGGGCGAGGGAAGAGGGGGCCGCGCCGGGAGGGCCGGTCGCCGGAGGGGAGAGGGGCGAGTGGAGCGTCGACGTCGGGTGCCTGGGGAAGACGCGGGGAGGGAGAGAGCGGGGCACGCAGAGGCAGGTGGGTGGTGGGCCAGGTGGGGCCAAGGTGGGGCGGGGCGCGTGGGGTGACTGCGTGGGTGGGAGGTTGGCGCTGGGTGGGGTTCTGGGCAGGCGTGCGTGGTGTGTGTGGTGGTGTGAGTGCGTGCGTCTGTGTGTGGCCAGGGTATGTGTGGGTGTGTGTTGTGTTTGGTGGGTGATTGGAGAGAGAGGGAGAGAGGCCAAGTGGCAGCGTGGGATAGGGTAGAGGGAGGGGAGAGGTGAGGTGTCAGGTGGGGATTGGGTGGGGTGATGTGGCCGGGGTGTGGGTAGGATAGGACTAGGTAGAAAAGGATTAAGGGGTGGACCGTTTTATTTTTCTGGGGTGGTCGTTCGGGTCATTCGGCCCGTTTGACTGCCCCACTAAAATAATATAATAATTTTATTTAATTCTAAATGCACCGTTTGCAAACCGATAGCAGACAAACAAAAATATTCCGGAGACCCGGGGTTTAATTTGAAATAGAAGGAGGACTAGTTTCAGAAAACCATAGACTTTCGCAAATAGTTTTTAGGCAAGATAATATGCATGATGATGACGATGCTCAAATGCAATGTGGCATGATGACATGAGCATGCGGTCATGATGATGCAATGCACAAAAACAACGCGATTTTCTAGTAGTGGTTTTGCGGGATGCCACAAAAGGCCGTGGAGAACAAATGGATTTTCAAAAGGAAAACTGATGCTGATGGTAATGTGACTGTCTATAAAGCTCGACTTGTCGCAAAGGGGTTTCGACAAATTCAAGGAGTTGACTACGATGAGACTTTCTCTCCCGTAGAGATGCTAAAGTCAGTTAGAATTATGTTAGCAATTGCTGCATATTTCGATTATGAGATATGGCAGATGGATGTCAAAACCGCGTTTCTCAATGGTAATATTGAAGAAGAGTTGTATATGATACACCAAAGGGTTTTGTCGATCCTAAGGATGCTAACAAGGTGTGCAAGCTTCAGCGATCCATCTATGATTGAAGCAAGCATCACGAAGTTGGAATCTCCGCTTTGATGAGGTAATCAAAGAGTTTGGATTTGTCCAAACTTAAGGAGAAGCTTGTATTTACAAGAAAGTGAGTGGGAGCAATGTGGCATTTCTGATATTATATGTGGATGACATATTATTGATCGGAAATGATATAGATCTTTTAAACAGTGTTAAAAGTTATCTAAACAGCAAATTTTCAATGAAGGACCTAGGTGAAGCGTCATACATATTAGGCATAAAGATCTATAGAGATAGATCTAGGCGCCTAATAGGGATATCGCAAAGTACATACCTTGATAAGATTTTAAAGAAGTTTAAAATGGACGGAAGTAAGAAGGGGTTCTTACCTATGTTGCAAGGCAAGACATTGAGTAAGACTCAAAGTCCGGCTTCGGCGGAAGAAAGAGAGATAATGGACAAACTCCCCTATGCTTCAGCCATAGGCTCTATAATGTACGCCATGCTATGTACAAGAACGGATGTGGCACATGCTATTAGTTTGACTAGTAGGTACCAATCGGATCCAGGTTCGGAACACTAGATAGCGGTCAAGAATATCCTTAAGTACTTACGAAGAACTAAGGATATGTTTCTTGTATATGGAGGTGAAGAAGAGCTCGTCGCTAAGTGTTATGTCGACGCTAGCTTTGACACTGATCCGGATGACTCTAAGTCTCAATCCGGATACGTATTTCTCATGAATGGCAGAGCGGTTAGTTGGAGGAGCTCCAAACAACCTGTGGTAGCGGGATCAACAACGGAGGCCAAATATGTTGCTGCTTCAGAAGCGGCTCAAGAAGCAGTTTGGATGAAGGAGTTCATATCCGAACTAGGAGTGGTGGCAAACGCGTTGGACCCAATGGTGATCTATTGTGACAACAATGGTGCCATTGCTAATGCCAAAGAGCCAAGGTCTCACAAGCATTCCAACCATATTAAGCGCCGGTTTCACTCCATCCGCGAGCATGTCAAGGATGGAGATATAAAGATTTGTAAAGTACATACGGATCTCAATGTAGCAGATCCGTTGACTAAAACTCTCCCTAGAGAAAAACATGATCAACACCAGAACTCAATGGGTGTTAGATTTATCACTATGTAACTAGATTATTGTCTCTAGTGCAAGTGGGAGACTGAAGGGAATATGCCCTGAGAGGCAATAATAAAGTGTTTATTATGTGTATTCCAAGTATATGATAGATTTTTATTTTGCATGCTATAATTGTATTAATACGGAAACGTTAATACATGTGTGTTTAATAAACAAACAGAAAGTTCCTAGTTATGCCTCTCTCATAAACTAGCTCGTTGATTAACAAGATGATCAAGGTTTCCTGATCATGGACATTGGATGTTGTCAATAACGGGATCACAACATTAGTGTAATGGTGTGATGAACATTCATCCGAAGTATAGCATTACGATCAAAGTCATTGAGTTTATATTGCTATAACAACTTACGAAGTGATCCTAATCCTTAGACCGTGAGATCATGTCAATCACTAACACCCGAAGAGTTTCTTGATAACATCAAACGTCACACCGTAACAGGGTGATTATAAAGATGGATTCAGAACTAATAAAGTGTTATGTTGAGGCTCATGGATCGAGAGTGGAATTTGTTCATCCCGATGACGGATAGATATACTCTGGGCCCTCTCGGTGATATCACATTGATTAGCTTGCAAGCAAGTGATTTGATCACTAGAATGTTATATCACAGGAACGAGAAAAGAGTGCATGTCGGTAACGAGATCAAACTAGGTATGGAGATACCGATGATCGAATCTCGGACATGTAATATATCGTGAAACAAAGGGATTAAGATACTAGCGTAAAAGGTTATCGTTGAAAGTCACCGTTGAATGTGTGGGAGTCAGTATGGGTCTCCAGATCCCGCTTCTGATTATTGATCCGAGAGGGGTCTCGATCATGTCCGCATTATTCATGAACCGTAGGGTGACACACTTAAGAGACACCGACATCCAATTGGAGCAAATGTTTCATGCCGAAAGAATGAACAAGCGCAGGAATTTATTTCACTAGATACCGAAACAGGTTTTCGGGTGAAATTGCATAAAGTGGTTATGCACGTGAAATAGAATTCTAGCAAGGGGTTATTTGTGAATGTTTGTCATTAAAGTAATTGACAAAATTCTGAATAAAATAAAAGAGTTTTATTTAATGAGAGTTTGCATTAAATTTGGTGGAAATTTAATGGGAATTTGAGTGGACTTTTGAGTGGAGGGATTTTAAAGGGCATTTTGTGAGTGGAGTGTCCACCCACATGAATGAAGGAGGGGAGGGGGCAGCCCTCATGGCCGGCTGCCACCCCCTTGGGTGCCCCCCTCCTCCTATAAAAGGAGCCCCCCTCCTCACTTGTCTCTCACACCTCCTCGTGAAGGATCTCTCTCCCCCTCTAGAATTTATCCCCCATGGTCTCGGACTAGCGAGATACATGTTCCCGGTGGCTATTCGGCAAGAAAGAGTTGTGCTTCTGCTGTATCGCTGGAGCGAGGAGGCGGAGGTTGCTCGGTGCCTCGAACGTGTGTGCGAGCATGGATGCGCTGCTGATTTGCGGCGCTAGGACTTCCTCTCGATCTTGAGATCGACAAGACATCGTCTACATCAACCACGAGTTGAACTCGTTAAGCTTTGTCGGTCTTCAAGGGTATGTTCTCTACGGATACACATCCGCCCGTTGTTTGTATCTAGTAGATAGATCTTGGTATATAGTTCACATCCTAGGAAAAATTTTGTTTTCTATGCTGCGAACCCTACAGTGGTATCAGAGCCGGATCTATGCGTAGATACTTTACACGGGTAGTACACATATGAGTATGTGGGCGATGATGATCATGTTGTTACTCCTTTGTTGTAATTATGGATATTGGTGGCATAGTGGGATGAAGCGGCCCGGACAAACTTTACATGTCCTCGCACATGAGACCTGTTCCACGCTTGACATGCAACTAGTTTGCATAAGTGGCTAGCGGGTGTCTGTCTCTCCTACTATAGTCAATATCTATTTTGCAAGCGAGTTGTCAACAATTTTATTATCCTCGTTGTGGTTCATGTTCGTAGGTAAGAACGGTTCTATCTCGAAAGCCCTAAGCCACGTAAAACTTGCAATGGATAAATTAGAGGCGTCTAGTTTAGATTGTTGCTGGGCTAGTGTTATGATATGGTAGTGTTGTAAGTAGAAGTATGAGATGATACTCTTACAACACACATAGTGTGTAAAATCCATAGACCTTGGATTTACACATATAGGTATGATAGTGATCATACCACGATGCACATGATAGAGATCATCTGCGGAAACCATATAATTTCACTAATAAACATATGATGTTTGATAGCATCTTATATTGCTTGTTTAGCGCTTTGTTAGTATAATAAGATGATCCCTCATTTAAATATCAAGATAAGAATGTGTTCTTCCTTTAGTATGCACCGATTATGTTTTCGTCGCTCCAAGACATCACGTGATGATCGGGTGTTCTTGGATCCACGACCATATTTCGGGTGTAAAACAGTTACACACGCGAATACTAAGGTTCTAACTTGGCGAGCCTAGCATGTACAGACATGGCCTCGGAACACGGACCGAAAGGTTAAGCACGAGTCATATAGTTGATATGATGTCCATTTGATGCTCGCCTTTGAAGCTATACCGACTCACGTGATGATCGGACTTGGTGTAGTGGATTTGGTTCATGTAATCACCAAAAAGGCACGAGGGATGTCGTTTTTGAGTGGGAGTTCATTCGTAATATAGATTAGTTGAACTCAATCTATCATACACTTAGTCTAAACTTTACAAATTCTGTTGTAGATGGCACCACCTGCTTTTAATTTCAATGTGTTCGTGGAGAAAAAGAAACTAGCAACGAACGGTAGCAACTTTACCGAATGGGCCATGAATTTGAGGATTTTCTCCTCTCTGCTGCACAAAAGCAATATGTGCTAGAATCGCCGTTAGGCCCCCCACCTTTTGATGATGCTCCTGACGAGGAGAAGAATGTCTATCAGACTCGTCAGGAGGACCACAACTTAGTTCATTGCGGCATATTGTATGGGCTAGAGCCGGAACTTCGAAAGCGTTTCGAAAACGGCAATGCATTTGATACAATGGGTGAGTTGAAAATGATTTTCGACACACATGCTGCTGTAGAGAGCTACAACGCTTCAGAAAAGTTCTTTAGCTGCATGATGGAAGAGCACAGCTCCGTTAGTGAGCATGTACTCAAGATGTCGGATTACGCCGATAAGCTTGTGTCCTTAGGAATATCGATTCCCATTGACTGCCGCCCGTCTCCAGCCGTCTGCCTCTATCGCCCGAGGAAGCAATCCACCGCGCCGAGGCCACCAACCTTCTCGCCATAGTACCCCGCCTCTCGTAGGCCACCTCGACATCGCCGAAGACTGCCGCATCCGCCGCTAGCACCGCCGCCCGACGAGCCCGCCGACTCCACGTCACCCCACCGGTGAGTCTCGCCTCGGACGCCCGGCACCGTTCGATCATTCTAAGATCTGACGGCCACCATCTGTCCCAGGTCGAAAGGGTACCAGCAAACCAGCTTGCGCCATGTGTCGTCCCCATCATCCTGCCGTGCCAGCACCACATCAGCGCCAGGTCAGCTCCAGCGCCCAGTCAGCGAAGAATATTCCCAGGGAATATTCCCTGTGAATTTAAAATTGAATTAAAATTTCAGAAAATGGTATAAAGTTGTAAAATTCATAATAAAAGATTGGTAGGTCCAAAAATAGCGTATAATATATCAATAGATTCATAAAATTGAGTAGATTATTAATATCAAGTTGGATCTAACTTTTACAGTACGTGTTTACTGTAATATTTTAATTAGTTTTAATGGTCTTTCAGGGTAATAAATTCTTAGTAAAATATCTACTGGCCCAAAAATCACAAATAATATACCGATGGATTCACAATTGTGTGTAGATCATCAATATGCAAATGGTTAAGTAAAATACTGTAAGGTTTTGCAGTAATTAAATAAATGGTTTAATGGCTTATTTAGATTAATAAATTCGTAAGAAAATAAATAATGTTCAGAAAATTACAAATAATATGTCCCTGGAATCACAATTCCATGGAGATTACAGATCTATTTTTAGTTTGATTTTTAGGTAACAGAAACTATATAAATGATTAAAAACCCTTTAGACACTATTTAAATCATACACAAAGATCTATAACTCCGACTAGGGTAAATCCAACGCCTACTGTTTTATATTAATGCACTCAATCCATTACACTTCAGATCCAAATTTAGTTCGACAATTAGAACATGCATTACAACAGAACTATTAAAACTCTATATTGGCAAGTATTTATTAATAACAAATACTTCATTGCATTAATTGGCCTCTTGCATGCATCATATACTTCAGTATTGTTTAGAGAACTAAAGTAACAACCATTGTGACTTATTAAATTACCATGCATGCATTTGTTGCATTTGTTTGATCTCTTTGTGCTATTGTTTATGTTATATGAAATTGTTTGCTCGATAGATTGCGAGGAGTGCAACGTGTGTGATTTCTACGAGTGCTTGAACGACTCCAACAAATATAAAGGCAAGTAGATGCTACCTTGTTCATGATGATGTCCTACTATTTTCAATGCATTGTCGTGTATTTTGTAGATGCATGTGTAGGATATTACTACCGCTATTCTATGACCTATTATGTGGTAGGGCCTTCTTTGTAGATGACCCACCGTTGGTAGATGTGCTTAGCCATGCTATGATGAACGAGGGCTGGGTTACATCACTATAAGTTGTTTCTATAAGTGTTGGTTTGTGAAAACTAAAACAACTTAATCAATGAATCTCCTGGGTGTGATGGGATTGATAATTTTTGGTGGTATCATTGCGGAAAGGCACCCTGGTATCGAGAGAAAATAATTGGCTTCTTTATTTTGTAGCTTACGTGTACAACCATGTGCCAATAATGAAATGGGCGGTTGGATGGACTTAGTAGGTTGTGGTAACTCGAACCCGCGTATCCAGAGATGTAGAATTTTGGTAGGTTGGACTGGTGCGCATCGGGATTGGGGAGCTACTTCCCGAACGTTCTCTTCTTGGACTTCTCCCTATCATCACCCAAAGTGAGAGTGATGGTACGAGCTGGGCTGGCCAAGTCACATGGGTAAAGTGTACTCACCCCTGCAGGGTGTATAATCTAATCGATTAGCCGTGTCCCCGCTTATGGACGTCTGAGATGCTTGATATTGATTCCATGACATGTTTCTCGCTCATTCTAATTTCATAATTGCTTTAATGTTGTTGGGTTAACTTAATTGGGATCTTTTCAAAGAAAATCAAAAACTGTTTATGAAAGTAGGACAAAGGTATTTGCAAATGCAAGCTAGCCACAGCTCCACTTGCCAAATATGCATATAGATGTTAGCACTATTGTCTCCTTTAATAGCTCTACTTGCCATACATTCCATGTATTGACCCTTCGGGGCTGCTACGTTTCATGTTGCAGGATATTCCGATTCCGAGTAATCGATTTAGGCCACGATACTCCACTCAGCACTTGTTCACTTGTGGGCAATTTGAAGAATGGAGGATTTAATATATTTATGTTGCTACATGAATAACATTGAGCTAGACTTGAGCTAAGCTTTTATTGTCATAATGATACTCTGGATCTTTCGTTATTTATGATACACGGATATTTTGCTATGTTATTCATCTTATTCTATTGTGGGCCAATGAACCGATCCAAGGATTGGCATGTCACATAGAAGCTACGGTCTTTTCAGAACCGTGGTGTTACACCAACTTTCTAATATACTCTACTTTCATCGGACCAATCTCTATGCCTTGTTCATGAATAATAAACCCCAAAAACTTTCCAGCGGACACACCAAAAGCACATTTACGTGGATTCATTTTCAAACCATACCGGAGCATCCTTTCGAAAGCTAAACATAAATCGCCTAAATGATTATCAAACTTATGCTATTTAACAACTATATCATCAATATACACTTCTATTATTATTCCTAAAAGATCATGAAATATCAAATTCATAGCACGTTGGTATGTAGCGCCGTTATTTTTTAATCCAAACATCAGAACGACCTACTCAAATAAACCAAAAAAAAAACTGGGCAGTGAAAAGTAGTCTTAGACATATCTTCTTCGTCCATAAATATCTGATTATAACCAACATTACCATCTAAAAAACTAATTACTTTATGTCCCAAAGCATCATTAATAAGCATGTCGGCTATAGGCATAGGATACTCATCTTTAGGAGTAGCTTTATTCAAATATCTAAAATCAACATAGATCCTTATATTAATAGTGTTTTTCTTTTCGACAGGCACAATATTAGAAACCCATTCTGCATATCTACATGGTTGAATAAACCTAACTTTCACCAACCGATCAATTTCTTCTTTGATACGGTCATATAAATTAGAATTAAAACTTCTATGGGGTTGCTTATGTGTCCTAAAACCAGCTTTAATAGGTATTCTATACTCAACTAATTTTGTACTCAAATCGGGCATCTCGCTATAATTCTAAGCAAAGCAATCAACAAATTCTTTAAGTAATGCACATACCTCGCTTTTTTGATCGTCTCCCTTGTTAGCATTGATAAATGTAGGTCTTGGAATACATCCGTCACGAATATCTACCTTCTCAAGTGGATTAGCGATGAGAATCCATGTCCGAACTTCTCCATATCACCGAAATCTTCAATAGTTTCATGCATATCGTTATTTCCGGAACAATACTCCTCGGTGCGTCTTTTCAGCCACTTAATACTATCATCTTTACTCATCATTATATAGATAAATTGTTAAGCCGAGCTATGCTAGACGGCTATGCATTTACATGTACAAAACCATCTCTACCAACATTGATATAATCATAATCACATAAATCCCTACCGGTCAAACACTGAAGGGAATATTCCCGAGACGCAATAATAAAGTGGTTATTATCTTATTCCTTATTTACGATAAATGTTTATTTTTCATGCTATAATTTTATTAATACGAAAACGTTAATACATGTGTGTTTAATAAACAAAAATTAAGTTCCTAGTTATGCCTCTCTTATAAACTAGCTCGTTGATTATCAAGATGATCAATGGTTTCCTTATCATGGACATTGGATGTTGTTAATAACAAGGTCATAACATTATTGGAATGGTGTGATGAACATTCATCCGAAGTATAGCATTACGATCAAGGTCATTTTATTTATATTGCTATAACATCATACAAAGTAATCTTAGTCCTTAGACCATGAGATCATGTCAATCACTAACACCGAAAGAGTATCTTGATAACATCAAACGTCACACCATAACAGGGTGATTATAAAGATGAGTTCAGTGCTACGAAGGTGTTATGTTGAGGCTCATGGATCAAGAGTGAAATTTTTCCATCTCGATGACGGAGAGATATACTCTGAGCCCTCTCGGTGATATCACATTAGTTAGCTTGCAAGCAAGTGATTTGATCACTAGATTGTTATATCACGGGAACGAGAAAAGAGTACATGTCGGTAACGAGATCAAACTAGGTATGGGGATACCTACGATGAAATCTTGTACATGTACTATATCGCGGGACAAAGGGATTGAGTTACATGCATATAAGGTTCACACGATCATAGAAGTCATCGTTGAATATGTGAGAGTCAGTATGGATCTCCAGGTCCCGCTGCTGATTATTCGTGAACCATAGGGTGACACACTTAATGGATACTGACACCATTTGGAGCAAATAATATGCCAGAGAAAGAAAAAGGAAAGCACATGAGAATTTATTTCATTAGACACCGGAACTGTTTCGGTTGAAATTACTGAAACTGGTTCTGCATGTGAAATTGAAATGTTATAAGGGGTTTTATGTGAATGTTTGTTAATTAGAGTAATTAAAAAAATTCTGACTAAATAAATAAAATTGTTTTATTTAAATGAGAGCTTGCATTAAATTTGGTGGAAATTTAATGCATGTGAGTGGAGGATTTTGTATGGGAGTGGAGGCTTTTCATTTTGAGTGGGAGCTCCACCCACATGAATGTGGAAGAGGTGGGGGCAGCCACCATGGCTGGGCGCCATGCCCCTTGGGGTGCCCCCTCTCCCTATAAAAGGCCCCCTCTCCTCCTCTCAAAGCACACCTCCTCGCGAAGGATCTCTCTCCCCCTTTTATAATTTCCCCATGGTCTCGGATCAGCGAGATACATGTTCCCGGTGGCTTTTTCTGGAAGAATTTGTTGCTTCCGCTGCTTCGCTGGAGCGAGGGCGTGGAGGTTGTCGGGGTACCCGGACGTGTGTGCGATCACGGATGCACCACTTCTTTGCGGTGCTGGACTTGATGGTGTTGGACCGGCTGGACCAGATGGACTTCATCACGATCTTAAGATCATGCAAGAGTTCGTCTAAATCATCCACTAGTACAACCTCGTTAACGCTATTCGGTCTTCGAGGGTATGCATTCTATCGATGTATATTCACCCGTTGCTTGTATCTAGTAGATAGATCTTGGTACTTAGTTGTTCCCATCATAGGAAATTTTTTGTTTTCTATGTTGCGAACCCTATAGTGGTATCAGAGCCAGGTTCTATAAGTAGATGCTTTGCATGGGTAGTACACATATGAGTATGTGGGCGATGATGATTATTTTATTGCTTCTTAGTTGTACTTTGGATATTGGTGGCATAGTGGGATGAAGCGGCCCGGACAAACTTTACATGTCCTCGCACATGAGACCTGTTCCACGCTTGACATGCAACTAGTTTTGCATAAGTGGATAGCAGGTGTCTTTCTCTCCAACTATAGTCAATATCTAATTTTCAACGAGTTATCAACAATTTGGTTATTCTCTTCGAAAGCCCTAAGCCACGTAAAACTTGCAATGGATAAATTAGAGGGGTGTCGTGGTATTGCCGAGGAGTAAGCCATGGAGGGGTCCCCACAATGCGTGTTTAGAGATGTGGGGGAAGGCGGACGGTTGACGGGTACGAGGTAACACAGCTTACCCAGGTTCAGATCCCACGACGGTGGCGGAATCCTACT
Source organism: Avena sativa (assembly GCA_916181665.1). Lineage (NCBI taxonomy): Eukaryota > Viridiplantae > Streptophyta > Magnoliopsida > Poales > Poaceae > Avena > Avena sativa. The sequence continues at coordinate 204,219,692 of OV702281.1, read as the reverse complement.
CCTCCTATAAATCACTATAATGGCAATACGCCGAGTTACATGGATTGGTTCACTGTGCGAGGTTATGTGAGGTTGTGCCCTAAAGGCTCCCATAGGCCCCACTTATATAGTCGCCAGGTCCTAGGGTTACAGGGAAAAGTCCTAGCCGGACAGGTTACAGAGTCCTACACTGTCTATTACTAGTCTATCGTGTCTTGCACTCGAAGGCTCCGGTTACGTCGGTGACTCCTCCATAGCCTTCCTTTATCCGACATGGGCCTCCCTTCTAGATCCATCTAACTGGGCTGCCCAGCAGGCCATGGGCCTTGCTACCAACTGTGGTCCACCCGGGTTATCTGGATAGAGGACATGTATGAGGATACCCATATAGCATATCCCCAACAGTAGCCCCCGGAGAACTCCGAGATCTTGCGCCGTCTTGCCTCTTCATGTTGAATGCTCCATCTAGAGGGATGTCAGCAAATCGTCAAGCAACATCTTGTAGTCCTCCCAAAGAACCCTACAAGATTTTCTCCGTCTTCAACTTGTAAGCCGGAGAATTGCTGAATCTTCTATCATACTCTTCCGTAGCCGGATTGGATCCGTCCATGCCGGAATATTCCGATGTGATGGTTCACCTGCCAGTGAAATCTAGGGCGACGTAGACATAGGTCAGCAACGCCTCGTAACTCACACATGCAGAGAACGCAATCATGTCCTATTTTCCCGCACGAGCGATACAAATCGTTGGCGGCGACGGTTGGCAACGTGGCGGAATTTCCGCGCACGCGCCCGCACACGTCGTCCACGCGTCAACTGTTCAATCATTTCGCATGAATCTTGATGCCGGAGGTCATAAATAGTAACAACGGTGGAAATTTTACTTTTCACCTCATTCCCCTCTGCATCATCTTCTTCCTCCGCCGAGCACCTCCTCGAGCTCTCCACACAACGTGCGAAAAATCCTAGCTCCTCAATCTCTCCCAGTCACCACCGAAAAACTCCCAATGGCCAGCATCAGCTCCTCCCCCTCCATGGCAGTGTCAGGCGATGCCGCGGCGAAGCCGGCGAGCGTCGTCATCGTGCCACTAGAGGGTTTGGTTATTCCCAAATCCGCGGTGGTCGAGACCACAGGCGGCGACCATAATCCAGCGGCGCTGGAGCTGCTGGAGGAGGAGTACGACTCCCACAAGGGCGACTGGCGCGTTTAGGATATCACGGACCGTGATATCAAAGAATTGATCATCGAGGGTTACCTCCCTGTGACGGAGGGGCTCGCCTGGTTGGTGGCACCAGCCGGCGAGGTCACACCTTCTCCCCAAGCCGGAGAAAAGGTGTACCTCAAAGAAAAACTGGTACGCGGCGTCTCCCTGCCCATCTCCAACTTTTTCCTTGTTTTTCTCAACCATTACCGAGTTCAGCCTCAGAACCTCTCTCCTAATAGCATCTTAGCGCTTAGAAACTACGCGGCGCATTGCAAGGGTTATCTAGGGATTAGGCCTAGGCTAGATCTCTTCATCTATTTCATCACCGTCAAGCGCGAAGCCGGAGCCAGCAAGGACGAGCTTAGAAATTGTGGCACCATTAGTTTTAAGATCCGGCCTGGCCGGCGCTTCCCCGACATCGTCGGCCACGAGTCTTGCAAGAACTGGAAGCAGACATACTTCTACTTCCTAGACATCCCTCTGGCCGGTCGAGAAGTGACGTACTAGGACTTTGTCGATGGAGGTGCCGCCGAAGTCTTGACATGGATATCCTACGCCTCCCTTCCCTCCGACATCGAAGCTTCCCGCGCTATAAGGCGGATAGAGTGGTTCATAGATACGGGTCTGACCGGATTGGACCTAGCCATGTGCTGGTTCGTCAGGCGAATCCAGCCTCTGCAGCACCGCTTGAAGTTGATGCACGAGTATACCAACAAGAGGAAGGATAGCCTCTGCATCTCCGAGGAAAACTTCTCGAGCAACTCCGTCAATCTCCGTCTCAAGGACATCGTCAAGGTGAAGGACAATAAGCGTGGCTTCACTATCACCTACGACATGTTCGTAGAGAGCAAGTGCCCAAAGGTACCTGTTTATTTTCCGTGTATGACATATACTCCAGTTCTTCCGTCTAGCCATTACCATCTCATCTAACACGGTGGTTCTTCACTTAACATCTCAGCGACATAGATGTGGATAGCATGGCTCCTCAAATCTATGATCCAAAGATGAAGGAAGTCACCGTCGTGTCCGACGACGATGCCCTGTTGGCGTGAAAGCGGAAGAGCTCCACCTCTGACACTGCCGACGGAGGAAAGAAGAAGAAGATGGAGGGTGGAGCCTCCAAGAAGACTACCGTCGCCCTGGAGGCGGAGAAAAGAAAGGTTACAGGGATCCCCTTTGCCAAAGCACCCCCTCTTGTGTAAGCTTCTTTCTCTCCGACATTGTCCATTGTTTGTCTTATTTCTATACTTATACTTTTTGTGCGTTTTAGGAAGAAAGCCACAACCAGTTTGAAGAAGACCTCCAAGACTTTGGGGGCTTCTAAAAAAATTAAGGATATGTTGCATTGTGATGTTTCTCCCCACGCATATCCCGCAATCATCCTGTCACTCCCACCGTCAAGCCTACGCCCGCTTCGACAAGCTCTCAACCTAAAGAAGCATCTGGCCCTTCCGCTATGGAAGTGGACTCAGGTGCCTCCACCGAGCTTGCTGTTGTCGGCGAATAGGCGACGTAGGATAGTGTCGAACACCAATTGGCTGAAGCTCTGGCTAAGGATGCCATCAGTAGCAGTAAGGCGGTGGTGGAAGGTGGTACATCTGCCGAAGGCGGCGCCTCCGCACCTAAGAAGACCATAGAGTACCTGAACATTGTCTATCCGGTGCTTACGCCGGGTAGCACTGCTCTGGTTCCTGGTGCGGCATCGACATCTCCAACGTGCGGCCTTGAGGAGCTTCTCCGGCAAGTAGAAATCTTGCAAGGAAACAATTTGTCCTTTGGCAAGTTGTTTGCTGAGAGTGCTACAAACCTCAAGATCATTGCGCTTGTAAGTTTTATTTGCCTTTTTCTTTTCATATGAGTGTCCCACTGTATCCCCTGAGGATTTAGACGGAAAACCATAGGTCTTTGCATCTAAATGCTCTAATAGTGACTAACCTAGAAAACTTCTCACTGTAGCCCCCAAGCATATAGTTTGAATGAATTATTATGACTAGATGCTTTCAGAGTAGCATACGCAATTTTTATAAAATTCAATATTGTAGCCCCCAAGCTTCTAGTTGTAACTGACTTAGTTCCGACTAGATGCTTCAAGAGAAGCTAAGCACATGACTGAGTAAAAAACTTTATACTGTAGCCCCCAAGCTTCTAGTTGAAAACTGAATTTGTTCCGACTAGATGCTTAAAGAAAGACTAAGCATATTATCAAGTTAAAAACTCTCGCTGTAGCCCCCGAGCTTCTAGGTGAAAATTTTCCGGCTAGATGCTCCAAGTAGACCAAACAACGTTTTAATTCTCTTCTTTACATAGAATGAGAATGCTCGGAGGGGTGTCGCCAACGACAAGTACCAGAAGATGCGCGTGGACTTGGAAGCTGAAAAGGGTACAACTGCCTTCTTGAAGGAACAGATCATCAAGAGCAAGCGTCTGTTTTTCCTTTCTTTTTCGTATTGTGACTTGATCTTGTGCCAACATTCTCCGAGTACTCACTGTGTAATATTCTTTCTCCAACTTGCCGAAACCATTTCCAAGGCTAAGGATATTGTCGAGCAATCCAAGCACATTCAGCAGCTGGATAGCGAAAACAAGATCCTTAAGTAGGAGAGGAAGGACATGCTGAAGACTCAATGAAAGCCTTGCAAGACTCAGCCAATGAGGAGATGAACCGCTTGAAGGAGGAAATCGCGATCTTAAAAGATCAGAAGAAAGCTGATGATGAGCAAACTCAACGCCATCATGAAGCATACAAGGTCCTCCGACAAGATCGAGACTCCATGGCGGAGACTCTCCAACAAGCTGAGACTAGCATCTTCACTAAGTGATTCTCCGTCTTGGATTTCTGTAAGCTGAATACTCTGAATTTTTGAAGTCATGCGCTCCTTTGTCGGAAATTCGTAGCTCCTATGGGTTTAACCCGGTCGCCTCCTCCGCCAAAGGAATGCATGGTCCTTGCAGGCAACTTTATCAACACTGCCATCAAGCAGACCAAAGAGATAGCCAAACCCCTCTAGATTAATATCAAGGCATCAAACTCTATGGCGAAGTTCTCGGAGATCTTGCGCCGAGCCCCCGAGCATATCTCAAGATGGAAAGCTTCATGTGCAGGGGCCAGTGCAAGGATGGCGCTGTCCATGGTCAAGGAACATTACGAAAATGCCGACATCGACACGGTGACCTCCGGTATCCCCGACGTAGATGACGAAGGCCAAAAGATAAACCACGAATCTATATTGGCATAGCTCGCGGGTTATGACACCCGAGTCACCGAGTTGGTCGATGTTAATGTCTTTGTGCCCATGAAAACCATCGACGGCGGCAACCAAAGATCCTCCGAGTCCCTCAACACTGCCGACTTCGAGGAAGGTGACTCTACTGCTGCCGACGATGCTGCTTCCAAGTCGCCTGCGCCAGAGGAATGCAAAACAATTTGTAATATTTGTTTCCTCTATAATGTCTATGCGGAAAAACTACTTATTAACTTAAGGAGGAAAACAATGGTTGTTTTTTCCTGCTACTCAAGAATTAGTTCCAACATATATATATTTTTTAAGCAAGTGATGGCTTATCCATTACGCTGGTTTTTATGCTTGACTTTTCGTGAGTCGGAAAACTCGTTGTCGGAACCATGCACTCAGGCGATGATGCCCAATGGCACCACCAATAACCTAAGCACAAAATTGCCGACAATAAGTGCCAAAAGTCACTACTCCAGAATCCACATAAAAACGACAAAGAACGTGTAGACCAGAAAACTTAAGCTAACGCCCGTAGGCGGAATTTTCACAAGTGCAATTGCAAATCTTGTGCATAAATGTTTTATACGATCCAAAAATGAACACTAAAGGAGGTAAAAGTCTCAGAAATATGAGTGAACCAGAGAGCTTTATTTCATTGATCATATAAGAGGTACACAATTATATAAAAAATGCTAAGTGTAGAAAGGACGTAGTTGTGCTATGTTCCATGGCCGACCAAGCTCCGGGTAGTCATCATCCGGGTCACGTCGCTTACGCTTATGATCCTCGCTGGGTCTATCCTTCTGTTCACGATTGTCTATGAGGTAGTAAGACCCATTGAGTAGCGCCTTGCTTATGATGAACGGTCCTTCCCATGGCGGGGATAATTTATGTGACTTCTTCTGCTTAAGTCGGAGCACCAGATCCCCCTCTTTAAACGAGAGATGCCGAACACGGCGACTATGGTAGCTGCATAGATTCTGCTGGTAGATGGTGGATCTTTGGCATGCCAAATCGCGCTCCTCCTCAAGAAGGTCCACATCTAGGCGTCTGGATTCTTCAGCGTCATCTTCGTCGTAGGTGGCAACTCTTGGTGCATCGTGAAGGATGTCGGAAGGCAGGATGGCTTCTGCTCCATATACCATGAAGTAGGGGGTGTAGCCGGTGGATCTGTTGGGTGTAGTTCGTAAACTCCACAGATGGCAATTCTTCCGCCCAGGCTCCAGCTGCTCTATGTAGCGGTGCCTCAAGACGTGGCTTTATTCACTGCAGAATTAATCCATTGTATGGCTCAACCTGACCATTGGATTGTGGGTGTGCCACATATGCAAGGTCAAGTCGGATGCCCTTCTCCCAACAATAAGGTTCCACTTCTCCGAGTGACAAGTTGCTGCCATTGTCAGTGATAATGCTATGTGGGAGACCAAATCTCACCACTAGATCCCGGACAAACCTAAGGGTAGTTGCCCCATCGAGCTTTCTAATGGGTTTATCTTCTATCCATTTTGTGAATTTATCAACTGCTACTAGCAGATGCGTAAACCCACATGGTGCCGTCTGCAACAGACCAACCATGTCCAGCCCCCAGACTGCAAACAACCAAGTTATTGGTATTGTCTGCAAGTCTTCAGCAGGAACATGTGGTTGTCGGGCATAGTACTAGCATCCCATGCATGTCTCAACCACCTTGTCGGCGTCCGACTTCGCTGTCAGCAAGTAGAATCCTTGCCGGAAAGCTTTAGCAACCATAGATCAGGGAGCGGCATGATTCCCGCAATCTCCGAGTGGATTTCACGGAGGATTTCAATACCTTCTTGCTAGGAAACACACATAAGGTATACAACAGTAGTGCTTCTTTTGTAGAGCTATCCATTGATTATGGTATAGCCCTTTGCTCAACCTACTATTTGACGTCTTTCGACCTCGTCGTCGGGCAAAGTTCCGTGTTCGAGATACTCCATGAACGGTTTTGTCCAAGCCGGTGGGATCTTTGCCACTACATGGACGAAAGAGTCTACTCTTTCTGGGTTGTCGATGTTTGCTCCCTTCACGGATGGTGTTTGTAGATGCTCCAGGAAAACTCCAGGCGGAATTGTTTGTGCCCTGATCCAAGCTTAGACAGCAGATCAGCCGCCTTGTTTTGCTCCCTAGCTACATACTTGACCTCGTAGCCCAAGAAGCCCTTGGCTATCTCGTCCACTTCGTCTCTATATGCCGCCATCATAGGGTTCCACGCATTCCAGGTGCCAGCCACCTGCTGGGCAACCAAGTCGGAATCTCCACAACAAACTATGCGCTTGATGCCAATTTCCTTGGCTACACGTAATCCGTGAATGAGTGCTTCATACTCCACCATGTTGTTCGTAGCCTCGAAGTGGATCTGCAGAATGTAGTGTAGCTTGTCCCCAGTTGGTGACTATAGCAGTACACCAGCCCCCGAGCCATTGAGCAGCTTTGATCCGTCAAAGTGCATCACCCAGTATTCTGGTTTCGGCAATGGGGAAGAATCTTGAATCTCCGTCCAATCTTCTATAAAATCCGCCAAGGCTTGTGACTTGATAGCGTCGTGTCTCTTGTAGGTGATCTCGAAGGCGGCAAGTTCAATGCCCCACTTCGTGACCCTTCCTGTAGCATCGCTGTTGTTGATGATGTCAGACAGTGGAGTCTTGCTCACCACTATCATGGGGTGCTCCTGGAAATAGTGCCTCAGCTTCCGAGAATCAAGGAATACTCCATAAGCTATCTTTTGGTAGTGCGGGTAACGCTGCTTGGACTCCATCAAGACCTCGCTTACATAGTAAACTGGTCGTTGTACTCCGTGCTCATAGCCTGGTTCCTGCCGCTCCACCACGACGATGATGCTGATTACTCGGTTGGTGGCCGCCATGTAAATTAACATGGGTTCTCCAGGCTCGGGTGCTGCAAGGATAGGAGCTGAGGAAAGAATCTCCTTGAGCTGCTTCAATGCTGCATTTGCTTCGTCCGTCCACATGAATTTGTGCGCCTTCTTCAGCAACATGTATATGTAGGGGTTCGTAGCATGGAAAACAAAAAAATTCTACCGCATGCAAACAAACAAGCCAAGATCTATCTACTATATTGTAGCAACGAGTCGATAGAAGAACTCACCCTCGGAGATTCCAAAGTTTTTAACGAGAGCAGATTCTCGTGGGTGATGTAGTCATACTCTTGCCGATCTCAAGATCGTGTAGACGATCCTTCCGGTGCTGCGTTCCGGTAGCGCTTCCGCAGTCGGTCACACGTTCGGTACTCGATGAAGACCTTCCTCTCCCTTGTTCCAGCAGGCAGCGGAGGTTGTAGCACTCTCCTCGCGATTCCGGCAGCACGACGGCGTGGTACCGGAAGTAGAGGGGACATCTCGCAGGGCTTCGCCTTAAGCCGGAGCGAGTATGGTGGACTATGAGAGATGCCTTGGCGATCTAGGGTTTAAAGGCACCAAGGGAGGAGGCTAGGCCAGCGTCTAGGGCATGGGGAGAGCCCCAACTCTGCGGCTAGGGCAAACCCTAGGGCGGCGGCGACTTGTGGTGGCCGGCGGCTAGGGCTAGGGTTTTGGTGGAGAGAGGTGTAGGCTAGAGGGGGCACCCCTACCCCTTCTTTTATAGGTGGGAGGGCGCCGGCCAAGGGGAGGGAGTCCTCCCCCAAGTCGGCCTCCTTGGCCGGCGGGTGGAGGGAGAGGAACTCCTCCCCAAGTAGGTTTCCTACTCTCCCTCCACCAAGCAAAACTGTCGTTTGACTTTTCAAATTGGCGTTTGACTTTTCAAACTAGGATTTGATTTATCCCTTTATTTTTCTCAGCCATGATACCTAGTACATGATGCAACCATTCCACATTGTCATGACACATTCATGTACCCTTCCCCTCCGGAGTGCCGGACCTTCCGGAACCTTCTAGAACATTCCCGATGAAAACACCGGAATCATTCCCCAACTCCGAAACAGGACTTTCCTTATATGAATCTTATTCTCCGGACCATTCCGGATCTCCTCGTGATATCCCGAATCCCATCCGAGACTCTGAACAACATTCAGTCTCTTACTCATCATTCCATAACTACTCAACAACATCGAATCCTTAAGTGTGTCTCCCTACGGTTCGTGAATTATGCGGACATGATCGAGACACTTCTCCGAACAATAACCAATAGAGGAATCTGGAAATTCATATGGCTCCCACATATTTCTACGATTACTTTGTGATTGAATGAACCACTTACATACGATACCAATTTCCCTTTATCTCACGATAGTTTACTTATCCGAGGTTTTGATCGTCGGTATCTCTGCATACCTAGTTCAACCTCGTTACTGATAAGTACTATTTTCTCGTTCCCGTGATATGTGATCCCTTGTGAGCCAGTCACATTCTTTCAAGCTAATTGGATGACATTCCACCGAGAGGGCCCGGAGTATATCTATCCGTCATATGGATGGACAAATCCTACTCTTGATCCATGTGTCTCAACCCATACTTTCCGAACACTCAATGCCACCTTTATAGCCACCCAGTTACGGTCTAGTGTTTGATGTCATCAAAGCATCCTTCCGGTTATGGTGATAAGCATGATCTCATGGTCGAAGGAATTAGTTTACTATGTATCAGAAAGCTTATAGCAATTGAACTATTTAAAATGACTTGATCTTTATGCTACGCTTATCTATAGGAGTATGTCCATCATACCATTATCCTAATGATATGATCTTGTTATTAACAACATCTCAAATGTTCATGATTAAGAAACCATGATCATCTATTAACCAACAAGCTAGTATAAAGAAGAGGCTTTACTAGGGACTCTAGTTTAGTTTACACATCACACAAGTATTAATGTTTCTTGTTAATACTATTATAGCATGAATGTAAACATTTATCATAAACACAAAGATATAATAATAACTATATTTATTATTGCCTCTAGGGCATATCTCCAACAGTATAGCGGTAGAGCCTTCTCTCCAAGTCGGCTGACGAACAGACTAACTGCTGCAACACAACCTGTTAGTCATTGTATGTCCTTTAGGCATGTCGAACAGTTTATGTTTAACATGGCCTTGATTTTCTCCGGGTTGACCTTGATTCCAAATGATGAAACCCAACAATTTGTCGGCTGGAACCACGAAGACGCACTTCTTAGGGTTAAGCATCATGTTGTATTTCCGGAGATCATCAAAGGTTTCTTTTAAGTCGGAGATTAAGTCATTTGACTTTCTAGACATCACCACTATATCGTCCACATAGGAGTGAACGTTCCGACCAATTTGACCATGCAGGCAACGTTGCATTGTCCGCTGGTAGGTAGCACCTGCGTTTTTCAGCCCGAAGGGCATCGTGACATAGCAAAACGTGCCATAGGGTGTAGTGAATGAAGTGGCCAATTGGTTCGACTTTCTCATGTTTATCTGGTGGTATCCTGAGTATGCATCGAGAAAACACAAAAGTTCCGAGCCAACCGTCGAGTCAATGACTTGGTCAATGCGAGGCAAAGGAAACAGATCTTTGGGGCATGCTTTGTTCAAGCCGGTGTAATCAACGCACATTCTTAATTCTTTGGTTCCCTTTTTTGGGACAAGTACAGGATTGGCCACCCATTGGGTGTGAAGGAGTTCTCGGATAAAATTAGCCTTAAGTAACCTAGCTATCTCTTTGCCTATGGTGCGTCTCTTCTCATCTCCAAAGCGTCGTAGAGGTTGCTTCACTTGTTTGCATTTGGATCAATGTTCAAGATGTGCTCGGCAAGTTCCCTAGGTACACCTTTCATGTCGGCAGGTTGCCAGGCAAAGATGTCCTTATTCTCACGGAGGAACTCGACGAGCGCGCTTTCCTATATGGGATCCAGGTTCGTCCCGATGGCGGTGGTCTTGGAGGCATCGCCTACCACAAGTTCAACCGGCTTGGTCTCGATGGTGGCCTTGAATGCTGGAGCGGAGTCAGAAATCTGTTTCTTCGACGCGGGCATCTCCGAGGCATCGATCTTGCTCTGGATCTCCTTGAATTCTTTGCTGTAGAGGATAGCTTCCGCGTAGGCTGCTTCTCCAATCTCGAAGTCCCTAGCTTTGGCAAAGTTTTCGGATATGGTGATGACACCGTTTGGTCCGGGTAACTTGAGTTTGTTGTAGACGAAGCATGGCTTGGCCATGAAGGTGTGGAATATTTCGCGGCCGAATATGACGTGTTACATGCTCTTGAAGGGGACCACCTCGAAGGTCATGCGCTCTTGGCGGTAATTATTAACATCGCCAAAGGCTACCTGAAGTGTGATGCACCCAAGGGATCGAGCCTCCTGACCAGGAACTACGCCGTGGAAGATGGTGTTGCTCCGCCTTAGGTTTGCCTCCATCATGTTCATCTTTTGTAGCGTATCCAGGTACATGATGTTGATGATGCTTCCACTATCCACCATACATTTGGTGAACTCATTGCCGTCAATCAGGGGGTTAATGACCATGGCGTATTGGTTCTCCCTAGGGATGAGGTCTGGGTGATCCTTCCTGTCCCAAGTAATTGGAATCTACGACCAGCACAGGAACTGGGGAACTGGGGGTAGAGTAGCCATCAGTATCCTCATGGAGGTTTTCTGTTGTCGGACGGTGGGGGTGCCAAGGAAAGTATGGAAAACTGCCGCCTTCTTCTCGAAGGGGTTCTTGCCTTTGCCGTCGCTCTTGGCGGCGTGCTTGCGGTCAATGTCCTCGTCCATGTCACTTGAATCCTTGGACTCCTCCTTCTTCTTCTCCTTCCCCTTTCCTCACGGTCTGTTCTTCCAACTTTGCTTGTAGCCAAACTCCGGGTCCTCCTTGAGGTCGTTGACGAACTTGCAGTGTTGATTGGTGTGGGTGGCCTTGCCATTGACATCGAGGTGTACGAGGCACGGCATATCGCGGTACTCTTGGTAGGTTTGAGGAACGCGGAGCGCTGCCGAGGTAGTTTCACTTCCTCGCTGCTGCCCACGACCAGATCCCCGTCCTCGGCCACATTGTCCGCCATCACCTCGTCCTACGAAGGTCATAGCGACCATGTCGGGAGTTTGCTTTTCTTTTGGTGCGGTTTTTCGCTTTGTGTTGCTGTTCCTCCGATCTTGAGTTGGAACGGCCGTTGTCGGCAGAGAGCCGCGAGCATCGTCATCAGCAGCTACGAACTCACTGGCCAACTAAATCGTCTGATTCAAGTCTAGCTGGTGATTGTCCTGCAAGCGCTTCATCTTATTTCGGAGCAACGTGCCCCTTTCCAACCCATCGATGAAGGCGGCCTTGGCGGTCTGAGCATGCACTCCCTCGCAGGAATTCTTCATATCCAGCCAGCGGGAGAGGTAGGCGAGAGATATCTCGTCTTTCTCTTGCACACACCGCTGTAGATCGCCAACAGTGCAGGGACGTTTGTACATACCCTCGAAGTTCTTGGTGAACGCTTCTTGCATGTCCAACCAATTTCAGATGGATTTCTCCGGCACGTCATCAATCCATTGACGGGCCGTGCCCGCCAACATCAATGGGAGGTACTTGACGGCAACGTTGGGGTTACCCCCGGCAATCTCCACTGTGTTGCCGTAATCCTGCAACCATGTAGCTGGCTTGGCGGTGCCGTCATAGGGCTTGATGGTCTTGTCAATCCGGAAACCTTTGGGGTAAGTTGCGGACAGTATCGCAGGTCCAAAGCAACGTGGTCCCAGGTATGGTCCTTCCTGGGCCTCGTGGATCTTGTCTATCCGCGAGCGTGCATCGTATGGCTCCGGGCTTCTCTTCGTCTTGTCCACAGAGGATGGGCTGCGTGAACGACTCGGGCCCCCTCCGCCATGGTGGCTTCTAGGTGGCGACGGAGGCGGAGGTGGCTTTGGGCTAGCCTTCTTGCTGTTACCCTCCTGCGACGCCTCACGCCTGTCGCGATTGCTTGTCGGACACAGAGAGTCATGGCGCGACCTTCTCTTGTGTCCTTGGTTGTGCTCTCCGTCATGACGGGTCTGCTCCATGTTGTCGCGGATGACGATGCCGCCCTACCTTGGCCAGGGCATATCCGTACGACAGAGAGCCTTGGTGTCTTCGCGATGTCGGGGGGAGCGGGGCGGTGGCAATGAGCGACGAGGTTGGGCTTTGCCTCTGTGGTTGGAGGATATGGGGATATCATCCTTCCTATTGCGCGCATCCCTCCATCTTTGTTATAATGAACCCGTCTGAGACACGACATCAAGAGGAGATCTGTCCCCTGGCGGCTTGTGCTGGCTAGACTGGCAAAACGCTGGGTTAGACTCAAGCCTCTGAGAGCTGGCATTTTCCTGCTGTTTCACTTCCTTGTCCACTAGGTCATAGACCTGGTCTACCGCCTCAGGCGATCTATCCTGCTCCAGATGGGTCTTGGCGATGGTGAGGTTGAGGAGAGGAGTGGGCATCACCTGCCTGCCTTCACTGTCAATGTAGGGCTTGGATTGTGCCGGCTTCGCGGGAGTCCATCCTAGGTTTCGCCACACACCAGGATCGTTGATGACACGAGCCGGAGCTTTCTTGGCCTTCTGCTGATGCAGTAGAGTCTTGTACTCCGCCTCCATTGCTCTAGCTTTCTCTATGAATTTTTGTGCGTTGACCAAATCTCGATCTAGCTTTGCGCCTTGCTCCGCGATGGCCTGTGCTTCCTCCAGCAGCTGCTGACGCTTCTCCTCAAGTTGGGTTACGTTCCGGAAAGGAGCTACGGTCAAGGGATCGACGAAGATATTGTCGTACATTACTCTATCAGCCAGAGTAACTTGGGCAGCAGCAGACGTAGACGCCGGAGGCGACAAGTTTGCGGTGTTGTTTTTGCTCGGACCGGTGCCGAGTTCGTGCGGCTATTACACTGGGTTAGGCGGAGGGGTCATGACCTTTGCACGATAATTGTCGGCAGCAACAGGTGGTCCCTTCCCTTTGTCCAGAGCTGTAGGCAGAGCTCTTCCGGGTTGATCTTCATCCATCACCGTTCCAATGATGACGAACACCTCTCGGAACGTGACAGTGTTATTGGCCTACTCGTCGTGCGTGTACTCCTCCTCCATCTCCTGCATGGCAGAGTCTAGCTCCTCCGGACTGAAATCTATCTCCTCCGAATCTGCACTAAAGTCGGCGTATAGCGCGTCAATCACATAGTAAGAGGGTGCCAGGGCTTCCTCGATGACGGGGGGTGTAGGTGCAATAGCAGCGATGATGACTGGAAGTTGTGGCGCAGCTGCGGTGATGGCGGCCGAAGGCGGTGCTGGCGGTTGATGAGGCGGCAGCGCTCCGCCAATGAGCGCAAGATCCGCCTGAGCTGCCCCTCGACCTCCGCGTAGCTGTTGACGGTGTTCACCATGCTTTCGAAGGTGAGACATTCTGAAGCTTGATGCCGCCTTAGAGAATGCCGGAGAAGCGTTCCCTGGTCCAGTCCTTCCACAAAGTGATACATGGCATCATCATTAGGGTAGTGTGCCAGATCGGCTCGTATACGGAGCCACCTGGCAAGGTAATCGCGGGGTTTTTTCCCTCTCTCTGAACGCAACGCGCTAGATCTAAGATGGTAACCACGCCAACGAACTTGGAGCTCTACTGTCCAGACGCACGGACGAAGCTGGCGGACTTGCAGTGATCTTCCACCGTTATATCCTGCACCGGGGCGGTTTGGGTGGGCCTTGATTTTTTGCGATATTTGCCGTCAAACTCCAAAGAGAGATCTGACATCGATGCTTCCGCGAACGTATCCTTCCCGTAGGCGGTCCATGCGGGTCTTGATGCTCCTCCGACTCCTAGGGAACTAGTGCCCGAGTTGGTTTCGCCAATGAAGAGGTGGATGTCTCCGATGGGGATGATCGATCATCGCGTAGGGTTCGTTTTCGCCGGGATCTAGAATTCGTCGGGAGGGGCGATCGGAACATTGCCGGAGAAAAGAACACGAACGATGGCTATGGTTTTGCTGATTCCCGCAAAGATCTTGGTACTCGCCCGCTGAAGAGCCTGAAGGACCTCTTGCCCCACGGTGGGCGCCAACTGTCATGGTATTGCCGACGAGTACGCCATGGAGGGTTCCTCACAGTGCGTGTTTAGAGACGTGGGGGAAGGCAGACGGTTGACGGTTACGAGGTAACACAGCTTACCCAGGTTCAGATCCCACGACGGTGCCGGAATCCTACTCCTTCTATAAATCATTATAATGGCAATACGCCGAGTTACAGGGATTGGTTCGCTGTGCGAGGTTATGTGAGGTTGTGCCCTAAAGGCTCCCATAGGCCCGACTTATATAGTCGCCAGGTCCTAGGGTTACAGGGAAAAGTCCTAGCTGGACAGGTTACAGAGTCCTACACTGGCTATTACTAGTCTAGCGTGTCTTGCACTCCAAGACTCCAGGTACGTCGGTGACTCCTCCGTAGCCTTCCTTTATCCGGCATGGGCCTCCCTTCTGGATCCATCTAACTGGGCTGCCCAGCAGGCCATGGGCCTTGCTACCAACAGTGGGCCACCCGGGTTATCCGGATAGAGGACATGCTATGAGGATACCCATATAGCATATCCCCAGCAAGGCGTCTAGTTTAGATTGTTGCTGGGCTAGTGTCATGATATGGTGATGTTGTAAGTAGAAGTATAAGTCGATACTCTTACAACACACATAACGTGTAACTTCCATAGACCTTGGTCCTACACATAGAGGTATGATAGTGATCATACCACGATGCACATGATGGAGATCGAGTGCAGGAACCATATCATTTCATTTATAAACATGTGATGTTTGTTGCATCTTATATTGCTTGTTTAGCGTTTTATTAGCATAATAAGAGGATCCCTCATTTAGATATCAAGATAAAAATGTGTTATCCCTTAAGTATGCACCGATTATGTTTTGTCCCTCCAAGACATCACGTGATGATTGGGTGTTCTTGGATCCACGATCATGTTTTGGGTGTAAGATAGTTACACACGCGAATACTAAGGTTCTTACTTGGTGAGCCTAGCATGTACATACATGACCTCGAAACACGAATCGAAAGGTTAAGCATGAGTCATGTGAAAGATATGATGCCCATTTGATGCTCGCATTTGAAGCTACACCGAATCACGTGATGATCGGACTTGGTGTAGTGGATTTGGTTCATGTAGTCACCAAAAATACACGAGGGATGCCATTTTTGAGTGGGAGTTCTTTTCTAATTTGGATTAGTAGAAATCAATTTATCATAAATTAAATCAAAGTAAAATTGCATAATTTGTTGTAGTCATTGGCATTTGTTCACCACTTTATGATTAGTTGTAATTGAGATAATAGAACTATAGAATTTTGGATATTTACTTTATGAACTGGTATCGTATTGTGTTGAGTGCAATCTAAAGTTTAAAGTCCTATTGCAAACTTTCAGCAAACTCTGTTTACTCTGTGAAGTTTAATAATTAGTATTAAATCGAGCGTAACAATTCCAGTGTTAGTATCTTAAGTATCATGTTTGCCTCCATGATTCTTGATTGTTTTAATATCAAGTTTATCTAGGAGCTGAAAGAATTGTTTCAGAAAACATCATGTGTGGCAGATATAATGATATCTAAAACAATGTTTTAATTGCAATATGATAGAGTATAATATATGTTCTCATATTGTATGAGAATTTGCAAAGGTTCGAGATGCTAGACATCCTAATCATCCAAAAGGGTTTTGGAAAGTAATGTTATACTCATGATTCTCCTTTATAAGCTACATTAGCTTGATCATGAAAGTCGTCATGATAAGGATGAATAGAAGATGTATGTAAAGTGTTTACTAAACTAAAAGATTACTAAAGAATGGATTTTGAAAGAATGTCGATCATTTGATGATGGTGATCTACTTCAAAGTGCAAGTCCAAAGGTATTAGTATTTGAATATACATGCTTTGGACTATGTGTCATGTAGATGGCGCCACTGTTGATGTTGATAGATTCTTTTAAAAAGTAAAAGGAAATGCTGAAAGAGAATATAAAATATATTTGGCAGAAAAGAAAAGACTATAAATATATAGTTTAGGTATATAGATGATATACATGTTATGGTTGTATTCTTTGCTTGCTAAACAATGTGGTTCTTGGGTATTGGATATCGAATTGGTTGGTATGAAATTTCATACAGAACGACGCTATTCATGAACTACAATGGCCTAAGTAACTAGCAAGAGAATATGCCATGATGTTCATCGAAAACAAACAAGCCGTTGTTTGTATTTCTTGTTGACATCAAAGTCTTCCTTCAAGATTTGTTTTAATAATCGTTATCAAATCAGGTATTATGAGAACAAAGATTGTTCAAATAATTACCGCATTCCATGTAAGATGGATGATTTATAAATCTAGTTGGAGAAATCACATCCACAAAACTAATGCTAACATGTCGCAAGACAAATGATTGGAAGATCACTTACGAAGTGACATCACCGTTTAAATTATATTGGAAATAAAACATGAAGAAACTCCATTTTTATGGATTATTGAAGTCTTTTGATTTGATAAAATGATGCTTGTCAGACTTTCCTAGGGATAATTGAAACTTCGTTCGATGTCCAAAGAAGAACGATCGACTAAATTATTGGAATTTATACATATCGATGTATGTAGTTCATTATGTCTAGTCGTAAGCGATGGATTTGAACTTCATATGCTTTCTCCAGAAATTTGAGTGAATATTCACTTAATGAGAAAGAAGTATGAAATATTTGAAAACGATCAAAGACTTTCAAGATAAAGTGGAAAATTAGTGTAACAGGAAAATAAATGATTTATGATTTTATCATAAAGGGATCTATTTGAGTTACAAGTTTAGCAAAACACCTAGATTTACATCTCCCGAAACACCATTGGAATATGGAGTGTTTGAGATTTTTAATGAAACCTTGTTTGATATGGTTGGATCAAAGGTGTTATTTATAAAACTGCCATTATGTTTTAAAATATTAAAGCTTTAGAGACTACCGCTTTTACACTTAAAAGAGCTCCATCTTGATCCGTTGAAATGACACCTAGTTTGGGGTAAAACCTAAGTTGTCATTTCTTAAATTTTGGTATGCTAAGCATAAGTAAGATGTTTACAACCAAAGTCGGATGAGCATGTCTTTGTATGTTATTTCGAATAACCATTAGGTATTCCTCCATAACACCGAGGACAAAAAGGGTTTGCCGCTTGAAATGTGAAGTTTCTTGAAAAATGAATTTTTCGCAAAAGTTAAGTGGGAGGAAAATAGAACTTTGATAAGGTTAATGAACCTTAGATATATCTGCTGAGTTGCGCACCGTCGGAAAATGTTCTGGAGGCAGCCATAATGCTCATGGCTCACGTGCCTCAAAGGTTGTGGTCACGGAGGTCTAAGTTCCTATTGAACCAAGTAGGTCGGATAAAGAATCAAATACTGAGATTTGAGATTAAATCATTATTGTTTGACAATGATGAACATACTACATGCAAATAAGCGATGATGGGCCCTAAATCCGTCAAATGGCTTGAAGCCATAAAATCCGTGATAGTTCCATACACGAGAAATCAAGTTTTGAACTTGATTTCTATAAAGGTGTAAAAACCTATCGGTCGTATTTGGATCTATAAAGAAACAGACATGGATGTTTCACATCTATGAAATAGTCGACATGTCGTAAAGTATTTTATGACAATGTTCAAGGAGTTGAGTATGACAAGATTTGATCTTTCATAGCGATATTTAGTGTGTATGGATTAATGTAGCAACCACTAAATATAATTTTGGTATATGGTAGATGAATAAACAAAACAAAATTCTTCTAAAAGAATGGTTACCTAGGACATGTACAAGACACGGTCGAAAGAGTTTTGTTAAATTCCAAGGATGCTAAAATGGCATGCAAACTTCAATGGTTGAAGTAAGCATCGCGGAGTTGGAATCTTCACCGTGATGAAAAAGGAGTTTTCATCTGGAGACGATGAAGATGCTTGCATTTGCAAGAAATTAAGTGGGAGCGCTGAGACATATTTCTAATACATTATGTGGAGGACATCTTGTTGATTGTAAATTATGTATCTTTTATTGACAAAGGTTAAGAATTTCATTTCGATGAAAGACTTAGGCAAAACCCGAATATTTAGTATGAATGTCTACACGGATGGGTTGTGACGCTAATATGGTTGTGCCAAACATACATATATGAGATATTGAAGGAGTTCAATATAGAAACGACGAGAAAAGTTTCTTGTCGCATGGAAAAGAATTGAATCAAGATTCAAGTGTATCGACATTTGATAAGTGAAACAAGATTCAAGTGCTTTGACACTTGATGAGTGAAATCACAAGAATGTTTTGATCATATACCAGAATGAATCATACCATGATATGTACATATCCAGATATGTCCTATGCTCTAAGTGTTATGATCATATACCATAATGAATCATAAAATGATCATTGGACGATAGTGAGGATATTCTTATGATCTTTTGGAAGAACTAAGAATATATTTGTGTAGAGGTGACAAACAATTACGAATAGTTCATTGTAAAACATTACATTGATACTAGTCTTCTCATAGGATACAAATTAAGTTTTTCTCAATTTAAACTATGGGTGGCACAATGTAATGGAAATGAGATTCCATGATGGATGTGGATGAATTCCAAAGTTAAGACATTGTGACGGATACTACAACAAAAGGCTATGTATATGAATGCTATAGTACCAGCAAAGGAGGGAATTTGTGTCAAGTAGTTTGTTACCAAACTAAGGTGTGGTTCGCAACGGGCTAACACTAGAGATATATTATACGACAATAGTATCGACATGATTTAACCCCAAGGAACTAAAGGTCTCACCAAAACACCAAATTTATATAATGCCATCTCATTAGAGAAATGGGTGATGTGTGGTGACGCAAAGACATGCAAATACACACAGAACTAAAAGCGGCAGATCCGTAGATTCTGTTAACCACTTGCAATTGTGTATACGAAACACCAGAAAGCGATAGGTGTTCAATACGCAACGTTTCTAAACTAGATTATTGTCTCTAGTACAAGTGGGAGACTCAAGGGAATATGCCCGAGAGGCAATAATAAAGTGGTTAATATCGTATTCCTTATTTATGATAAATGTTTATTTTGCATGCTATAATTGTATTAATACAGAAACATTAATACATGTGTGTTTAATAAACAAAAAGTAAGTTCCTAGTTGCGCCTCTCTTATAAACTAGCTCGTTGATTAACAAGATGATCAAAGGTTTCCTGATCATGGACATTGGATGTTGTTAATAACAAGGTCACAACATTATTGGAATGGTGTGATGAACATTCATCCGAAGTATAGCATTACGATCAAGGTCATTGTGTTTGTATTGCTATAACATCATACGAAGTAATCTTAGTCCTTAGACCATGAGATCATGTCAATCACTAACACCGGAAGAGTATCTTGATAACATCGAACGTCACAGCGTAACAGGGTGATTATAAATATGGGTTCAGTGCTACGAAGGAGTTATGTTGAGGCTCATGGATCAATAGTGGAATTTGTCCATCCCGATGACAGAGATATATACTCTGGGCCCTCTCGGTGATATCACATTAGTTAGCTAGCAAGCAAGTGATTTGATCACTAGAATGATATATCACGGGAACGAGAAAAGAGTACATGTCGATAACGAGATCAAACTAGGTATGGATATACCGATGATCGAATCTTGGACATGTAATATATCGCGAGACAAAGGGATTGATTTACATGCGTATAAGGTTCGCACGATCACAGAAGTCATCGTTGAATACGTGGGAGTCAGTATGGATCTCCAGGTCCCGCTGCTGATTATTGATCGGAGAGGGGTCTCGATCATGTCTACATTATTTGCGAACCGTAGGGTGACACACTTAAGGAATACCGACACCATTTGGAGCAAATAATATGCCAGAGAAAGAAAAAAGAAAGCGCGGGAATTTATGTCAACACCCGGATTTTTAATGTGAGATGCCTGTTATGCCATACATCGCAATCCCAGGATTACCATACATCGGAATAATATAACAGATTGGGATATCACAGTACATCATCCATTACAAACGATACATAAGGTCTTACACAAATAAGGATCTCATGATCCAGTTCTTAATACAATTCAAACATCGGAATAACATAATAATAATGCTAGCATAGGTGAAGCTCCATCTTCATGGTCACATGCACTGCTGACGATGGGAGATGATCCTAGTTGTCGTAACCTTCCTGTCGTCCGTCCTACTAATACTCTTCTTCATAGTATGGCCATGGGAATATCCAGGGACAAAGCCATGAGTACTCTTTAAGTACTCGCAAACTAATACTAACAAGTGAGGTGGTTTTGAGTAGGAAATACTAAGCTCTAGGTTGTTTTGCAAAAAGCCAGATTTATCTCTACTGAGTTCATAAGCAAAGAAAGCTAGTTGAAAGTTTTATAACACCAAAGTGGGAACTTGAATTTCATATCACAAATCTATTGTGGTCAAGTCAAAGTCATAAATCATTTCATAAGTCATTTTGAAAACATCTAATGACAGAACAGTATGGCCACTCCAACTGTCCATAACCGCGGACGCGGCTATTCGAATAGTTTGACACTCTGCAGAGGTGGTACACTTTCACAACAACATTCGATACAGCCGTCAGGAAAAAATCCTGAATTCACCATACTCAGTATGCAGATAATCAATCCTAACCTTTCAATAACTCGCCCTAGTATAGGCACCTCTCCTATGAGTTTGGCCTCCCAACCATGACCAACGGTCATCTTTGGAACTGCACAGGTGGACAATCTTCTCAAGGTAGCCTGATCTCAAACCTTGGCTGCAAGGGAACCCATACTAAGGTATATAAATTTCCAGTCAAGCCCTACCCAAATTTTGGGTATTATGGTTGTACGATAAAATTGGAATGGTATCGCATCCAGACAACCATCAGTTTTATAAAGGGCTAAGGCTCATGCCTTAACATTTTCATCATCAAAATCATCTGGTGTTCAAGAACACATGTCAAAACATTTCATTAGAATGACTCATCATTCTAACGTTTTCATAACCATTTTCACCAAGTATTCCCATCTAAAGTTGATCAAGTTTTATGCTTAGCACTAGCATCTACAAGTGAGGGTAAACACTAATGAGGGGTGGTAAACATGTGTGAATGAACTAAGTTCAATCTCCTGCCTCAGGATGACATCAATATTATCTAACATAGGCCAAGTTTTATTCTCTTTATGCTACCCTTAAACATCTTTCTAGACTCTACAAGTCCCTAAGTAAACTCTAATAGAAATATTTGATAAATAAATAAATTACTAAGCTTGTAAGTAAAAGTAGGATTGGGTATCAAGTAAGGTAAGCTTGCAAGGATTAACTTGATAAGTCAATTTGTATAGTGAGGCTTGCAAGTTTGCAAGTATATGCTTGCTTATTCAGTAGCTTGCTAAGATATTAGTATAAGCTTGCCTTTTGCAGAGCAGTGGTTGAAGTTCTTCTCGGCTTCCTCTTCGTATTATCCTTCTTCCTCCTCGTATCCTTGGTCAGTACTAGCATCTATAAATAAATACCAGGTACACAATCACCAAATAATACTTAACTATTTCTATTTGTCACACCAAGGTTTTCACTAGATGATATTGGATCATCACAATCATTAAGGCAAATAGTTTTAGAACTACTCATTGAAAAACTAATTATGATTTAATATTCTCCAACTAAAACATGGGATCATGTTGACATATGTCATCACCACATATTTCAGTACATGGGAATGTGATTTAAATTGGTGTCACAATTTAATAAGGTTTAACCTTTATTTTAATTAAATAAAGTGACTAGAAATTCCTATGGGGCATTTTTTTATTACTTGTCCATTATTTCTGCAAGTAAACCTATATATTTTTATATATTTTGATAGGTATGGTTAAATGTGATTTTTGAGAGTTGGAATCAACTCAAAATCTTTTATGGTTAAATTTTTAAAAATGTTTGAATGCAGAAAAGCTTCTGCCTTGTTATTTTTACTATTGCTGGTCCACACATCCAATTGGTTTGAATCCAACTGGCTTGGATTAAGCATTCCAGTATCTTCTAACAAAATTGATTTCATGCATTTTGGTTTAGTGAATCGAGCTGGGTTGATTTTTGAATCTAGATATAGAACTGAGTTTGAAACTAAAAGAATAAACCTAAATTTGAATTATTGGGTCGCGCGGGAGGTTAACTGGGCCGGCCCACAACGCACAGCGCGCGCTAGCTGGTTAAGTGGCTGTCCCCACTCGTCAGTGAGATAGAGGGGTGCGAAGCGGTATGGGGGGATGTGGACCGCACGATCAAGCTCTAATCCTATGGCTGCGGTTCATCATCCATGTCGAGCAACGCCGGCAAGATAAAACCCTAGCGCAGGGGGTCATGGGAGGCTCACCGGGGCTCAGTCAATGGTCGGCGATGGGGGCGAATGACGAATTCGACGATGGCAATCCTCCTGGTACCGACAGCTCCTCCTGGGCGACTCTAATCAACGGCGCCTTTCTCCTCTAGAAGCGGCAGACTCCGGCCAAATTCCGGCGATGCGCTGCTCGCCTTGCTCCGGGATTAAGGTGGGGTGCTTCTGAGAGAGAGGGGAGTGAGATGGTATGAAGAATTCGTGCTGGGGTGCCTCTATTTATAGTGCCAGAAGGGGACCGACAGGCGCGGGATGAGCTTGTTGTGGTCATCGGCACATCGAGCTAAAGGCATGGGTGATGATAGGGGGTTGTGCTGTGATGCCTGGTGAAGCTCAACGGCATGGCTACGTGGCGTAGGGCGGTGCGAAATGGTAGGAACGTCGCGGCGCTCTGAGCGGGTCCGACGGTGGTTTTAATGGCGCACAACATCTATGGTCCGCGCGGCGGCGAACATGCATGTCTACGGTGTTGCTGGGGCGATGGTGATCATGCACTTAAGCGGCAAGGGAGGCGCGCGGTCTGTGGGCGTGTGTCGCGGTTGTAGCTCTGGCGCGCTCTCGGCTCGCTCGCAGAGAGGCTTGGCATGCTCGGGCTGTGTGGTCCAGGGGCTGGCTGCGCTCGAGGCTTCGACAAGGGGTGGCGGTGGACGGTGGAGAGTGTCCCAGACATGCTTGCTAGGCTTGGTGCTTCTCCTAGCTTGCTGTCGACATAGGGGTGGCAAGTTAGACTCGGCATGGTCACCATTGATGGCTATGGCATGCACACAGTGGTGCTAAAGCTTGTTAATTGAGCTAGATCATCTACTGAGAGTGTAGTGTGAGCTATAGAGGGAACAAGTTAGGCCAAAATCACTGCTCCTAATAGTGTTTGATGTTTGTTGGTTTGGTGATTACAAGGTGTTTGATGAAATGGTCTCAAGAGATTCAAACTTCAATTTTGGATTCAAACTTGGTGGGTGTGCTGGTTAAATGCTAGGGAGTCTCTGGTTAGTGGGATTGGTGAAGTGGAATTGGTTTGGTTGGTTTTTGAAAAAGGGGTGATCTTCACATATGAATCAGATTCAATTTTGAAATGTGATTTGAATCAAGTTGCCAGGTGTTTCTGCAAGTTTGAAAGGTGGGCTTTGATTCACTTTTACTTGGTCTTGCAAGGGGTGAAAATAAATGGAAAAGTTTCTGTTTGAAATCTTGGACTAGAAACACTCAAAGTGGCCTAGTGAGCAAGATTGGCAAAAATGACCATTTGCTTTGTTTGTTTTGTTTTTTATTTTCTCTTGATTTTTTCTTGCTTGGAAATGTTTTAGATGATGTTTGTTTCACCTTTAAACCATTTCTTGCTATTTAGATCAATCACACAAGTCCATTCATTCATTCACACAATTATCACATACACACATGCATTCATATCGATTTGATTAACCAAAGTTTTTGTTAACCCTAATTTTGGTGATTGGAATTTGATAATTATTGTTCAACATTTTTGGGATGTTACAAACCTTCCCTCCTTAAACAAAATGTCGTCCCGATATTTGAGAAAGAAGAAAGAAGAAAACTAGGACTAAAAAAGATCGGTAAACTCCGTCTTGATGTGCTCTTCTTGCTCCCAGGTAGCTTCTTCTTCAGTGTGGTTACTCCACTGAATCTTGAGAAACTTGATGCTTCGGGTCCTGGTGGTCCTGATAGATTGCTCCAAAATACAGATGGGTACTTCGGGGTATGTAAGGTCATCGTTGATCTCTATGGTCCGGTGATCAATGTTCTTGAAAACTTCAGTCTTCTCCGGGACTTCAAGGCATTGGCGAAGCAATGATATATGGAACACATTATGTACTGCTGACATCTCCTCTGGAAGTTCCAATTGATAAAATACTTCTCCTCGATGATTCAGAATCTTGAATGGTCCGATATATCTGGGTGCTAACTTTCCTTTGAGATAGAAACGCTGCATTCCCTACAAAGGCGACACTTTGAGGTACACAAAATCTCCGATATTGAAAGCGAGGTCTCGACGTATCTTGTCGGCATAACTCTTCTTTCTTCACTGGGCGTTCTTGAGGTGCTCACGGATCTTGTGAACTTCCTCTTCTGCTTCTCGTAGGATGTCGGGTCCAAAAATCTGACTATCTCCTACTTCCGACCATTTCAAAGGGGTACGACACTTCCTTCCATACATGAATTCAAATGGGGCCATTTGCAATATAGCTTGATAACTGTTGTTGCAAGAAGATTCTGCGAACGGCAGACAGTCTTCCCATTTAGATCCATACTCTAGCACACATGCTCTCAACATATCTTCGAGTATTTGATTTACACGCTCCATTTGTCCATCGGTCTGAGGGTGATACGTGGTGCTGAAATCTAGTCGGGTTCCCAAACCTTATTGGACTTTCTTCCAGAACCTCGAGGTAAACTGAGTTCCTCGATCCGATACAATGTTCTTGGGGACTCCGTGCAAACTGACGATTCTAGCGATGTATAACTCTGCTAGCTTCGAAGTCTGGTAGGTAGTCTTGACTGGTAAGAAATGGGCTACCTTGGACAATCTGTCAACTATGACCCAAATAGAATCATTTCCTCTACTAGAAGTAGGCAAACCGGTGATAAAGTCCATTCCAACTGAATCCCATTTCCATTCTGGAATATGCAGTGGTTGCAACAGTCCTGCGGGTCTTGATGTCCCGCCTTGACTCTCTGACAAATATCACACTTGGCGATATATCTTCCGATTTCTCTCTTCATCTTATGCCACCAAAATAGCTCCTTCAAATCATGATACATCTTCGTTCCTCCTGGTGGATAGAATAAAGAGTATCATGGGCCTCTTTCAAAATAACTTCTTTCAACTCTGAATCTATTGGTACACAGAGACGTCCTTTGTACCACAGAACTCCTTCATCCTCGATAAATCCGGGTACTTTGCCTGTACCGATACATCGTTTGATTCCGTCGATACTAGCATTTCCTTTCTGAGCCTCCTTGATCTGATTGATCAAAGTGGGTTGAAGTTCTATGCTAGCCAAAAATCCTTCACTTACTAATTCCATTCCGAAATCCTCCTTCTCCTTGTGCAAACTTGGTTGCTCCTTCAGAATCATGGAGTTCAAGCGGCACGACAATCTGCTAAGGGAATCTGCTACCACATCGGCTTTACCTGCGTGATAGTGAATGTCTAGATCATAGTCCTTGATTAGCTTAATCCATCTTCTCTGCCTCATATTCAGCTCCTTCTGAGTGAATATATACTTCAGTCTCTTGTGATCCGAATAAATCTCACAACGGTTTTCCATAAGATAATGCCTCCATGTCTTCAGGGCTAGAACTACGGCTGCTAGTTCAAGGTCATGGGTAGGATAATTATGTTCATGCTATTTCAGTTGTCGGGATAGATAATATATAAATTTGCCTTCTTGCATCAACACACATCCGAGACCGATCTTGAATGCGTCACAATACACATCTAATGGCTTCGTAATATCCGGCATGATCAAGATTGGGGCTGAAATCAATCTCCTCTTGAATTCTTGAAAACTTGCTTCACACTTGTCCGTCCATTCAAACTTCTTGACCTTCTTTAGCAATTGGGTCATGGGTCTTGTGATACTCGAGAATCCTTCTACGAACTTGTGGTAGTATCCCGCTAATCCTATAAATTCACGAACTTGGGTTTGAGTAGTTGGGGCTTGCCAATCATCCACATCCTTCACCTTTCCAGGGTCAACGGGAATTCCTTCGGCTGGTACGATATGTCCGAGGAATCCTACCTCCTGTAACCAGAATTTACATTTGCTAAACTTGTCATACAGCTGATGCTCTCTAAGGGTTCCAAGGATGGTCCTTAGGTGTAGCTCATGTTCTTCTTCTGATTTGCAATAGATCAGAATGTCATCAATGAAAACAACGACAAACTTCTCCAGGAAGTCCATAAATTTTTTATTCATGAGATTCATGGAATAAGAGGGGACATTGGTTAGTCCAAAGGACATGACAATATACTCATATAATCCATATTTGGTGGTAAAGGCAGTCTTTGAAATATCCTCTGCGCGAATCTTGACTTCGTGATAGCTAGTTCTAAGATCAATCTTAGAAAACACTTTGTCACCAGTCAACTAGTCAAACATGTATTCTATCTTTGGCAACGGGTACTTGTTCTTGATGGTGACATCATTGAACTTACGATAATCCACACATAAACGGTTACCTCCATCCTTCTTGTCCACAAACAAGACAAGTGATCTCCAAGGCGACGCACTTTGTTGGATCAATCCAATCTCCAGCATAGAATCCAGTTGTTTCTTCAGCTCCACTAGTTCATATGGGTTCATGCTATACGGTCTGTGGGCTATGGGTCCGGTTCTAGGGATTAGTTCAATGATAAACTCGATATCTTGATCTGGGGGCATACTGGGCAAAACATCTGGAAATACATCGGGGTATTCACAGACTATACAGACTTGGTCAAGCGTTGACTGGGCTATAATCTTGTTGCCTTTGAATTGATGGGGAAAGGTTCCAGATACATGCTCTACTGATATTCCGGCTGTACTGGTCATGGTTATGGCTTTCTTGGCACAGTCGATTAATCCTTTATGTTTGGACATCCATTCCATTCCTAGTACTACTTCCAAACCTTTAGTTCCGAGTACTATTAGATTAGCATAAAAATTTATGCCATGGATTCGGATAGGCACGACCTTGCAAATTTGTCTAGCTTTGGTGGTTGAACCAGGTATTTGAACTATCATAACATGCTTCAATTTGGTGGGTTGAATATTACCAGTGCATGCAAATTCTTCGGTAACAAACAAGTGCGATGTTCTAGAATCAAACAACACTCTTGCAAGTACTGAGTTAACAGAAAACATACCCAGCACCACATCGGGCGCTTCTTGGGCTTCTTCCGCATGCATGAGAAAGAGACAGCCATTGCGGTTGAGTGAGTTCCCTGGGGCAAACCTTCTTTCGGGCTGAACATGACGCTGCTGCTGAGCTGGGGCATTTGCATTGGGGGCTACGGCATTCTTCTTGGGGCACTCGTTGGAATAGTGACCCTTGGTTCGACATTCATAATAAGTCACCTAAGACTTGTCCTTTGTTGCAATAGGCATAGCATTGCTTCCAGTCCTTGGGGAAGTGTTGGTGTTGGTGGCGACATTGTTGTTGTTGAACTTAGGCGGTGCACAGTTGAAATTGCTGGGGTTGCCGGGGTTGTTGTGGTTTCCTCCAGGCCTTGGGTTTCCACGGTTGGGATAGGTCGGGCGGTTCATCGGGGGTCTGTTGGTTCTTGGGGCAAATCCTGGAGATGGGTTGTGGCGATACTTTGGTGTATGGTGGGTTCCTGGTGGCACATGGGTTCGGCTGAACTTGAGTTTGAATTCATCCCAAGCCATCAGTTGTCCTCCATTCATGGTGCGAACGCTGTTCCACCATGCTCTTGCATCTCCGGCCAGATAGTGGGTAGCGAACAGAACTTTCTCGTTAGCTTCCTCTCCTGCAACTTCCAGGTTGTTCTCCAAGGTTTGCAGCCAATCATCGGGATCTAATGGCTCTTCAGACTTACTAAAGATGGGTGGGTTGGTGTTCTGGAAATTCTTGAGCATGGATCCATGGTTGTCCTGATTTCCATGGCCTTGATTGTTGTTGGCCATCTGAGCGATATGCTGAAGGGTGGCTAAGTTGGCTTGATGTTCGGCTCTTTTGTCTTCGCGGTAAGAAACCAACATTTGCAAGATTTGCAACATTGGGTTCGGGGATGAGCTGCTTCCTCCGTGAGGCATGTAAAGATTGAGATAGATCATGAGAAAAGGGGGAAATTTCTAAGGTTCAGGGGTTTTGTGTTTGAAAAGTTTTTAAAGTTTGACTCAAAATTTTCTAACAACTTGCTTTTCATTCATTCATTCATAGCACACGATACAAACACACACCACAACAAAGGAAAGCAGATGGTTTTAAGAACCATTCTGTGAAACTACGATAAAGTGGGACCGAATACAACTCACTAACGCTAGTGCTCAAGTGCTACTACTCCTCGGAGTTGGTGTCCTCATCATCCTCATCATCTTCATCAATGAAGGCAAATTCATCCTCATCGGTGAAGAAGTACATGGCCTGATCCTCCAGAAAGTTATCATCGTCACTGAGATAGGAGTAGGGGTCTCCACGAATGTCTTCCCCTACATTCTCCCTCTCCTCCAACTACATATCTCTCTCATGGATGGTCTCCTCCAGATCCGTGATCCGGTGGGGAAGACGGGCAATGATGCACTCCTTCTTGTCGAGCTGACGGCGACAAGACTGGCGATCCTTCACTAGCATGGCAATAGTCTAATCCTTCTTGGCGGCGATGGTGTACTTGTGGTTGGCGTTGGAGCGGGCATTGTCCAACTCCTTCTGTCGGTCATACATCATAAAGCTGATGTGGTCCAACTGATTCTTCATCTCATGGTGGTATGGTGCCTCCAGTGGTTGTCCCATAACATCATGCCTTGGGTAGAACTCAAAGCGGGTACCCTTGATTTGATTAATACTCTGCCCACACGGACGGGCAAGAGTTTCATGCATGGCCCTGGCAAGTCTATCGAGCCAGTTGTTCTCTCTCAAGGTGAATTGAATTCCCTCTGAGGTAGGGGCTTCAATCTTTCCTCGGAGACTTCCAACAACTAGCCACTACAAATCCTCTCCTTCGTGATCATTGAGCTGAGATCCGAAGAACTCGGGGTGCGAACGCTCCAGCATCTCTGACAGCTGGTCCAAGTCACGCTCAAATATGAGGTCTCCTCCATTCCCCAACTGATAAAACTTGTTGTACTTCATGTCCATCTATCAGAATATAGGATGAGTAAGTAAGTGGAGTGATCAAGTGTGTCAAATTTTATGTAAGTTTGCAAAAAAATTGAGGAACATGAATTTTTATGAAAGAATCCAAGTGGTAAGAATGCAAATAAGTTTTCATAAATACTCACTTCCTTGGTTTTGAAACTAAGTTTTTGATTTAAACGTCCATTCTAAACTAGGGTCTCCTATGGTCAAGATGGCTTTGATATCAACTTGTCAACACCCGGATTTTTAATCCCACATGCCTGTTATGCCATACATCGCAATCCCAGGTTTACCATTTTTGCGAGACATAACAGATTTGGATATCACAGTATATCATCCATTACAAACCATACATAAGGTCTTACACAATTATGGATCTCATGATCCAGTCTTAATACAATTCAAGCAGCAGAATAACGTAATAATAACGATAGCATAGGTGAAGCTCCATCTTCATGGTCACAGGTAATACTGACGATGGGAGATGATCCTAGTTGTCGTAACCTTCCTATGATCCATCCTCCTGATACTCTTCTTCATAGTCTGGCAACGGGAATAGCAAGGGACAAAGCCATGAGTACTCTTTAAGTACTCGCAAACTAATACTAACAAGTGAGGTGGTTTTGAGTAGGAAATACTAAGCTCTAGGTTGTTTTGCAAAAAGATAGATTTATCTCTACTGAATTCAGAAGCAAAGAAAGCTAGTTGAATGTTTTATAACACCTAAGTGGGAACTTGAATTTCATATCACAACTCTATTTTGGTTAAGTCAAAGTCATAAATCATTTCATAAGTCATTTTGAAAACATCTGACGACAGAACAGTATGGCCACTCCAACTTTCCATAACCGCGGACGCGGCTATTTGAATAGTTTGACACTCTGCAGAGGTGGTACACTTTCACCACAACATTCTACACATCCCTCAGGAAAAAATCCTGAATTCACCATACTCAGTATGCGGATAATCAATCCTAACCTTTCAATTACACGCCTTAGTATAGGCACCTCTCCTATGAGTTTGGCCTCCCAACCATGACCAACTGTCATCTTGGAAACTACACAAGTGGACAATCTTCACAAGGTAGCCTTAGCTCAAACCTTGGCCACAAGGGAACCCATACTAAGGTATATAAATTTCCAGTTAAGCCCTACCCAAATTTCGGCTATTATGGTTCTACGATAAAATTGGAATGGTATCACATCCAGACAACCAACAGTTTTATAAAGGGCTAAGGCTCATGCTTTAACATTTTCATCATCAAAATCATCTAGTGCTTAAGAACACATGTGAAAACATTTCAGTAGAATGAGTCATCATTATAAGGTTTTCATAACCATTTTCACCAAGTATTCCCATCTAAAGTTGATCAAGTTTTATGCTTAGCACTAGCGTCTACAAGTGAGGGTAAACACTAATGAGGGGTGGTAAAAAGGTGTGAATGAACTAAGTTCAATCTCACGCCTCAGGATGACATCAAGATTATCTAACTTAGGCCAAGTTTTATGCTCTTTATGCTACCCTTAAACATCTTTCTAGACTCTACAAGTCCCTAAGTAAACTCTAATAGAAAGCTTTGATAAAGAAATAAAATACTAAGCTAGTGAGTAAAAATAGGATTGGGTATCAAGTAAGGTAAGCTTGCAAGGATTAACTGCTAAGTCAATTTGTATAGTGAGGCTTGCAATTTTGCAAGTATATGCTTGCTTAGTTAGTAGCTTGCTAAGATATTAGTATAAGCTTGCCTTGTGCAGAGCAGTTATTGAAGTTCTCCTCGGCTTCCTCTTCGTAGTATCCTTCTTCCTCCTCGTATCCTTGGTCGGTAATAGCGTCTATAAATAAATACGAGGTACTCAATCACCAAACAATACTTAACTATTTTTATTGGTCACACCAAGGTTTTCACTAGATGATAGAGTACCATCACAAACATTACAATCATTACGGCAAATAGTTTTATTTCCTTTATTTTAGAAAAAGTAATTTCTACTCATTGAAAAACTACTTAAGATTTAATATTCTCCAACTAAAACATGGGATCATGTTGACACATGTCATCACCACATATTTCAGTACATGGGAATGTGATTTAAACTGGTGTCACAATTTAATAAGGTTTAACCTTTATTTAAATAAAGTGACTAGAAATTCCTCTGGGGCATTATTTTATTACTTGTCAATTATTTATGAGGGTAAACCTATATATTTTTATATATTCTGATAGGTATGGTTAAATATGATTTTTGAGAGTTGGAATCAACTCAAAAGCTTTTATGGTTGAATTTTGAAAAATGTTTGAATGTAGAAAAGCTTCTTCCTTGTTATTTTTACTATTGCTGATCCTCACATCCAATTGATTTGAATCTAACGGGCTTCGATTAAGCATTCCAGTACCTTTCTAACAAAATTGGTTTCATGCATTTTGGTTCAGTGAATCGAGCTGGGTTGATTTTTGAATCTAGATACAGAACTAAGTTTGAAACTAAAAGAATAAACCTAAATTTGAATTACTGGGTCACGCGGGAGGTTAACTGGGCCGGCCCACTATGCACAGCGCGTGAAGGCTAGTTAAGTGGCTGTCCCCACTCGTCAGTGAGACGGAGGGGTGCGAAGTGGTATGAGGGGATGTGGACCGCACGATTAAGCTCTAATCCTACGGCTGTGGTTCATAGTCCACGTCGGGCAACACCAGCGAGACAGAACCCTAGCACGGCCAGTGGGAGTCATGGGAGGCTCACCGGGGCTCAGGCGATGGTCGATGACGGGGGCGAACGACGAACTCGACGATGGTGATCCTCCATGTACCGGCAGCTCCTCCTGGGGCGGCTACAATCAACGGCGCCCTTCTCCTCCATCTGTGGTAGACTCTGGCCAAATTCCGGCGATGCGCTGCTTGCCTTGCTCCGGGAGTAAGGTGGGGTGCTTCTGAGATAGACGGGAGTGAGATGGTGTGAATAATTCGTGCTGGGGTGGCCTCTATTTATTGTGCCTGAAGGGGACTGATGGGCGCGGGCTGAGCTCTTCGTGGTCGATGGGCTCGCTCCCTGGAAAAGCTCAACGGAATGGCTATGTGGCGTGGGGCGGTGCGAAACGGTCGGAACGTCGCTGCACTCTGAGTGGGTCCGATGGTGGTTTTAATGGCGCACATCGTCTACGGTCCGAGCAGCGGTGAACGGGCATGTCTGCGGTGTTGCTAGAGCGTGTGTCGCGGTTGGCGGTCTGGCGCCCTCTCGGCTTGCTCGCAGAGAGGCTTGGCATGCTTGGGCTGTGTGGTCTAGGGGTTGGCTTCGCTCGAGGCTTGGACAGGGGGTGGCGGTGGACGGTGAAGAGTGTCCCAGACATGCTTGCTAGGCTTGGTGCTTCTCCTAGCTTGCTGTCGACATGGGGGTGGCAAGTTAGGCTTGGCATGGTCACCATTGATGGCTATGGCATGCACACAGTGGTGATAAAGCTTGTTAACGGAGCTAGATAATCTACTGAGAGTGTAGTGTGAGCTATAGAGGGAACACGTTAGGCCAAAATCACTGCTCCTAATAGTGTTTGATGTTTGTGGTTTGGTGATTACAAGGTGTTTGATGAAATGGCTGCAAGATATTCAAACTTGGTGGGTGTGCTGGTTACATGCTAGGGAGTCTCTGGTTAGTGGGATTGGTGAAGTGGAATTGGTTTGGTTGGTTTTTGAAAAAAGGGGTGATCTTCACATATGTATCAGATTCAATTTTGAAATGTGATTTGAATCAAGTTTCCAGGTGTTTCTGCAAGTTCGAAACGTGGGTTTTGATTCACTTTTACTTAGTCTTGCAAGGGGTGAAAATAAATGGAAAAGTTTCTGTTTGAAATCTTGGACTAGAAACACTAAAAGTGGCCTAGTGAGCAAGATTGGCAAAAATGACCATTTGCTTTGTTTGTTCTGTTTTTGATTTTCTCTATATTTGTTTCTACTTGGAAATGTTTTAGATGATGTTGTTTTCACCTTTAAACCATTTATTGCTATTTAGATCAATCACACAAGTCCATTCATTCATTCACACAATTATCACATACACATATGCATTCATATTGATTTGATTAACCAAAGTTTTTGTTAACCCTAATTTTGGTGATTAGAATTTGATAATCATTGTTCAACATTTTTGGGATGTTACAATTTATTTCACTAGATACCGGTACTGTTTCGGTTGAAATTACTGAAACTGGTTCTGCATGTGAAATTGAAATGTTATAAGGGGTTTTATATGAATGTTTGTTAATTAGAGTAATTAACAAAATTCTGAATAAATAAATAAAAGATTTTTTTTAAATGATAGCTTAATGCATGTGAGTGGATTTTGAGTGGAGGATTTTTTATGGTAGTGGAGGCTTTTCATTTTGAGTGGGAGCTCCACCCACATGAATGTGGAAGAGGTGGGGGAAGCCACCATGGCTGGGCGCCATGCCCCTTGGGGTGCCCCCTCTCCCTATAAAAGGCCCCCCTCTCCTCTCAAAGAACACTTCCTCGCGAAGGATCTCTCTCCCCTTTTTAGAATTTCCCCATGGCTCGGATCAGCGAGATACATGTTCCCAGTGGCTTTTTCTGGAAGGATTTGTTGTTTCCGCTGCTTTGCTGGAGCGAGGTCGCGGAGGTTGTCGGGGTACCCGGACGTGTGTGCGACCACGGATGCACCCTGCTTTGTGGTGCTGGACTTGATGGTGCTGGACCGGCTGGACCAGAGGGACTTCATCGCGATCTTGATATCGGCAAGCGTTCATCTACATCATCCACAAGTACAACCTCATTAACGCTATTCGGTCTTCGAGGGTATGTATTCTATGGATGTATATCCACCCGTTGCTTGTATCTAGTAGATAGATCTTGGTACTTAGTTGTTCCCATCGTAGGAATTTTTCTGATTTCTATGTTGCGAACCCTACAAACATCGCATATCACCATGTTGCCAATCAACCGTCGCCTCTGTCAAAGCAATGCAAGATGAATTTTCCGCCTCAACTATCTCGACATCATCATCAACCCACTGAATTAAGCACTAATGCAGAGTATAAGGGATGCAACAATTTGCATGAATCCAGTCGCACCCCAAAAGAATATTGTAGCGGCAGCAATGTTTTTCTTCCTACTGTAAGGTCCATAGATATAATGCCCTTCGCTTCAGAGAATTCTCCTGAGAATCTGCTAAGTTCCATGTTGGTTTTCAATAACTCGCTCTCCTTTCGGTTCAATTTAAAAAACACCAAAAGAGGCATAATATTGACACCGGCACCGCCGTCAACAAGCATACGACCAATAGGCTTACCATCAATATGTCCCCCAATAAATAGTGGCTTTAGGTGTTGTTCGGGATTCTCCGGCTTCTTAAATGTAGAACTTTTCGGACCAAGAGCAAGCTCCACGATTTCAGCTTCAGGTGCACGGAAATCAGCAGGCAAGGCAGACACCATAATAACATCCATATCAGGAGGTTCCTCATCTTTACTCTCTGAATTCGCATCAGGCGCATCATCAAAAAAAATATTTTCCTCTGCAGCAATGCGTTTCTCCTTCCAAGTTTTCGTAGACACCACCATTGGTCTAGCTCGATTGAACCACTCATCTCGCCTCTCGTCAGCCACCTTTTCTCTAATTTCCAATGCTTGCAGTCGCTGCACCCGTCTCTTTTGAGTATGAATGGGACCCCCCAGGCACCACTGATGTCCTGGTTTTGTTCCCGGTGCAACTGACATATTTTTGTTGCCCCAAACATTTATCGGCCTATACACGCACAGTAGTTTGTTGGGCAAACTCAGTATCCCTGGACAAAAATGTTTTGCGCTGACCAAACACGCTAGTAGTCCATGTAATGCAAACATATTGGTACTAGATTTGAGAATCATAGAGTACAAGCTCATGGTTGCTTCTTCATAAATTCCTTTTACAGCTGGACTAGTACATGCAGCACTCGAATCAACTTTTTGACTACCAGCGAGTATGTCCACACCATGATCCAACATAAGTTCATAACTAAATTGATTTTTCAGGTGATCAGATCCCTTCTGTTTCAACTGCAACCCTTTAGTATAATAAATCGATATATTTTTAGAATTACTTTTTCTAACTTATCAACGACAACTTCAGCTGGTTGACGTTCACCAACATTCAAAACACAAGAAACATCTGAATCTTCTGAATCTTTTACAGGCTTCAGTTCAGTCCGCTTCGGCACCCAAATGCACTGACCATTACCCTTATAATTCATGCCACCCGTACCTTGACTCGGCGACCTGTTCTTTTGCACAACAATCGCATCACGCGACCGAGTCTCATGATTGAAATGAGCTCTTTTCTCGTGCATGTGTGGTCTAGACGTAGGCATCGACGGAACCTATCCTGGTTGAAGATAACCTGCCGGTCCTGCAGGATATGGTGCCCCCGGATTTAAGCCTCATAGAGGATATTGAGGATACATAGGTGGAGGACAGTCCTAGTATGTTGGCTCCATTGGAAAATAAGGTTGTAGGTTATATGGATTTTATTGACATCGCTCATGTCCTCCAGGTAGAGTAGGAGACCTAGGATGCTTATTACCTCCAAGCCGATTAAACACATTATCGGCCTTGCGTGAAGTGTATTTCTCCAGCAACATGTTAACTATGAGCTTTGGCCTTGGAGCTTTTTTCTTGGTTCCATTGAATTTCCACACTTCTACTTGTGGATACTTTGGCTTGATCATCCTTGGAGAAGCATTATCATCAACAACGACATTTTTACCTCTCGCCAACCCGTTCTGATCTGATCGAATAAGGATTTTCTTGTTCTCAAAATCAACCATATTGATAGGAAAAGGGTTACTATCGAGCTTCATCTTAGAACCTTCGGTAAATGTCAATCGTCCGTTATCAATGGCCGATTGCACGTGTCGACAAAACACGTTACAATCACTAGTAGCATGTGAAAAATAATTATTCCACTTGCAATACGTTTTTCTGCCCAATTTTTCTGCAGATGGTATTACATGACCCTCTCCCAATCTAACTAAATTTGCTTGCAGCAACATATCAAATATTTTATCACACTTGCTAACATCAAAAGTATATTTAAGTTCCTTTCTTCTAAAAGGTGTAGGTTTCAAATGGATACATGCAAAAGGTTTTGATTTGGATAATTGAACTCACTCGTCTACACATATATCAACATCATCTTCACTAGACGAATCATCTTCATAATCTAAAGCATTAACTGTATTGTTTTCCTTCTCTTTATTTCTATTATCTTTAAATAGGCTATATTGTTTAACTTCTTTATCTTGCTTCTTCTGGTCCAAAGACTTTTGCAACACTTGATTAACATCTGAAAATATTGTCCTACTAGCTTATCCTTAACATGAGTGATCAAGGCTGAAAAAGCAAGATCAGCTAAGTCCTTTTCGGCTATATTTAAACTGAAACAACGACTTTTGACATCTCTAAACCTCCTTATATAATCATGAGCATGCTCATTATATTTTTGCTTGACCACTGTTAAATCTGAAAGTCGAAGTTCAGTTTCACCACCCTGATCGTTATTTATTGCAACGAGAGGCTGCATAACATTAGTCGATGCACCAGATGTACGTATATTAATTTCCAAATTAGTGAATCAGCTATCCTCTAGAGGCATTATATTTTTCTGTGAATGTCCAAAATCTCTATTTAACTCCTTGAATTCTTTATGTCGTGGTATTGCCGACGAGTACGTCATGGAGGGGTCCTCATAGTGCGTGTTTAGAGACGTGGGGGAAGGCGGACGGTTGACGGCTACGAGATAACACAGCTTACCCAGGTTCAGATCCCACAACGGTGGTGGAATCCTACTCCTGCTATAAATCACTATAAGGGTTCTTGCATTTGTCGTCACTCTTGGCGGCGTGCTTTGGGTCAACATCCTCGTCCATGTCACTTGAATCCTTGGACTCCTCCTCCTTCTTCTTCCCCTTTCCATTGCCTCGCGGTCTGTTCTTCCGACTTTGCTTGTAGCCAGACTCCGGGTCTTCCTTGAGGTCTTTGACGAACTTGTAGTGTCGATTGGTATGGGTGGCCTTGCCGTTGGCATCGAGGTGTACGAGACACGGCATATCGCGGTACTCTTCGTAGGTTTGGGGAACACGGAGCTGTGTCGAGGTAGTTTCACTTCCTCGTTGCTGCCCACGACCAGCTCCCCGTCCTCGGCCATGTTATCCGCCATCACGTCGTCCTGCAAAGGTCATGGCGACCATGTCGGGAGATTGCTTTTCTTCTGGAGCAGTTTTCCGCTTTGTACTTATGTTCCTCCGAGCTTGAGTTGGAATGGACGTTGCCGGCAGAGAGCTGCGAGCATCGTCGTCGGCAGCTGCGAACTAACTAGCCAACTGAATCATCTGGTTCAAGTCAAGCTGGTGATTGTCCTGCAAGCGCTTCAGCTTATGTCGGAGCAACGTGTCCCTTTCCAACCAATCGATGAAGGCGGCCATGGCGGTCTGAGCGTGCACTTCTGCGCAGGAATTCTTTATATCCAGCCAGCGGGAGAGGTAGGCGCGAGATGACTCGTCTTGCTCTTGCGCGCACCGCTGTAGATCGCCAACAGTGCATGGACGTTTGTACGTACCCTCGAAGTTCTTAGTGAACGCCTCTTGCATGTCCAACCTATTGCAGATGGATTTCTCCGGCAAGTCATCAATCCATTGACGGGCTGTGCCCGCCAACATCAATGGGAGGTACTTGACGGCAACGTTGGGGTTAACCCGACAATCTCTACCGCGTTTTCGTAATCCTGCAACCATGTAGCTGGCTTAGCTGTGCCGTCATAAGGTTTGATGGTCTTGTCAATCCGGAAATCTTTGGGGTATGTTGTGGCCCATATCGCAGGTCCAAAGCAATGTGGTCCCAGGTATGGTCCTTTCCGGGCCTCGTGGATCTTATCGATCCACGAACGTGCGTCGTACGACTCCGGGTTTTTCTTCTTCTTGTCAACAGGGGATGGGCTGCGTGAACGACGCGGGCCTCCTCCGTCATGGTGACTTCTAGGGGGCGACGGAGGCAGAGGTGGCAGTGGGTTAGCCTTCTTGCTATTACCCTCCTGCGACGCCTCACGCTTGTCGTGATTGCTTGCCGGACGCGGAGGGTCATGTCGCGACCTGCTCTTGTGTCCTTGGATGCGCTCTCCATCATGACGGGCCTGCTCCGCGTTGTCGCGGATGACGATGCCGCTCTGCCTTGGCGGGGGCATATCCATACGATGGTGAGCCCTGGGGTCTTCGCGATGTCGGGGGGATCGGGCCAGTGGCGATGGGCGACGAGGTTGGGCCTTTTCTCCGTGGTCGGAGGATATGGGGATAGCATCCTTCCTGTTCCACGCATCCCTCCGTCTTCGTTCTGATGAACCCGTCTGAGACCCGACATCAAGAGGAGATTTGTCCCTTGGCAGCTTAGGCTGGACTGGCAAAACGATGGGTCAGACTCAAGCCTCTGAGAGGTGGCATTTTCCTGCTGCTTTACCGCCTTGGCCACTAGGTCATAGACCTAGTCCACTGCCGCAGGCGATCTATCCTGCTCCAAAAGGGTCTTGGCGACGGCGATGTTGAGGAGTGGAGTGGGCATCACCTGTCAGCCTTCACTGTCAATGTATGGCTTGGATTGTGCCGGCTTCGGGGGAGCCCATCCTAGGTTTTTCCATACACCAGGATCGTTGATGACACGAGCCGGAGCTTTCTTGGCCTTCTACTGCTACAGCAGAGTTTTGTACTCGGCCTCCATTGCTCTGGCTTTCTCTATAGATTTCTACGCGTTGAGCAGATCTCGATCTAGCTTAGCGCCTTGCTCTGCGATGGCATGCGCTTCCTCCAGCAGCTGCTGGCACTTCTCGTCAAGCTGGAGTAACTTGGGCAGCAGCAGACGTAGATGCTGGAGGCGGCAAGTTTGCGGTGTTGTTGTTTCTCGGGCCGGTGCCGAGTTCCTGCGGCTGCTGCACTGGGTTAGGCGGAGGGGGAATGACCTTTGCACGATCATCGTCGGCAGGAACATGTGGTCCCTTCCCCTTGTCCAGCGCTGTAGGTGGAGCTCATCTGGGATTATCTTCACCTTCGCCGTCCCAATAGTGATGAACACCTCTCGAGATGTGACGACGTTGTTGGCTTGCTCGTCGCGCATGTACTGCTCCTCCATCTCCTGCATGGCAGAGTCTAGTTCCTTTGGACTGAAATCTGTCTCCTCTGAATCTGCACTGAAGTCGGCGTATAGCGCGTCAATCACAGAGTCGGAGGGTGCCAGGACTTCCTCGATGACGGGATGACTGGAGGTGGCGGCGTGACTGCGGCGATGGCGGCCGGAGGCGGTGGTGGTGGTGGCTGAATCGGAGGGGCTCCGTCAATGAGCGCAAGCGCTGTCTGAGCTGCCGCTTGGGCCTCCGCGTAGTTGTTGACGGTGTTCACCGTGCGTTCGATGGTAAGGCGTCCCGACGCCTGCTGCCATCTTAGAGAATTCCGGAGGAGCGTGACATGGTCCAGTTCTTCCACAAAGTGACACATAGCATCATCATTGGGGTAGTGGGCCAGATCGGCTCGTATACGGAGCCACCTGGACATGTAGTCGCGGGGGTTTTCGACCTCTCTCTGAACGCAACGCGCCAGAACGAAGATGGCAACCACGCCGACGAACTTGGATCTCTGCTGTCCAGACGCACGGACGAAGCCGACGGACTTGTAGAGATCTTCCACCATTATATCCTGGACAGGGGCGGTTTGGGTGGGCCTTGAATTTTTCCGATATTTGCCGGCAAACTCTGAAGAGAGATCCGACATTGATCCTTCCACGAACGTATCTGTGCGGGCCTTGATGCCCCTCCGACTCCCAGGGAACTAGTGCCCGAGTCGGTTTCGCCAATGAAGAGGTGGATGTCTCTGATAAGAACGATCGAACACCTCGTAGGGTTCGTCTTCGCCGGGGTCCAGAACTCATCAGGAGGGACTATCAGAATGTTGCCGGAGACGAGAACGCGACCGATGGCTATGGTTTCGCTGATTCCTGCGAAGATCTTGGTCCTCGCCCCTTGAAGAGCCTGAAGCGCCTCTTGCCCCATGGTGGGCGCCAACTGCCGTGGTATTGCCGACGAGTACGCCATGGAGGGGTCCTCACAGTGCGTGTTTAGAGACGTGGGGGAAGGCGGACGGTTGATGGGTACGAGGTAACACATCTTACCCAGGTTCAGATCCCACAACGGTGGCGGAATCCTACTCCTGCTATAAATCACTATAATGGCAAAACGCCGAGTTACAGAGATAGGTTCGCTGTGCGAGGTGTATGCTAATCGCTACTTGGTTGTGCCCTAAAGGCACCCATAGTCCCGACTTATATAGTCGCAAGGTCCTAGGGTTACAGGGAAAATTCCTAGCTGGACAGGTTATAGAGTCCTACACCATCTATTACTAGTCTTTCGTGTCTTGTACTCCAAGACTCCGCGTACTCTGGTGACTCCACCGTAGACTTCCTTTATCCGGCATGGGCCTCCCTTCTGGATCCATCTAACTGGGCCGCCCAGCAGGCCATGGGCCATGCTACCAACTGTGGGCCACCCGGGTTATCCGGATAGGAGATATGCTATGAGGATACTCATATAGCATATCCCCAACACTTTAAGCGTACTAGCTAGGGTTTGGCGATTTCCTCGGTTGAGATACTTACCTTCATATCGAGTTAAGGAGCGTTTGGCGGCATTACCTTTTTGATGACGCCGCCCTTGTCCTGAATTACCTGCTCAACTTTAACTTCAACGTCTCAGCCTTCCGCTCTTCAAGCTCTCGCTCGAGTTCCCGCCGCACGTCTTCCGACAGATCGTCGAGCATGATGGGGATGATGCTGTCCTTGGGATCAGTCATCGTGTGCTTCTTGATCTTCGTCCCCAGCGGAGTCGTCAATTGTGTTGGCGCAAAAATCTGCCACGCAACATTAGGATAACGTCATACTTTCGTGACGACGAACGGATGATTTTTTAGCAAATCCACAAAGAATCCCTCGCTTTCGTGGAGGAGAACCGACCGTTTTTTAGGGCAAACCAGCAAAGATCCGACCAAACCCTAGATTGTTAAAGCTTAGTCGAAGAGAGAACGAAGAAAAATAAACAGTACGTAAAAGTAGATTGGTTTCTTATGAATAGATCGATTGGTTTTTTCCTCAATCGGCCACGACCTTATTTATACATCCCACTAGACTTTACGTATTATTACACAACTCAAAGGTGAAACAGAATAGAACACCTCCCTCCCGATTCGCTTACCAGGCGCGTATAAATCAAACCTACCTAATCAATTTGCTTGGCAACTATACAACTTCAAACAAGTTCACGTATAGATACAGTTTAGCCACAAGGAAAAATAATAAAATATCCGGCCGGCACACCAATCAAACCAAATTAGTGATTGATCATGATATAATTTTCTGCGGCTGAATTTTCCTTCTATGTCTTGTGCCTTCTCAGTTTTTCATCCCGACGTATTGTAGAACATCTTCAAAGCTTGTCCTCGCTAGTTAACTATTATTACATGCAAAAATACCAGTTATAATGCTCCAACAATTCGTCAATCAACTAATCAATTTGGCCCATATATTTCTAGTAGCAAAATTTTGTAGTTAACACATGGCCCCATAGTTATTTGCTTTTTCGATTGACCATAATAAAAATAACCAAAACAACACCTATATTGCTTTAGGAATTTCTCTAGGTCAAACCAAAATGGGTACTAACGTAATTCCGACCCCCATTACACATGCATACAAATATCTATCAATGCGCATGAGCCCATAATTTTCTAAGCCCCTCTTGATTTATTAGGAAATAATTTTTTATGTTCATAGTTAATTCACTAATAAATTCACCCCAGTTGCTCTGTAAATCAAAATAGGGTGATTTCAATTTATTCAGAAAGGTATTCTAAATACCTACCATGTTCTTTCGAAACACATCAAACTATGTTGTAGAATAAATCTGGTGAAAAAGAACAAAAACCTCTAGTACTGTAGTTGGGAATTTCCTAAGGGCGTTCTGGTAAATATTTTAAGTTGATTCCAACTCTCAGTCCATAAAACCCTACTTAATCATCCAAGTAAATCATTTTTGGTGCTCCAGAAATTTCTAGGAAATTATTTCCTTAAAGTAGTGTTTCTTTCACTAGAAAATTCATTATAAATCAACGGAACTTGATAAAATAGTGAATCCACTTTTGTTGGTTTTATTTTATCAATACCTTTCTGATAATATCATTTTTGCATATTAATATCATACAGAAATGCACCTTGGTCTAAAAACCCTCTCATACGTAGTTTCTGGACTATAAATCCTAATGGATCGTCTTCCACTTTCTCCAAGTCTTTTACTAATCTCATCAAACCGATCATCCAACACCCTACCGATTTCTATCATGTGATCATCTCTTGCTTGTTGTATTGTATTGATTCTTCTATTCCCTATGTTGAATGTGCTATTGTTTGTTTGCATGTATGCTCGATAACAACGATAGTCGCAATTGTGTGACAACGAGAAGAGGGAAGCATCGGATTATTATTATATTTGGTATACTAGTTTTCTAAAGAAGAAGTTAGGGATAACTCACTGGTGACAGGAAAACCACCCTTTTGCTCATAATCCCTTTTCCTAATATTTTAGTTATGCATCTTTTATGTACTTGTTTATATAAATTCCATGGTTTTACTAGTATGTTTGATATGCTGGAAGGTTTGGCTCCTCCAAAGCATTACCACCTTACTACCATTAGGTACAACCCATTTGACGACTCCTACTTGTCATGTATTGTGTATGTGGTGCATATCACAACCACCCCCTGGAGACCCCATTTTAAGCCAAAGTAAAGGTATAGGATGGGAAGACCCCAGAAAACGGTATATAAAAATGTTTTACGAGAAAACCTTGGCGAGGTTTGGCCTGCCAAGAGAGTTTGAGAAATACAAAGGTTTTCATTTTACAAATGATGGTGATGTGGAGAAGGAGGAAGAATATTTACGAAAACACATTACCCTGGATTGGGACGGGGCTTAACCCAAAGTTGGTTCACTTTGATATGGG
Organism: Avena sativa; assembly: GCA_916181665.1. Lineage (NCBI taxonomy): Eukaryota > Viridiplantae > Streptophyta > Magnoliopsida > Poales > Poaceae > Avena > Avena sativa. The sequence continues at coordinate 204,175,981 of OV702281.1, read as the reverse complement.
TATCCGCACAACTACTTATAAGGGATCATCTCCCTGTAATTACGAACTTCCTTTATGGAAACGGTCAACTACAAGACAGTCACCTGGAGGAAGCAGGATCACCCGTGTGAGTGACCGGGCGATACTATGATCCTCTCATTGGAAGTGTTGCTCTAAAGGAGTTGGGATGCACTACGGTTGGTCCGTGGATCCAGACGTCCCGGTATTGAGGGGAACAACTCATAGGGTAGGGCCCGTTCTCGAGTGGACTTCCGAGGGTTCTGTTTGATTATCCGAGACCCGCATACCTTCGTATGATGACCCAGGGGTGATCCCGAGAGATGTATAAAATATTTTGGGTAAAGTGTACAACCTCTACAGAGTATAAATCTATTTGAATAGTCGAGTCCTCGGTCATGGACGGTTGGGAAGGTTGCTGTAGAGCGGTCCTGGTTTTGTTTTCAAAAAGGACTTCGAAAAAGTAAGTGTTTTCTTAACCTGGTGGTTTGAAGGACACCAGAGAAGGAGATGGATGTCGAGGAGCAAGGTAGAGGAAAACCCGGTTATTTTAGGACCATGGAGTTGAAATAGGGTGAACCATTCCTAAGTGTTTTCCAAAATTCTTAAAAAGGTTTCCAAAATGTTTTACAAAATATTTCAACAAAACCTTGTAGATGCTATATCTACAAAAGAAACTATTTTGAAAAAGAATCTCTCATGGAGCCCTCCTACTACCCCAGCCATATTGCATATCCTCTTGTTATTATTATTATTTTATGGTGGTTTGCGAATACAATCAAAGTACTCACCGGATTTTTCCCTGGATATTTACTTGGCTAGATATTCAAAAGATTGAGGAACGATGGAGATGCCGACGTCTATGCGAGCTAGTCCGTGTTCCCAGTCAGTCGCCTGTAGGTTAAGGCATGAAATGGGCTCTGCGATTGAAGAAGTTTCGCTATGATGTTTGTAATCGCCATTGTGGGACCCCGAATTTACGGTCCGGGAATCCCTTTTATGCCTGCAATTCACGTTTCCATGATCAATGAGACATGAGCATAACTGACAAGTATCATTACAATATCCATTAATAACGAGTACAAGTACTTACAATAGTGCCATTATGGCGATACAACATCAATAGCGGAAGTCTTTAAGCATAGAGCCCATGTCATGCCTTAACCTACTAGTGACTGAATGGGAAGACGACCTAGCTCGCATAGACGTCAGCAATATCCATCATTCCTCTTGCTTCTGAAAGTCTGGCCAAGTAAATAGCTAGGGACAATTCTGGAGAGTACTTTGAATGTCCTTACAAACCACCTTAAGAGAACAATAATAAAGGATATGCAATATGGCTGTGGTAGGATGGCTCCATAAGAGGTTCTTTTATAAATTAGTTTCTCTTGTAGATATAGAATATCTCTATATCTTTGTTAAAAAACTTTTGTAAAACATTTCGAAACCTTTTTGAAATGTTTTTAGAAAACACTAGGATTGGGGGTCACCCATTTGTTTCTTCCTTCCGTTCATCCCATGACCAAACTTCTTTTCTTCCTTTCCGACCATCCCATGGTCAAAATGTATATCCTTTCCGACCATACCATGGTCAAGAAATTTCCAAAGCAATAGCTTTTCCAAAATCATTTTTGAAAATTAAAACCAGCACCGCTTTACAGCATCCTTCCCAACCGTCCATGACCGAGGACTCGGCTATTCAAATAGATTTACATTCTTTGAGGTTGTATAGTTTACCCTCACCATCCAAGTACCCTGCCCTGATCCACACCGATCGTGGGTCGAGTAATCGGTCAAGACCTTCGGAATGCCCACTCTAGTATAAGCGCCTACCCTATGAGTCATTTCCCTCAACACCGGGACGTCAGGTACCATTGACCAACCAGAGTGCCTTTTTCACTGCACAAAGTGTGCGCTTTCAATGAGAGGCTCATAGTAACGCCTAGCTGCCTGCAGACCGTTCATTTCTTCACCTGGTCGACGCTTCGTGGACCATTACAGGAGAATACCAAGCCTCCAGAGATCAACATCCCCTGTAGTAGTTGTGAGGCAACTCATACGGGAGTAAACAAACTTTGAGCCCAGCCCCTTCCCATTTAGGAGTAATGTGGTTGCACGGGTTAATTATTCTGGCAAAATTACAAAGAACTGGGTACATATTCATAAAACTTTTCCCTCCATCTTTCGTCTAGTATATTTGTAAAACACAACCTTTTTGGATTTCTCGAACTTATCTTGGTAGGTCAAACCTCACCAAGGTATTGCCATAAAGCATTTATGTAAAACTTTTCCGGGGTCTTCCCATCCCATAGTTTTGCTTCGGCCAAAACGGAGTCTCCAAAGGGTATGGTGTTGCCCACCATTTACCATACTAGGGGTGAGTAGGTGTCATCAAAGGAGTTGTACTTATTAGTACAAAGGGTATTTCTTGGAGGAGCCAAGCCACTGCAAAGTATAAAACATTATACAGTAAACCAATGCACTTTGTATAGAAGTAGATAAAAACATGCATAAATGAAACAGTAGGACAAGGGATTATGAGAAAGAAGGTTGTTTTCTTGTGACCAGCGAGATGTCCCTATACTTCCTTAGAAAACCATAATACCAATCGCAATAATAATAAGAATAACCCATTGCTTCCTTCTTCTCGACGTCACACAATCACAACTATCGTCCTTATAGAACATACATGTAAACAAACAATACCACATTCAATACAAGGCATACAAGCATCAATACATGCATCAAAAAAAGACAATACAAGTTTCTAAACTAGTAGGTGTTGAGGATTTGGTTGTGGATACAAAGGAAATGCTTTGGTTGCATTTGTGAATTTTTTATTTACGATTTATAGTCCAAAACTACCTAGATAAGAGGTTTTAGATCAAGGCCAAGTTCTGCATGATAAAATTGTGCAAAAATGTTGCCATCAGATAGTTATTGATAATATGAAGCCAACAAAAGTGGTTTGACTATGTTATCAATTACCATTGATTTATAATGGATTTTATAGTGACTACAACTCTGGTTTGAGGAAATAATTCACAAGAAATGTTTTGTACATCCAACCATTATTTCCTTGGATGGTACACTAGTATTTTATGGACTTATTCACTGAGAGTTGGAATCATCCAAAAAAATTACCAAAATTCCCTCAGGAAAATCCCAAAGGCAGTACTAGATGGTATTTGTCTTCTTCACCAGATTTAATCCATAGGAGATTTTGATGTGATTCTAAGGAAACTTGTTATGTATTTCAATTATCTTTCTTTATAAATTGGAGTCAACCTTTTTGGATTTCCAAAACTACTATAGTGGTTTTTCTAGTAAATAAACCATTCATAGAATAGTTTAATTCACCAAAATTCAGTAGATGCTTAAATTTTGGGCTCCTGGGGTTTGATATATATGGGTATGTAGATGTACAGAGAGTTGGAATTAGCTGCAAACCATTTTTTATTTTGCCTTGAGAAATTATTCAAGTCATAAATGGCTTGATTTTGTTATTTTGGTTGTGGGCAAACAATGGAGCAAAATAGGGTTGGACCAAAACAGATTGCAAGGTATAAGGGTTACCTTGCAGCACAAAAAGGTGTCATACATTTTTTAGTTGTGGAACTCCCTGGGTTTATATTGTGTAAAGGATACATCTAGGGAATATATTTATTATTTTTATTCTCCACACTATTTTAGCAAACCAAGGAATGTTAGGGAAAACATACAGGGACATGATAAAAATAAGATCTGGACATTCTAGGTTGTTTTCCATTTTTATTTCGATTTAAACCAAAGGTCAAATTTTCTGGATCTGGAATAAAAGGAAATTAGCTCACGATCCAGATCCGGAAGGAAGATGGGCCACACCGAGGGAATTCGGCCCACCCGGGCGGGGTCACCTCGCTGGAGGAAACTTTCAAACAGGCTGTGGCGAGGCTCGACCATTAGCCACACATAGGGGGTGAAGGAATACGGGGGAATCCTTGCCGTGCGTTTTAGTTGTATCGGACATTGCTCATTCTTCTTCCCCGCTGGAAAGGAGGAACGTCGCGTGGAACCCTAGCTCCATCGGAGGGGACACGAGCGGCTTACCTGAGGCTCTCTGGCGACCGTGGGGTGTTGGAGATGAAGCGACGCAGTGTGATGACTCCGGGGAGGGGCGGCATAGGGGTGGTTCGACACGGATCGGTGAGGTCCTGTGTCGAGCAGAAGCCTCAGCTCCGAGATGTCCGTGGCGGTGCCAGGGAGGGACCTAGGAAGAGGAAAATTGTACGATTAGATGTGTGAGGAAGAGAGGAAATCGATGGGCTAGCATGCAGGGGTAGGGAAAGCAGAGAGAGGCCTCCCGAGCAATCCTTTGTCAAATACCAAGAGGGAGTCTTTATATTAAAAGATATGGGCATATCCTTCTCTCTCACTCTCTCAATCACATGGAACAAAGGAGGGCAATGCTAGTATACATTTCGACCAGAGAGGGTCATGGTGCTGGAGAGGAGTGCTAGAGAAGGCTTGATAAGGATTTGATTTGGTTTAACTCAATGGTTTTGTTAGTTTGTCAAGTTGATCAAATAGATAGTTATGAAGGAAGTTTGATGAATTGCATGTGTCAAGGTGGGAAGGTGGTACTGGTAGATGGGTATGGTCAAAACATAACCCTAGGAATTGTTTGGTAATTATTGGGATATTATAGACCACTATATATTAATTCTTCAAAAAGTGCCGAAGGGGTTTCTAGGAGCTCATTTGATATTTTTACATTATACAAGTTTGATTTCTGATGTTATATGGTCTTAAGTACCATATCACACATTGGATATTTTTCTTGGAATTTATTTTGACGAAAAAGTATTTAAGCGATTATTTCTTGTTTGTGCCATTTAAGAAAAGGGGCATAAAGAAATAATAAAGAATCTCAAAAATATATTTTTTTAGATGGAAAGGTGGTGTATGATGTATAGATCTCAAATGTGCATTGAGTTGGCAAAGTGATTTGGATAAAAGCAAACTTGCCTTTATAGACAGAGTTTCTAGGGTTTTGCCAAAACTGGAAACTAAATATTTTTAGGATCCAAATAATTTTGGGAATTATTTGGTGAGTTATTACCTCCAAGGTAGATGATGTAAACTTGTTTTATACATCATTGTACACTTGGGTTTTGAATGATTATGGTGGAATTGGAAGAAACTATATTTGGGGGATTCTAGGGTTTTGATATTTTTATGCCACATAACATGGTTGGATTAGTGAGCTCAGAGCTCACCTTGGTACAAGGGATAGATGTATGGATAGACCAAGTTACATATATGATCATGACATAAAGATTTTGGCTTGGTTGTATTTGAGGTGCTCTATAAGTGATGGCAAACTTTGTTGAAAATAAAGCTGCCATAACAGATGTCATGATGCCTAATAAACCATGAGGGTTTAAGAAGCACAGGATTCCAATGCGAACAAGTGAAGTAGGGATTTATATACCATGGTTAGTAGACCATAACTATGCAAATAGTTGGTCAAGGGGATATGGAATATGGATGTGAGCCTTTGTTAAAGTAGGCAAGATGATAAGATTTGCAGAGAAGATTATTATCTTGACTACAAAACCATCATGGATGAGTGGGAGCCAGAATGGTTTACCCAGGGTCGAGAGTAGTACTTGGTAGTATTAAATATGTACTACAAGATGGTTCAAGTACATTTTGAGGAATGCACACTGATTGGATTAGAGGAAGATACAAATATTGAATCTTGTTTAAGATTCCAGACTTGGCCAAATTTGGCAGATTAGGGATTTTGACATGTACAAAGGAGGGAAGGATTTGTAGAGGATGCAAGGGTACATACTCATCATCAAGTGGATGACAATGGAGGATATATTGAATAGAGGGGATCCAGACTTGTAATTGGTCCTTGATGATTTGTATTCTATTACAAACAATTAGCTCAAGATTGATCTGGCTGAGTAGGTTAGAGATTCACTTGAGTGTCTCAAGATAGATTAAGGTTGGGATGCTTATTTTGAGATTAATGATCTCAATTTTTGGTTTGAGCCCTAAGAATGAGCTACTAGATTAGCTCACTCTAGTTCCTAAGCAAACAAGGCAATCAAAAGATCAAGGAAATTCATCAGTCAACAGATCAAGGAAACTTATCAATTTGAACTTATCAATTAATACGAAGGTTACCATAAACTCTAGCTTGAGGTAATCATGGGTGTTTAAAGAGGTTGTGATTTTGAATCAAGATGAGGACCTCTTGGTATTTCTACCAAGATTAGACGGCAAAGGGTTTATGAAAGGTTTTGGAAAAACCTAGAGGTAAGAGTAGTTGAAGGTTCTGTCTTGAAAACATAAGGATATTATATCTAGGTATCCATAGTTTTGTTCATAGAACTAATAAAATAATTTGTTGTATCAAAATCATCTTGAATCATGTTTGAAGTGCCAGAACATTTGAGAATATGAAAGATGAGCCAAGACGTCTCTCTTGCAAAATATTTTTTGTCAACTGAGGTTCAGGTAAGGAGTATAGTATATAATACACAAACAATTGTATGAACACAAGAAAACAATTAATAAAACATTGCAACACTTAATAGGAAAAAGTTTTTGTTCCCTCAGATGTTTTCCTTTTTGACAAAAGATCAGATTTGCTGAAATTGGGATGTTATAGACCTTCCCCCTTAAAATAATCTCATCCCAAGATAAGGGAAGAGTAGGTTTGGGTGATAAAATCCGCTTAACAATTTAAGTGGTGGAATTATTATATGCTAACATTTTTTACAACAAACAGGCGTGTTTAGCTACAGTTTGGTTGAGTGGCTTCGGATTGAGATGTTTAGATTAATGAATGGAAAAGATGCAGTATTTTCCCCTTAAGACGATTCTAGGTAGGTTTAGCATCGTCAGGTTCCTTCCTTCTTGAGGCAAGACGGCGAGTTGAGCCTTCTTCCATCTCTCCTTGCTGAAATCAGTTTTTCTGCCTTCTTGGTCTTGATGCGCCGAGAGTGGTGGCTAAACGGTCAACCTTGGAGTAGGAGGCTTTTACGGATTATCTTAGAGAAGTGTCGATTGGTTTCCTTCATGCAGTGTCTAAGATTTGGATCTAGAGGGTGGTTATCACCTAACAATGACTAAGGTTCGAATCTAGTGTTCTATCGGTTTTTGGGCGGGAAATACGCAGTCTTTCCCCCTTAGAGCAACACTAGGGGTTCTTGATGGATTCGTAGACTTTATTTATTCGAGTCGTATGATGATGTTGGGGGAGGGCGCTACACCTTTCATCCGGAGGTGGTTATCTCCTGTCGACCTTGTATAACCCACTTCCTGAGATAGTAGTCATAGCGGGAAGGAAGTTTAATTAGCTTCCTCGTAGTTAGTTCCAGGCTAGTTAGGTTTCCGATAGGTTGGAGGTTGCCGTTTGCATTTGATGGGCTAGAGAGGCGGTCTTGTAGGATGTGGTCATTCCAGTTGAGTCTGATGCAATGTCGTGGGTAAAACACATAGGAGTGAAGTGTAACTACCTCGGTAAATTACGCTCCTAGTTACAAGCCTGGATGAGCGGAAATGGTTAAAATAGTACGGTGGGGCCCAAATGCCACTGACAGGTAGACCTTTCGGCCGTCCTAACCATTTCCAAACATCGGGACAAGAACGGGCGGCGTAATCGGCAGGCGAAGGGATCAACTACATACACAAATGAGTATGTATGCAAGCCACCATACAACAGTCCTCAGAGCCATTCCATCTAAAAGAAATAGAAATATTGCAACGCCATACGGCAAGATCCAAATGTCCTATATAGATATATAGTTTAGGATATCTCCTCATACATCAAACATCAGAGTATCAGGCGGAAGCGGCAAACAAGATCCGAGTACGGATAAGAAGCAAATCGGCATAAGATGCCCCATAAATAAACACATCCCGCCCACAGATCTCACGGATCCCCGTTCCCGGAATCTCTACACCGAATGATCGTTGCCCACATCGTCCGTCTCCTCCACCCAGTATCCATCTCGTGAGTGTACCTGTTCATCTGAATCAAATAATTTATCGTGTGAGACCCTAGGGGTACTCAGCAAGTCTTTATGCCTCTAAAGGGGACACAACCTGGGGTGACGCAATTGCAGCAAAAGATAAACCCTAACAATTCTATAGATACTCGCTAACCATCCGCCTAACCAAAGATAGACGGATGTCCGTGAATTGATAACAACAGTTATAACAGTAATATTAACAGATCCATCCTCCTCCCCGCTTTCCAACGAGGAAGCGGACGAACAACCCCCCATCCGTTGGCAGTTTTATTATCCATTCCATGAGTGTTGCACTATTTACTAGTCAGTTACTTAGTCAAATTAAAAGCGGTACTTTAGTTATACTTGTCTATGATCGAGAAACTATGCTCCAAGTCGTCCATAACCGCGGACACGGCTTTCAGAAAGTTTTACCCTGCAGGGGTGCACAAATAGCAACACACACTCGATCAACCTCGGAAAAACCAAATCAAAACCCAACGAGGATTTCACGACAAAGCAATCACAAGATTCAGAAATATTTCAGGGGGCCACCCCATTAAGTATACCCGCAACGAAGCTGGCCGGCTCCGAGACGGACTCAAGGTTTGTGGGGACGGCTGTAAACGACTGGGAACCCGAAAATGTGAATGGGCTTGTCGATACAGCGAAAACGTGTCACGATCCTAAACAGTACAGGTGCTCCTCGCACAATTGTAAATAAAGCAGTAAAGCATGGCATAAGTACAGGATAGTAAATAAAACCTCAAACTAGTTTGTGGCCCCAAGAAATAAGAATGAATCAAGCTCTGGCTCAGGGGGTCCCATAATCCTCCCGGATGTGGATAGCGCGAATATTCAAGGAACAGGAATCAAGTACTCCGGGTCCTACGGGACACAAGTGAGCGTGAAAAACCAAATAGCAGATATTGCTCACCCGTGCCACTTTCATTAGTTATCCCATACTACTCAGGTTAAGTTGTTTAGGTACCTCGTTACCCATCAGACACTCACATACCCTACACATGCTGTTCTATGACTCGCATGGCTCAAACAACTGCTGTAGTAATGGCTCATGGGATGGAGGAACAAGCTTCGGTGGGGTTTAAAAGTAAAGGCTATGCAGTACTTGGGATTCAGTTTAATGCAATCGCGACTCGATGATACAGGAATAAGATAGAGGCGATAGGTACTGTATGTATGCAAGCATGTGGTAGTGCTTGCCTGGCAGCTCAGTTGAAGCGAGAGAAGGATCTGGGTAGTGCTCCTGGGTTTCTTGATAAATCCCCTGCTCAGCGTCTATTCGAAGAAGAACCAAACAAACAAGGGCCAACATAAATAAAGTGCACAAGCATAAGAATAAAATGCGACAAGGAAACAATCATGCCATGATGAATGATGCACAATTTGCATGGCAATAAAGTAGCATGGCATGGGTGAGGTGTGGAATACGAGAATAAGCATTTTATTGAGTTTTGGTCACATTTTATTCTCGAATAAGTTGCTGTAATATTTATATTTATATGATGCATGCTGCAAAACAGAACATGGAATGCATAAACAGAAAGGTCTCGTCGAGCTGATCGATTTAGACATATCATTTGTCAATTTTGGAGTTATAAAACAAAAGTTATTAATTATTTAAGGAAAAGGGGCCTTTTATTGTAATTTTATTCAACTTGGAAATTAAAGTGTCCAAAATATATTTTGAAGGGAATATTTGAATTCCTCACATTTTTCTGATTTCAAAACATATATTACATGTAATATTTGGATTTATATTTCAAAAGATATTTGAAAACAGAATTAAATTTGAATTTAAATTAATTTGAAAAAGGTTTAAATTACAACAGAGACAGAAATCCTTTTCTCACACAGACAGGTCTAGCCGCAGACAGTGACAAGTGGGCCAACTGCTGACTAGGCGACACCGTGGCAGAACAGACTTTTCTCACCGCGGCCGTCCTAGACCAAGTGGCTGACAGGTGGGGCCGGCGATCTCGCGGGTCCACTGCGCGCGCAGCCATCCCGCGGGCGACACGTCGCGGATCTAGGGGCTGCGGGTTGAGGCTGGAGAGCCAGGGGGGTTTTCTGCAAGACTGACGGGGAGGCTGACTAGCGGGCCACGTGGTACCGCGGGTTGAGGCGAAAAATAAAAGGGGGGGCTATTCGAAAACTACCACAGGCCCCTGTACTGTTGTTCTTCTCTGCATCTGACGGAAAAGAAAGAGAACGGCGCGGCGAGGCGGGGTTCGAACCCAGGACCTGGGGCGCGCGCGCAGACGCGGCGACCACTGGGCTAGGCGGGGTTAGTTGACAGGAGAGGGTAACGCGGCTAGGTAAGGCTCAGGCGACGCAGGGACCTTGCAGGCAACAGCGAGCTCGACGCACCGACGGCGTTCGACGAAAAGAACGGCGGCGCTAGGGCGGTACGGCGAGGCGGAAGGTGTCAGGCGAGACGGGAGGCTCACCGCGAGGCTGTTGATGCGGTCTGATCGGGCAGAGGCGCTGGCGATCGACGGCGATGCAGACGCTCCCGCGGCTAGGGTTTCGTCGGACCGTCTCGGTCCTGGCGAGCCTGGGGTCCTTCTCCTCCTCGCTGGCGCGTACGAGGCGATGCAGGGGAGCGTACTCGTCCTTCCTCGACACCCCGAGCACCTCGCCACCGGCTGGAGCGACGGAGCGACGATCTACTGGCGGTGGCCGGCTAGAGAGGGTGGCGTCGGTGGAGAGGGAGGGGAGGAGCGGCAGGCGCCCTGGGGTAGATCTGGGGGAGGCAGCAGGCGAGAGAGAGGGAGTAGATAGGGAAGGGAGAGGAGAGGGGTGCCGTGGGGAGGTGGTGAAGATAGAGGTGGCTTCGGCCACCTTTTCTGCCTCTCCTCCTCACGTGCTCGTCCGGCTCGGGCAGGGCTGCAGCTGGGGCCAGGCGCATGGGACCAGAGAGAGGAGAAGGGGAGGCTCGGGTGGGGCTGCTGGGGCAGAGAGAGAGCTGGAGAGAGGGAGGGAAGTGGCATGGAGCTAGGGTCGGGTGTAGCTAGGTTTGGAGCTAGAGGGGCTCGGGTTAGGGTTAGAGAGAGGTGGTAGCTAGGTGGGCCAGGGTGACCAGGTGGGGCCATGAAGGTAGAGAGAGGGGGGAGGCCGAGAGAGAGAGTGGGGACTAGGGTTAGCTAGAGAGGGGCTCGGGTTGGTGAGAGGAAAGGTGAGGTGAGAGGGGAGATGGGTGTAGGGTTTTAAAGAGACGGTTTAGGAGAGAGGATAGAGAGAGAGAGAGAGATATGAGGTAGGGTGCTTAGGGTTTAGCTACTTGCATGCACCAAGCTATATCAAACAAGAATAGGTGGATGAGGTGTAGGGTTTAGCAAACTCAAACAAGATCATCAAAAAGGAGTGGAAGAGAGGGATAGAGATGTGGTGGTGGATTTTAGCAAGACCATACTAGATCAAGCCAAAAGAGTGGTAGAGAGGGGGATGGATGATTCATACAAAGATTCAAATAAAAACCCAAAAGACTAGAATGTGGTGGTTCTTGCATGGCCCATGCAAAATAATTAATGCCATGCTTATTCTTGTGAAAACAATAATATTTACATGGCATTATTCTTATGCATTCCCAAAAGTGGATTAAAGCCAAGCAAAAGAATTTGTGGAGGTAGATCCATCCTATCTCCCATGAGCTAGATTAAATACCAAAAGAAAATAAAATACAAGCTCATGGATAATGGAATGGTGGAATTATAAGGTGGTGAAAAGAAAGGGTGGTGGAGTAGATTAAAAGATATGCCCCCAACTCAACTTGGGCATTTAAACAATATATCAAGAACCAAATACAATATCAAGAGGCAAATACAATTGACAATGCATATGAGAGAAGAGCCAAACCAAAAAGGGTTTTATATGATGCTCAAATGCAAGGTGGCATGATGACATGAGCATGATATAATTATGATGCAACAATTATATATAGGAAGTAGCATTTATATAGACTAGGCTAGTAGCATTGCAATTGTTAGACAATTGGGATGCTACAACTCTCCCCCACTAAACAAGAATCTCGCCCCGAGATTCCTAGGAAAAGAAAACAACACAAGGAGAGGCGGGTGTTCGAACGAAGGTGACCCTCACGTTCCCAAGTTGATGAACAACGGAATGGTGCGACCACTACACCTTGCAAAACTTGGTAGACTTGTTGCGAGTCTTGCGTTTTGCTTGAGAAACAACGGGTTAGAAGAGTTGAAGGATTGTCGTGAGACAAGAAGGATAGGATGGGCATAGCTCCGGTTTTCCAAAGAATCATGATAACAGAATATAACCACTTGTGAAAGAAAAGGAGGAGATGATGTATCATGGATAAAGAAAGACACACCATTAAGATTAAAGATTTACTGATACGAGAGAGGATGAATCTTTGTCTCGCCGGAAGAAAAAGAGCTAGATTGGAGAGGTTTGAACCACTATGACAATAGCATCGTATCTCCTCTCGGATTTGAGAAATGAAGTACGAAAACAATATTGCCTTCAAACAATAGAGTCCCTTGATAACAACAGAAAGATTTAGTTAGACATCGTCGGATTAGATTCTTGTTGCGCCGGTAGGAACCAAGGATCATGCAATTTAGGTGCGCAGATATAACTTCCAGAGATGGATGTGAAGCCAGATCATGGTGGAATCCCGAGAAGCAAACAATATGGAGGATCTGGAGTTTATTGTAGAGATACTTATTGCTTTCTTTAACCTTGAGGCTAACGCGATAGATTTGCGGCTGATGGCATCAACCATAATTGGCTTTACCACAGAAAAAGAATTGATGAAACAAAGAGAGAGATAGTTTCCTTTAATCTTGTTTGGGGATATCGAGCATCGGTAGAAAGACGAGGATAGAAAAAGGTTTGCGTTTTTTTCCACCAGATAATTGAGGATTTTGCTCCGCGTAGAAAGGGTGAGATCACCAACAAGAGATTATTGATTACTTTCTTCGAAAGAGCACTCCGAAAAAACAAGGACGGAATTAAAAGTATCAAGGGATAAAGGCCACTTCTAACTTTCGTGGAATGAGTGAAATCACATTAATTCACCAATTCAATGTACAAGAGCGAATGATAAGAGTAGTGGTATGGTAGCTACTCCATCCCGCACCTAAAGCATTACTCCGCACATGAATAAGAAAATCATGCAACCCAACTACCGAAACAGACTGAAGGTGTTGGCAAAAACTCATAGAACTCCGTTAGAAAACAAGGATAGATGCAAACGATTCGCCGGATTCATAGATAGATAAAGATGATGATGTTGTCGTCATGTCAGAAATACCAAGCCCCCGGAAAGATATGAAGGAAGATTACGGAGAACAACTGCAAGATCCAACAGCTACAGAAAAGATAGCACCAACTTGAACGAAAGGAATACAAGATCTGGAAGGTCTTCATGGCCTCCGGTGGATTGAGCATAGACGACAGAGCGAGAGGGTTTCAAGAGATTACTTGACGAGAATGAGGTGAAAGAACTCCATGTTCTTCTTGAAATGATTGAGAGAGATTTAGCAGCCTTGAGGAAATCTTCAGCGGAACGACGATGATTACTTGCCAACAAGGAACAACTCCAGATTGGTTGAAGATGGAGGATGGAATTAACAATGGACTTGCTGATTCCAGAGTTGAGGTAATGTATTTAGCAGAAGGACGTGGTCGAGATGTGTGACTTCAAAAAGTCAGAATTCTCACTTTGAGACTTTGCACACAGGCAGTGCTCACGAATCTCGAGAGAAAGAGACACAGATGATCTTCCATGTCCTTCCATAGATATCGAATAGGCAAGCATATTATCAACATATACCACCATGGATTAACAAGATATTCCCAGAATACCAAGTTTAAGAGGCGGGAGAACGAACAAATGCTCGAAACACTTTCTGAGCTCAACGCTCTTTGAAAGATCAACGTTACGAGTAAGGATTCCTGTTGAAGAAGATGCGCTGACAGAATAGGTTAACTGGTCCTTCGGAAGAAAAAGAGGTGTCACCTGGTTCACATTGTCGATCGGATCACCGGTTACAAAGATAAAGAGATCTTGGATAAGAACCGATGATAGCTCATACCTTAAGCAAAGCTATCAGAGACGAAAAGATGCAATTCCCTCGTATCCAGGAGAATTGTGCAGATATGGGGTTCAAAAGGATGTGCAGCATGATGGACAGATGATAGACCGCCGTAGTGCTTTGGGAAACTCCGGATTGCCAAAGATGCTTGGATATGCATAGATATGATCGCGGTGTACTCAAAATCACAGGAGATAACCGTCACCATTTGGAGGATAGAGTTGATAGCATTTTCCATATTCCACTCATGATAAGTGTCATATGGCTATGCCGAGAACCAAATTACAATCACCAGCATCGGATCGACACATGTTATGTAATTAGCCCAAGATAATTGGAGATGAAAAGAAACTCTAGGATTAAGCGTCGGTGACAAAAGAATGAGTTAGCATGGACATGCTGATAAAAGGGAGATAGATAATGTTTCCCACACGACTCAAAAGGAGTGTGGAAGCACAGATGTAACAAAGAAATTTTTTCCGCATTTTCGGCATTAAAATACCAATAGATGCGCAAAAACACTTATCAGGTAGTGATTAGCAACTGATGGTTTCACAGAATGTGGAGTTGCTAGAAGGAAGGACACCCTTAAGAAGATGGCACCGGTTAACAAGGAGTCAGATAGCTCGCGCCGGTATTCAAAAGCCTGTCAGTATGGAATGTACCAACAGTTGATAACCAAAGGCAGACAAAGATAACATGTTGGATACATTAGATAGACAAGGAATTACACGCACACACACATACTCAACCTATGGTACTACGGAAACCCAGAACACGTGAATCCTAGTTTGAATTTTAAGAATAGGATTGAAAACGTTACACTTCCTTACCAGAAAAGGGTGGTGGGTGGGTAAGAAGAAAAGTGGAAGCAGTCCTACTCTCGCGTTTTGTTTTTCCCTAGTATACATAGCTACCAAAAATATTTGCTAGACTGACAACGACCATTTGGCTGAGACCCTGAAGGGCGGGATGGCTCTGATACCAATTGTAACTACCTCGGTAAATTACGCTCCTAGTTACAAGCCTGGATGAGCGGAAATGGTTAAAATAGTACGGTGGGGCCCAAATGCCACTGACAGGTAGACCTTTCGGCCGTCCTAACCATTTCCAAACATCGGGACAAGAACGGGCGGCGTAATCGGCAGGCGAAGGGATCAACTACATACACAAATGAGTATGTATGCAAGCCACCATACAACAGTCCTCAGAGCCATTCCATCTAAAAGAAATAGAAATATTGCAACGCCATACGGCAAGATCCAAATGTCCTATATAGATATATAGTTTAGGATATCTCCTCATACATCAAACATCAGAGTATCAGGCGGAAGCGGCAAACAAGATCCGAGTACGGATAAGAAGCAAATCGGCATAAGATGCCCCATAAATAAACACATCCCGCCCACAGATCTCACGGATCCCCATTCCCGGAATCTCTACACCGAATGATCGTTGCCCACATCGTCCGTCTCCTCCACCCAGTATCCATCTCGTGAGTGTACCTGTTCATCTGAATCAAATAATTTATCGTGTGAGACCCTAGGGGTACTCAGCAAGTCTTTATGCCTCTAAAGGGGACACAACCTGGGGTGACGCAATTGCAGCAAAAGATAAACCCTAACAATTCTATAGATACTCGCTAACCATCCGCCTAACCAAAGATAGACGGATGTCTGTGAATTGATAACAACAGTTATAACAGTAATATTAACAGATCCATCCTCCTCCCCGCTTTCCAACGAGGAAGCGGACGAACAACCCCCCATCTGTTGGCAGTTTTATTATCCATTCCATGAGTGTTGCACTATTTACTAGTCAGTTACTTAGTCAAATTAAAAGCGGTACTTTAGTTATACTTGTCTATGATCGAGAAACTGTGCTCCAAGTCGTCCATAACCGCGGACACGGCTTTCAGAAAGTTTTACCCTGCAGGGGTGCACAAATAGCAACACACACTCGATCAACCTCGGAAAAACCAAATCAAAACCCAACGAGGCTTTCAAGACAAAGCAATCACAAGATTCAGAAATATTTCAGGGGGCCACCCCATTAAGTATACCCGCAACGAAGCTGGCCGGCTCCGAGACGGACTCAAGGTTTGTGGGGACGGCTGTAAACGACTGGGAACCCGAAAATGTGACTGGGTTGTCGATACAGCGAAAACGTGTCACGATCCTAAACAGTACAGGTGCTCCTCGCACAATCGTAAATAAAGCAGTAAAGCGTGGCATAAGTACAGGATAGTAAATAAAACCTCAAACTAGTTTGTGGCCCCAAGAAATAAGAATGAATCAAGCTCTGGCTCAGGGGGGTCCCATAATCCTCCCGGATGTGGATAGCGCGAATATTCAAGGAACAGGAATCAAGTACTCGGGGTCCTACGGGACACAAGTGAGCATGAAAAACCAAATAGCAGATATTGCTCACCGGTGCCACTTTCATTAGTTATCCCATACTACTCAGGTTAAGTTGTTTAGGTACCTCGTTACCCATCAGACACTCACATACCCTACACATGTTGTTCTACGACTCGCATGGCTCAAACAACTCCTGTAGTAATGGCTCATGGGATGGTGGAACAAGCTTCGGTGGGGTTTAAAAGTAAAGGCTATGCAGTACTTGTGATTCAGTTTAATGCAGTCGCGACTCGATGATGCAAGAATAAGATAGAGGCGATAGGTACTATATGTATGCAAGCATGTGGTAGTGCTTGCCTGGCAGCTCAGTTGAAGCGAGAGAAGGATCTGGGTAGTGCTCCTGGGTTTCTTGATAAATCCCCTGCTCAGCGTCTATTCCAAGAAGAACCAAACAAACAAGGGCCAACATAAATAAAGTGCACAAGCATAAGAATAAAATGCGACAAGCAAACAATCATGCCATGATGAATGATGCACAATTTGCATGGCAATAAAGTAGCATGGCATGGGTGAGGTGTGGAATACAAGAATAAGCATTTTATTGAGTTTTGGTCACATTTTATTCTCGAATAAGTTGCTGTAATCTTTATATTTATATGATGCATGCTGCAAAACAGAACATGGAATGCATAAACAGAAAGGTCTCGTCGAGCTGATCGATTTAGACATATCATTTGTCAAATTTGGAGTTATAAAACAAAAGTTATTAATTATTTAAGGAAAAGGGGCATCTTATTGTAATTTTAATCAACTTGGAAATTAAAGTGTCCAAAATATATTTTGAAGGGAATATTTGAATTCCTGACATTTTTCTGATTTCAAAACATATATTACATGTAATATTTGGATTTATATTTCAAAAGATATTTGAAAACAGAATTAAATTTGAATTTAAATTAATTTGAAAAAGGTTTAAATTACAACAGAGACAGAAATCCTTTTCTCACACAGACAGGTCTAGCCGCAGACAGTGACAAGTGGGCCAACTGCTGACTAGGCGACACCGTGGCAGAACAGACTTTTCTCACCGCGGCCGTCCTAGACCAAGTGGCTGACAGGTGGGGCCGGCGATCTCGCGGGTCCACTTCGCGCGCAGCCATCCCGCGGGCGACACGTCGTGGATCCAGGGGCTGCGGGTTGAGGCTGGAGAGCCAGGGGGGTTTTCTGCAAGACTGACGGGGAGGCTGACTAGCGGGCCACGTGGTACCGCGGGTTGAGGCGAAAAATAAAAGGGGGGGCTATTCGAAAACTACCACAGGCCCCTGTACTGTTGTTCTTCTCTGCATCTGACGGAAAAGACAGAGAACGGCGTGGCGAGGCGGGGTTCGAACCCAGGACCTGGGGCGCGCGCGCAGACGCGGCGACCACTGGGCTAGGCGGGGGTAGTTGACAGGAGAGGGTAACGCGGCTAGGTAAGGCTCAGGCGGCGCAGGGACCTTGCAGGCAACAGCGAGCTCGACGCACCGACGGCGTTCGACGAAAAGAACGGCGGCGCTAGGGCGGTACGGCGAGGCGGAAGGTGTCAGGGGAGACGGGAGGCTCACCGCGAGGCTGTTGATGCGGTCTGATCGGGCAGAGGCACTGGCGATCGACGGCGATGCAGACGCTCCCGCGGCTAGGGTTTCGTCGGAGCGTCTCGGTCCTGGCAAGCCTGGGGTCCTTCTCCTCCTCGCTGGCGCGTACGAGGTGATGCAGGGGAGCATACTCGTCCTTCCTCGACACCCCGAGCACCTCGCCACCGGCTAGATCAAGCCAAAAGAGTGGTAGAGAGGGGGATGGATGATTCATACAAAGATTCAAATAAAAACCCAAAAGACTAGAATGTGGTGGTTCTTGCATGGCCCATGCAAAATAATTAATGCCATGCTTATTCTTGTGAAAACAATAATATTTACATGGCATTATTCTTATGCATTCCCAAAAGTGGATTAAAGCCAAGCAAAATAATTTGTGGAGGTAGATCCATCCTATCTCCCATGAGCTAGATTAAATACCAAAAGAAAATAAAATACAAGCTCATGGATAATGGAATGGTGGAATTATAAGGTGGTGAAAAGAAAGGGTGGTGGAGTAGATTAAAAGATATGCCCCCAACTCAACTTGGGCATTTAAACAATATATCAAGAACCAAATACAATATCAAGAGGCAAATACAATTGACAATGCATATGCGAGAAGAGCCAAAACAAAAAGGGTTTTATATGATGCTCAAATGCAAGGTGGCATGATGACATGAGCATGATATAATTATGATGCAACAATTATATATAGGAAGTAGCATTTATATAGACTAGGCTAGTAGCATTGCAATTGTTAGACAATTGGGATGCTACATGAAGCTCTGACTAACATATTACCATACATAGTTCATACCATAGTTTAGCCGGTCTACGCCGGTCAACGACGATGGTACTTTATCATTGCATACCAGGTCGGAGCTACTAGTTGTTGGGGCACTTAGGGTTTTACCACATAGGTTCTAGAATGATACAGAACTCTACCCTATGCTAGAAGGGCGAGTTGCAGGGTGTCAAAGACTACTCCAAGGATACTTCTTGAATCTTGTCGATGTTCTTGGGTTTGGGTACCTACTTTGGTTACTACAGTTCCTCGGGGGTGTAGGGGATTATTTAGCTCTTCGGCAGTAAAAGCTAGGGTTGTGCCTTCTCCGGGCTGCTTCAACGGGTGAATCTTCCGGGGGTGGTGACTGGAAGATGGGTTGATACTCATAGAGGGACAGTTCTTAATTTTTAGTCCTAGGTTAGCAAGGTCAGCGGCCTTTTTATGTGGGTCTTAGCAGAGATAGCAGAGATGGCGCTTTGCGACATCTTCAGAGAATCTCAACCCTTTTGGGTTCCTTTCTTCCCTTTGAATATTAGTATTGGCGACGTCAGGTAGTCTTGTCGTCTTAATTCCGGGTGTCGCGGGTATTGGGAGGATCAAGCAGACTTCCAAAGATTGTTGATGAGGTTTGATTTATGTTCCTTTGACGACTCTCGAGATAGTGCTCGAGGTAGGCTACTATATTTGGATATCTTTCTGGATTATCTTCTCGTAGGCAGTCTTCTAGGATTGAGTGGTCTTTCCACCTTAGAGATTTACTTAGGGTCGTCGAGGCTGGGATAGATCCTTCGTCTAGGAGCATTGGCATGACTCTTGGCTTGAGGTCTTCGAGTGAAGCCTTACTACGAATACCTTGCTATGGTGGTTACCTAACGAAGCCGTCTGGTTAGCTCGGGATAATTTTAGTGGTTAGCGACGCTTCTTCTTGGTCCTTCATCGGGGTGAAGGCATGTTAGCTTCAGAGGGGTGGTATTAACTCAAAATATTTGTGTTACTTTGAAACTATGACAGAGTAGACTCTTTTTCTTAGGGCCTCCTTATCTTCTGGAATCTTGGGGCATTTGTGTTATGGCGAGGACTTACCGTTGATTCGATATAGGCTTGAATAGGGTCGTTGCCCTTTGGGGGATATTAGAACTAAGGCACGAAGAGGGGTTGTCGGGGAGTTCTTTATGTGGCCATCATGCTGAGGAGAGGTTTCCAGTTATGTGTTTACAAGGGTTAGTGTCTGGATACACCAACAAGGTGGTCATACAAGAGGATCGAGTGATACGAGGCAGACAAGCAACACATTTCCAGCATCATATGAGCACATCACAAGCAAACAAGGCGTACCATAGGTACTAAGAAGTGACTACGCGCCATAAGGGTAATCCTATATTAAGGATGCTAAATTCTAAGTACGGACGTTATGGGGGTCTTGACTTAGGTCATGCCATCTAGGGTCGTTGATGCCGTTCTTGATCCCTTGAGGCGATGAAGGACTCCGGTGGTAGGGCGATCTTGTAGTGTCTTTCATTGTTGGTAGCTTATTTGGTTATCTTGTTTTTGCGTCACGTCATCTCCGGATCTCCGTCTTCATAGTCTCCAAATCGTACTTTTTTTTTGAAAATGACACATTTGAAAGTAGATGAGAGATAGAGTAAGCCATTTTCAATTAGTTGAAATCAGAGAAGGTAAGATAAGAAGTCTTTTGAAAAGCTGTTGAGAAAGTTGTTTTTGAAAGTCGGTGTTTTCATAAATAGGGATTGTCCTGTCTAACGTCCATGCAAACTAAGGTCTCCTACAGTCAGGATGGCTCTGATACCAAGTCTGTGGGACCCTGGATTTACGGTCCGATAATCCCCATTATGCCTGCAATTCACGTTCCCATGATCACTGAGATGTCAGAATAACCGACAAGTATCATTACAATATCGATTAATAATGAGTACAAGTACTTACAATAGTGCCATTATGGCGATACAACATCAATAGTGGAAGTCTTCAAGCGCAGAGCCCATGCCATGCCTTAACCTACACGCAAATGACTGGGAAGACGGCCTAGCTCGCATAGACATCAGCAATCTCCATCATTCCTCTTGCTTCTGAAAGTATGGCCAAGTAAATAGCTAGGGACAATGCCGGTGAGTACTTTTAATGTACTCGCAAACCACCTTAAGAGAACAATAATAAAGGATATTCAATATGGTTGTGGTAGGATGGCTCCATAAGAGGTTCTTTTATAAATTAGTTTCTCTTGTAGATATAGCATATCTCTATATCTTTGTTGAATACCTTTTGTAAAACATCTGGAAACCTTTTTAAAAAGTTTTTTAGAAAACACTAGGATTGGGGGTCAACCATTTGTTTCTTCCTTCCGGTCATCCCAAGACCAAACTTCTTTTCTTCCTTTCCGACCATCCCATGGTCAAAACGTATATCCTTTCCGACCATCCCCTGGTCAAGACATTTCCAAAGCTATAGCTTTTCTGAAATCCTTTTTGAAATCAAAACCAACACCGCTCTACAGCAACCTTCCCAACCATCCATGACCGAGGACTTGGATATTCGAATACATTTACACTATGCAGAGGTTGTACACTTTACCCACACCATCCGAGTACCCTGCCCTGATCTACACCGATCGTGGGTCGAGTAACCAGTCAAGACCTTCAGAATGCCCGCTCCAGTATAAGCGCCTACCCTCTGAGTAGTTCCCCTCAACACTGGGACGTCTGGTACCATGGATCAACTGGAGCGCCTTTTTCACTACACAAAGTGTGCGCTTTCAATGAGAGGCTCATAGTAATGCCTGGCGGCTCGCAGACCGTTTGTTTCTTCACCTGGTCGACGCTTCATGGACCATTACAGGAGAAGATCCAGCCTCTAGATATCAACATCCCCTATAGTAGTTGTGAGGCAACTCATACCGGAGTAAAAAACTTTGATCCCATCCCCTTCACATTTATGAGTAATGTGGTTGCACGGGTTAATTGTTCTACCAAAACAGCAAAGAACCGGGTGCGTTTTCATAAACCTTTTTCCCTCCATCGTTCGTCTAGTATTTTTGTAAAACAAAACCTTTTTCATTTCTCGAACTTCTCTTGGTAGGTCAAACCTCACCAAGGTTTTTCCATAAAGTATTTATTTAAAACTTTTCCAGGGTCTTCCCATCCCATAGTTTTGCTTCGGCCAAAACGGGGTCTCCAAAGGGGTATGGTGTTTCACACCATCTACCATACTAGGGGTGAGTAGGTGTCATCGAAGGAGTTGTACTTATTAGTACAAAGGGTATTGGCTGGAGGAGCCAAGCCACTACCAAGTATAAAACATTACACAGTAAACTAATGCACTTTGTATAAAATTAGATACAAACATGCATAAATGAAATAGTAGGACAAGGGATTATGAGAAAGAAGGTGGCTTGCCTGTGACCATCAAGATGTCTTTTTAATTCCTTAGAAAACCACAATACCAATCGCAATAATAATAAGAATAACCCGTTGCTACCTTCTTCTCGGCATCACACAATCACAACTATCGCCGTTATCGAACATACATGCAAACAAACAATACCACTTTCAATACAAGGCATACACACATAAATACATGCATCAAACAAAGAAAATACAAGTTTCTAAACAAATAGGTGTTGAGTATTTCGTTGTGTATACAAAGGAAATGCTTTGGTTCCATTTGTGGATTTTCTATTTAAGATTTATAGTCCAAAACTACCTAGGAAGGGGTTTTAGAGCAAGGCCAAGTTCTTCATGATAAAATTGTGCACAAATGATTCCATCGGATAGGTATTGATAAGATGAATTCAACAAAAGTGGTTTCAATAATTTATCAATTACCGTTGATTTATAATGTATTTTATAGTGACTAAAACTCTAGTTTGAGGAAATAATTTACTAGAAATGTTCTGTATGTCCAAAAATTATTTCCTTTGATGATAAAGTAGTATTTTATGGACTGATTCACTGAGAGTTGGAATCATCCATTTTTTTTCCAAAATTCCCTCAAGAAAATCCCAAAGGTAGTACTGGATGGTATTTGTCTTTTTCACCTGATTTAATCTATAGGAGATTTTGATGTGATTCAAAGGAAACTTGTTAGGTATTTCAATATCTTTCTAGAAATTGGAATCACAATTTTTGGATTTACAGAACTACTGTAGTGGTTTTTCTAGTAAATAAACCATTCACAGAATAGTTTAATTCACCAAAATTCAGTAGATGCTTAATAAATTTTGGGCTCCCGGGGTTCGATATATATGGGTATGTAGATGTATAGAAAGTTGGAATTAGGTCAAAACCATATTTTTTTTCCTAGAGAAATTCTTAAATTCAAAAATGGCCTAATTTTGTTATTTTGGTTATGGGCAAACCAGGAAGAAAAATAGGGTTGGACCAAAACAACATGCAAGGTATAAGAGTTATCTGGCAGCACAAAAAGGTTTCATCCATTTTTGAGTCGTGGAACTCCCAGGGGGTTTATATTGTGTAAAGGATACATCTAGGGAATATATTTATTATTTATATTCCCCACACTACTTTGGCCAACCAAGGCTACTGATTGTTAGGGAAACATAAAGGGACATGATAAAAATAAGATCTGGACATTCTAGGTTGTTTTCCATTTTCATTTCGGTTTAAACCAAATGTCAAATTTTCTGGATCTAGACAAAAGAATAAAAGGAAATTAGCTCACGAGCCAGATCCGGAAGGAAGATGGGCCACGCAGGGGAATTTGGCCCACTCGAGCTTGGTCGCGCACTGGAGGAAACTATCGAACGGGCCGTGGCGGGGCCCGGCCGTCAGCGACACATGGTGGGTAAAGAGATAAGAGGGAATCTTTGCCGTGCGTTTTGGTTAGATCGGACGACACTCTTTCTTCTTACCCGCTGGAAATGAGCGCCGCCATGTGGAACCCTAGCTCCATCTGAGGGGACACGGGCGGCTTACAGGTGGCTCTCTGGCGACCGTGGGGTGTTGGAGATGAAGCGGCGTGACGTGACGACTCCGGGGAGGGGCGCCACAGGGGTGGTTCGAGGCGGATCGGCGAGGTCCCCTATTGAGCACACCTCCAAGATGTCCGCGACAACGCCCGGGTGGGACCTAGGCAGAGGAAAATGGCATGGTTAGATGAGTGAGGAAGAGAGGAAATTGACAAGGTAGCATGTATGGGTAGGGAAAGCAGAGAGAGGCGTCCCGAGCAAGAGTTTGGCAAAGACCGAGAGGGTGTCTTTGTTCTCTCCATGGCGAGGTGGATCTGATGAGAGGATCTAGAGCACCAGGGGCGGTATGATGGGGATGAGGAAGTGAATGAGGCAGAGGGAGAGACTGTGGTGGCTTGCAACTCTTTTATTTGGAGAGGGGAGGTCCATGGTGGTCCTAGACCATGTGTAGGTTGAGGGGAAGGAGGTGGCCAGGCATTAGGCATGAAAGGCGATGGAGCGGTCGTCGTCTGGACACCAGGGTCAAGGTGGGGGCAGGGAATGAGTGGGGTAGCTGATACACATTTATATTAAAAGATATGGGCATATCCTTATTTTTGCCCATTTTACATTGGGCAAGAAAAGGGGCAAAAAGAAATAATAAAATAATCTCAAAAATATTTTTTTGAGATGTAAAGGTGGGGTATGATGTATAGATCTCAAATGTGCATTGAGTTGGCAAAGTGATTTGGAGAAAAGCAAACTTGCCATTATAGACAGAGTTTCTAGGGCTTTGCCAAAAGTGGAAATTAAATATTTTTAGGATGCAAATAATTATGGGAATTATTCAGTGAGTTATTACCTCCAAGGTAGATGATGTAAACTTGATTTATACATCATTGTAAACTTGGGTTGTGAAGAATTATGGTGGAATTGGAAGAAACTATATTTTGGGGAATCTAGGGTTTTGATATTATTATGCCACCTAAACTTGGTTGGATTAGGGAGCTCGGAGCTCACCTTGGTACAAGGGATATATGGATGGATATACCAAGTTATATACATGATCATGACAGAAATATTTTGTCTTGGTTGTATTTGATGTGATCTAGAAGTGATGGCAAACTTTGTTGAAAATAAGGCTGTCATAATAGATGTGTCATGATGCCTAATAAACCATGATGGTTTAAGAATCATAGGGTTCCAATAGAAACAAGTGAAGCAGGTGTTGATAAACATGGTTAGTAGACCATAACCATGCAAATAGTTGGTCAAGGGAAGATGGCATATGGATGTGATCCCTTGTCAAAGTAGGCAAGATGACAAGATTTGCAGAGAAGATTATTATCTTTGCTACAAAAACATCATGGATGAGTGGGAGCCAGAATAGTTTACCTAGGGTATAAAGTATGCTTTTGTAGTACTAAATATGTACTACAAGGTGGTTCAAGTACATTTTCAAGAATGCACACTGATTGGATTAGAGGAAGGTCCAAATATTGGATCTTGTTTAAGATTCTAGACTTAGCCAATGGAAGATTAGGGATTTTGACATTTACAAAAGAGGGAAGGATTTGTAGAGGATGCAAGGGTACATAATCATCATCAATTGGATGATAATGGAGTATAGATTGAATAGAGGGGATCCAGGCTTGTAATTGGTCCTTGATGATTTGGATTCTATTACAAAGAATTAGCTCAGGATTGATCTGGCAGAGTAGATTAGAGATTCACGTGAGTGTCTGAAGATAGATTAAGGTTGGGATGCTTAGTTTGAGATTGATGATCTCAACTGTTGGTTTGAGTCCTAAGGATGAGATACTAGATTATCTTACTCTAGTTCCTAAGCAAACAAGGCAATCAGCAGATCAATGCAATTCATCAGTCATAGATCAAGGCAACTTATCTATTTGAACTTATCAATTAATACCAAGGTCACCATCAAGTCTAGATTGAGGTAAGCATGGATGTTTGAAGAGGTTGTGATTTTTAATCAAGATAAAGACCTCTTGGTATGTATGCCAAGATTAGAAGGCAAATGTTTTAGGAAAGGTGTTGGAAAAACCTAGAGGTAAGAGTAGTTGAAGGTTCTGTTTTGAAAACATAAGGAAATTATATCTAGGTCTCCATAGTTTTGTTAATAGAACTAATAAAATAAGTTGTTGTATCAAAATCATCTTGACTCAAGTTTGAATTGCTAGAACATTTGAGAATATGAAAGATGAGCCAAGATGTTTCTCTCGCAAAATAGTTTTTGTCAACTGAGGTTGAGGTAAGGAGTATAGTATCTAATACACAAAAAATTGTATGAACACAAGCAAACAAGTAAGAAAACATTGAAACACTTAATAGCAAAAAGTTTTTGTTCCCCTAGATTTTTGCATTTTTGACAAAAGATCAGGGTTGCTGAAATTTTGGTGTTACAGCCATAATGGCAACTGATGTAAGTTTTGTACTCGTACTTTTTGGTTGTTGTAATGATACTTGTCGGTTATGCTCATGTCTCACTCATCACGGGAATGTGAATTGCAGGTATAACGTGGATTCTCTGACCATAAATCTGGGGTCCCACGTAGGTCACATTGGCGTAAAACGCATGAAGAAACTCCATTCTAATGTACTTTTGGAATCATTTAATTTTGAATCCACTGATACATGTGAGCCATGCCTTATGGGAAAGATGACTAGAACCCCATTTTCCATTACAATGGAACGGGCAACAGATTTACTGGAAATCATACATACCGATGTATGTGGTCCAATGAGTGTGTCGGCGCAAGGTGGATATCATTATTTTGTTACTTTCACAAATGATTTGAGTAGATATGGGTATATATATTTCATGAAACACAAGTCTGAAACCGTTGAAAAGTTTAAGGAATTTCAGAATGAAGTGGAAAATCATCGTAATAGAAAGATTAAATTTCTGCGATCAGATCGTGGGGGTGAATATCTAAGTTACGAGTTTGGCACACACATGAGAGAGTGTGGAATAGTTTCAAAACTCACGCCTGCTGGAACACCACATCGTAATGGTGTATCGGAGCATCATAATCATACCTTATTAGATATGGTTTGATTTATGATGTCTCTCTCTGATTTCCACTTTCATTTTGGGGTTATGCACTAGAAACCGCTGCATTCACTTTAAATATGGCACCATCGAAATCCGTTAAAACGACACCATATGAATAGTGGTTTGGAAACAAATCTAAGTTGTCAGTTCTTAAAGTTTGGGGATGCGATATTTATATGAAGAAACTTCAGCCGGATAAAATTCAAACCAAAGCGGAAAAATGCGTCTTCATAGGATACCCTAAAGAAACAATTGGGTATTCCTTCTATCATAGATCCTAGGGCAAGGTTTTTGTTGCCAAGAATGGATCCTTTCTAGAGAAGAAGTTTTTCGTGAAAGGTGTGATTAGCCGGAAGGTAGAACTCAAAGAGATTATTGAACCTTCTCTTCATGAAACGACGAGTGGCGCAACACCGGAAATTGTTTCGGAGTTGACTTCCCCGAATGAAGAAAGAAATAATGGTAAAGATCATGGAACTCTAAAAGAGGACACTACCAAACCTTGCATGTCAAGCATGACACGTGCAGCTCCTAAACTGTACGGAAATACTTTCATAAATTTCATGGTTGATGGAAATGATGACCCTATGTCATATGAATAAGCGATGATGAGCCTGGATACCAACCAATGTCTAGAAGCCATGCAATCCCAGATGGAACCCATGTACGGAAACCAGATTTGGATCTTGGTGTACTTACCTAACGCCTGAAAGGCCGTTGAGAATAAATGGATTTTCAAGAAGAAAACTGATGATGATGGTAACATGACCATCTATAAATATCTACTTGTCGCTAAGGGGTTTAGACAAATTCAAGGAGTTCACTACTATGAGACATTATCTCCCGTAGCAATGCTAAAGTTGGTTAGGATTATGTTAGCAATTGGTGCATTTTGCTATTATGAAATTTGGCAGATGGATGTCAAAACTGCGTTCCTCAATGGAAATATTGAAGAAGAGTTGTATATGGTACAACCAAAGGGTTTTGTCGATCCTAAGGATCCTAGCAGGGTATGCAAGCTTCAGCAATCCATCTATGGAATAAAGCAAGCATCCCAGAGATGGAATCTCCGCTTTGATGATGGAATCTCCGCTTTGAACAAAGGGTTTGATTCGTCCAAACTTATGGAGAAGCTTGTATTTACAAGAAAGTGAGTGGGAGCTCTGTGGCATTTCTGATATTATATTTGGATGACATATTCTTTATTGGAAATGATATAGATATTTTAAATGAGGTTAAAAGTTATCTAAACAATAAATTTTTTATGAAGGACCTTAGTGAAGCATCATACATGTTAGACATCAAGATCTATAGGGATAGATCAAGACGTCTAATTGGGCTATCACAAATGACATACCTTGATAAGATTTTAAATAAGTTTAAAATGGATGGAAGTAAGAAAGAAAGGGTTCTTACCTATGTTGCAAGGCAAGAAATTGAGTAAGACTCAAAGTCCGTAAACGGCGAAAGAAAGAGAGATCATGGATAAGATCCCTTATGCCTCATCCATAGGATCTTTAATGTATGCCAAGCTATGTATAAGACCAGATGTGAAACATGCTATTATTTTGACTAGTAGGTACCAATATTATCTAGTTTTTGAACACTGGATAGCGGTCAATATATCCTCAAGTACTTAAGAAGGACTAATGATATGTTTCTCGTGTATGGAGGTGAAGAAGAGCTCATCGCTAAGTGTCATGTTGATGCTAGATTTGACACTGATCCGGATGACTCTAAGTCTCAATCCAAATACGTATTTCTCATGAATGAAGTAGTAGTTAGTTGGAGGAGCTCAAAACAACCCGTGATGGTGGGATCAACAATGGAGGCAGAATATGTTGCTGCTTCAGAAGCAGCACAGGAAGCATTTGGATGAAGGAGTTCATAACGGAACTCGGTGTGGTGCCTAGTGCATTGGACCTATGGTAATCTATTGTGAAAACAATGGAGCCATAGCCAACACCAAGGAACCAAGGTCTCACAAGAATTCCAAGCATATCAAGTGTCGGTTTCACTCCATCCGCGAGCATGTCAAGGAAGGAGATATAAAGATTTGTAAAATACACACGGATCTGAATGTGGCAGATCTGTTGACTAAAACTCTCCTAGATAAAAACATGATCAACACCAAAACTCCATGGGTGTTAGATTTTCACAATGTAAAATATATTATTGTCTCTAGTGCAAGTGGGAGATTGAAGGGAATATGCCCGAGAGGCAATAATAAAATTGTTGTTATCGTATTCTAAGTATATGATAGATGTTTATTTTACATGCTATAATTGTATAAAAACGAAATTTTAATACATGTGTGTTTAATAAACAAATAAAGTGTTCCTAGTTATGCCTCTCATGGACATTGTTGATTAACAAGATGATCAAGGTTTCCTGATCATGGACATTAGATGTTGTTAATAACGAGGTCACAACATTGGTGGAATGATGTGATGAACATTCATCCGAAGTAAAGTAATATGATTAAAGTCATTATGTTTAAATTACTATAACATCATTACAAGTAACTTTAGTCCTTAGACCATCAGATCATGTCAATCACTAACAGGAAGAGTAGCTTGATAACATCAAACATCACATTGTAACAGGGTGACTATAAAGGTGGGTTCAAATAATCCGATAGTGTTATGTAGAGGCTCATGGATCAAGAGTGGGTTTTGTCCATCCAAATGACGGAGAGATATACTCTGTGCCCTCTCGGTGATATCATATTGATATAGCTTGCAATAAAGTGATGGGGATCACTAGAATGTTATATCACGGGAACAAGAAAAGAGTACATGTCGGTAACGAGATCAAACTAGGTAGGGATACCGCGGATCAAATCTTGGACATGTAAAATTTAGTGATACAAAAGGATTTAGTTACAATGTTAAGGTTCTCACGATCACAAGAAATCATTGTTGAATGTGTAGGAGTCAGTACAGATCTCTAAGTCCTACTGCTGATTATTGATCGGAGAGGGGTCTCGATCATGTCTGCATTATTCCGAACCATAGGGTTACAGACTTAAGGGATACCAACACCATTTGGAGCAAATGAGATGTCATAAAAATAATATCATAGCGTTGGAATTATTTCAATGGACATTAGAATTGTTTTGGGTAAAAGTGCTGAAATTGGTTAATCATATCAAATTGAAATGTAATAAGGGTTTTATGTGAATGTTTGTTAATTAATATAATTAAAAAAAATTGAATAAATAAAAGAGTTTTATTAAATGAGAGATTGCATGAAATTTTGTGAAAATGTAATAGATTTTGAGTGGAGAAAATGGAGAGGCATTTGTGTGAGTGGGAGCTCCACTCACATGAATGAGGGAAGAGATGGGGGCACCTCCATGGACGCCATCCATGGGAGGGGGATACCCCCCTCTACCTATAAAAGGCCTCCCTCTCTCTCCTTCTCACTTACACCTCCTCATGAAGGATCTCTCTCCCCCTCTAGTACTATCCCCCCATGGTCTCGGCTTTGCGAGATACATGTTCCCGGTGGACTTTTCTAGAGCAAGGATTTTCTACTTCCGCTGCATTGTTGGAGTGAGGACGTGGAGGTTGTTGGGGTTCCAGACATGTGTGCCATCACGTATGCTCCGCTAAGCTGCGGTGCTGCCGGACTTCTACTTGATCTTGAGATCGACAAGCGAATAACTACATGATCAACGAGTCCAACCTCGTTATGCTTGTGTCGTTCTTCAAGTGTATGTATTCTATATATCTATATCCACCCATAGATTGTTCCTAGGAATATTTATCTTGGTGCTTACAGTTCCTATCATAGGAAAAAAATTCTACCATGCGAACCCAACAGAACAAGCCCAACCGGTCGCCAGCGAGCACACGATTGCATATTTTCAAATGGCTAGGCAGGGGCCCGCCGGTCAGTCACCATGGAGCGTCAAAACAGTATGGCGTGATGCCAGCTGTCCAATTAGAATCGGATCAATGGCCGCATCGCGTCTTCTTCCCCGCGACAAGAGAGGATGTGAGGAATCCCTAGCAAGATGCAGATTCATACGGGAGGATGGGGTAGATGCCGAGGAAGTCCTGGAGCGACGCGACACACTGAGAGAAGCAAAGAGAGGGACATCACGCCTGGGTTCGGCACTGTTAGGCATCTCGGACGAAGGAGATTGAGGCAAGCTCACCGGAGCTCGTCGGTGCCGCCGGTAGGTTAGTTTCTGGGCCAAAAAGAAAGAAGGATTAGGTGCAAGAGGAGTAGGGGATCTTAGAGAGGGCGCATGCAGAGGGGGAGGGATAGAGAAGGGAGCACCACGAGCAGATGCTGAAGAGTGGCCAAGGTGCCATCTTCTCATTCTCCTTTGTGAGGCAGATCCTGAGAGAGGATGTGGGTCTCGAGGGTGGTAGGTGGGTGTGAGGGGGACAAATGAGAGGAGCTGGCGTGGCTCTAGACATTTATACCGAGATGCATTGGTTCATGGTGGACTAATCTCACTTGGGAGATAGGGCAGGTCCTATGTGTAGCTCTGGGTCGAGCAGTTAGACAGAGAGGGAGTGTGGCAGCAACATTGAAGAGATTTTGTCTTGATGTGCTTGTCTCTCCGTCTTGCCTTGCTTCCATCCCTTAGAGGACAAATGGAGGAGGGGTGCTAAAGTGCCTTGCTATAGGTATCACGACCAGAGATGAGGGTTGGTGTGCTGGATTGACTAGTAATGGTTGTCAAGGGTTTTGATTGAGTTTAGCTCATGTTTGGTTAGGTACTTAATTTTGACGGTCTTGATGCTTATCAAGATACTTTTTATTTTTTATCATAGATGAGTGGGGATATGCTACTTGTAGAAGGTTTGGATAAAAGTGCACCCTGGAGAATTATTTGGGGATTTTTAGATGGGTTTTAGTACACTTATTAACAATTATGCAAATATTGCTGAAATGGTTCTTAGAATTTTATCTGATAATTTTGAATTTTACATGGTGAGTTATTGATTTGAGATGGTCCCAAATATGAATTCACACTTTACATAATTTTCCACAAATTTATTGGGGTAGAAAAGAATTTTAAAATATTTATTTCTCTTTTCCGCCATTTAGGAAAAAGGGCAAAAAGAATTATGGAAGCACTTAAAAATAATTCTTTTTGAAGTGGTAAGGTAGGAATCAATATATAGGACTCAAATTTGCTTTTAGTTGAGGAAGTTATTTGGATAAAAACAAAGTTTCTTCAATAGAGGGATTTTTAAAGATTTGGCAAAAGAAGGGAATTAAAGTTTTGGTACCAAAATAATTATGGAAATTATTTGATAAATATTTCATATCAAGGTATATGATGTAAACATAATATATCCATCATTTTCAACCTTGGTTTTTGAAAATCAAACTTGATTTTTGGAAGAAAACAAGAGATGAAGGATCTAGGGCTAGAATATTTTCATACCACTTAAACATTGTTGGATTAAGGATCTCCGAGTTCACCTTGGGTCATGGGATAGATAGACCAAGTGACATAGATCACCATGGTACCAAGATTTTAGCTTGATAATGTTTGAGGTATTCTAGAAAACATGCCAAACTTTGTTGAAATTAAGGCTCCCATAGTAAATTAAGGCTCCCATTGCAGAAAAGTTTATTTTCTTGCCTAGAAAACCATCAAGAAAAAGTGGTTCAAAAGATGATTTGGTCAAGGGAAAGAGCGGGGTTTGATAGTACTTAAGATGGTCTATAATATGGTTCAAGTGCATTTCCAAAAATGCACAAGGGTTGAAAAAGGCAAGGTCTCAAAGATGTGATGTTGATACCTTTTCTAGACTTAGCCATTTTGGCAGATTTAGGGTTTTTGACTATGATACAAGAGGAGATGAATTTGAGAGGATGCTAGGTTCCAAACTCATCATCATGTGGATTATGTTGTAGATTAGAGTTTGCAGAAGGGATCCATGCTTGTAGTTGGTATTCATTGCCTTGGATGCTGATATAAAGGATTTGCTCTGGATTGATCTGATTTAGGGAATTAGAAGGTCACTTTAGGGTTTAGAGAGCAGATCAAACATGGGTATCTTTCTTAGGGTTTTTAATATCAACTTAGTTTGATCCTAGAGGAGGAGCTTCTAGGGTGTCTCATGCTACTTCCTATGCAATCAACACATCAGCAGATCAAGACAATTCATCAAACAACAAATCAAGGCAATTCATCTTAACTAGCAACTCAATCTAATACTGAGGTTCCTCAAGCCTAGCTTGGGGTAATGATGGTATTTTGGAAAGGTGGTGTTTTCAAGTAAGATAAGGTCCTCCTGCTATTTCTACCAAGATTAGAATGAAAATGATTTTATAAAGGTTTTTGTAAAACCTCAGACCGATGCCGAACGCGGCGACTATGGTAGCTGCATAGCTTCTCTTGGTAGATGGCGGATCTTTGGCATGCCAAAACGCACTCCTCCTCGAGAAGTTCCACATCTAGGTGTCTGGATTCTTCAGCGTCCACTTCGTCGTAGGTGGCAACTCTTGGTGCATCGTGAAGTATGTCAAAAGGTAGGATGACTTCTGCTCCATATACCATGAAGTAAGGGGTGTAGCCGGTGGATCTGTTGGGTGTAGTTCGTAACTCCACAGCACAGATGGCAATTATTTCGCTCAGGCTCCATCTGCTCTATGTAGCAGTGCCTAAAGACGTGGCTTGATTCCCTACAGAATTAATCCATTGGCTCGCTCAACCTGACCATTGGATTGTGGTTGTGCCACAGATGCAAGGTCAAGTCAGATGCCCTTCTCCCAACAATAAGCCTCCACTTCTCCGAGTGACAAGTTGTTGCCATTGTCGGTGATAATGCTATGTGGGAGACCAAATCTCACCACTAGATCCTGGACAAACCTGAGGGCAGTTGCCCCATCAAGCTTTCTAATGGGTTTAGCTTCTATCCATTTAGTGAATTTATCAACTGCTAATAGCAGATGTGTAAACCCACATGGTGTCGTCTGTAACGGTCCCACCATGTCTAGCCCCCAGACTGGAAACGGCCAAGTTATTGGTATTGTTCGCAATTCTTCAGCAGGAACATGTGGTTGTCGGGCAGAATACTGGCATCCCATGCATGTCTCAACCAGCTTGTCGGCGTTCGCCTTCGTGGTCAGCCAGTAGAATCCTTGCCGAAAGGCTTTCTCGACCAACGATCGAGGAGCAACGTGATGCCCGCAATCTCCGAGATGGATTTCGCGTACGATTTCCATACCTTCTAGCTAGGAAACACACTTTAGGTATACAAGAGTAGTGCTCCTTTCGTAGAGTTGTCCATTGATTATGGTATAACCCTTTTCTTGTCTTACTATTTGCCATCTTTCGACCTCGTCGTCGGGCAAAGTTCCGTGTTCGAGATATTCCATGCACGGTTTTGTCCAAGCCGGAGGGACCTTTGCCACCATGTGGACAAAAGAGTCAGCTCTATCCAGATTGTCGATGTCGGCTCCCTTCATGGATGGTGTATGTAGATGCTCTAGGAAAACTCTTGGCGGAATTCTTTTGCGCCCTGATCCAAGCTTAGATAGCAGATCAGGCGCCTCGTTTTGCTCCCTAGGCACATACTTCACTTCGTAGCCCAAGAAGCTCTTTGCTATCTCGTCCACTTCGTCTCAATATGCCGCCATCATAGGGTTCCGCGCATTCCAGGTGCCAGCCACCTGTTGGGCAACCAAGTCGGAATCTCCACAGCAAACTATGTGCTTGATGCCAATATCCTTGGCTACACGTAGTCCGTGAATGAGTGCTTCATACTCGGCCATGTTGTTCGTAGCCTCGAAGTGGATCTACAGAACATAGTGTAGCTTGTCTCCTGTTGGTGACTATAGCAATACACCATCCCCCGAGCCGTTGAGCAGCTTTGATCCGTCAAAGTGCATCACCCACTACTCTGGTTCCGGAAACGGAGTAGCATCTGGCATCTCCATCCAATCTGCGATAAAACCTGCCAAGGCTTGTGAATTGATAGCGTCGCGTCTCTTGTAGGTGATCTCGAAGGCGGATAGTTCAATGCCCCACTTCGCGACCCTTCCCGTAGCGTCGCTGTTGTCGATAATGTCGGACAGTGGAGTCTTGCTCACCACTGTGATTGGGTGCTCCTGAAAGTAATGCCTCAGCTTCCGAGAAGCAAGGAATACTCCATAAGCTATCTTTTGGTAGTGCGGGTAACGCTGCTTGGACTCCATCAAGACCTCGCTCACATAGTAAACTGGTCATTGAACTCCATGCTCATAGCCTGGTTCCTTCCGCTCTACCACGATGACGATGTTGATTACCCGGTTGGTTGTCGCCATGTAGATTAGCAGGGGCTCTCCAGGCTCGGGTGCTGCAAGGATGGGCGCTGAGGAAAGAATCTCCTTGAGCTGCTTCAATGCTGCATCTGCTTCATCCGTCCACGTGAATTTGTCCGCTTTCTTCAGCAACTTGCACTATGGAAGAGCCTTCTCTCCAAGTCGGCTGACGAACCGACTAACTGCTGCAACACAACATGTTAGTCATTGAATGTCCTTTAGGCATGCTAGAAGGTTTATGTTTAAGATGGACTTGATTTTCTCCGGGTTGACCTCGATTCCGCGCTGGGAAACGATGAAACCCAACAATTTGCCGGCTGGAACCCCGAAGGCGCACTTCTTAGGGTTAAGCATGATGTTGTATTTCCGAAGATTATCAAAGGTTTCTTTTAAGTCGGAGATTAAGTCATTTGACTTTTTAGACATCACCGCGATATCATCCACATAGGCGTGAACGTTCAGACCAATTTGGTCATGAAGGCAACATTGCATTGTCCGCTGGTACGTAGCACCTGCGTTTTTCAGCCTAAAGGGCATCGTAACATAGCAAAACGTGTCGTATGGGGTAGTGAACGAAGTGGCCAATTGGTACGACTTCCTCATCTTGATCTGGTGGTATCTTGAATATGCATCGATAAAACACAAAAGTTCCGAGCCAGCCGTCGAGTCAATGACTTGGTCAATGCGAGGCAAAGCAAATGGATCTTTGGGACATGCTTTGTCAAGCCGGTGTAATCAACGTACATTATTAATTATTTGGTTCCCTTTTTGGGGAAAAGTACAAGATTGGCCACCCATCGGGTGTGAAGGACTTCTCCGATAAATCTAGCCTTAAGTAACCTAGTTATCTCTTTGCCAATGGCGCATCTCTTCTCGTCTCCGAAGCGTCGTAGAGGTTGTTTCACTGGTTTGCATTTTGGATCAATGTTTAAGCTGTGCTCGGCAAGTTCCCTAGGTACACCTTTCATGTCGACAGGTTGCTAGGCAAAGATGTCCCTATTCTCACGGAGGAACTCGACGAGCGTGCTTTCCTATTTGGGATCCAGGTTCGTCCCAATGGCGGTGACCTTGGAGGCATCGCCTACCACAAGTTCCACCGGCTTGGTCTCGATGGCGGCCTTGAATGCAGGAGCGGAGTCGGAGATCTGCTTCTTCAATGCGGGCATCTATGAGTCATCGACCTTGCTCTTGATCTCTTTGAATTCTTCACTGTAGAGGACAGCTTCCGCAAGGGCTGCTTCATTAATCTCGCAGTCCCTTGCCTTAGTAAAGCTTCCGGATACGGTGATGACACCGTTTGAACCGGGTATATTGAGTTTGTTGTAGACGAAGAATGGCTTGGCCATGAACATGTGGAAAATGTCGCGGCCGAATATGACGTGGTACACGCTCTTCAAGGGGACCACCTTAAAGGTCATGCGCTCTTGGCGGTAATTATTAACATCACTAAAGGCAACCTGAAGTGTGATGCACCCAAGGGACCGAGCCTCCTGACCAGGAACTATGCCGTGGAAGATGATGTTGGCCCGCCTTAGGTTTGCCTCCGTCAAGTTCATCTTCTGCAGTGTATCCAGGTACATGATGTTGATGCTGCTTCCACTATCCACCATACACTTGGCAAACTCCACGCCGTCAATCAAGGGGTTGATGACCATGGCGTATTGGTTCTCCGTAGGAATAAGGTCTGGGTGGTCCGTCCTATCACAAGTAATTGTAACCTCCGTCCAGCGCAGGTACTGGGGGACTGGGGGTAGAGTAGCCATCAGGACCCTCCTAGAGGTCTTCTGTTGTCGGACGGTGGGGTGCCAAGGAAAGTGTGGTAGGCTGGCGCCTTCTTCACGAAGGGGTTCTTGCCCTTGTCGTCGCTCTTGGCGGCGTTCTTGGGGTCAACATCCTCGTCCATGTCACTTGAATTGTTGGACTCCTCCTCCTTCTTCCCCTTGCCCTTGCCTCTCGGTCTGTTCTTCCGACTTTGCTTGTAGCCGGACTCCGGGTCTTCCTTGAGGTCGTTGACAAACTTGTAGTGTCAATTGGTATGGGTGGCCTTGCCGTTGACATCGAGGTGTACGAGGCACGGCATATCACGGTACTCTTCGTAGGTTTGGGGAACGCGGAGCGGCGCCGAGGTAGTTTCACTTCCTTGTTGCTGCCCAAGGCCAGCTCCCCGTCCTCGGCCACGCTGTCCGCCATCACCTCGTCCTGCAAAAGTCATGGCGACCTTGTCGGGAGATTGCTTTTCTTCTGTAGCGGTTTTCTGAAGGGATACGGGTAGGCTACACTAGCGCAAATAAAAAAATTTCTACCGCGTATACCTGGATTACTGTTGTCATAGATCACGGGATAGCCACTAGACGCGCAGTTGCGGAATTGATGAAGCGCGTCGAGGCAGTGCAGACGTTCCACGTCTCCTCCTTGTCCTCGTCCCACGAGCAGCTCCCTTTGCGCGGCTCATCCAAGCGCTACAGATGCAGCGCCTCCAAGGTATCCACACGTAGAGGGTGGAAGCATCAGACGCCGGACTGCTAGGTCCGCGCGTGCAACACAGGCGTGAGGAGTGGCAGCTGGGAATGATCTGAGGTCTAACCCTATTCAGATCGCCCCACCCTCTCTAATATAGGCGTCCCTAGTGGGCTTCTACATTAGCAGCACATTAGTACCCTAAGCCTGGTCTAATTCAGATCCAATCCTCATTAGGCTTCCAGCCCCTTAAGTGTGTGACCCTATAGGTTCATATGCGTATAGACATGATACGAATACACTTATTCTTTCAATAGTTGGTAGCGGCCTCTAGCAAGACGTGCCAACTCCTAAACGCATACAAAGATCATATCGGACGAACCATCACAAGGTTTAGTACATGTCTTTCCTTTTGCCTCACGATATTTGGTCTAGCTCCAAGCTGACCTCCCTTTCTCGATACCGTGATTCGGAATCCCTTTACTAGGTTAACTCTTAACCATATGTAGCACGGCCATGCATTTCTGGATCCGATCACTCGAGGGGCCCAGAGATATCTCTCTCAAGTAGAGAGGGGCAAATCCCATCTTGATTAACCATGCCTTGCAGCATGCTTCAGGACAAACCCGAAAGCTACCTTTATAACTACCCAGTTACGGAGTAGCGTTTGCTAGCCCCAAAGTAGGTCGATCCACATCTCAAGTACATGCGACAATCTCAGGTCTAAGGACAAAACGTACATGATGTGTAGAGAGAGAGAGCTGCAACTAATTGCCAGTCTCAAGTTGGGTCAGTCCAACCCCATGTTCATAACATGTGTCCACATCATTGGTTTGACATCTTCATGTCTATGACTTGCGAAACATAGTCATCAACCAATCGATGTGCTAGTCTAATATTCACGTGTGTCCTCACATGAACTCCGACTAGGGACAACTCTTAAATAACCATACAAGTAATGAGTTTCACAAAAAATTCACATAATTGCCAATCAATACAAGTTGCCTGATATGGATATTCAAGGAACATTACAATAACTCATGGATACATATGAAATATAATCATCTCTATGATTGCCTCTAGGGCATATTTCCTTCAGTCTCCCACTTGCACTAGAGTAAATCTAAAATG
This sequence comes from Avena sativa, assembly GCA_916181665.1. Classification (NCBI taxonomy): domain Eukaryota; kingdom Viridiplantae; phylum Streptophyta; class Magnoliopsida; order Poales; family Poaceae; genus Avena; species Avena sativa. The sequence continues at coordinate 204,137,252 of OV702281.1, read as the reverse complement.
TATCTAATACCAATTGCTCTTGTGTGCGCTTCATTCGCGGGTTGTGGGAGAGGCTTAGTCAAGGCATCAGCAACATTTGAGTCCGTATGTATTTTGCATATCATGACACTACCATCGTCAACGAACTCTCGAATATGATGGCAACGCATGCGAATATGTATGTTCTTCTGGTGCTGTCTAGCTTCCTTGGCCTGTGCAATAGCACCATTGTTGTCACAATAAACGTCCAAGGGATTGGACGCGCCCTGAACCACACCGAGAGCGATCAGGAAATTCCTAATCCAAACAGCTTCCTTTACGGCCTCCGAGGCAGGAATATATTCAGATTCTGTTGAAGAGGAGGTCACCGTATCTTGCTTGGAACTTTTCCAGCTCACATCACCACCATTCATGACAAACACATAACCTGATTGCGATTTCGAATCATCTGAGTCGTTAAGGTAACTCGCATCTGTGTAACCCTTTACACTGAGTTCATCCTCACCTCCATAAACTAGGAACACATCCTTAGTCCTTTTCAAGTACTTAAGGATGTTCTTTACCGCTGTCCAGTGACCTTCACCTGGATCAGCCTGGTATCTGCTCGTAACACTTAGAGCATAGGAAACATCTGGGAGAGTACATATCATTGCATATATGATGGATCCAATAGCCGAAGCATATGGAACCCTACTCATACGCTCACGCTCATCAGTAGTCGAAGGACACTCAGTCTTGTTGAGTTTTATGACGTGAGACATGGGCAAGAACCCTTTCTTAGCCTCTTCCATGCTGAACCATTTCAACACTTTGTCAATGTATGTACGCTGGCTTAATACAATTAGCCTCCTTGATCTATCTCTATAGATCTTGATGCCTAGAATATATGCCGCTTCTCCCAAGTCCTTCATCGAAAAACTATTTTTCAATGAGGTCTTAACAGACTCGAGCATAGGAATGTCATTTCCAATCAGCAATATCTCATCCACATATAATATTAGAAATACCAACGCTCTCCCACTTTCCTTCTTGTAAACACAAGGTTCTTGTTCGTTTTTTATGAAGCCAAACTCCTTTACAACTTCATCAAATCGAATGTTCCATCTCCGAGATGCTTGCTTCAGCCCATAAATGGACTTCAGAAGTTTGCATACCTTTCCAGCATTGTTTGGATTGACAAAACCTTTGGGTTGTATCATATACATGTCTTCAGTAAGGATTCCATTTAGGAAAGTCGTCTTGACATCCATCTGCCATATTTCATAGTCGAAATGTGCAGCAATGGCTAGAATTATCCGTATAGATTTAAGCATCACTACGGGTGAGAAAGTCTTGTCGTAGTCAACTCATTGAACTTGTCGAAAACCTTTTGCAACAAGTCGAGCCTTATGGATGTGAACATTTCCATCCATATCAATCTTCTTCTTATAGATCCATTTGCACTCGATGGCTTTAAAACCATCAGGAAGGTCAACCAAGTTCCAAACATGATTGTCCCCCATGAACTCTATCTCGGATCGCATGGCGATCAGCCATTTATTAGAGTCTGGGTCCACCATCGCTTATGCATAGGTTGCAGGCTCATCATTGTCTAACAAAAATAATTCCCGCGCTTCGCGGAGCCTCGCCGACCTTCGTGGTTGTGGTGCTTTCTGTTGACACGGGTTCCTCAACTTGTTCTGCTACAATAGCATCACTCGTAGAAGCATCCCCAACTGGTTCATCTTGAACTTCTTCAAGTCGTACCGACCTTCCACTTGTTCCCTTTGTGAGAAACTCTTTCTCTAGGAAAACACCGCTACGAGCGACAAACACTTTGCCCTCTTCTCGGTTGTAGAAGTAACACCCTAAGGTTTCCCTCGGATATCCCACGAAAATGCACTTATCCGATTTGGGTGTTAGCTTGTCCGACTGAAGTCGCTTGACAAATGCATCACAACCCCAAATCATTAGAAAAGACAAACTGGGATTCTTTCCAGTCCACATCTCATATGGTGTCTTAACTATGGATTTAGATGGTACCCTATTAAGTGTGAAAGCTGCCGTATCTAGAGCGTAACCCCAAAATGACAATGGAAAATCCGACTGGCTCATCATCGATCGAACCATGTCCAACAAAGTTCGATTACGCCATTCGGAGACCCCGTTCCTTTGAGGTGTTTCGGGCGGCGTAAGTTGTGGAACAATTCTGCAACTCTTAAGATGATCGCTAAACTCGTGACTCAAATATTCACCTCCACGATCAGATCGCAAGGCCTTTATTTTCTTGTCACGTTGATTCTCTACTTCACTCTGAAACTCCTTCAACTTTTCAAAAGTTTCAGATTTTTGCCTCATCAAGTAGACATAACCATATCTACTGAAATCATCAGTAAAAGTAATGAAGTAGTGATATCCTCCTCTGGCTGTCGTGCTCATTGGTCCACATACATCAGTATGTATGAGTTCCAACAAGTCTGTCGCTCTCTCGGGTAAACCCGAAAAAGGCGACTTGGTCATCTTTCCAAGTAAACAAGCTTGACATGTCTCGTATGATTCAAAATCAAACGAAGTTAGAAGATCATCACCATGGAGCTTCTTCATGCGCTTTTGAATTATATGCCCCAAACGATAATTCCATAAATAGGTAGGACTCAAATCATTAGGCAGAAGCCTTTTAGCACTAACATTGTAAACAGATGCATCATCAAGATTTAAAATAAATAACCCATTCACAATAGGAGCATTAGCCATAAACATATCATTCTTAGAGATTACACAACCATTGTTTGCACTCGCGAATGAATAACCATCCCTCATCAAACATGAAGGTGATAAAATGTTTCGACCCATAGTAGGAATGTAATACAATTATTCAACTACATAATAAATCCTGACAGAAGGTGAAGTTGCATGACGCCGACGAACAATGCAGCCACCCTTGCTTTATTTCTGACGCGAAAATCCACTTCGCCTTCCTGCACTTCTCTAGTCCTTATTAGCCCCTGCATAGAATTGCAAATATGAGCAACCGATATGGTATCAAATACCCAAGAGTTAACATAGGAATCAGCGAGAAGAATGTCCACAACATTTACAACAAGCGTACCTGAGTGGGAAGTACTCTTACTTGCACTCTTCTTCAAAGAAGCCTGGTACTTGTTGTAGTTTCTCTTCCAGTGGCCATGTTCATGACAAAAGAAGCACTCAGTGTCTTCTACAGGTCCAGCCTTTTGCTTGGGTGCAGGCTTAGGGATCGTATCCTTAGCATTGCCCTTCTTCTTCCAAGAAGTTCCCTTTTTCTTGAAGCTAGACTTGTTATGCACAACCATCACATGGCTATGCCCTGCACACTTCTTCATGTCACTTTCTGCTGTTTTAAGCATCCCACATAATTCATTAAGGCCCTTCTCCACCCCATGCATATGGTAGATCGAAATGAACTGCCCATAGCTGGATGGAAGAGATGCCAAAATGAAGTCAGTGGCCAACTCTTGGCCTAGTGGAAAACCAAGATTTTCCAAAGTCTGACTGTAACCAACCATTTTGATCACATGGGGGCCTACAGCTGCTCGCTCTGCTAGCTTGTATTCGACAAAGGACTTGGCAACATTGTACCTCTCAGTCCTTGCCTGATCTTGGAACATGTCCTTAAGCGCCACAATCATATCGTATGCATCCTGATCCTCAAACTTCTTTTGGAGTTCAGGTTCCATGCATGCAAGCATAAGGCAGCTAACCTCAAGAGAATCATCACATGCTCTCTTGTAGGCATTCTTGAGGGCAGCAGATGCATTATCAGCAGGTTCATCGGGGATTGGGGTATCCAGATCCGTTTCCTTTTTATCAGACCTGAGAACAATTCTCAGGTTACGAACCCAGTACGTATAGTTTGTTCCATTAAGTTTATCTTTGTCAAGAATCGAAAGCAAAGAAAAAGGTGATGCAGCGTTCGGTGCCATTGGTCTACAATAGAAAACATGCAAAATACTAAGCCATGTAACCATGAAAGAGTAAAACATATTAAACAATTTAATAGCATATACTCCCACTTAAATCAATATCCTTCTATTGATACTAAGTGATTCAAGATCCACAATTAACAAGTAGACTAGTGATCTTTAACATCACTGCTAGAAGACAAGGTAAATCGGTAAGCAACACTTGCTAATCATATCACATATGACTCTTGTTGTTGGGTGACATCTCTATGTCAAAACTAGGTTCCCAACCTTTATGCCCCAAGGTCCTTAACTATTAAGATGACCTTGTCAATTTCACCAACCCTTATGCGTGTAGGTATCCGATACAAACCCATCCAGCCAAGGAAAACCGCGGCATTCTAATTTCATAGGCCCACCAACGATTGTACAGGGCATAGGATGGTGCAAGGTTTGGTTGGGAGGGCATAGTTTAACTTAAACTTTGTGAGGGATCGTTCTACTTCTATCATCTATGCATGCATAGTAGTAAAACGCATAAGAATAACATTCACATAGATGTGACACAGTATGGCCCATTTTCTCATGGTGATCTCCATCGCCATAGAACCTGTCCACCATGATGATCTCCATCTTCATGTTCCATGTGAGCCATCCTCCAAGTGATGAGTCCTTCAAGAACTAATACAAGCTATTACTCCTAACAGCTAGTAATCAAAATTACATAGTATTGGGATCATCACAATTTGGCACGCAGGCCATTATAATAAAGACAACACATATGGCTCCAGCCGTGTTGCCCTACTCATGACAAGCAGGTCATGAAAAATTTCATACATGCATCACATACATATATGGGCCATACTGATCACATACTTCCTGCAAAAACAAGTTATGCATAGAATCGCATTCTACCGGATCATGTGACATCGAGCACCTAGTTACCTAAACGAGATACAAAAGGGGCTACGATAAAGGGGGGTCTAGGGGGTCTCCCCTGCGGGGTTTGAAGGGGCAGCGCCCCTTGCGGTATCAAATTTACCAAACTTTTCTTTAAGGATTTTGTACACTGTGAAAAACACTAAACTATGAAAAATGAGAGATCAAATCTACACAATTTTCTTTAAGGATTTTGATCGGCAAATCAAATTTACCATAAACCGTCTATTGTTCCGATCTAATCAAACTCCTTTAATCATGGTACAATGATTTTAGATCTAGGTTCCGATTCGATCAATCATATTGATCTTCGCGTGATTCAAAAGGATTTAGGTGTCACTGTCTACCCTGATGGCGGAAGCCGACCGGTAGGGGTAAGTCGTTCGACAACCTTAGAATCATGATCACGGAAAGAAAAATCATAGATCAATCCTGAACCACCGCCATACAAACGATCACATCATTCATATCAATCTGCATATCACCATATGCAAACATCCTGAACCTATAACTGAACAGCATCGGCTTTGATACCACTGAAGGGATACGGGTAGGATACACTAGTGCAAATCAAAAAAATTCTAGCGCGTATACCTGGATTGCCGTTGTCATAGATCACGGGATTACCACTAGACGCGTAGTTGCGAAATTGATGAAGCGCGTCGAGGCAGTGCAGACGTTCCACATCTCCTCCTTGTCCTTGTCCCACGAGTAGCTCCCTTTGCGCGGCTCGTCCAAGCGCTACAGATGCAGTGCCTCCGAGGTATCCACACGTACAGGGTGGAAGCGTCAGACGCCGGACTACTAGGTCCGCGCGTGCAACACATGCGTGAGGAGTGGCAGCTGGGAATGATCTGAGGTCTAACCCTGTTCAGCTCGCCCCACCCTCTCTAATATAGGCGTCCCTAGTGGGCTTCTACATTAGCAGCACATTAGTACCCTAAGCCTGGTCTAATTCGGATCCAATCCTCATTAGGCTTCCAGCCCCTTAAGTGTGTGACCCTATAGGTTCATATGCGTATAGACATGATACGAATACACTTATTCTGTCAATAGTTGGTAGCGGCCTCTAGCAAGACGTGCCAACTCCTAAACGAATACAAAGATCATATCGGACGAACCATCACAAGGTTTAGTACATGTCTTTCCTTTTGCCTCACGATATTTGGTCTAGCTCCAAGCTGACCTCCCTTTCTCGATACCGTGATTTGGAATCCCTTTACTAGGTTAACTCTTAACCATATGTAGCACGGCCATGCATTTCTGGATCCGATCACTCGAGGGGCCCAGAGATATCTCTCTAAAGTAGAGAGGGGCAAATCCCATCTTGATTGACCATGCCTTGCAGCATGCTTCAGGACAAACCCGAAAGCTACCTTTATAACTAACCAGTTACGGAGTAGCGTTTTATAGCCCCAAAGTAGATCGATCCACATCTCAAGTACATGCGACAATCTCAGGTCTAAGGACAAAACTTACACGATGTGTAGAGAGAGAGCTGCAACTAATTGCCAGTCTCAAGTTCGGTCAGTCCAACCCCATGTTCATAACATGTGTCCACATCATTGTTTTGACATCTCCATGTCTATGACTTGCGAAACATAGTCATCAACCAATCGATGTGCTAGTCTAATATTCACGTGTGTCCTCACATGAACTCCGAAAAGGGAGAACTCTTAAATAACCATACAATTAATGAGTTTCACAAACAATTCACATAATTGCCAATCAATACAAGTTGCCTGATATGGATATTCAAGGAACATTACAATAACTCATGGATACATATGAAATATAATCATCTCTATGATTGCCTCTAGGGCATAGTTCCTTCATTTTCCGCTTTGTGCCGCTGTTCCTCCGAGATTGAGTTGGAACGGCTATTGCCGGCAAAGAGCCGCGAGCATCATCGTCGGTAGCTGCGAACTCACTAGCCAACTGAATCATCTGGTTCAAGTCAAGTTGGTGATTGTCCTGCAAGCGCTTTAGCTTATGTTGGAGCAACATGCCCCTTTCCAACCCGTCGATGAAGGCGGCCATGGAGGTCTGAGCGTGCACTCCTGCGCAGGAATTCTTCATGTCCAGCCAGCGGTAGAGGTAGGCGCGAGATTCTCGTATTTCTCTTGCACACACCGCTGTAGATCGCCAACAGTGCAGGGAGACTTGTACGTACCCTCGAAGTTCTTGGTGAACACTTCTTTCATATCCAACCAATTGCAGATGGATTTCTCCGGCAAGTCGTCGATCTATTGATGGGCCGTGCCTGCCAACATCAAAGGGAGGTACTTGACGGCAACTTTGGGGGTTACCTTCGGCAATCTCCACCGTGTTGCCATAGTCCCGCAACCATGTGGCTGGCTTGGCGGTGCCGTCATAGGGCTTGATGGTCTTGTCAATCCGGAAATCTTTGGGGTAAGTTCCGGACCGTATTGCATGTCCAAAACAACGTTGTCCCAGGTATGGTCCTTCCCGGGCCTTGTGGATATTATCGATCCACGAACGTGCATCGTACGGCTCCGGGTTCTTCTTCTTCTTGTCAACAGGGGATGGGCTGCATGAACAACGTGGGCCTCCTTCGTCATGGTGACTGCTAGGTGGCAATGGAGGCGGAGGTGGCATTGGGTTAGCCTTTTTGCTGTTACCCTCCTGTGACGCCTCACGCCTGTCACGGTTGCTTGTCGGACGCGGAGGGTCATGGCGTGACCTTCTCTTGGGTCCTTGGTTGCGCTCTCCGTCATGACGGGTCTGCTCCGCATTGTCGTAGATGACGATGTCGCACTGTCTTGGCGCGGGCATATCCGTATGATGGTGAGCCTTGGGATATTCGCGATGTTGGAGTGATCGGGGCGGTGGTGATGGGCGACGAGGTCGGGCCTTTTCTCCATGGTCGGAGGATATGAGGATAGCATCCTTCCTGTTGCGCGCATCCCTCTGTCTTCATTCTGATGAACCTGTCTGGGACCCGACATCAAGAGGAGATATGTCCCTTGGCGGCTTATGCTGGATAGACTGGAAAAACGCTGGTTCAGACTCAAGCCTCTGAGAGGCGGCCTTTTCCTTCTACTTCACCGCCTTGGCCACTAGGTCATAGACCTGTTCCACTGCCTCGGGCGATCTATCCTGCTCCAGAAGGGTCTTGGCGACGGCGAGGTTAAGGAGTGGGGCGGGCATCACCTGTTTGCCTTCACTGTCAATGTATGGCTTGGCCCGTGCCGGCTTCGAGGGAGCCCATCCTAGGTTTCGCCGTACACCAGGACCGTTGATGACGCGAGCCAGAGCTTTCTTGGCCTTCTGCTGTTGCAGCAGAGTCTTATACTCGCCCTCCATTGCTCTATCTTTCTCTATGGACTTCTGCGCGTTGACCAGATCTCGATCCAGCTTAGCGCCTTTCTCCACGATGGCCTGCGCTTCCTCCAGCAGCTGCTGGCGCTTCTCGTCATGATGAGTCACGTTCCGGATATGAGCTATGGTCAGTGGCTCAACTAGGAGATTGTCGTACATCACTGTTTCAGCTGGAGTAACTTGGGCAACAGCAGACGTAGATGCCAGAGGCGGCAAGTTTGCAGTGTTGTTGTTGCTCGGGCCGGTGCCGAGTTGCTGCAGCTGCTGCACTGGGTTAGGCGGAGGAGGCATGACCTTTGCGCGATCATCGTCAGCAGCACTAAGTGGCCCCTTCCCCTTTTCCAGCGCTGTAGGCGGAGCTCGGCCGGGTTGATCTTCATCCATCGCCGTCCCAATGGTGATGAACACCTCTCGAGATGTGAATGCATTGTTGGCTTTCTCGTCGCGCGTGTACTCCTCCATCTCCTGCATGGCGGAGTCTAGCTCTTCTGGACTGAAATCTATCTCCTCTGAATCTGCACTGAAGTCGGCATAGAGCGCGTCAATCACAGAGTCGGAGGGTGCTAGGACTTCCTCGATGACGGGGGGTGGAGGTGCAACAACAGCGACAATGACTGGAGGTGGCGGCGCAGCTGCGACGATGGCGGCCGGAGGCGGTGGTGGCGGTGGCTGAATCGGAGGGGCTAGGTCAATGAGCACAAGCGCTGTCTGAGCTGCCGCTTCAGCCTCCGCATAGTTATTGACGGTGTTCACCATGCCTTAGAATGTAAGGCGTCCCGACGCCTGCTGCCATCTTAGAGAATGCCGGAGAAGCGTGCCATGGTCCAGTCCTTCCACAAAGTGATACATGGCATCATCATTGGGGTAGTGGGCCAGATCGGCTCGTATGCGGAGCCACCTGGCCAGGTAATCTCGGGGGTTTTCACCCTCTCTCTAAATACAATGCGCCAGATCGAAGATGGTAACCACGCCGACGAACTTGGATCTCTGCTGTCTAGACGCACGGGCGAAGCTGGCGGACTTGCAGCGATCTTTCAGCGTTATATCCTGCATAGGGGCGGTTTGCGTGGGCCTTGAATTTTTCCTATATTTGCCAGCAAATTCCAAAGAGAGATCCGACACTGATCCTTCTACGAACGTATCCTGCCCATAGGCGGTCCGTGTGGGTCTTGATGCTCCTCCGACTCCGAGGGAACTAGTGCCGGAGTCGGTTTCGCCAATGAAGAGGTGGATGTCTCCGATAGGAACGATCGAACACCGCATAGGGTTCGTCTTCGCCGGGATCCAGAACTCGTCGGGAGGGAAGATCGGAACGTTGCCGAAGAATATAATGCGACCGATGGCGACGGTTTCGCTGATTCCCGCGAAGATCTTGCTCCTCGCCCGCTGAAGATCCTGAAGCGCCTCTTGCCCCACGGTGGGCGCCAACTGTCATGGTATTGCCGACGAGTACGCCATGGATGGGTCCTCACAGTGCGTGTTTAGAGACGTGGGGGAAGGCGGACGGTTGACGGGTACGAGGTAACATAGCTTACCCAGGTTCAGATCCCAGGACGGTGGCCTAATCATACTCCTGCTATAAATCACTATAAGGGCAATACGCCGAGTTATAGAGATAGCTTCGTTGTGCGAGGTTGTCTGAGATTGTGCCCTAAAGGCTCCCATAATCCCGAGTTATATAGTCGCCAGGTCCTAGGGTTACAGGAAAAGTCCTAGCCGGACAGGTTACAGAGTCCTACACCGTCTATTACTAGTCTTGCGTGTCTTGTACTCCAAGGCTCCGGGTATGTCGGTGACTCCAACCGTAGCCTTCCTTTATCCGGCATGGGCCTCCCTTCTGGATCCATCTAACTGGGCCTCCCAGCAGGCCATGGGCCATGCTACCAACTGTGGGCCACCCAGGTTATCCGGATAGGAGACATGCTATGAGGATACCCATATAGCATATTCCCAACAAGTAGTCTTCAAGTTGTTCTAACCTGGCGATGTCGAATCTCGGAGGTTCCGGGTAGTGCAGCCTTGATGTCATCTGGTTATGAGGATTCCGCCGGTTGGGAGATCTTGTAATCTCCTTGTGTTTGTCGGTAGATGCTTCTCTTCATCTTTCTATCATCGTCTTCACCATGTTTCTACGTCCTAGTTGTCTTAAAGCCATATGTTTTGAAGTTCGGACGAGAGATGGAAGAAACCAATTTTTGGAATCGTTTAATTTAGAGTAAATAAGAAGTAGAATCTTTCATTAAGTTTCTGAGGAAATAGTTTTTGAAAGCCGCTGTTTTCAAGAAATAGCTTCCTGTCTAACGACCATGCTAACAAAGGTTCTCCTACAGTCAGGATGGCTCCGATACCAAGTCTATGGGACCCCAGATTAATCCTCCAAAAGTCCCTGTTATGCATACAACACGATCCCGTGATCAGTCTGTCATGGCACATAACCGACAAGTATCAAAGTAAACATCCATTACTTAAGCAGATACAAGTCATACCTGAAAGACATTATGGCTACAGCAAGCATCATTAGTGGAACTTTATAATAGCGTAGAGTCAATTCATGCCTTAACCTACAGGTAGCTGACTGGGAGAATCCTAGCTCGCATAGTCGTCAACTTCACCTTATTATTCCTTACTTCCCGAATCTAACCAAGTTAATAGCCAGGGACAATGCCAGTGAGTACTTTGAATGTACTCGCAAGCCACCTTAAGAGGACAAAAATAAAGGATATGCAATATGGCTTGGGTAGTAGGAGGGATCCATGAGAGGTTCTTTTATAAAATAGTTTCTCTTGTAGATATAGCATCTACAAGGTGTTTTGAAAACTTTTCTAGAACATTTTGAAAGTCTTTTTGAAAAGTTTTGGAAAACACTAGGATTGTGTCACCCATTTTTATTTCCCTCCGGTCATCTCATGACCAAACTCCTTTCCTTCCTTTCCGGCCATCCCATGGTCAAAACACTTCTAAAGCATCTTTGATTTCCGAAATCCTTTTTGAAAACAAAACCAACACCACTCTACAGCAACCTTCCCAACAGTTCATGATCAATGACTCAGCTATTCGAACATATTTACACTCTGCAGAGGATGTACACTTTACCCACACCAAACGGCTACCCTACCCTAATCTACACTGATCGTGGGTCGAGTAACTGATCAATACTCTTCGGATGCCCACTCCAATATAAGTGCCTACCCTATGATATTTGTTCCCCTCAACACCGGGACGCCCTATACAGTTCAAAAGCCAACCGGCGCGCCTTTTTCCACTTCACAAAGTGTGCACTTTCAACGAGGGGCTCATAGTAACGCATGGCGGCCCGTAGACCATTCATTTATTCTCTCGGTCGATATTTTTCATGGACCATTTTACTAGAGAAGACCCACCCTCCAGGACGTTGAAATCCCATGTAGTAGTTGTGAGGCATATTATACCAGAGTAAACAAACTTCAAATCAAACCCCTTCCCATATAGGAATAATGTGGTTACACAGGTAAATTGTTCTAGCAAACTGCAAAGAAATGGGTGCATTTTCATAACCATTTTTCCTCCATCCTCTTTTGTAAAACAAAAACCTTTTTATTTATCAAACTTCTCTTGGGAGGTCAAACTTCACCAAGGTTTTAACATAAAACCTTTTGTAAAACTTTTCCAGGGTTTTCCCATCCTGTAGTTTTGTTTCGGCTAAAATAGGGTCTCAAAGGGGTATGGTGTTATACACCATCTATCATACTAGGAACAAGTAGGTGTAATCAAGGGGGTTGTACTTACTAGTACAAATGTGTAATGGTTTGGAGGAGACAAGCCACTACCAGGTATAGATCATTGTATAACAAAACAATGTAGTTTTCATAAACAATAGGTAAAACATGCATATGTAAAATAGTAGGACAAGGGTTATGAGCACGAAGGTGGCTTGCCGATGATCAAGAATATGGCATATATCCCTAGACTTCTTTTTAGAAAACCATAATATATATAATCCCTTCTTCTCGCCGTCAACATAATCGCAACTATCAACATCGGGAATTGCACATGCAAGAAAGCAAAAAGGCAAAATGAAGACAAGGCATACAATCACCATTACATTAAGTCACTCAAGTAAACTATACAACAATCTTCAATGGATTTGAGGATTTGAATTTTGGAAACAAAGGAATTGCTTTAGTTGGATTTGTGGGTTTGCCTTTAGGTTTTATATGCCAAATACTACCTTGCTTAGCGGTTTTATACCAACGCCAAGTTATATATGATACCAATGTACAAAAATTATATAATCAGATGGGTATTGACAGAACAAAGCCACTAAAATTGATTTCACTATTTTAGCACTTTTCCTTATTTAGTTTTGATTTTTCTAGTGGAATAAACTTTAGTTTAGGTGAATAAATCACTAGAAAAGGACTGTAGGTCAAATAAATTTATCCTCAGAGGTTTTGGTAGACCATGAAATGTATGATTTTTGAGAGCTGGATTCACTTCAAAATAATTACCAGAATGCCCTTGGGAAAATCCCAAAGTCAGTTTTGAGCATAACTTGTCTTTTTCACTAGATTTATTCTACACGTCCAAATGGTGTGAGGATAAATACAATGGATAGATATTACAAATACCTTCCATAAGAAAATGTAGTTACTAATTTAGGTGTTTCATAAATATTACTATGATTTATCTAGTAAGAAGATCCTAAGCAGAAGTGTTTCATTCATGAAATTCAATAGAGGCTTAATAATAAAGGGCTTATATGGTTTATTAGATATGATGATATGTGAGTACTGAGATTTGGAATTAGGTAAAACCCTTTCTTGTTTGGCTTAGGGAAATTTATAAAGTCCAAAAGGGGTTCATTTTTTTATTACTTCGGATACATATCTCCAATTTGCATGATACTAGGTTCACATGATGGAGGCTTCAAATGGCTACCATAAAAAATTGGATTCATACTATTTGGGGATATGAATATCCCTAAGGGATTTATTGAGTGCAAAGGATACATTGTAGTAGAATTATTCCTAGAAAATAATTAAAATTATTTTTGGCATGATGCTTTATCTGCATGTTAGAGAAAACACCCGGGAACAATGTAAAAAATAGATCTTGTAACATCCCTAAAATCATGTTTCAAACTTATGCATATCATCCATGCATCCATGATCATATGTTTTCCATTTCAAACAAAACACTTCAAAAACAGGAGCATATGAGCTCATTATTTTATGTTATCAACATTTGAAACAAATACTACTCTTTAATAGAGATTGTTGTTCATGAAACCAAACTTTGTTGTCTTATTGATCCCAGGTTGTTTTGCTAGATTGCCAAGGTTTAAACCAAAATTTCAAAGCAAATACAATTTGAAAACCAATTTCAAAACCAATATTAAACAAGTGCTATGACACTGTTTATTATATTTTATTTCAAATGACCAAGCCAATTCAAAGTGACCACTTGGTTTTATGCACAGATTTGTGACAATTGCACACTGCAAAAATCCTGAAAAGTTTTGAATTCAAATAGAGTTTGAAATCATTTGAAATTCATTCCAGAAAATCAAAACAGAAAGAGTAAATGAGAAAGGAAATAGAAAAGGGCCGGCGCCAGCAATTGAGCCCAGCAGCAGACGCAGCCCATCTAGCCCACCCGGGTTCCCTCTCTCTCTCTTTCACTCGCAGACGCACCCGCAGAGTCGCTGACGCCAGGATCCCAACCCATCTCTGTTTCTCTCGCAGACAACTGGGCCCCGTCCACGTCGACTCCTTCTTCCCCAAATCTCGCGCACGGACGTCGTCGCCGCCCGTTTCTTCCCCGCCTCTGCCGCAATTTTAATCCTCTTAATAGGCGATGAATGCGTGCGAAATCTCCGCCCCTGCTCTGGCTATAAGATCCTCTCCCCACTCCGCTCCATTCCCCTCACTCACCAACCGCACAGCACCGCTAGGCTGTCCACAATCGAACTTGCGCCACCGCGGTACTGAGCATCTCCGGCAGCAAATTCCGGTGAGTCCTGACCGCCCATGTGCCTCTGATTCAAACGAGTGTAACCAGCATGACCTCGTGCACCTTCTGATACCATTTGCTTGCCTGCTTGTGACCCAGGACGCCGTCCTTGTTCGTTTCTGCAAGCGACTGAGCCGCCGCTCAACTCCGGCGATCAATTGCGGTAAACACTGAGCGCCCCTTGACCTCTCTCGCATACGACTAGGCTCTCCACTGTCTTGTGCATCATCTGATGCCATTGGTTTGTGCTAGGGAGACCAGGAACGTCACCAACGTCGCCGTCCACTCCAACCCGACGCTGCCCGCAACTCCGACGAGCTCCCTCGGCCACTCTAGAGCGCCCCTTGCCGAACCACCGCCACCTTGAGCATCAGCAGCTCTCTGCGATTCCGGTAAACCCCTTCCCCCTCTCCCGCGCGACCTAGAATGCCGGTAGCACCTCTGACAGAGGCGCCGCCGCCAGTCGCCGCCGCTAGCGCCGCTCGACTTTGGTCAAAGCAACAGCCGCCGTTAGATCTGCATCGTAGGGATTAGATTAGAACGGGGACAAACCGTTTTCTTTAGATCTGGCGCGTTGGATCTAAGTTGATCCTACGGCGCGGACGCACGATCCGACGCGAAGCGGTATCGGCAAATAGGAAAGCGCCGCGTGGCAGCTGTTAGAGTTTAAAAACAAAATTTGAATCAGATTATTGTTTGAATTTGATTTAGCTATAACTTTTGATCCCCACGTTAGAATTTGACAAATTTTATACTGTTGGAATCAGGAGAGCAAGCTCTTTCATAATATGCAATGTGTTTAATGTCTTGCATCTGTTAAAATGGTTTCTTTTGCAGAAACTTGTGTAGGGCTATTTTGGTTATATGAAATATTTAGGAATTATTTTAGGGGTTAAATAAATATTGTTTGGCAAGTTTTTAACTTGTTAGTGATTCAGTACTGTTTACTTGCTTGGTTGAATTTTAAAAATCATCATTTACCATCTTGCATGCATGCATATATTTTTGATTGTATATGTTTTGTGTGTAATTTGTTGCTACCAATCTTTGTGTAGATTTTGGTGCTAGTGATTGTAATTGTGAGGAGTGCTACTCTCCCAACTACCATGGCAAGTGGTACTTCATGAATATTATCATTCCTATGTTTTCTACTAAGCATTAGAAATATTTTGTTAGACTTGCATGCTATATTTTGCTTATATGCCATGTTGGGAAATCCTAGTAGTTGTAGAAATGCTAGGGAATTTCTAAGTTAAGTTACTATCTATACCATGCTTAGCCTAGCTAGTAGTAACCAAGGGTTGGTGAAATATATACATGCTATGATGAAAATATTTCTAAGTCCTTTGGACTTGTGTTTTGCCTAATAAAACAACTAAGTTAATGAAACACCTGGGTGGAATGGAAGGAAAGGTTTATGTTGAGTGGTTACACAAGGCCCATTTCTATGGTTTACCTTGTGTATCTCACTTGTGGTAAGCCACCCAGGAACAAAGAGATTTTAGAGGCCAAGTGTTAAGAAGCTTCTAGTGCAGCCACTTGGCAATATGGGCTCTGCCTGGATCATATAGGTTGCTAGAACTTAGCCATTTGGACAGTTGGTGGTAGTGGGAATGATACGTTGGAGCGCGTCCATTTGGTCTAAGGGAAGGCTTCTGAAAGGTCCTGTCTTGGTGAAACCAAGTCTGGTGGGGAAAGTGCACAACCTCTGCAGATGGAAAAATCTAAGTACTTAGCCAAGTCCATGGCAATGGATAACTTGAGCATCAAGGCATGGAAACTATCAAGAATCTCCTCATCCCAATTTCTAAGTAAAAACTTGTGGGTGAACAAGCGTGAAGGACCTCAATGTCTATTGGTGGTTCCTTGGGAAAAGTTTTGACAAAGAAAAACTTAGTGATTTCAACTAATAGGCAAAATCTATTTTGAGCAAAGCAAGCCAAGCTACACTTAGACAAATTGCATATAGTATCTAGTCCACTTAAAATTTACTAAGGTATCACTTGCCAATACTATTCCAAAGTATTGACCCACTGTGGCTGTAACTTGTGATGTTGCAGGTTACTCTGATGAGGATTAGGTGTCATGAGTCTACACTCAACATG
The DNA here is from genome assembly GCA_916181665.1 of Avena sativa. Taxonomy (NCBI): domain Eukaryota; kingdom Viridiplantae; phylum Streptophyta; class Magnoliopsida; order Poales; family Poaceae; genus Avena; species Avena sativa. The sequence continues at coordinate 204,120,976 of OV702281.1, read as the reverse complement.
TTTGCCTGTGGCACATGAAGATGAAGACTTTTATTTATTTACTTATTAAAACTCTTGTATTAGGCATGTGGCCTTGGAGTTGTAAAGACTATGTTTATCTCTGGAATGGCTGTAATAAATGACCTTTGTATCTGTGTACTTCATCTTAAACTGTGGATGCTAGCAATGATCCAGGGACTAGCATTGCAATCACAGGGATCCTTTTTCCTTTATAAAGGAGGGATCTTACAGATGGTATCAGAGCACTGTGTTGCCTGTAGGATTATCACCCTAGGATTGGAAACCACTAAGGAAAAATTTTCAACTTCTACACTTGTCTATTCTTCTCGTAAAACTTTTCTAATCTTCTCTCTCATCTCTATTTGTAGATGAACTCCATCAACGAAGCCGTGAGGAAAGGACCACTCATGACAATGACTTTGGAGTGTGAGACAGAATTCCCCAAGGCTCTCAAGGACCTCATGGTTGCATTAGAGATACAAGGTGCAGCTGTGTATAAGGGTTTTCCTGTGATGGATGAAGGAGTGGAATACTGGTGGGTGCAACTTCACTTGTATAAAAACAAGGAAGACAACCACCAGGAAAAAGGATTCTGCATGTTCACCAATTCAGTGGTGCACACTACATTCTTTGAATCAGCAAAGGATGCAGCTTGGAAGACCATCAAAGAACTTGGTGATAGAGTCAAGTGCAGAATGCTCAACCTCCAAAATGATCTAAAGAAATAGAAGGAACATACCCAAGAGTTGGAAGCTACCAACCAAACCTTAAGAGGAGACATTATAGACTTAGTGATGGAATCATGTGAGCAAGATAGGCTGATTGCTTCTAGAAATATTGTGTTTGCCAACAGATCCAGTGAGATAGGATTGTAAACGTACTTCGTTAGTTGGACCACCACCTATCACCTTATTTTCCAAATGTTGCTTTAAAATAAGATTGAACCTTGGTTGTTGTAATGGTTTCATGTATGCATGACTTGTGTGTTTTGCTTTCCAAGGATATGTATGTTATGTTTTGTCTTTTGTTTTATCTTGATTTGTGTTTTTCTAAATTTTCTATCTTATAAATAGATGCCTACTGTTACCAACAGCACTGTTGAGGAGTTCCAGGTTACTCGCTTTGGTCCTCGTATTGTTGAGCTTACTACTTTGCTCAATCTTCCTCTTCCTACCATCATGGTTCTTCCCCTCACCAAGTTTGAGAGGAAGGACCTCTGGGGCTTCAAGGTCAACCAGCCCGGACGCCAGACAGAGCCTACCACGGAGGCCATTGTCTTCAAGCTCATGCACGATGACAAGGAGAGAGGCCTTGAGGTAGTGATGCAGGATCTGATAGGAAGTCTGCTAGGGAGACACTCCCGACAGGTTAGAGGTACTCACTTCCACGTCTTCGGTAGACGTGATGAGGATGGAGAGTCCATCGACTTCGAGGACGATTCGAGGGACACAACAGAGCCGATTCGTCTGTACCTCCAGGACATAGAGTCTCTCATTAGGCACGTGGACACTGAGGACCAACGTCATGCTCAACAATGACGAGCTCCAGGTGCAGCTTCGCGAGAAGGACAAGCTCTTCGCGGAGCAAGACGAGATAGTCAAGGAAATGGAGGCGAAGTTCGAGAGCCAGGATAGGAAGTTCAAGAGTCAGGAGAAGCGTGTCCAGGATAGGAACAAGAAGATCTGGGACATGACTGAAGAACTGCAGTCCAAGGACTTCGAGCTCGAACAGCAGCAGACGGTGATTGAGAGGCTTTGTTCCCAGAAGAGGGCTCTCAAAGCCAAGATAAAGACCTTGACCACTAGTGTCGAGGAATACAAGACCGCGATGGAGAACGCAGGTCTTACCTTTGTCGAGGAGGAGATTGATGCCGAGGAGTAGATTTGGCTACTCATTTATCATTTATTATCGTACTTGTTGTTTGGGAACTTGTTATTTGACCATCCGACATGTGGATGGCTTGCCACTTGTGTGTTTTACTTTGCGAACTTGTTATCTTGTTGTTGAATCTTTATCTTTGTGTTGCATGCTTTGTGTTTGTTTATGTGATGTAATGTGCATGAAAGCATCTATGGGTATCTCATTCTTATCTCTATTGAACAAACCACAGGTGCCTCCCCGTCGTGCAAACCCCAACCCCAACAACAACAACGACAACATCACTCCAGAAATGCAGCAAATGATGACCGCTCAAACACAACTGATGCAGATGATGACGACGTTCATCCAGAACCAAAACAACAACAACAACAACAACAACAACAACAACAACAACAACAACAACAACAACAACAACAAGAATAACAACAACAACAACAACAACAACAACCCACCGGGCTTTGACATGCTTACCAGGTTCTTGAGGTTGAGGCCAGCAAAGTTCTCAGGAACGACTGATCCCATGGTGGCCAATGATTGGCTACGCTCCGTGAACAAGGACTTGGTAACCGTGGGCTGTACCGATGCTGAAAAAGTCAGATTTGCAGCACATCTGCTAGAGGGACCAGCCGCCACATGGTGGGACAACTTCTAGATCACCACTCCCATAGAAGATGTGACATGGGCTATCTTTGAGGATGACTTTCGCACTGCTCATATCTCATCTGGAGTGATGAGTCTGAAAAAGAAAGAGTTCCATAATCTGAAGCAGCACCACCGCAGCGTGGCTGAATATATTGAGGAGTTCAACAATCTGGCGCGATATGCACCAGATGAAGTTGACACAGATGCTAAGAGGAAAGAAAAGTTCCTCGAAGGGTTGAATGATGAGCTGAATCTACAGTTGGCTGTGGCCTATGTTCTCACTTATCAGTCTCTCTGTGACAAGGCTGCTATTTTGGAGAACAAAATGAAGCAAGTTGAGAGCAGGAAGAGAAAGCACTCAGACAAGCACAGCTCGGGATCGTCTCACAAACGTTCCCATTATGATGACAGTGGAAGCCCAGGATCCCACAAGCATGGGAAATTCAACAAGCACCACAACCACAACCGTCATGACAACAAGCATCAACATAGTCATGACAATGACAAGTACAAGAACCACAAGGGTGGATACAAGAGCCACCACAGTGGTAATGGAAGTGGAAGTGGAAGCCAGCCTGTCAAGAAAGACATAAGTCAGGTTGAATGCTTCAAGTGCAAGAATATGGAGAATTATGCAAATGAATGCCCAGAAAAGAAAGTTGAAGGACCCAACAAGCCCAACCCTTTTCAGAAGGGACAGGTGAACCACATCAGTGTGGAGGAGGTCTATGAGGAGCCTGATGCCGTTGCTGGTAAGTTCAGACTCAATTCTATTCCAGCATTTGTTCTTTTTGATACTGGAGCATCGCATTCATTCATATCAAAAGCATTTGTTGATAGAAATGAGTTTCCAACTGAAAACATTGCATGTCCAATAAAAGTTAGTTCTCCGGGTGGAGATATGATAGTAAGTCTTGGATGCCGGGATCTAGTAATAGAGTTTGGAAATCATAAATTTCCAGTGAGTCTAATAATCCTAGATTCCCAAGGACTGGACGTAATATTGGGAATGGATTGGATGGCTAAGTATGAAGGATTACTATATTGTGCTAATCGTACTGTTGCACTCACAACCCCGGAAAGAAAACGGATTAAATTCAAGTCCAACTTTGAGTCTAAAGGAAGTAAGCTAAATTCTCTTAAGGGGGTTAGCATGGACAGTGTGCCAATTGTGAGTGAGTATCCGGACGTGTTTCCGGAAGAATTGCCGGGAATGCCACCAGATAGAGATGTGGAGTTTCTTATAGATTTGGTACCAGGATCTGGACCAATAGCAAAGAGACCTTATAAAATGTTAGTGGATGAACAGAAAGAACTCAAGAAACAACTTGGAGAACAGCTACAGAAAGGATTTATTCAACCAAGTTCTTCATCTTGGGGAGCCCCAGTTTTGTTCGTGGAGAAGAAGGATAGAAGTCAAAGGTTATGCATAGATTACCGTTCACTCAACGAGGTAACTATCAAGAACAAATACCCTTTTCCTAGAATCAATGACTTGTTTGATCAGCTAGAAGGAGCTTGTGTGTCCTCAAAAATTGATCTCCGGTCAGCCTATTTTCTACTCAAGATAAGAGAACAAGACATACCTAAGACAGCGTTCACTACAAGGTATGGATTGTATGAGTATACCGTAATGCCTTTTGGTTTGACCAATGCTCCAGCATACTTCATGAATATGATGAACAAGGTGTTCATGGAATTCCTTGACAAGTTTGTTGTCGTCTTCATCGATGACATCTTAGTCTACTCCAAGAGCAAAGAAGAGCATGAAGGGCATTTGCGTTTGATACTTGAGAAGTTAAGAGAGTATAAACTTTATGCCAAATTCAGCAAGTGCGAATTTTGGTTGAATGAAGTTGGATTTCTTGGTCATGTTATGACAAAGGATGGTGTAGCAGTTGATCCTGCTAAGGTTTTAGCGGTAACTGGATGGGAATCTCCAAAGTCAGTGAAAGAAGTTCGCAGTTTCCTTGGCTTAGCAGGTTACTACAGAAGGTTCATTGAAAATTTATCCAAGCTAGCTAAGCCTATGACTGAATTGTTAAAGAAAGACAAGAAGTTTGCTTGGTCTGAAGGTTGTGAACTCAGCTTTCAGGAATTGAAGAAGAGACTTGTGACAGCACCAGTCTTGTGTCTGCCAGATTTGGAAAAAGATTTCCAAGTATACTGTGATGCATCTCATCAGGGTTTGGGTGCAGTACTTATGCAAGACTGTAAAGTTGTAGCTTATGCCTCGAGACAACTCAATACTCATGAAGTGAACTATCCTACTCATGATTTAGAGTTAGCCTCTGTTGTCCATGCACTCAAAACATGGAGACACTATCTTTTGGGAAAGCATTGTGAAGTGTTCACAGATCAGAAAAGTTTGAAGTATATCTTCACCCAAAAGGAAATTAATATGAGACAAAGAAGATGGCTAGAACTATCAAGGACTATGACTTAAGTTTGCAATACCACCCCGGTAAAGCAAATGTTGTAGCAGATGCTCTAAGTCGTAAGGTTTTTGTGAATGGCCTTACCAAAGGAGAATTGCCAGATGATCTGTGTACCCAATTTATAAAACTCAGATTGGAGATTGTGCCTGAAGGACATCTCATGACTTTGGATGTTCGACCCACTTTGTTGGACAAGATCAAAGAAGCTCAGAAGATTGATAAAGAAATCGAAGAGATTAAAGAAAAGATTGGCAAAGGAAAAGCCAAAGGGTTCCATGAAGAAGAACAGGGTACTTTATGGCATGGGAAACGTATCTATGTTCCACAAGACCCGGAGCTGCGGAAACTGATTTTGCAAGAAGCACACAACTCTCCATATTCCATTCATCCGGGTAACACCAAAATGTACATGGACATGAAAGAAAGATTTTGGTGGAATAATCTCAAGAAGGACATCGCCGAACATATTGCTTTGTGTGATGTGTGTAGTAGAGTGAAAGCGGAACATCAGAAACCAGCAGGTTTGCTTCCACCACTACCTATTCCTGATTGGAAGTGGGACAAGATTGGTATGGATTTCATTACCGGATTACCAAGGACCCGGTCAGGATACGATTATATTTGGGTAGTAGTGGATCGCCTAACTAAAGTGGCTCATTTCATACTCGTGAAGACAACCTATACAAGTGCTAAGTTAGACAGAATCTACATGAGTAGAATTGTATGTCTACATGGAGTACCCAAGAGTATTGTGTCTGATAGGGGAACTCAATTCACTTCCCATTTTTGGAGACAGCTACATGAGTCATTGGGAACGAGGTTGGAATTCAGTACTACTTTTCATCCTCAAACTGATGGACAAACAGAAAGGACTAATCAGATTCTTGAAGACATGTTGAGGGCATGTTCCCTAGACTATGGAGCCAGTTGGGATGAAAGTCTGCCTTACGCATATTTTTCTTATAACAACAGCTATCAAGCCAGCATTGAGATGGCACCATTTGAGTTTCTCTATGGAAGAAAGTGTACCACCCCATTGTTATGGAATGGTGTGGGAGAAAAAGTTTATTCGGGCCAGATCTTATCAAAGAAGCCGAAGAGAAGGTCAAGTTGGTTAAAGACAGGTTGAAGATAGCACAGTCCCGACAGAAAAGCTACGCAGATCCTAAGCGTAGAGAAGTCACCTACGAAGTTGGTGATAGAGCCTATCTTAGAGTGTCACCACTTCGTGGAGTGAAGAGATTCGGAGTCACCAAGATATGTTGGACCATTCAAGATTCTGAGTCGTAAAGGAGAAGTTGCCTATGAAATAGAACTGCCAGAATCTCTGTCAGCTGTCCATAATGTGTTTCATGTGAGTCAACTTAAGAAATGTCATCCAGAAATGGAAGAAAATTCTTTGAAGGATAGTATACCTTTGGAGGAAGTTCAACTGGAAAGTGATCTCACATATGAAGAGAAACCTATCAAGATTCTTGAGACTGCAGAAAGAGTCACACGGACTAAGACTATCAAGTTCTGCAAAGTGCAGTGGAATCATCATTCCGAAGAGGAAGCAACATGGGAAAGAGAATATGATCTTCGGAAAGACCACCCTCACCTATTTGCTAGCCAATCCGAATCTCGAGGGCGAGATTCACCTTAAGGGGGTTAGATTTGTAACATCCCTAAAATCATGTTTCAAACTTATGCATATCATCCATGCATCCATGATCATATGTTTTCCATTTCAAACAAAACACTTCAAAAACAGGAGCATATGAGCTCATTATTTTATGTGATCAGCATTTGAAACAAATACTACTCTTTAATAGAGATTGTTGTTCATGAAACCAAACTTTGTTGTCTTATTGATCCTAGGTTGTTCTGCTAGATTGCCAAGGTTTAAACCAAAATTTCAAAGCAAATACAATTTGAAAACCAATTTCAAAACCAATATTAAACAAGTGCTATGCCACTGTTTATTCTATTTTATTTCAAATGACCAAGCCAATTCAAAGTGACCACTTGGTTTTATGCACAGATTTGTGACTATTGCACACTGCAAAAATCCTGAAAAGTTTTGAATTCAAATAGAGTTTGAAATCATTTTAAATTCATTCCAGAAAATCAAAACAGAAAAAGAAAAATATAAAGGAAATAGAATAGGGTCGGCGCCAGCAATTGAGCCCAGCAGCAGACGCAGCCCATCTAGCCCAACCGGGTTCCCTCTCTCTCTCTCTTTCACTCGGAGACATACCCGCAGAGTCGCCGACGCCAGGACCCCACCCCTCGTTGTTTCTCTCGCAGACAACTGGGCCCCGTCCACGTCGACTCCTTCTTCCCCAAATCTCGCGCACGGACGCCGTCGCCGCCCGTTTCTTCCCTGCCTCTGCCGCGATTTTAATCCTCTTAATAGGCGATGAATGCGTGCGTAATCTCCGCCCCTGCTCCGGCTATAAGATCCTCTCCCCACTCCGCTCCATTACCCTCACTCACCAACCGCAAAGCGCCGCTAGGCTGTCCACAATCGAACTTGCGCCACCGCGGTACTGAGCATCTCCGGCAGCAAATTCCGGTGAGTCCTGACCGCCCATGTGCCTCTGATTCAAACGAGTGTAACCAGAATGACCTCGTGCACCTTCTGATACCATTTGCTTGCCTGCTTGTGACCCAGGACGCCGTCCTCGTTCGTTTCTGCAAGCGACCGAGCCGCCGCTCAACTCCGGCGATCAATTGCGGTGAACACTGAGCGCCCCTTGACCTTTCTCGTATACGACTAGGCTCGCCACTGTCTTGTGCATCATCTGATGCCATTGGTTTGTGCTAGGGAGACCAGGAACGTCGCCAACGTCGTTGTCCACTCCAACCCGACGGTGCCCGCAACTCCGATGAGCTCCCTCGGCCACTCTAGAGCGCCACCACCACCTTGAGCATCAGCAGCTCTCTGCGATTCTGGTAAACCCCTTCCCCCTCTCCCGCGCGACCTAGAACGCCGGTAGCACCTCTGACAGAGGCGCCGCCGCCAGTCGCCGCCGCTAGCACCGCTCAACTTTGGTCAAAGCAACAGCCGCCGTTAGATCTGCATCGTAGGGATTAGATTAGAACAGGGACGAACCATTTTCTTTAGATCTGGCGCGTTGGATCTAAGTTGATCCTATGACGCGGAAGCACGATCCGACGCGAAGCGGTATCGGCCAATAGGAAAGCGCCGCGTGGCAGCTATTAGAGTTTAAAAACAGAATTTGAATCAGATTATTGTTTGAATTTTATTTAGCTATAACTTTTGATCCCCACGTTAGAATTTGACAAATTTTATACCGTTGGAATCAGGAGAGCAAGCTCTTTCAGAATATGAAATGTATTTAATGTTTTGCATCTGTTAAAATGGTTTCTTTTGCAGAAACTTGTGTAGGGCTATTTTGATTATATGAAATATTTTGGAATTGTTTTAGGGGTTAAATCAATATTGTTTGGCAAGTGTTTAACTTGTTAGTGATTCAATACTGTTTACTTGCTTGGTTGAATTTTAAAAATCATCATTTACCATCTTGCATGCATGCATATATTTTTGATTGTATATGTTTTGTGTGTAATTTGTTTCTACCAATCTTTGTGTAGATTTTGGTGCTAGTGATTGTGATTGTGAGGAGTGCTACTCTCCCAACTACCAAGGCAAGTGGTACTTCATGAATATTATCATTCCTATGTTTTCTACTAAGCATTAGAAATATTTTGTTAGACTTGCATGCTATATTTTGCTTATATGCCATGTTGGGAAATCCTAGTAGTTGTAGAAATGCTAGGGAATTTCTAAGTTAAGTTACTATCTATGCCATGCTTAGCCTAGCTAGTAGTAACCAAGGGTTGGTGAAATATATACATGCTATGATGAAAATATTTCTAAGTCCTTTGGACTTCTGTTTTGCCTAATAAAACAACTAAGTTAATGAAACACCTGGGTGGAATGGAAGGAAAGGTTTATGTTGAGTGGTTACACAAGGCCCATTTCTATGGTTTACCTTGTGTATCTCACTTGTGGTAAGCCACCCAGGAACAAAGAGATTTTAGAGGCCAAGTGTTAAGAAGCTTCTAGTGTAGCCACTTGGCAATATGGGCTCTGCCTGGACCATATAGGTTGCTAGAACTTAGCCATTTGGACAGTTGGTGGTAGTGGGAATGATACGTTGGAGCGCGTCCATTTGGTCTAAGGGAAGGCTTCTGAAAGGTCCTGTCTTGGTGAAACCAAGTCTGGTGGGGAAAGTGCACAACCTCTACAGATGGAAAAATCTAAGTACTTAGCCAAGTCCATGGCAATGGATAACTTGAGCATCAAGGCATGGAAGCTATCAAGAATCTCCTCATCCCAATTTCTAAGTAAAAAATTGTGGGTGAACAAGCGTGAAGGACCTCAATGTCTATTGGTGGTTCCTTGGGAAAAGTTTTGACAAAGAAAAACTTAGTAATTTCAACTAATAGGCAAAATCTATTTTGAGCAAAGCAAGCCAAGCTACACTTAGCCAAATTGCATATAGTATCTAGTCCACTTAAAATTTACTAACGTATCACTTGCCAATACTATTCCAAAGTATGGACCCACTGTGGCTGTAACTTGTGATGTTGAGGTTACTCTGATGAGGATTAGGTGTCATGAGTCTACACTTAACATGTTTGCCTGTGGCACATGAAGATGAAGACTTTTATTTATTTACTTATTCAAACTCTTGTATTAGGCCTGTGGCCTTGGAGTTGTAAAGACTATGTTTATCTCTGGAATGGCTGTAATAAATGACCTTTGTATCTGTGTACTTCATCTTAAACTGTGGATGATAGCAATGATCCAGGGACTAGCATTGCAATCACAGGGATCCTTTTTCCTTTATAAAGGAGGGATCTTACAGATCTAGAGCAGATCGTGAATTTTACATTTTTATATTGATTTAATACTAGAAGTGGAATTTAGTAGATATTGAAAAGAATAAAGGAATATAAGACTCAGGCCAGATATGGGAGGGAAACAAGCTTACTAGGCCGCACAGAGGGGAACAATCCCACCCGGGTGCCAGCGAGCGCGCGACTACACATTTCAAATGGCTGGGCAGGGGCTCGTCGGTCAGTCACAATTAGAATTGGATCGAAACGGTACGGCGTGATGCCAGCCGTCCAATTAGAATTGGATCGAGAGATGTGACGTGTCTTCTTCCCCGCAACAAGAGAGGGGCGGCACGTCTAGGTTCAGCACTACAAGGCGTCTCGCGTGGAGACGACTGAGGCGAGCTCGCTAGAGCTTGTCGGTGTTCCTAGTAGGTTGGTTCTTAGGCTAGAAAGAAAGGAGGATTAGGTGCATGAGGAGTAGGGGATCTCAGAGAGGCCGCATGCAGTGTGGGAAGGATAGATAAGGGAGAACCATGAGAAGATCTTGAAGAGTGGCTGAGGTGCCTTCTTCTCCTTCTCCTTCGCGAGTCAGAGCCTAGGAGAGGATGTGGGTCTCGGGGGTGGTAGGTGGATGTGAGGGGAGACAAATGAGGGGCAAGAAGGGGAGCTGGAGTGTCTCTAGACATTTATATCGAGATGGATTGGTTCATGATGGACTGATGTCACTTGGGATCTAGGGAAGGGTCCATGGCTCTCTCATTGGGGGATAAGGGCGGTGGGGAGGTCCTGTGTGTAGCTCTTGGTCGAGCATACAGACAGAGAAGGAGTGTGGCATCGGGATGGAAGAGATTTTGGCTTGATGTGCTTGTCTCTATGCTCCAAGCCTTAGAGGACAAAGAGAGCAGGGGTTCTATAGTGACATGCTATAGGCATGACGACCAGAGATGAGGGGTGGTGTTCTGGATTGATTAGTGGTGGTTGCCAAGAGTTTTGATTGAGTTTTAGCTCATGTTTGGTTGGGTACTTAATTTTGCCGTTTTTGATGCTGATGAAGAAAATTTTATTTTTAATCTTAGCTGAGTGGGGAAATCATACTAGTAGAAGGTTTGGATCAAAGTGCACCCTAGAGAATTATTTGGGATTTTCAGATGAGTTTCCATACACTTATTATCAATTATGCAAATAGTGCTGAAATCGTTTTTAGAATTTTTTCTGATAATTTTGAATTGGACATGGTGAGTTTTTGGTTTGAAATGGTCCCAAATATAAATTCACACTTTGGAGAATTTTCCCAAGATTTATTGGGGGAGAAAAGTATTTTAAAACATTTAGTTCTCTTTTCTACCATTTAAGAAAAAGGGCAAAAATAATTATGGAAGCACTTAAAAAATAATTATTTTTTGAAGTGGGAAGTTAGGAATAAATATATAGGAATCAAATGTGCTTTTAGTGGAGGGAGTGATTTGGATAAAAAAAAGTTTCTTCAATAGAGGGAGTTTTGAAGATTTTGCAAAAGAAGGGAATTAAAGTTTTGGTACCGAAATAATTATGGAAATTATTTGATAAATATTTAAGATCAAGGTATATGATGTCAACATAATGTATCCATCATTTTCAACCATGTTTTTTGAAGATCAGACTTGATTTTTTGGAAGAAGATAAGAGATGAAGGATCTAGGGCTTGAATATTTTTATACCATTTAAACATTGTTGGATTAAGGATCTCAGAGTTCACCTTGGGTCAGGGGATTGATGGATAGATAGAACAAGTGACATAAATCACCATGGTACCATGATTTTATCTTGATAATGTTTGAGGTATTCTAGAAGAGCTGCCAAACTTTGTTGAAATTAAGGCTGCCATAGCAGATTATCAATTAGCCTCAAAGACCATGTGGGTTTAGGAAGCACAGAGCTCCAATGGAATCAAGGAAGGTGTGGGTCGATAGACCATGTTTAGTATATCTTAACCAAGTAAATATTTGGTCAAGGGAGGATAATATGGGGAAGTGATCTTTTGCCAAAGTAGGCATGTTGACTAGATTTGTAGAAATGTTTATTTTCTTGCCTAGAAAACCATCAAGAACAAGTGGTTCAAAATATGATTTGGTCAAGGGAAATAGTGGGGTTTGTTAGTCCTTAAGATGATATACTATATGGTTGCATTTCCAAAAATTAACAAGGGTTGAGAAATGCAAAGGCTCAAAGATGTGATGTTGATAGCTTTTCCAGAATTAGCTATTTTGGCAGGTTTAGGGTTTTTGACTAGGATACAGGAGGAGATGATTTTGAGAGGATTCTTGGTTCCAAACTCATCTTCATGTGGATGATGTTTGAGATTACAGTGGGTAGAAGCGATCCATGCGTGTACTTGGTCTTCATTGCCTTGGATGCTGATAGAAAGGATTTGCTCTGGATTGATCTGATTAAGGGAATTGAAAGGTCACTTTAGGGTTTAGAGATCAAATAAAACTTGGGTATCTATCTTAGGGTTTGTAATATTAAATTAGTTTGATCCTATAGGTTGATCTTGTAGGGTGTCTCATGCTACTTCCTAAGAAATCAACACATCAAGACAATTCCTCAAACATCAGATCAAGGCAATTCATCTTAACTAGCAACTCAAAATAATAATGAGGTTACCCTCAAGCCTAGATTGGGGTAAGGATGGGTATTTTGAAAAGGTGGTGTTTTTAAGTAAGATAAGGGCCTCCTGGTATTTGTACGAATATTAGAATGAAAAGGATTTTATAAAGGTGTTTGTAAAACCTAGAGGTAAGTGTGGTTTGAAACTCTGTCATTTTTTGGTAAAAATACATCTTGGCTCAGGTTTTGAAATGCTAGAACATTTGAGAATATGTAAAATGATCCAAGATTATTTTGTTAAATAGATTTTGTAGACCGAGGTTGAGATAAGGAGTATATCATCTACTACACAATAAGATGCATAAGCACAACAAACAAGCAAGAAAACATTGCATCATTAAATAGGAAAAAGTTTTTTTTTGGTAAAATAATCAGGGTTGCTGAAATTGGGGTGTTACAGATAACCCCTTCACTCTTCCATTATCCTAAGGAGAACATCTCCAACAGGGACATCAATGTGCTCATGGCAAGGGACTCTGAAGGCTATACTTCCGGAGGTGCTTGATAGTGGATGCACAATAATCATGGAGATGAGGACAAATCACAATCAAATATCCATATCCTATTGTGATAAGTGAAAATATAAGGTACTGGGTCTTGGAAAGGAAGTGGCCACCCATGATATTTCTCTCGTAAGATGGGATTTCCCGTCTTTATTGATGATGCTATTATGGAACTCTTGTGGAGCAAGTCTTTTAAGGCCGCTTTCGTTGGGTATGTTGAAAATGAATTGTATGTAGTGGAATTTTCCGGGAAAACCACTACATGTGTGATGTGCTTATTCTAAAATGCTGTTGTGGTTTGGTTATGTCATCTCTGACTAGCCCATGTCAATATGAGAACTTTGCAAAGTCTTCACAAGGGTGGCCACATTTTTGGACTAAAATATGGTGTTTCATTTGCCACATATCGTGTTTGCAAGGCTTGTGTTGAAGGAAAGATGCATGATTCTCCCTGTCATATAAGAGGATCTTGGAGCTCCTTCATGTGGATCTCTTTGGTCCTCCATCTCATGAAAGTCTTGGTGGGAAGAAATATTGTTTGGTGATTGTTGATGAATATTTCAGATACACTTGGATTTATTTCTTCAAGACGAAAAGTGAGACTCAACATACCTTCATTGAGTTTGCAAATGAAGTTAAACATCAACACAATGTTCCTATATTGGCCATAAGAAAGTGACAATGGCTCCGAATTCAAGAACTACACTTTAAATGATGTTCTTAGTGAAGAGGGGATAAGACATAAATATTATGCTGCATACACCCCTCAACAAAATGGTGCATACAAGAGGAAGAATCGTGTAACACCTTAGTTTTAGTTAAATACTTCTTAGGATTTGTTTGTGCATTATGAGCATCATCTGTTCTAAAATGCATGAAAGAAATGCAAAAAGAACATAAAACCCTAATCCTCTCTCTCTCTGAAAACCCTTCAAATGGTTTTGAGTATTTTGAAAATTACAAAATATATGGAACCCAAATTTTTATATATAGGGTCCCTAAAGTATTTCAAAAATGTTTACAAAGTTCTGGTATTTAAAAAATATAAAAAACACAAAAGAATTTGAAAATACACATGGAAAATGAGAAAATAGAAATAAAAAAAGGTTTTAAAGAAAAAAGCTTCCTATGCTAACTGGGCCGCAGCCCATCTCTCTTCCCTCTATAAATGTTGCCTAGCATGCAAGCCTACAACCCAGAAGCATCCCACCTCGGCCCATACCCTTTCAGCGTCTTCCTCTTTTCTTCTTCCTCCCGTGGAATGCAAGCTGCTCTCTAGGAGCGCCAATGTCGTCGATCTTCACCCACAGTTGCGATGCGCCACCACCCCCAGATGCAAGGATAAGACCACCACGACACCCTCTCGCTCACCCCTATCCTCTCACTTTCCCCTGGTGATGATGTGTAGCTCAGATCATTATAGAGATTTCTAGGGAAACCCCAAGAGGAAGGTATGATGAGCACATCAACAAGTTTTCCCTCGGTAGAAACCAAGGTTATCAAACAAGTTGGAGGAAGGAAACTACCCAAAGTTGTTGCTAGCAACTTGGAAACCTGGATAACACAAACTCAAGACTTTGACCCAACGAACAGTGAGGTTGTCAATCTCACCGGTTTGATGAAAACAAAGGAGTAACTTTATGGTGTGGAAGGTAATGGTGGTTTGCAGAAAGTAAACAGTAATAGTGGAAGATGTATCAATGGTAAAGATTGTACCGGGGTCCATAGTTTACTAGAGGTGTTCTCCTTAAGATAAGCAACATGGCATGCTGGGTAAACAAATTACAGCGGGGCAATTGACAGGACAAAGCAAGGCAAAACAATGCAATACTAGACATTCATGATCCTTTGAGATTTGATTGGGCATTACAACAATATACATAGACCACCATCCAACTGCATCTATTACTAGTAATCCACCTTGATATTATCATCCGAACCCCCTCCAGTATTAAGTTGCAAGCAAGCGATAAATGTTTTAAGAAATGTGTGTAAAGTAAACAATACACTTGTGCCATGCACAAGAGATTGTTGTTTTCTCCATAGTAGCAACAGCACATCTACAACCTTAGATATTTCTGTCAGTTCCCCAGATTAAATAGAGGCATGAACCCACTATCGAGCATAAATACTCCCTCTTGGAGTCACTAGCATCTTCTTAGCCAAGATAGCTACTAGAAAAGGAGAGCATGCAAGATCTCAAACAACACAGACATGATAGAATTAATAAGATAGAATCGTTAACCAATCTGACATAGTAATCTCAATATCCATCGGATCTCCTCAAACACAACATGCATGATTACAAATAGATTATCTTGACCATGAACGGAGATCACAAGATCTAAACATGGTAGCACAAAGGAGGAGAAATAACCATCTAGCTACTACATGGACCCATAGTCCAAGGTGGAACTACTCACCCTTCATACCGGAGGCTAGAATGGTGATGAAGAAGGCCTTCGGGATGATCTCTCCCCTCCTGCATGGTGCCGGGAAGAGCTTCAGATCCCCCCGATCTAGGGACAATGGTGGTGGCAGCTACGGACTGTTTTGTGGAAGATTGATCGGGTACTTAGGGTTTAGGTATCGGGGGCTTCTTATAGGCGAAGAGGGAGGCTGAGGTGGTGCCAGAGGCTGTAGCACTCCCCAGGCGCGGGTTAGGCCTGGCCTCACGGCCAGGGGGTGTGGCCCCCTCGAGGCCCTCCTCCATCTAGTCTTGTGGCTCCGTGTTCCCCACAGTAAAATATTGACTTTGGCTTTTGTCCCGTCCAATTCCAATTATATTCATTTTCTGACTTTTCTGGAACCAAAAAGAACAGAAAACATGCAACTGTCACTGTGGCATATTGTAAATACGTTAGTCCCAGAAAAAATCCAAAATTATAGATATGTTTACGACGTATCAAGCATGGAACATCAAAAATTATATATATGTTACCGACGTATCAAGCATCCCCAAGCTTAACTCCTGCTCGTCCTCAAGTAGGTAAGTGATAAAAAGAATAATTTTTGATGTGACATGCACCATCAAAATCAAGATCAAACCATTTGCAAGCATTGAAAGCTGGGATCAAAGAACTCTAAACATTAGCATGAAAGAAGAAGTTCTAACAATAAGACAAAGTAACTATGCATGCAATCATGAAAGGTTACAAACAAATATCATGAATAACAATGCATTGAAAGACGTTTGTTTGTTTCACATATAGATAACATAGCATAGTGGCATTCAGCTTGTCCCTCATGGAGTAGCAAATAAATGCATAGGACACCTTCAAAGTTCATAAGAGGGACTAGATACAAATAGTTCAAGAACAAGCAATATCAACAATATGAATAAATCAATATGTTTTGGGACAATGCACATAGAACTAAGAATGGAAACTATGCTCTCTTAATTTGTGCCTAAGGATAGAAGGTGGAGACTCAATATAATAGTGGAAGAAAGGCTCTTCATAAAAGGGAAGCAGGGATTTCAAGTCTCATAAAGAGCTTCCAAAAATTATGGTACTTGTTAGCTTTCATATCTCATTTCCCCTATCATAAGCATCTTGAAGTGATTAAGGTTAAAGTGAACAAACTATGGAGTATATGCTCGAAAAAGTATAAGTGGGCAATCTCATGTCCCTTGAGTACGAGGGCCGCTCCTCATGCTACTCAACTTTAGTCACCAGTAAGTTCTTGTCATAGTAAGTACATGTGTATCATAGAGAACCACCAAAGGGGTACCCCTTGACATGATACAGGAGCTATCCCATATCAAAATGACAAGGCAAGCAGACAAGGAGCATCTCAGCAATCTTCTTATTTACCATGGGAAAATGATGTTTTTTCCCTCTTTCCTCTTTTCTCATCTCTTTTTTTCTCTTTTTCTCAATGTCTAACTCTTTTTTTATAATAAGAATGCTTCATAGATTGCTCAGTATGGTGTTGCTGCAAGTTTCCACCATGATTAGGCATGGCTTAGGCTAGTGGCCCAGATGTTTCTCTAACACACATACATAACTCCATGGATTTACAAGCTCCCCTTTTATTTTACACCAACGACATCCATAAACAAAAGAGCATGATATCAACTAGGTACAATGTATAGGTGCAATGTTGAAAGCGTTCCCCATGACAGCACAGTTCTGCTAATCCCAACTTATAAGTGCAAGCATATACAACATAGATGACACAATGGTTCAAGTTTATTAGGGGCAAGAAAATAAAGTGTTCCCTCAAGTTTGTGAGAGCTTTAATCACTAATTTTTCACATAACAAAGTGACTTTTTAATTAGAAGGTAGATAAAACAAGAATATACTTGGAATGGTGTAACACACCATTCATAGCAAATTATAGTGGACACTTTGGAATAACTTGGTTTCTTGGTAGTTGTATGCATGAGTAGATCTTACTCATACAAGTGGAGGCTAGCAAAAGACTGGGAGCGACCAACTAAGAGAGCAATAATGGCCATAATCATGTAGAGAAACAAAACATTACTAATCAAAGCATAAAGTGATACCAAAAGTCAAAAACTAAATGATCATAGAGGCTAAGGTGACTTGTTCATAGTCATAACAGGGTATGAGCATGTGACAAGTCAACCCAAACAAAGCATCAAAGGAGAATACCACAATACTATGCTTTTGTATGCTGAAACAAAGCATGATTCTTTCAAGGAACATTAAGAAATCCTAATTTTTTGGAACAACTCATGCTATAGCAATAATCACTAAGCATAAGGTCAAAACAGCATTTAGCATGACATGATAAAGTCTAAGTCACAGTCAAAGCAAGCTCCTACTTGTACTACTAAGCAAGAACTTTCTACTCCTTTCCAACACCAATCAACATATTTGAAACAACACGGCGAAAACGGGGGTCCAAATACTTTATTCAAGCAAAGTAAGCAAACAAAACCAAAAACGAAAACTAAGACGCTCCAAGAACAACACAACTGTGCATGAAACAATAAAAACGAAGAGTCTAGAAAGACCTAGGATTTTTATTGGTGGAGAATGGGATTCCTTGGGCATCCCCAAGCTTTGACGCTTGTACCTCTTGTATATTTCTTGGGGTGACACGGGGTGGCATCCCCAAGATTGAGCTTTTGTCCATTCTTCATATCATTACATCATTCTTCCTCTACACCTGCAAATTTTCCTTCATACAAAACCTCAGACAATCTTCATTAGCAACATTAGTGCATTCAAAAGATAATAGACCTTTGGGGTTTAGTTTCAAAAAATAAAAAATTTCACTAAGGACACAAGTTACTGTAGTAATTCCCTCAAAAAGCTCAATTTCCCAAAAAAAAACCAAAAAGGAATCAATAAGAAGCAAATGCAAATAATGGCAGAAATCTGTAAAAACAGACCTAGCAGGTGGAAACCGATTTTTTCAAAGACATTTTGTTGCTCAAATCACAAAGTGTTGTACTAACGAAAGTTAGATAACAACCTGGGGGATTTATTTAGAAAATGATAGCTCAATCCGACTTACAGAGATTTTACACGAATTTTTACAGTGGAGCACAAAAATCTGTTTCGGGACAACTCTCCGAATCTTACTTCCCTCTCATTAGAGGTTATTCTTGTCACAAAAATCAAATAAACAGATAAATAGTGGTTATTAAAGAAGTAATAACTTCTAAGACTCAAGAAAACTATTGGGTTATCTCCCAAGAATTACTTTTCTTTAACGCCTTTAAGTTAGGCTTGATAGTTTGAGAAGATGCTCACATAAGAAATATGAATTGAAGTAAAAGAGAGCATCAAGAATCAAATTCAAACACATTTAAGTCTAACCCACTTCCGATGCATAGGAATATTGTACGCAAATAAATTCACAAAGAACAAAGTGAAAGGCATAGGAAGATAAAACAAGAGTAACTTCAAAACTTTTAGCACATAGAGAGGTGTTTTAGTATCATGAAAACTTCTACAACCATATTTTCCTCTCTCATAATAATTTTCAGTAGCCTCCTGAATAAACTCAACAATATAACTATCAAATAAAGCATGATTTTCATGATCTACAAACACATAGTTTTTATCAAGCTAAAAAATAGTGGGATTAAAACTTTCAAACCCATTTTTAACAATTTTATAACAAGATGACTGATCATTCTGAAGAGCTATGGGGTTCCAAGATAAATTCAAGACCCCTCCATTATCATTTTCAATAGTAGTACTATTAATATTATTAACCAATATAGGACCATCATCTAGAGCTTCAACATAAACATTTTCTAAGCAAAACTCTTTAGTACCATGCATTAAGTTAGGCATAAATAAAGTATTATCTTAGATAATAGGAGCATAATTATTATCACAAGTTTTACCCATAGTAGATATTTCAAAAGGATCCATAGGAATATAACATTCATCCTCCTCTGGTAAGCATGGGGGACAATCAAATAATCTAAGGGATAAAGAGTTACTCTCATTAGAAGGTATGCATGGGTAGCTAATCCATTCTTCCTCCTTTTGTTCACCACTCTCCTCCTATTTTTCATCTAATGAGCTTCCAGTTTCATCAATTTCTTATTCCATAGGCTCCTGCAAGGCATTAGTCTCCTCTGTTTGTGGAAAGTATCTATTAATATATTCAATAATATAGCCATTTTCTTCCTAGTAATTATCAAAGAAAAATTTAAGTATATCACAAACCTCATATTCATAAGGTGAATCATCAGTATTTTCAAGCAAACTAGTAAGTTCAAATGCAACCTTCCAAGCAATAAATTCTTCAATTTGTTCCACATCATAAAAGTCATAATTTCCTTCAACATAAGAAGATATGGTAACATTATCATTATACTCACATTGAAAAGGGAGGTGTTTATACCTCCTACAAAAACAAAATTTATCACATCAATAAGTAACATTATAAGTAGAGCACACATTTCTAGCAATGGTATTCAATTTATCAATTTTTTCCCATAAGTGTTTACCTTTTTGTGACAAGAGGTGTTCCTTATAATAATATTTTTGTTCTTCCATGAACCCACATTTACAATAAGAACTAGTTTCAAAGAAACTAGCCATTGATAGAGAGCATGACAAACAAGGCAATAACAGACCAACAACTATAGTAGGAACTAATTTTTTTGTGTTTTTCATAAGAGAAAGCAAACCAAATGAAACTATTTTTTTGGAGTTTTTGATAAAAAGAAACAAGCAAAACAAGGCAAAAGAATCTAAGAAAAATAAAAACAAAATAAAGAGAAAGGTTGTGAAGGACTCCCCTTGTGAAGCCGTTGTCACATCCCAATTTCAGCAACCCTGATGGAATGTCCAAAAGGCAAAAATCAGGGGGAGCAAAAACTTTTTCTTGCATTGAGTGCTTACTTATTTGCTTGTGCTCAAACAACTGTTTATGTATTAGTCGTGTTCCCATAATCTCAACACTAGTTTACAAAAACTATTTTACAAAAGAGATGTCTTGGCTCATCTTTCATATTCTCAAATGTTCTGGCATTTCAAAAAAAACCTGAGCCAAGATGACTTTGACCCAACAAAATACTTCACTAGTTTATTTTGACAAACTATGGATACCTATATATTATCTCCTTATGTTTTCAAGACAGGACCTTCAACTACTCTTATCCCTAGGTTTTCCAAAACCTTTACTAAAACCTTTTTCATCTCAATCTTGGTACAGATACCAAGATGGTACTTATCTTACTTCAAAGAAAAAACCCTTCCCAAAATACCCATCCTTACCTCAAGATAGGCTTGTTGGTAACCCTAGTAGTAGTTAGATAAGTGTTAAGATGAATTCCCTTGATCTACTGGTTGATGAATTGCCTTGATCTGTTATCTGATGAATTGCCTTGATCTGCTGTTTGCATTGTTTCCTTAGGAACTAGAGTGAGCTAATCTAGTATCTCATCCTTAGGACCCAACCCATGCTTGTGATCATCAATCTCAAAGAAAGCATCCAAGTCTGGATCTATCCTAAGCCACTCAAGTGATCATCTCATCTCATGCTTATCTCAATCTAGGGATAATCCCTATTGATGGTTTCCAACCTAGTGGATACCCAATCCAAGTTTAGATCCCCTCCTTTCAATCTATACATCGACATAAACCACTTGAAGGACAGGATAACCCTTGCCACCCTCTCAAATGATTCCCTCCTACATACTAGTCAAAATCTTTAAAACTGCCAAAATGGCTAAGTCTGGATTTCTTATCTAGATACAATCCTTGGACCTCTACCTCTTCCAACTCATGTGCAATCTTGAGAATGTATTTGAACCATCCTATAGTTAATATTTAGTACTACCAAAGCCCAGTCTTTCCCTTGGCTAAGCCATTCTAATTCCCACTCATCCATGATGGTTTTGTAGTCAAGATATTAATCTTTTCTGCAATTCTTATGATCTCGCCTACTTTGGCAGAAGCTCACATATATATGCCACCTCCCCTTGGACAACTCCTTTCTTGGTTATGATCTACTAGCATGTACTATCAACTCCCACTTCACTTGTTTCCATTGGACCCTTGTGCTTTTTAAACCCACATGGTTTAGGAGGCTACCTGATGTATATGTTATGGAAGCCTTATTTTCAACCAAGTTTGCCATCTCATCATGATCACCTAAATTCCAACCAAGCCCAAAATTTGCTTCCATGATCATCTATATAACTTTGTCTATCCATCCATATACCCCTAGTACCAAGGTGAGCTCTGAGCTCCCTAATCCAGCCATGTTTAGAGGCCATCAGAATAACTAAACCCTAGATCCTCCCTTATCTAGTTTTCACCCCTTTCCTTCAAAACCAAGGTTGACCTTGATGCCTACATCAAGTGTCCATCATCTACCTTGGATATAAGCATCCGCAAATAATTCCCCTAATTATTTAGATTATTAAACTATTTTATTTCTTTTACCTACCAATTTCTCAAAATCCTTGTCTTTAAAGGGCAAGTTTGTTCTTCTCCAAATAAATTTTCCAACTCAATGCATATTTGAGTTCTCCACATCATATCCCATCTTCCCAACTCAAAAATAAATATTTTTGAGATCCTTTATTATTTCTTTTTTCCCTTTTTTAAATGGTAGAAACAAGAAATAATTCCTTAAAAATACTTTCCCACTTCAATAAATTCCAATAAAATTCTCCAATATGTGCAATGGTGTTTATGACCATATCACATCAAAAACCAAGCTTTTCCAAGATAAAAATATCATCCTAGCTTCCATAATCTATTTGTGCACTTTTTGAAGAAGTGCATTTAAATGGGATTATAATCCTCGAAAATCCCATTTAAATCATGGAGAGATTATTTGACCCACTACACCTACCAGTACCATTTCCACCCTTTGTCCAATACCACTTTTGCAACTTCCTTCACAAGCCTCAAATTTATCAACATATTGCAAACCAAGCAAACTTGATTCAAACCAACTCTACTCGTCACCAAATCTGGTCAAGTACTCCTCCACAGCAGCACACACACCTCTTGGTCATGTGCACTATAGCACTATAGTACCTAGCCCATCTCTTGTCCCCTAGTGCTTGAGAGAGAGCATCATATCTTGTAAGGATCTTTGTATTAAAGAGGACAACAACTACCCCACCTCCCCTCTCACTCTCTGGTCGAGCTATTGACCATAACACCACCCAGCACCACCCTCAGCAACCAATGCGAATCCCCCACCCCATGCCCATTTTGGACAATTCATCTATACCATGAGGTTTCAAAATAAAAGGGCCACAGGCCACCCCCAGCATAGCCCTGCCCTCATTTTCCCCCAGCACACCTCAATCACCTCCCCCAGAGCTCCTCCTCTCCCTCCTTCCCCCTCTCAGCTAGCCAACCGAAGAAGAAATGGAGTTCTCGGCCATTGACTAGCTAGAGCTCAAGGTCGCCTCTTACGATACTCCCCTCCCCTTGCATTTCATAATCTACACCCTCTGGCCTCCTCCCCCATGCTCATCTTTCGGTTGCAGGAGCCCCTGGAGTGGCCACGGCCGTGCATGCCCGAGGACAACCTCCCCCGACTCAGCTCTCTCTCCCGATCTACTCCGACGGTAAGCATACCTCTTCCGACCTCCCCGGGACCGTAGAACCCCCTTTGACCCCTCCCCCTTGACATGCAGGCTGCCTCGAGCACACTCCGGCGAGTTCTCGAAACTGCTCCATCCCACAGATGCACGCGACCTTGATCCGTACCAAACAGCCGCGTGTCGCCCCTCTTCCGGCTCCCCTCCGTGCGCTGTGTCGCCCTACGACCTCCACCCTCGCCGGCAACCCCCTCAGGTGAGCTCCCCCACGGACTCCGACACGGGCTAGGGTTTCCCCCTCTGTTCTCTCTGGCTCAATGAGGAAGAAGAACCATAGCCGTCCGTCGCGTCCAGATCCAGCGGTCCCTAGGCGCTGATACCCCTTCGCGAGTAACCCACACTAACTAGCGGGACACATCCGTCAGTATTTCAAGGCCGGGCTCCCACTCAGCACGACCCACGGGTGGGCCGATTCTCCCTCCATGGCCCATTAGTCAGCAGATCCAGCCCGACCACCCTCCTTCTCCTTTTATATTTTCTCCAGATCTAGAAAGTAGCAGTTTAGATTAAATCCAAAATATAATGCAAAACCACTTGAAATATTCAGATCCCATTTTTCTTAGGTATCTGTATGTATTTACAAACCTGCAGACTTGGTGCTGGACCAAAATAATGTTCAAAATAAATATGATAAATCTTCTATCAAGACTTGTCCATAATCACTAATTATTTTCTCCAGAAATTTTTACAAATCCAATTGAAGTAAAACCAAATTTTTCTGAAAGGTATAAACCATACCCTTCAATTCCCAGTGGCCCCAACTTAGTTTGCTTCCTAGTTTGCCCTTGGAAAAAATAAAAAAAATAGAGCCTTTGTGACTTTAGTAAATTCTCTAGGTCCAAGCAAAAGAGGTTCTGACCTAATTCCAACTCCTAGATTATCCACTTAACCATATCTTTCGTTATCCTGCAGCTCATATTTTTATGAGCATCTATCGAATTTTAGTGAACTAAACTCTTTTGTGCCTGGTTTAATCACTAATAAAATCACTACCGTAGCTCTGCAGATCCAAAAGGGTTAATTCCAATTTCTACAGAAAGTTATTATCAGTACCTAACATGTGTCCTTGGAACCAACTAAAAACCTTCTGTAAAATAAATCTGATGAAAAATACAAATATTGTCCAGTATTGCCTTTGGGAATTCCTCAAGGGCATTCTGGTAATTTTCTTGAGGTGAATCTTACTCCTATGGTTTCAATCCACCAAACACTACCTTTTCACCCACGGAAATAATTTTTGGAAGTCCAGAGAAGTTCTGGAGAATTATTTCCTTAAACTAGGGTTTTATCCACTATAAAATCCATTATAAATCAATGGAAATTGATAAAATAGTGAAACCACTTTTGTTGGTTTTATTTCATCAATACCTATCTGATGGTATCATTTTATACAATGGTATCATACAAATCAATCCCTTGGTCAAAACCCCCTCTCTTAGGTAGTTCCTCGATTGCAAATCCAAAGGGATTCTTTCCCTAGATGTCCCCAAATCTCCTTCCAATTCAATTACATCAAAAGTCCAACATCCTACAGATCCATATCTTGTAGTTATCCTTTACTTGATGTATGGTTTGATGCTTGTATGTCTTGTATTGATTGGTGTATTGTTTGTTTGCATGTATGCTCGATAACTGCGATAGTTACGATTGTGTGACGCCGAGAAGAAGGAAGCATCGGGGTTATCTTTATTATAATTGTATTGGTATTTTGGTTATATAACATCGTCAAGGGACTTTTCACTGGTCACAGGCAAGACGCCATTCCTAAACTCCTATATTAACCTACTTCTGTTTATCAACTGTTTTATATCTTGTTTATAAATTGCATGATCACATGCATGGTTTATTTCAAATAAAAGTGCGTGAGTAACTTGGCTCCTCCAAGTTATGGATGAGTTTCCAATAGGACACCTACCCTATTGACACCTATCTTTACCCCCTTAGATCGAGGCTAAGATGATTAACATTTTCCCTCTTGGAACCCATGGATTTTAAATGATAAAACTATTTTGGGCTTTTCCCTACTACAAAGTTTTCAAAATAAAACCCTTGGAAATAGGCATCATTTCCGAGTGGAAGTTTTTACTAAAAGAAGATATGAGGTGGATGAAGAGAAAGTCAAGTAAGAGAAAGTAAGAGATTTTCTAAGCCAATGTCCAGAACATTTTTTATCTGTGCAACCACATTACCCCAGACGCTGGGGCTTAGCTCGTAGTTTGTGATCCTTAGCCGGGGATGCTCGTACTCGCTAAAGGGGAGAAATCCCCTGAAATCCGGGTTGTCAGTAGGAAAAGGCACTGGTGCAACAATTGGGTCTCTCGCGGACGGTATGCTTTTAGGTAGTACGGATGCAAGATTGCCACTATTGCTATCTGCCAGACTTCAGTCTAGAGATAGGGGTCAGTACGGGAGGAAGGACCAGGGTCGTCGTACCGCATACTCGTACCAGAGAGAACAACCCAAAAGGAAAAGCCTCCATTGCTAGGGATGGACAAATGAAAAGCGTAAGTTTGATTATCCGAACCCCTGTCTACCGTGTGTAGCAGGCCGTGGTTTTATCCCGGCGGATGTATTGATTCTTGTGGGTAAACTGCACAAACTCTGCAGAGTCTAATCTATTTGAATAGCCGTGTCCATGGTCAAGGACGGTTGGAATGGCAAGTTCTAGGATGTAACATCCCAAAAGTATTAAACATGGATCATCAAGTGCTAATCATCAAAATTAGGGTTAACAAAAACTTTCCTATCTAAAAATATGAGAGCATTCATATGTATGTGTATTTAAAATTAGGATTCTTTTGAATTGCCATGGTTCTGTGTTTCTTTTCTTGTAAAATGATTCTTAGGTGAAATAAATACCATCTAAATCATTCCCAAACTTTTCCCAAAGACAAACAACTCAAAATGAACAAATGAAGTGAATGGTCACTTTGGCCAAATTAACTCTCATGCCTACTTTGGCTATTCCAAGCACTCAAAACCTAACAGAAACATTTGTGGTTCTTTGCACCCCTTGTTAGTACTCATAATGAGGTACCAAGTCCCACGTTGTGATCTTCCAAAAACATTCAAATGCTAAGTTTAAATGGAATTTTAAAATTGAATCTATCTCATATGGGAAGATCCCACTATTTAAAAACCCACACAAACAAGCTCAATTTTCAAAACCCAAGCAACCACAGAGTCTCTAGCACATGCCTAGCACACCCACCAAAAATATTTTCAAAATTCAAAAGAAAGTTTCTTGCGGACATTTTATCAAACACTTGGTAGGCAAATTTAAACCAAATCAAATTCACTGTTTTTAATAGTGTTTTGGCCTAACTTGTTCCCTCTCTAGCTCACAACAACCATTTAGTAGATCATCTAGCCTAATTGGAAACCCCTAGCCCCACTGTAAGCTGGCCATTGTCATCAATGGTGAGCAAGCCGAGCACACCTCGTCGGCCAACTTGGTCGCCGCCGCAGCAGACCACCTCCCCCTCTCTCACCATGTCTGGGAGATCGCCAGCACTTCACCGCCACCCACTGTCCCCTCCCCGAGCCAAGGAAGGCCGTGGACCACCGAGCACACCCCGCGCCCAGTGCCACTGCGACCTGCCGAGCACGCGCCAAAGTGCTGCACCCGACACACGCGCACATGACGCCCCTCGACCGCAGCCCGTGCATCGCCATGACCCAAGGAACACGCAAGACATCACCATTCGCCGCCCAATGCCTCACAGCCACCGCTCGCCGTCGAAGACGGCGCCTCTGCCGCGCAGAGCACCGCCCGTTCCCGACCAATTGCCACCGGCCCTAAGCGCGCATTCAAGTCCTAGAGCATCGCCAGGAGACCGCGCGTTGATCGCCAATCTTAGCCATGCCTCTAGCCGCCCGTAGCCATGTCGCCACCGTCTCCTGCCCATCCCTCTCGGTCTCTCCGTCGAGCCTATAAAAGGAGGCCACCCCCAGCCGTTTGAAGCACAGCATTCCACTCCCCTCACCTCACTGATCGTTCCACTAGCCGGAGCACGAGGAGCAGAAGCTTGCCGGAATTGCACCGGAGCAGGCCGCCTCTGAGGAGAAGGGGGCGCTGATTGCGACCACCCCCGGAGCTGCCTGGACCATCCCTGACATCGCCGTCGACCACTCGTTCGTTTGCCCACCTCGCCGTCGTTGCTGGAGCCCTGATATGCCCCCTATGCACCCCCAGTGAGCCGCTAGGGTTCGAGCTCGCCGGTGACAGGTTCTTCGTCGATGACGATCCCCAGCCATTGATATCCCTTCTAATACAATGACCCACGTAGCCCCGTACCGCTTCGCGCGTTATGAGTCGCTTACTGGTAGACCCCCCTGTCAGCTGAGCCCCGCGCTGCGGAGTGACACGGGAGGCCCATTAACCTCTCCCACTCGACCCAACCGTTTGAATCTAGATTTTTCTATTTTAATTCAAACACAGTTCTGTACATAGATTCAAAAATCAACCCAGCTCGATTCAGTGAACCAAAATGCATGAAACTAATTTTGTTAGAAAGGTACTAAAATGCTTAATCCAAGCCAGTTAGGTTCAAATCATTTGGATCTGTAGATCACCCTTGGTAAAAATAACAAGGCAGAAGCTTTTAAGCATTCAAACATTTTTCAAAATTTAACCATAATAGATTTTGAGTTGATTCCAACTCTCAAAAATCACATTTGATCATACCTTTCATAATATATATAAAAACATTTGGGTTTACTTACAGAAATAATGTTCAAGTAACAAAAGAATACCACATAGGAATTTCTAGTCACTTTATTTATATAAAATAAAAAGGTTAAACCTTATTAAATTGTGACACCACTTTAAATCACATTCCCATGTACTGAAATATGTGGTGATGATATGTGTCAACATGATCCCACGTTTGAGTTGGAGAATATTAAATCTTAAGTAGTTTTTACTGAGTAGAAATTACTTTTCTCAAATTGAACTAAATAAAAAAAATGCTTTAATCTTGTAATGATAGGTGATGATGCTAGATCATCTATAGTACACCTTTGTGTGATGATTGAAAATAGTTAAGTATTGTTTGGTGATTGTGTACCTCGTATTTATTTATAGACGCTAGTACCTACCAAGGATATGAGGAGGAAGGATGATAGTACGAAGAAGAAGCCGAGGAGAACTTTAACCACTGCTCTGCACAAGGCAAGCCTTACTACACAAATTGACCAATGCAAGATAACACTTGCAACCTAGAAAGTTTATACCACTAACTTAGCAAGCCAAACCATGCATGTTTTACTTGCAATATTATACCATTTGATAAACCATCCTAGTTTTACTTACAAGCTTTCTACTTTATTTCTTTATCAAAGCTTTTCTTAGAGTTTACTCAAGTGACTTGTAGATTCTAGAAAGATAGTGGAAGGTTGCATAAAGAGCATTTAAATTGGCCTAAGTAGATAATCTTGATGTCACCCTAAGGCATGAGATTGAACTTAACTAATCTCCACTTGTTTACCACCCCTCATTAGTACTTACCCCCACTTGTAGATGCTAGTGCTAAGCATAAAACTTGATTAACTATAGATGGGAATAATTGGTGAAAATGGTTATGAAAACCATGGAATGATGAATCATTCTACTGAAATGTTTTGACATGTGTTTTCGAACACCAGATGATTTTGATGATGAAAATGTTGAGGCATGAGCCTTAGCCCTTTATAAAACTGATGGTTGTCTGGATCCAATACCATTCCAATTTTACCGTACAACCACAATACCCGAAAATTGGGTAGGGCTTGACTGGAAACTTATATTCCTTTGTATGGGTTCCCTCACGGCCAAGGTCTGAGCTGAGGCTACCTTGTGAAGATTGTCCACCTGTGCAGTACCCAAGATGACAGTTGGTCATGGTTGGGAGGCCAAACTCATTGGAGAGGTGCCTATACTAGGGCATGTAATTGAAAGGTTAAGATTGATTATCCGCATACTGAGTATGGTGAATTCAGGATTTGTTCCTGACGGATGTATCGAATGTTGTGGTGAAAGTTTACAATCTCTGCAGAGTGTCAAACTATTCGAATAGTCACGTCCGCGGTTATGGACAGTTGGAGTGGCCATACTGTTCCCCCGTCAGATGTTTTCAAAATGAATTGAGACTCTGACTTGACCACAACAGGGTCGTGATATGAAATTTAAGTTCCCACTTAGGTGTTATCAAACTTTCAACTAGTTTTCTTTGCTTCTGAACTTAGTAGAGGTAAATCTGTCTTTTTGCAAAACAACCCTAGAGCCTAGTGTCCTAACTATAAAAACCCCCTTAACTTGTTAGGATTAGTTTGCGAGTACTTAAAGAGTACTCATGGCTTTGTCCCTGGCTATTCCCGTGGCCAGACTATGAAGAGGAGTATCAGGATGATGGACCGCAGGAAGGTTACGACAACTAGGATCATTTCCCATCGTCAACATTGCATGTGACCCCGAAGATGAAGCTTCGCCTACGCTATCTTTATTATTACGTTATTCCGCTGCTTGAGTTGTATTAAGAACTAGATCATGAGATCCTTATTTGTGTAAGACCTTATGTATCTTTTGTAATGGATGATGTACTATGATATCCAAATATGTTATGTCTCGCAAAAATGGTAATCCTGGGATTGCGATGTATGGCATAACAGGCATCTGGGATTAAAATTCCAGGTGTTGACATAGGAGGACCCTTCGATAAGTTGTCATGAAATAAAGGATGTGACTTGCTCACGAGGAAATATAAGAACGAGTTTGGTTTTGACTAGTGATGGACAAAGACGTTTATAAAGGGTTTTACAACAAAACTGTTTTAGAAATATTTTTACAAGGATGTGGAGATGTCCGGATTTCCAAAAAGGAGGCATATTTTTTAAAAACTCTTTTTCAACAAAGATATAGCGATGCCAATGTTAGGTCTTTCAAAAACAACTATAGTGTAGAGCTATCTCGCCATAGCCATATATGCATTATCTTATTACTCCTGTCTTGGTGGTTTGCGAGTACATTCAAAGTACTCACCGACATTGTCCCTAGCTATTTTATTGGCAAGATTGCATATGTTAAGAAGGAACACAGGTGTTGACGTCTATGCGAGCTAGGACGTCTTCCCAGTCAGTTGCCTGTAGGTTAAGGCACGAGCTCTGCGCTGAAGACTTCCGCTACTTGTGATGTATTCGCCATAATGGCCGCTTTGTAAGTTTTTTACTCATTAATATATGGATGTTGTAATGATACTAGTCGGTTATGCTCACGGCTCACTGATCATGGGAACGTGAATTGTATGCATAACGGGTATTCTCGGACCGTAAATCCGGGGTGCCACAGACATGGTATCAGAGCCATCCTGACTGTAGGAGACCTTAGTTAGCATGGAAGTTACACATGACTACCCCTATTTCTGAAAACACCGGTCATCGCAAGCTATTTTCCCAAAAAAGCTTTTCGAAAGAATGCTTATCTCATCCTCTCTGATTTAAACAATTAGAAAAAGGATTTCTCTTCATCTTGTCTACTTCAAGTGTTCCATTTTCAAAACAAAGTCCAAAAGTGCAGACTAAGAAGACGGAAAATCCTGTGATGTAGAGACCTCAAGACAAGCGAATCAAAGGAGCTACCAATGACGATAGACACTACAAGATCTCCCTAATAACGGAGTCCTTCATCGCCCCAAATCAACCAATTACGACACCGATGACAAAAGACGGCAAGACAGAAGTTAAGACCTCTGTAATGTCCGTACCTAGGAGCATCCATAAAATAGGATTCTTTGTATGGCATGTAGTCACCCCCTTAGTATTTATGGTATGCCTTGCCTGCTTTTCATGTGCTTATTTGATACATGGAATGTGTTGATTGTCTGCCGAGAATCATCCGAAACTATAGTCTTGACCACCTAGTTGGTAGATCCCAATACTAAATCTCGCAAACCCCTTAGCCGGAAACCTCTCCTCAACAGGATGTCCACCTAAGAAAAACCTCGACACCCTCAAGTAAGGCTCGAAGGTGGAAAGACTACGGCTTTCCACTCAACTCCAATAAACCCCTGTTGACCCGTCATCATCACCCATAATCTTCCACCCAATATTATAGCTCGCCAAATACCTATACCCTCGCACCGGAAAGACTAACTCCATAGCATCATTCCTTCTGCAGCATGACCCTTCTTCGCCCAAGATGGCTCCTTCCCGCTCTGAAAGCATCATTGTGGGAGAGAGTTTCTGGCCCTTTGAGGAGCAACTGCATGAGCTACTGAAGATCATCCATCGTCCCCAACCCAAGATCGAAGGAACAGAGCTTCCTCGCAGCATCTCAAGCACAACTCAGTGGGTCATCAAGGCCACCATTCCGGCATATGAGAATAACCCAGATCCCATCATCTTCACCTTCATCTATCACAACTGGGTAGATGGAGTCGTGCGAGCAATACAACAAATCATGGCACGCCTCTGCAAGATCCATGAAGAAGAGCTGAAGGATACCCCTTACCACCTGTTTGGGAAGCACGACAAGTATGGTATCCCCACCGAATCTTTCCTCACCTGTTGCATTGGAAGTCATCTCAAGAATATGGAATATCTCCTGCAACGCCACCAAGAAGATCTCGACAAGACCCGGCGTCAGAACATCCTTATGCAGATGGACCTTGCCATACTACGAACCCGAGAGAAGACTGTACAAGCTGCTAATGCTCGCCTAGAAAGAAGAGTAGCTGCTCTAACCTCTAAAGGTGTTAACTCCGAGATGGAGAATGAGGAGCTGTCTTTTTATAAGTATAAGCTGATCTTCCAGTCGTCCCAAGATGTACCAGGACCCTCCGCCCGCCTCCCCGAAGGTGAAGATGAAGCCAAAGAGAAGTCTCCTGAAGCACCCTCAGGTGGCAACTAGCCTAGCGTAGTATCTATGAATCGCCCCAAGACCTGTTTTGTAAGACCCTAAGTGCCTTGTTGCCTTGCGGCACAGAACCATTTTGTAAACCTTAAGTACGTCCGCCACTAACCGGTTGGAACCCCGCTAAATCTTTGGATGTTATGCAAGCATGATATCCTTCTTTGCATGTTTTACCCACGATGTTGCATCAGACTAAACCCAGAACGACCCCATCCCAAAGGACCTCGTTTACTAGACCGCAAAAACTCCAATGGCATCCCCAACCCGTTGGACCCATAACGCCGCGCAAAACTATCTCCCCGAAAGCTAGTAGACGCCGTTTCCAATAGGCCTTCCCTCTCATGAAGCAGTTCTGATGACGTTGACAGAAGGTAGCTACCCTGAAGGAAAGGTGTAGCGCCTTACCCCGATATCACTATACGACTCCAATCAAGAAAGTCGGCAACCTTACCGAGAACCCCTAGTTCTGTTCTAAGGGGTATTTCCAGCCCAAAAGCCCTATAGACCCCTGAGTCAACCACTAGCCAGCATTAAGAGAGGACCACCTCTCCAAGCCCGAATCATTGACCTTGCAAGAAGAGCAACGTTCAGCACTCCAGAATCAGAAGGAACTTCAGGAAGATCCTCCCACTCCAAGGTCTACCGCCAAGTCAACACCTGGTGTATCAAGACCATGAAGAAAGAAAGTCGACCACGAGGTGAAGGAATGAGAAGATTCAACTCGCCGTCCCGCCTCAAGGGGGGAGTACCTCGTCAACGTTAAACTTCCCTAGACTTGTCCTAAGGGGAAAAGACTACGTCTTTTTCACTCGCTTAAACTAAACCGCCCAATCTGAAGCCACACAGCTCTGACCCATAACAGACCCCGTCGGTTAGATACAAAACTCGTTAGTGCCTAATAATTTCCATCGCTGCAATTGTTAAGCGGATGTTATCACCCGAACCCTACTCCTCCCTAATCTCGGGACGAGATTATTTTAAGGGGGAAAGGTCTGTAACATCCCAATTTCAGCAACCCTGATGGAATGTCCAAAAGGAAAAAATCAGGGGGAACAAAAACTTTTTCTTGCATTGAGTGCTTACTTGTTTTCTTGTGCTCAAGCAACTGTTTATGTATTAGTTGTGTGGCTCATCTCAACACTAGTTTACAAAAACTATTTTACAAAAGAGATGTCTTGGCTCATCTTTCATATTCTGAAATGTTCTGGCATTTAAAAAAAATCTGAGCCAAGATGACTTTGACCCAACAAAATACTTTACTAGTTTCTTTAGACAAACTATGGATACCTATATATTATCTCCTTATGTTTTCAAGATAGAACCTTCAACTACTCTTATCCCTAGGTTTTCCAAAACCTTTACTAAAACCTTTTTCATCTCAATCTTGGTAGAGATACCAAGATCGTACTTATCTTACTTCAAAGAAAAACCCCTTCCCAAAATACCCCTCCTTACCTCAATCTAGGCTTGATGGTAACCCTAGTAGTAGTTAGATAAGTGTTAAGATGAATTGCCTTGATCTGCTAGTTGATGAATTGCCTTGATCTGCCGTTTGCATTGATTGCTTAGGAACTAGAGTGAGATAGTATCTCATCCCTTAGGACCCAACCCATTCTTGTGATCATCAATCTCAAATCAAGCATCCAAGCCTGGATCTATCCTAAGCCACTCAAGTGATCATCTCATCTCATGCTTATCCCAATCCAGGGATAATCCCTATTGATGGTTTCCAACCTAGTGGATACCCAATCCAAGTTTGGATTCCCTCCTTTCAATCTATACCTCAACATCAACCACTTTAAGGATAGGATAAACCCTTGCCACCCTCTCAAATGATTCCCTCCTACATACTAGTCAAAATCTTTAAAACTGCCAAAATGGCTTAAGTCTGGATTTCTTATCTAGATACAATCCTTGGAGCTCTACCTCCTCCAACCCATGTGCATTATTGATAATGTATTTGAACTATCCTGTAGTACATCTTTATTACTACCAAAGCCCACTCTTCCCCTTGGATAAGCCATTCAAATTCCCACTCATCCATGATGGTTTTGTAGTGAAGATAATAATCTTTTCTGCAAATCTTATCATCTCGCCTACTTTGGCAGAAGCTCACATCTATATGCCACCTCCCCTTGGCCAAATCCTTGCTTGGTTATGATCTAATAGTGATGTAATATCAACTCCCACTTCACTTGTTTCCATTGGAGCCTTGTGCTTCTTAAACCCACATGGTTTAGGAGGCTACCTGATGTATCTGTTATGGCAGCCTTATTTTCAACCAAGTTTGCCATCTCATCATGATCACCTCAAATCCAAACAAGCCCAACATTTGCTTCCATGATCATCTATATAACTTTGTCTATCCATCCATATACCCCTGGTACCAAGGTGAGCTCTGAGCTCCCTAATCCAACCCTTTTTAGATGGCATCAGAATAACTAAACCCTAGATCCTCCCTTATCTAGTTTTCACCCCTTTTCACCACTTTCCTTCAAAACCAAGGTTGACATTGATTCCTACAAAAAGTGTACATCATCTACCTTGGATATAATCATCCCCAAATAATTCCCCTAATTATTTGGATTATTAAACTATTTTATTTCTTTTACCTACCAATTTCTCAAAATCCTTGTCTTTAAAGGGCAAGTTTGTTCTTATCCAAATATCTTTGCCAACTCAATGCATATTTGAGTTCTCCACATCATATCCCATCTTCCCAAATAAAAAATAAATATTTTTGAGATCCTTTATTATTATTTCTTTTTGCCCTTTTTTTAAATGGCAGAAACAAGAAATAATTCCTTAAAAATACTTTCCCACTTCAATAAATTCCAATAAAATTATCCAATATGTGCAATGTTATTTAGGACCATATCACATCAAAAACCAAGCTTGTTCAAGATAAAAATATCATCTTAGCTTCCATAATCTATTTCTGCACTTTTTGAAGAAGTGCATTTAAATGGGATTATAATCTTCGGAAAAATCCCATTTAAATCATGGAGAGATTATTTGACCCACTACACCTACCAGTACCATTTCCACCCTTTGTCCAATACCACTTTTGCAACTTCCTTCACAAGCCTCAAATTTATCAACATATTGCAAACCAAGCAAACTTGATTCAAACCAACTATACTCCTCACCAAATCTGGTCAAGTACTCCTCCACAGCAGCACACACACCTCTTCGTCGTGTGCACTGTAGCACTATAGACCTAGCCCATCTCTTGTCCCCTAGTGCTTGAGAGAGAGAGAGAGCATCATATCTTGCAAGGATCTTTTTATTAAAGAGGACATCAGCTACCCCACCTCCCCTCTCACTCTCTGGTCAAGCTATTGACCAGAACACCACCCAGCACCACCCTTAGCAACCAATGGGAAGCCCCCACCCCATGCCCATTTTGGACAATTCATCTATACCATGAGGTTTCAAAATAAAAGGGCCACAGGCCACCCCCAGCACAGCCCTGCCCTCATTTGGCCCCAGCACAGCCCTGCCCTCATTTGGCCCCAGCACACCCCACTCACCTCCCCTAGAGGTCCCCTCTCCCTCCTTCTCCCTCTCAGCTAGCTAATCGAAGAAGAAATAGAGCTCTCGGCTATTGACTAGCTCGAGCTCAAGGTCGCCTCTTACGATACTCCCCTCCCCTTGCATGTCATATCTTTGAGATCTACACTCTCTGACCTCCTCCCCCATGCTCATATTTCGGTTGCAGGATTCCCTAGAGTGGCCATGGCCGTGGATGCCCGAGGACAACCTCCCCCGACTCAGCTCTCTCTCCCGAGCTCCTCCGACGGTAAGCATACCTCTCCCAACCTCCCCGGGACCCTAGAACCCCCTCTGACCCCTCCCCCTTGCCATGCAGGCTACCTCGAGCACACTCCGGCGAGTTCCCGAAACTTCTCCATCCAACAGATGCACGCGACCTCGATCCGTACCAAACAGACGCGTGTCTCCCCTCTTCCGGCTCCCCTCTATGCGCCGTGTCGCCCTACGACCTCCACTCTCGCTGGCAACCCCCTCAGGTGAGCTACCCCATGGCCTCTGACACGGGCTAGGGTTTCCCCCTTTGTTCTTTCTGGCTCAACGAAGAAGAAGAACCACAACCATCCGTCGCGTCCAGATCCAGCGGTTCCTAGACGATGATACCCCTTCGCGAGTAACCTCCACTAACTAGCGGGCCTCGTCCGTTAGTATTTCAAGGCCAGGCTCCCGCCCAGCACGCCCCCGGGTGGGCCGATTCTCCCTCCATGTCCCATTAGTCAGCAGATCCAGACCGGCCATCCTCCTTATCCTTTTATATTTTCTCCAGATCTGGAAAGTAGCAGCTTAGTTTAAATCCAAAAGAAAATGCAAAACCACTTGAAATATTCAGACTTGGTGCTGGACCAAAATAATGTTCAAAATAAAGATGATAAATCATCTATCAAGACCTGTCCATAATCACTAATTATTTTCTCTAGAAAGTTTTACAATCCAATTGAAGTAAAACCAACTTTTTCTGGAAGGTATATACCATACCCTTCAAGTTCCACTGGCCCCTCCTTAGTTTGCCCTTGGCAAAAATAACAAAAACAGAGCCTTTCTGACTTTAGTAAATTCTCTAGGTCAAAGAAAAAGAGGTTCTGACCTAATTGTAACTCCTAGATGATCCAATTAACCATATCTTTCATTATCCAGTAGCTCATATTTTTATGAGCAACTGTTGAATAACTAATAAAATCACTACTGTAGCTCTGTAAATCCAAAAGGGTTGATTCCAATTTATACAGAAATGTATTATCAGTACCTAGCATGTGTCCTTGGAACCAACTAAAAACCTTCTGTAGAATAAATCTGATGAAAAAGACAAATCTTGTCCAGTATTGCCTTTGGGAATTCCTCAAGGGCATTCTGGGAATTTTCTTGAGGTGAATCCAAATCCTGTGGTTTCAGTCCACCAGCACTACCTTTTCACCCAAGGAAATAATTTTTGGAACTCCAGAGACGTTCTGGTGAATTATTTCCTTAAACTAGGGTTTTATCCACTAAAATCCATTATAAATTAAGGGAAATTGATAAAATAGTGAAACCACTTTTGTTGGTTTCTTTTATCAATACCTATCTGATGGTATCATTTATACAATGGTATCATACAAATCAAGACCTTGGTTTAAACCCCCTCTCTTAGGTAGTTCCTCGATTGGAAATCCAAAGGGATTCTTTCCCTAAATGTCCCCAAATCTCCTTCCAATTCAATTACATCAAACCTCCAACATCCTACAGATCTATATCTTGTAGTTATCCTTTACTTGTTGTATGGTTTGATGCTTGTATGCCTTGTATTGATTGGTGTATTTTTTGTTTGTATGTATGCTCGATAACTGCGATAGTTACGATTGTGTGATGCCGAGAAGAAGGAAGCATCGGGGTTATCTTTATTATTATTGTATTGGTATTTTGGTTATATAACACCGTCAAGGGACTTCTCGCTGGTCATAGGCAAGCCACCATTCCTGAACTCCTATATTAACCTACTTCTATTTATCAACTATTTTATATGTTGTTTATTAATTGCATGATCACAGGCATGATTTATTTCAAATAAAAGTGCGTGAGTAACTTGGCTCCTCCAAGTTATGGATGAGTGTCCAATAGGACACCTACCCTATTGACACATATCTTTACCCCCTTAGATCGAGGCAAAGAAGATTAGCATTTTCCCTCTTGGAACCCATGGATTTTAAATGATAAAACTATTTTGGGCTTTACCCTACTACAAAGTTTTCAAGATAAAACCCTTGGAAGTAGGCATCATTTCCGAGTGGAAGTTTTTACTAAAAGAAGATATGAGGTGAATGAAGAGAAAGTCAAGTAAGAGAAAGGAAGGGATGTTCTATGCCAATGTCCAGAACAATTTTTATCTGTGCAACCACATTACCCCAGACGCTGGGTCTTAGCTCATAGTTTGTGATCCTTAGCCAGGGCTACTCGTACTCGCTAAAGGGGAGAAATCTCTTGAAATTCGTGTTGTCTGTAGGACAAGGCATTGGTGCAACAATTGGGTCTCTCGCTGACGGTATGCTTTTAGGTAGTACAGATGGAAGTTTGTCACTATTGCTATCTGCCACACTTCAGTCTAGAGATAGGGGTCAGTACGGGAGAAAGGACTAGGGTCGTCATACCCCATACTCGTACCGGAGAGAACAACCCAGAAGGAAAAGCCGCCGTTGCTAGGGATGGACAAATGAAAAGAGTAAGTTTGATTATCCAAACCCATGTCTACTTTGTGTAGCAGGCCATGGTTTTATCCCGGCGAATGTATTTATTCTTGTGGGTAAAGTGCACAAACCCTGCAGAATCTAATCTATTCGAATAGCCGTGTCCACGGTCAAGGACGGTTGGAATGGCGATTGCTAGGAGGACCCTGCGGATAAGTTGTGGTGAAATAAAGGATGTTACTTGGTCACAAGGAAAGATAAGAATGAGTTTGGTTTTGACCAGTGATGGTCGAAGACGTTTAAAAAGAATTTACAACAAAACTGTTTTAGAAATCTTTTTACAAGGATGTGGAGATGTCCGAATTTCCAAAAAGGAGTCATATTTTATAAAAACTCTTCTTCAACAAATATATAGCGATGCCAATGTTAGGTCTTTCAAAAACAACTATAGTGTAGAGCTATCTCGCCACAACCAGATATGCATTATCTTATTACTCTTGTCTCGGTGGTTTGTGAGTACATTCAAAGTGCTCACCGACATTGTCCCTGGCTATTTATTTGGCCAGATTACAGATGTTAAGAAGGAACGAAGGTCTTGACGTCTATGCGAGCTAGGCCGTCTTCCCAGTCAGTTGCGTGTAGGTTAAGGCACGGGATCTGCACTGAAGACTTCGGCTACTTGTGATGTATTCGCCATAATGGCCACTTTGTAAGTTTTGTACTCATTATTATATGGATGTTGTAATGATACTAGTCGGTTATGCTCACGGCTCACTGATCATGGGAACGTGAATTGTATGCATAACGGGTATTCTCGGACCACAAATCCGGGGTGCCATATCCGTCCTTAGCCTAGCGAGCAACGACGCCAGAAATAGCTTGATGATGTGTAGCTCAGATCACTGTAGAGCTTCGTTGGGAAACCTCAAGAGGAAGGTATGATGAGCACATAAGCAAGTTTTCCCTTAGTACAAACCAAGGTTATCGAACCAGTAGGAGGAAGGAAACGACCCAAAGGTGTTTCTAGCAACTTGGAAACCTACAAAACACAAACTGAAGACTTTGTCCTAATGAACAATGAGGTTGTCAATCTCACCGGTTTGCTGAAAACAAAGGATTAACTGTATGGTGTGGAAGGTAATGGTGGTTTCTAGAAAGTAAACGGTAACAGTGGAATATGTATCAATGGTAAATATTGGACCGGGGTCCATAGTTCACTAGAGGTGTTCTCCTTAAGATAACAACATGGCATGTTGGACAAACAAATTACAGCGGGGCAATTGACAGGACAGAGCAAGGAAAAACGATGCAATACTAGACATTCATGATCCTATGAGATTTGATTGGGCATTACAACAATATACATAGACCTCCATCCAACTGCATATATGACTAGTAATCCACCTTTAGGTTATCATCCGAACCCCCTCCAGTATTAAGTTGCAAGCAACCGTTATCTTCTTTAAGCAAGGTGTGTAAAGTAAATAATACACTTGTTCCATGAACAAGAGATTATTGTTTTCTCCCTAGTAGAAACAACACATCTACAACCTTACAGATTTATGTCACCTCCCTAGATTAAATAGAGGCATGAACCCACTATCGAGCATAAATACTCCCTCTTGGAGTCACTAGCATCTACTTGGCCAAGATAGCTACTAGAAACGGAGAGCATGCAAGATCTCAAACAACACAGACATGATAGAATCAATAAGATAGAATTATTAACCAATGTGACATAGTAATATCAATATCCATGGGATCGCTGCAAACACAACATGCATGATTTCAAATAGATGATCTTGATCATGAACGGAGCTCACAAGATCTAAACATGGTAGCACAAAGGAGGAGAAACAACCATCTACTACTACATGGACCCATAGTCCAAGGTGGAACTACTCACGCTTCATACCGAACGCTGGCATGGTGATGAAGAAGGCCTCCGGGATGATCTCTCCCCTCCGGCGGGGTGCCGGGAAGAGCTTCAGACCCCCCCCATCTAGGGACGATGGTGACGGCGGCTACGGACTGTTTCGTGGAAGATTGATCGGGTACTTAGGGTTTAGGTATCGGGTGCTTCTTATAGGCAAAGAGGGGTGCCCCCTCGAGGGCAGGCCAAGGGGTGTGGCCCCCTCGAGGCCCCCTCTGTCTTGTCTTCTGGCTCCGTGTTCCCCACGGGAAAATATTGACTTTGGCTTTTGTCCCGTCCAATTCTGAGAATATTCATTTTCTCACTTTTCTGGAACCAAAAACAACAGAAAATAGGCAAATGGCAGTGTGGCATCTTGTTAATACTTTAGTCCCAGAAAACATACAAAAATATCTCAAAGAGAATACAAAGCAAAGCAAAGTAGATACTAAACAAGCATGGAACATGAAAATTATAGATATGTTTATGACGTATCACTTGGGCTCGCTCCCTCTCCCATTACCCATCCTCTAGAAACCTTAGCCCGGCTAGAGATTCCCACCGCCACTGTATCTGGCCGCTCTAGGCCAAGCCGAGTCCACCGTTGATACTGTGGTGCTGGTCGCGTTCTTCCTGCCAAGTGGAGTAAGCCGAAGCGTCTCCAGTCGACGGAATTTGACCCTCCTTCCCCGACTCCGGTCGCCGCCTTCGTCGTTGATTTTGATCGATGTTAGCTTCGTCATGCCCTCCATTGTCTTCACGGTGAGCCAGTGGTTCCCAGGAGCCCCTCCAATCCCTCCCTCCCTCTCTGTATTGATGCCGCCACCCTCGCCTGTAATCTTTTCCACTTGAGCTTGCTGACGGTCGTTCTCCGTTTACCTTAGAGTAGCGGCGCCACCCCTACTAGGTGGCCTGTGACGCACTGAGTCTAACACGTGCAACCACGCAGCGCCGCACACCCTCTGCCGATGTCCATGTCACCGTCTGGGAGATTCACCGCCGGGATGACATCATGTCGATCTCATCCTGACGTCAGAGCACAGTTCAGCCTGGTCAAACCCATAGCAGGCCCCGCCATTACCTGCGTGGCAGCCGAGGTGGCACGGGGCCCCACTATTAGCTACAGTGGCTAGGCTCTGCCCCAGTGTAGATTAGACCCACCATTGCGCTGACCTTGTGATGACGTCATCCTGATGCAGTAAACCCATTTAATTGGTTTAATAATTTCAAAAATTGATATAATCTTATAAATTCAATAACTAATTATTTATAAGTCAGAAAAAATGTGTATAATATATCAAAATGATTAGAAAAACAAGATCTATCTTTTAAAGATATAATCATGCATTTCTTAGCAACTTTAATTACAAGTTTAATTATAAGAACAAATAAACCCATCTCATATTCATCTAGGGTTTCTTCAAATTATTGTTTATATCCCTCAAAACCCCATTTAAATTGTCAAACATGTTCTAGGGTTACATTTCAATATTGTATAACTTATCATATAATCATTCTTGCTTGAGCATTGCATCGACACCATGTGTTGAGTGTTTCCTTTCTTTTTGGTGTTTGGTTCTTTCCGATAGAATACAAAATTGAGACCGAAATAGAAGATTGAGATCAACATCATCGAAGATCAATACTTGACCAATCGTAACCAAGTCAAGTATAAGATATCTGAAGATCTTGTTATTGGTTATTAACGGGTAAAGGCAAGAATATCCCTACCATTATACAATCCAATGCTTTCAAAGTATTTCAATTCTTGCTATGATGCATACGATTCTACTGTGGTATTTTATTGATAGATAGAGTATCCT
The DNA here is from genome assembly GCA_916181665.1 of Avena sativa. Taxonomy (NCBI): domain Eukaryota; kingdom Viridiplantae; phylum Streptophyta; class Magnoliopsida; order Poales; family Poaceae; genus Avena; species Avena sativa. The sequence continues at coordinate 204,079,117 of OV702281.1, read as the reverse complement.
ATCTATTGCATTACTCCCTTTGAGCTTATATTACCAGATCCACTGCTCCTAGCATAACTAGGTTTGCCTTGTGTGCACTGCTAGAGCTTATCTTTGTGTCCTTCTTAGCCATACTTAGTTATTAAGTATCTAGATGATATATCAGATGAAGAGAATATAGTATGACATGATATCAGGATATATCGATGAGGTGGTAAAGGTTAAACATTCTAACGCCCATATGGGAGGCCACAGTGGGATGTGGTTTTTGTAGTCCCATGCTTGCCACCACTAGGACCCGATTTCTTGCCTTTAGAACCGAGACAGGCGTACAGCCATACGGGGCTTGCAAAACCCCACAAGTAACTAACTTTCCTAGTATATTCCATGAGGCACATAGTTCAGGCTTTCCATTTGGCATACAAATTGCAAACATTTTCGAAAGAGGGGGAGAAGGAGGTGCATCATAACAGATAGGGAAGCATGGGCCAGGTTGCTTGGGGGTAGATAGCCCCATGGTGAACCAACCTCGCCTCACATCTCAAGGGACCGACTTCGAGATTTGATTCGTTATGGAAAAAAAATATTTAGGGCATGACTCATGGTCTCGGCGAAAGCAAGGTAAAAGTCGTGTCCAACCACCCTCTGCCGGCCTTCCAATGAATAGGGCTAATCTTAAGTGGCACTAAGAGTCGGTTGGTACATGTGGTTAAAGTTGTACAAACCTGCAAGGTTAAATCTTATAGAAAAGCCATGTTCACGATTATGAATGCTTGGTGACCAGATTCTTAGATCATAGAGAACTTTAACCTAATGGTAAAACTTGAAGGTTCAACGTGTGCTTAAGGATGCTTCCTCATGGGTACGAGGGGGTGATCCTCGTTGAGGTTGAGATGATGATGACTTGGTTAATATCAAAATATGATGATCAATACTTTGGTGATCTCGCTCTCTTATCCCCTTTTAAAATGTTATAATTAGACGAGCTTCTTCTTCCTCTTTTTTTATAAAGAAAGATAGCTTCGTGCAAAATAGCTCCACCTACCATAAGTCTTGCTGAGTACACCCCGTACTCACCCTTGCTTTGTTGATAATTTTATAGCAGAGTATGTGTTCCCCTGAAAAATCAGTTTGGTACGACATCGACACCGACGAGTAGCCTGGGGTCCTCGGCTGGCGGCCTAGAAACTATGGGATGGGACGTCATCGTTATGCTTCAGTCCTCTTAGGTCATTTTTTAAGTTTTTTATAATTAATAGCATAATTTTCCTTCCGTTCTTTGATGTTTCTGGTCAGTGACCTCTGCTTGTAATAGTTTTATTCTTTGCTTAGTTATGAGCTTGCTGTAATAATTTTGTGTCATAGGGTCACGAGTATGTTACCGATTCTTCATTGGATATCCTCGAGCTCAAGGTTAAGATTATGTCAGGATAATGTCTGATATTTTTTTAACCCTAATCCCGAGGGTTTCACAGTTTTTGGTACTAGAGAAGTACTGACCGTAGGAAAACCTTGCTATATGTCGATGTTGAGTCTAGGGCTTGCGAAAACTATTTTAAAGCTAAATAGTATTTTTTTAACACTCTAGTATTCTTATTTTGCTCGTTACCTAGTATCGCTCTAACTCTAGGTCATCTTATCTTGTGTTGATTTGGAAAAGTTTTACTATCTCTTCTAGTATTTTAAAGCTTAGGTGTCTTCTAGGCATGTCGATTCTCAACCAGTTGACCTAGTGTTGAGTTCTGTAGAGTTTTGTGTGTTCTGAATTCCTTGTTTCCCTTTGCTCTTATTCGTTTGAGATATTCCTTCCCATCATGATATCTATATCATATGGGCCCACAATATTATAATGTAGGCACCATAGTGTTTTGTTCTAGGCTCCGTGGCTTCTTTTTGTATCGTGTGCCTCCTTTTTGCTTGTTCGGGTACTTCAGAAGTTATTTATTCTTTAGAAGTTACCTTGTGATTACTATCTAGTAGTGTATGTTGTGTAACTCAAGTAGTAGTTACTCCTTTGTCGGATTTTAACCATTGTACTTGAACCATAGGTCCCAGATTGTGTTGGAGTCTAGTGTTGTAAATCTTGTACATGAAGCTGACTTTTAACCAAGGTCCATTCCTTTGACCCCTGTTGTTAACATTCATACATTACCTCAGGATGGCTGGTACTACAATTCTGGCCTCCAAGCTTGTGGTTATTGTCGCGATGTAATTTCGACAATTAAGGACTTCCCCTTCCACAAGCTATGGCAGATGTTCTTTACTGGAACCAAATAGATCATGACAAGAGTACTCCTCGTCAGTCTTGCATCAATACTCGCGATCTGCCACACCTTACCTATTCTATGCATTGGTTTTTAGATGATTGTTGACTTATGCATCTACATCTCTGAATTCCATCCTGAGCATGTCCCTTTTTCCTTGTTATTTTTGACCATTGTCTACCAATTGGTATCCAAGTAGTAAATGCATAATGAATTCTTCTGATGCAAGATATACTTGTTGTAACATCCCAGCATTAGAGCTTAGAAATAAGCTGAACCCAGACGTGTGCATTACATTCATGCATAGAAAATCCGAATAATTTCCGCGCTTTTGAACAAAACTTGTCAAAGTGATTGAAGCTTCTCTCAACTTGATGGAATTGAAGTAGATCATCAAGTTGACTGCGATAAGTTTCCATATGACTTTTGCTAAAACCTTATTTTTGGTAAAGGTAACTTGATCTAAGGGTAGATCCAATATAATAAATTAAAGCATAATACATTGCTTAATAATTAATATCATGTCCTCTAGAGATCATTTCATAGTATCCATTACACAACTCATGAATGCCAAGTTAAGAATACAACTCAAGTAACAAGAATATAATAACTAAATCCTGACTTATCTTATTTTTATATGTTTAAACCATGGGTACCATGGTAATACTTCACCCTAACTCTTTAGTTATCTGGAGTAGAAAGGAACCAAGTAAAGATCATTCACTATATACCTTTCTTTCCATACCAAATTATATCATCTCTGTTTAACTATATTTTAATATCTGTTGAATATCAATGTTGAGTAATCAACTATTGATATATCAACTCGTATCCTATAAATTCTTGATCTATCAACTCTTGTCCTTATCATAGCACACTTCAAAACCTTTAGAGAAAGAAGTGAGAAGAGGTAGGTGATAATGCTAGTTTTATATATCATCTTTAGGATGGGAGTGTTGGAATGGAATAAGATCCATGTGATAATTGATGGAGTTAACTCACTCCTGAAATGATAGAAGAGTTATCTGGAATATATATTTGAATGGTAACAAAGAAGAATATAAGGATGAATATTGAAGATAGTTACCAAGGAGTAATCCTATTGGATCAAGTAGGTATAGTAAATGAATAATATCTCCTAATCAAATAGAGATATTAAGAATATAATTATCTACAACTGTAGTGTTGTATTGATGAAGGCCTTGATTAGCCAACTAGAAATCCAAACCATAAATGATCAAAGGATTATAATGATCATGCTTAAGTCACTAAGAGTGAATGATTATATCATATATAAGTGATATTGGTGGATGTAATATGATTAAATCCTAGTATAGATATGTTATCCTAGGTTAGTCATGATAAGTCATAATGGTGTAATGAGAAGTTGGTGTATGAGTTACTATGGATAAGTAGAGATAAGATAGTATGACTAAGCTAAAGCTAGTGTAGGATGGAGTTATTGAAGTAGTATTATTCCTCTTAAAGGATAGTAAGCTTTTGAGTAAAGTAGAATTGGATATATAAATCCGTTGGAATAATATTAGTGATAGATAATAAAGGATGTGTCAGAATGGAGTTAAAAGTAACTATTTAATGGATTAGAGGTTATCATTAATGGAGCAGTGGATATGACCAAGTGTAAATATGTGAAGATTATGAAAAGCTTCAATGAAAGCTTCTAAGATTTATAAGTGCGATTACAAAGTAATGTGTGAAGTAAGAGAGGAATCATTCAAGTAGAATTAGATTCATAAGAAGTACTTTAGAGATGAGAATGATCTCTATGGGGAGATCATGTTGAGCTTTAGTGTCAAGCTCATTAGACTTACAAGTGGATTTAGAAATTGGAAGTAATAGTAAGATTATAATAAGTAGAGCTCATCATGTTAACACAGGATGATGAATATGAAGGAGTAGTATATCTAGGACAGGAATTCCTCAAGTAAGAAACAATTATTATAAAGTATGGAAGATAGGAATTCTTGGTAAACATTTAACCTAAATTTTGTAACCAAACATAATATCCATTTAATATGTTTGATAAGTCATCCTCTTTTCACACTGGCTTATATTTCCTATAGAAAATCACTTAAGCATATCTTTGCCACTTCCAAACATCTAAATTATATGTACCACATAAATGCAAGTGCTATAAACCATTATACTCTAATGTTATATCCATATATTTACCACACTTAAGAAAGTAGTGAATAACTAGATCAAGAAATCATCTATGCATATTTTTAAATAAGTAGGGTGGTTAGGATTCACTTATTAGTGGAATTTGGATAAAAGAATTTACCATTTTAAGAACCTTATTAATTAAATCATCTTATATAATGATTGCTATATAATAATATTATGGATATTTTTTTTTGCATATCCTTAGCTATCTAAAACCATTATCATTGCAACCATTAAGAGGAAATAAGAATCATTTTATAAGATCTTAAACAAATCCTAAAACCCTAATGTCTATTTGTTCTATTAATAAAATAATCTCGCATATAATTATGAAAATTATAAACACAAAAATATATATAGAGAAAATTAGTTATCATTAATCTAATTTATATGCTACAAATTCATTTTAAATTTAATCTTCACAAGGTATGAACCACGCAGGCCCTCGCCGACCACCGCATGAGTCTCCGGGTGAGCTAGCGCATCTCTGTAACCTACTATTTCATGCTAGCGTTTGCTATAGCCCTACTTTCGTTGAGCGCCACCGTACTTCTCCATTGCAACCTCGATGTTGCCATGTCCGGTGACCATACTTGGGCGGCGACGCCTCCAGATGGTTACCCAGCTTTCATTCTTCGAACATGTGTACTCGTAGAGCCCAGAAAGCCTCCCACCACAGGCTCCGGTGGTCACCAGCGACCTGACATCATCGTGACGTCGAGGTTGACCTGTTCAGCCATTTGACCAGTCCTTGTCGATGTGGCATGTGACGTGGCCCCTAGCCCGTTTTACATTGACCGTGAGTAGAAGCAGGACTAGTAACAAATGCATTCATTAATCTGGGCCTATGATGTGGCCATTGGCCCACCAGTCAGTGTGTGGGTCTAGGTTTAGCTTCGGTATAAAAAGTATTTCATGTTTAGGAAATAGTTAACACAATATAAATTTGTCAAAACCCGGATTTTTAATCCCAGATGCCTGTTATGCCATACATCGCAATACCAGGATTACCATTTTTGCGAGACATAACTTATTGGATATCACAGTACATCATCCATTACAAACCATACATAAGGTCTTACACAAATAAAGGATATCATGATCCAGTCTTAATACAATTCAAGCAGCGGAATAACGTAATAATAACGATAGCATAGGCGAGGCTCCATCCTCATGGTGACAGGAAATGCTGACGATGGGAGATGATCCTAGTTGTCGTAACCTTCCTGCTGCCCATCCTTCTGATAGTCCTCTTCATAGTCTGGCCACGGGAATAGCCAGGGACTAAGCCATGAGTGTTTTTAAGTACTTGCAAACTAATACGAACAAGTGAAGGGGTTTTGAGTAGGAAATACTAATCTCTAGGTTGTTTTGCAAAAAGACAGATTTATCTCTACTGAGTTCAGAAGCAAAGGAAGCTAGTTGAATGTTTTATAACACCTAAGTGGGAACTTGAATTTCATATCACAACCCTGTTGTGGTCAAGTCAAAGTCACGATTTATTTCATAAGAAATTTTGAAAACATCTGACGACGGAACATTATGGCCACTCCAACTGTCAATAACCGCATACACGGCTATTCGAATAGTTTGACACTCTGCAGAGGTGGTACACTTTCACCACAACATTCGATACATCCGTCAGGAACAATCCTGAATTCACCATACTCAGTATGCGGATAATCAATCCTAACCTTTCAATTACACACCCTAGTATAGGCATCTCTCCTGTGAGTTTGGCCTCCCAACAATGACCAACTGTCATCTTGGGAACTGCACAGGTGGACAATCTTCACAAGGTAGCCTCAGCTCAAACCTTGGCCGCAAGGGAACCCATACTAAGGTATATAAATTTCCAATCAACCCCTACACAATTTCCTGGTATTGTGGTTGTATGGTAAAATTGGAATGGTATCGCATCCAAACAACCATCAGTTTTATAAAGGGCTAAGGCTCATGCCTTAACATTTTCATCATCAAAATCATCTGGTGTTTAAGAACACATGTCAAAACATTTTAGTAGAATGACTCATCATTCTAAGGTTTTCATAACCCTTTTTCACCAAGTATTCCCATCTAAAGTGATCAAGTTTATGCTTAGCACTAGCAACTATAGGTGGGGGTAAACACTAATGAGGGGTGGTAAACAAGTGTATCTTATCTATGTTCAATCTCACGCCTCAGGATGACATCAAGATTTATCTAACTTAGGCCAAGTTTTATGCTCTTTATGCTACCTTTCATAAACTTTCTCAGCTCTACAATTTACTAACTAACCTTAACTAGAAAGCTTTGATCAAGAAATAAAATACTAAGCTTGCAAGTAAAACTAGGATTGGGTATCAAGTGGTGTAAGCTTGCAAGTAAAACTTGCATGGTTTAGCGTAGCTTGCTAAGATAGTAGCTTTCTTAGATATTACTATAAGCTTGCAAGGATTAGCTTGCTAAGTTGCAAGTGTTAGCTTGCCTTGTGCAGATCAGTGGTTGAAGTTCTCCTCGGCTTCTTCCTCGTAGTAGTCTCTTTGCTCTTCGTATCCTTGGTCGGTACTAGCGTCTATAAATAAATACGAGGTACACAATCACCAAACAATACTTAACTACTTCTATTTATCACACCAAGGTTTTCACTAGATGATCTAGGATCAACACAAGCATCAAAAAGATTAAGGCAATAGCTTTATTTCCTTTATTTTAGAAAAGTAATTTCTAATCATTGAAAAACTACTTAAGATTTAATATTCTCCAACTAAAACATGGGATCATGTTGACACATGTCATCACCACATATTTCAGTACATGGGAATGTGAGATGTCACAATTTAATAAGGTTTAACCTTTTTATTTTAATTAAATAAAGTGACTAGAACTTCCTAGGGGGCATTATTTTATTACTTGTTCAATATCTCTGCAAGTAAACCTAGATATTTTTACATATTCAGAAAGGTTTAGTTAAATGTGACTTTTGAGAGTTGGAATCAACTCAAAAGCTTTTGTGGTTGAATTTTGAAAAATGTTTGAATACATAAAAGCTTCTGCCTTGTTATTTTTACTATAGGTGATCTACAATTCCAATTGAATTGAATCAAACGGGCTTGGATTAAGAACTCCAGTACCATTCTAACAAAATTGATTTCATGTATTTTGTTTAGTGAATCGAACTGGGTTGATTTTTGAATCTAGGTACAGAATTGAGTTTGACACTAAAAGAATAAACCTAAATTCAAACTACTAGGTCACGCAGGAATGTAAATGGGTCGGCCCACGGCGCACAGCATGTGCGGGTGAGTTTAAGTGGATGACCCCACCAGTTAACGAAATAGGGGGGTGCGAAGCGGTACAGGGTGATCTAGACCGCACAATCAAACTCTAATCCAACGGCTGTGACCTATCATCTCTGCGATGACCCAGCATACCACTGCATGATGTAGTGTACTATAGTCGTTTACATAACACCAATGAAACACCGTTCACTAGTATTACATCCCTCAGAGTGGTACAACAAAAACACAGCGGGTCTAATACATGGCTAAAGGTTACAACTCACTCTATACACAAGATCTAGAGAACACTCTAGGTTCAAGAGAGATAAAGACTTCTTACAAAGAAGAATCAAAGATAAATAACGCAAAAACTATTATACTATTAAGACTAGTATTTTGACTAAGGGGTTGGCATTGCTGCTATTGCAATACACTACAGAAGTAGGTTCTTTGGCTAGAGAGTATATTCCTATCTAATCAGTAACTTCGTATTCACTTGAGTTGATGTATATGTTGACTTCCTTGTCTTTGTTGAATAGCTTTGGCTTTGGATGATGATTCCTGGAACATAACTTGATGTAGATGTTGTCTATACTGGCTTCAGAATCTAGCAAGGGTTAAGAAGATACGTTGAGTACGAGCGTACTCAGCAAGTTCACTAGAAGAGAAATGTTTGATGCACTATATCTAAGCCACAGACTGTAGGTCGTAGGCAATGCAAGTTTTCGTAAGCATTTCTTAAAAGGTTGCTTTTATTCTGAAAATCTATGTCCGTCAGCCTTCACGGGTTTACCAGAACTTTCAGGGAGTTCCTTTCCCACCGCGTTTGCAGCTCCTTCCCGGAACAGGGAGTAACAAGTTACAGTTCTCACACTCTACAGAGGTGCGTTACTTTACCCATGAGAGATCAACTCTTTATTGCACAACCGGGCAGCTTATTCCCGTCCACAATTCCATGATGTGGGGCCCAAAAGACGATCCAAGCCATCACTGCCCCTTCACGACCTCGCATGCCTCCTTGGTGTACACCATGCCCACATATTGAATTACGGCAATGGTTTGTATAGAACGTTACATGGCAGAACTATCGTGGGACGATGAGGGTTCCCACCCATATGCTGCATATCCTCTATGAATTACCAATTAATATGCATGCTACGAGTGATAACAGCCACGAGATGCACATCCGGCTACATGCGAGAGGAAGAAGATACATCTGACTTCTCCGTCCCATTCCAAATCTCATGGTTAACGCGTGATATACGGTGCAAGAATCACTGGTGACATTTGGTTGTTAAGTCCTAGATAATATGTTCCTTTACCACCGGAACTTTCATAGTAGGTTATTACCTCATGGTAAATAACCTATAATCATATTATTATGAAAATAATGTTTTCTGACCTTTTTCAAATGCAGGTGATGACAACACTGGATTTGCAAAATACTTTACAGAAAATAATCAAAGGACATGAGCAAGTGTGAACTTGCCTTTTGTGGTTGCAAGATTATGCACTCACGGTCTTCAAGACAATATAAGATCCAATATCTGAAATCAGCATCATTGGTCCGGTAAGGACTAATGTTTAAAGAAGCAGGATGCTTTTATGCATAAGTAATGAAATGCATTTTATAAACGCATATCCCGGGGATAATGTTGATCTAGAGTTTGGAAACTGGAATTGGTTCCTTTAGAATGTGTTGTCCTTTTTAGATAAGTTTCACACATGTGCTTCTTATTAAGGCTTGTGAGTGTGTGTGAAACAATATGTAATTACAATATCATAAAACAAATACATCTGGAACTTACAAACCAAGGAAGTCCTACCCACCTGCACGATTTCCGAGGCATGAGGCTCCTCTGAGGTGACCGTTGGTCGGCCTCCGGCTTTCGCCGGCGTCTCACCGGCAAAAGATCTACATGGATTCCTCAGGGGGTTGTTGGAAGATCACCTACTCTGGTGTGACCACGGGTGGTAAGTTTCTCGAGGGCTCTCTCGCTCTCTCGGCTGATTCTTGGCTGGTTCTTCTCAACGCCAAAGGCTCTCCCCTTGAGGGTAGATGTTTGGAAAATGGGGAGAAGATCTCTATTGGATCTGTTTTGAGGTTCCCCTCTCATCTCTCTCGTGTTAATGATTCTCTGGATCCTTCATCTGGTTTTCTTGGTAGATCTCCTACCACCTCTGGAACAGATGAGGACACTGGTTTTAAATGGCATGCCCTTTGCTCCTCTCTGCCGGCCGATGATCTTGAGCCTTCTAAAGGATTTTGATGCTTTTTCCTAGTTCAAAAAGGCTGGTTCTCCTCAACCACAATGAGGTAGTGATTGATGCTAGATACTTGATTCAAGGTGAGGTTGTGGCCTCGGGTATTTCTATTGATCTTCAGGTGAAGAGGGTTGTAGTTGGCGCATAGATTTTGCCCAGCCCTTTGGTTAAGAAAAATTCCCTCAATATTGAGAAGATTGTGCCAAAACGCTGGATTTCACCGAGAACCTTCCTTTGGAGTGTGGTATCAAGTATGAATCTTTGAGTCGACCTGCCCTGGATTTTTCATTAGGGCAGGATTTTGAGAAGAAGATTTTTGATAAATTCAGGCATCAAGTTAAGTTCCTTGGTGGTTTCAGAAAGAGACCTTTCTATCTGGTTTGTTATTTTGGAAGAGCAAATTTTAAGTTGGATTTCCATATGGTTAGTCTTGCACTCCAAGCTTGTTTTGGTGGTCAGGCTTCTAAATTCCAAGTGAAGTTTCTGCAAGATAAAAATTTTCATTTCTTGGTTGCTTCACGGGCGGTGGGTTTTGAAATCTACAATATTTCAAAGTTTTCATGCAAGTCGTTTGTGATTCACGTCAACCTTTGGGGTAATGGGGGCCCAAATTGGATTTATGAAGAAATGAAGTTTTATAAAGAATCTGCAGGAGAATGGAAAGTTGTCACGTACAAAAAGGATAATTCCAAAAAATCTCCTTCGTTGAAGCCTAGCAATAGAGGTGTTTCTGTTTTCCATCGGCTCAAATTTCCGAATGCTGTTGCGGTTTCATCCCCTGTGTCTGCTGAACATAATAAGTGTGATTTCAAATCAAGCATTCATGACAGATCCTATGCGCAGGTGCTCGCTAATGGTGGTGTTAAACCAGTAGTAATGCTGATCGGGTCATCAGGAGGCGCCAATCGCGCGGCATTTAAACTACCTGGTCTCATTCCCTTTCTGAAATTCCCTTCCTTCCCAAAATGCATTTGGTCCCACAATTCTTACTAGGGGTGGTTCAGGGCCAAGGAAAATACCCATTCTCCGCCCATCGTTCACAACAGTTTTCACGAGTTCACCATTTCTTTGCAAAAAACAACTGCCATTTTCCCTGTCTCCTCAACTCCCCCATCTACAGAAACCCCATTCCCCTCTTGCTCGTCGCCGGTGAAGAGTGTTGAAATGGCAAACATCCTGATTGATCCTGCTCCTTTCTTGCCGAATGGCTTCCAAGTTATGCAAGTGGCTAGACGGAATCGTGTCAAAAGGGTGGTGGTGCCACGGAGGTCGAGGTCGCATGAAAAGTATGCTATTGCTACCATTAATCCCCTCCCCCTGGTCCAGTTCTGTTCTTGAATATTCGTGATGTCCTGGTTGATTTCCTCAACAATGAGGTTTGTGTTCACTTTCGGGATGTCCAGGCATGTCCCTTTGGGTCTGCTTATGTGCAATTTCACCATGTCAGTGATCGGGACAGGCTCATTGCGGCTAGCCCCATTTAGTTTCAAGATGTGCATGTTTCTTTCGTTAAGCACAATGAGGGGGAAAATTGGAGGAGGGCTAAATTCAACAATGAATGTTGGGTGATGCTAGTTGGTCCTCCACTGGACCACTGGCATACTGAGGATCTGAATGCGGTTTTTGCTGATATTGGGAAGGACCTTTTATGGGAGAGGGACCCGGACCAAAAAGGAAGGATTCTTGCGAAGATTCGTGTTACTGATCTGGTTGATATCCCCAAGAGTGTAAGGTTTACTATTGGCGACTCGGTGGAGTCTGAATCCTGGACTTTTTCTGTGGAAGTGCTGCAAAGTGACCTGCTTGGGGGGACCACCTGATGAGGACCCACTTCCAGATGACAATGTGGACCCACATCCTGCACCTGTCTTTGGGCCCCAGATCCCCCCTCCTCCCCCTCCCCCCTGCTCCTGGGGGTGGTTGGGGTCAGTGGTTGGCCCCTGTGCAGGATCCTGCTCCTGAAGGTGACAATAATGAAGGTTGGGGCCCCTGGGAAGCTGCTGCTGCTCCTGTTCAAGGCCCTGTCATTGCTCCTGGTGAAGACATGCCAGTGGACAACCATAATCTTCCCCCACAGGATGTTAACAGTGGGGTTACAGGTGCCATCCTTGTCCAAGACTGGGAGTCTGATGATGATGAGTCTGTAAATGCTGAGCCTGTGGTTGCTGAGGATCAGGGTGTGGCTGCTGGACCCCAAGATGTTGGTATTGGTGAAGGCCTTCAGAACATTTTATAGAACTATTTGGTTGATGATGATGAGGTAAACTCAGATGATGAGGGGAGGGTGGGGAGCCCCATGGATTCAAGTGTTGTGGCTGCTGAAAATGAGGATTGGATGTTGGAGGATCAACATCTCCTTTCTCCTAATGAGGCACATCTCCAGGTGGGAATGGTGAGAACTTTTGTGTCCATTCCTGAGGTGCATGTTGCAAAACAGGGCTTTTCCCAACAAGGCCTGGAGCTCTGGGAAAGTTTTTTTGCTCCTCATATTCAGAAGGACACTTCCTCAAAAGGCTCTCTCATGTGTGATATCCCTGTAAGTTGGTTTAACTTTATTACTCTCATGCTTGCTACCCCTGAGAAGTTTAGTTGGGTCAAGAGCTTCCTTACTTCTCCTTTATGGGAAATTATTAAAGAGCCTATTGCTGAAGAGAACTCCATTTCTTTCATCATCCCTAATGAGAGCATTTCTCAGATGGCTCCTCCCTGTCTGGGCATTGAAGCTAAACAGTCTTCCTGCTCTCCCTCCACCCCTTCCAGAAAGAGAAAGGGCAAGGAGCCTCTTGTTGACACTGAGGTGAGAAGAAGCCCTAGAATTGTTGAACTGAATGGGGGTTTTAAAAGCCACCTAAATTGCTTAATTGCTGATTGTCTGGTTTGCAATGCTGTTCCACCATGCTTGAATCCTAAAGTGGTTAAAAATCTTGCTGCCTCTTTCTGCAAGGTTAAGGATGGTGACCTGGAGAAGAGGTTGCTCAAGAAAGGGAAATCCACTGAAGTGGCAGTAAAGGCTCCTCAAAAAAGCATCATCAAAGGAACTGGCTCATCAAGCTTGAGCATTGGTGGCAAGAAGAAAGCTGGGGCTACGGGTACCTGTGGTCAGCAAGCCAAGAAGAAACCCCCCACTTAAGTGTTTTAATGTATCAAACTAAGTCTTTTGCTGGAGTCTTGTTGACTCCCTATTCTGTGACCTGCTCTTGTGGTCTTTTCATGTGTTTGGTACTTGTTGTTGAATCTGTCAGTGGAGTTATGATATGGATGGCCTTTTGTCTATGTGGCTGTTGTTTTCTCAATTGGGTGGTTACATTACTTATATCACCTCATCATTCTACATACATCTGGTTTCTTAATGGATAACAAAAGAATTTGGAAGATCTTGAACTGGAATATCAGTGGTATTAACTCTGAAAAATGGGTTGCTCTCAGAAATAAAATTGATGAGTCTGGCTGTGATATTATTTGCCTTCAAGAAACTAAGAGAGAAGATTTTGATATCTCTTACATAAAAAAATTATGCCCCCCAAATTTACCAATTTTGAATTTCTTCCCTCCAGGGGAGCCTTTGGGGGTTTGATCACCATTTGGAATGGTTCTTTGTTCTCTGGGCATCTTTCCTTTCACAATGAGTTCTCCATCTCTATCACCTTGACATATCTCTTGTACAATGAAACCTGGATCCTCACCAATATTTATGGGCCTTTCTTACCTGAAAAAAAGGAAGACTTTTTAGATTGGTTTGGAAATATTGATATGCCTGATGATATGGATTGGCTCATTGTGGGTGACTTCAACTTATGTAGAAAGCCTTCTGATAGAAATAGACTAGGTGGGGATGTGAATGGTATGCTTCTCTTCAATGAAGCCATTAATAATTTGGGTCTCATAGAATTACCCCTTAAAGGTAGAAAGTTTACTTGGAGTAACATGCAAAAAGAACCCCTTTTGGAAAGGCTCGACTGGTTCTTTACTTCTGCTTCTTGGACTCAGAGCTTTCCTTCAACTTTTGTTGCTCCTCTTACAATGCCTACCTCTGATCATTTTCCTTGTGTCATCTCCATTGGCACAATGATACCCAAAGCCCAGGTGTTCAGATTTGAAAATCATTGGATGCATCATAAGGAATTTAAAGATATTGTTCAAAATGCCTGGAATATTCCTGTTGGATTTAAGGATTCTGCCAAAAAATTAATGCTAAATTCAAAAATGTAAGAAGGGGCTGAAGATCTAGGCAAAAAATCTGCCCTGCCTGAAATCTCAAATCTGCAATGTTAATGCCACCATTGATCTTCTGGATGCCATGGAGGAAATGAGAACTCTTACTGTCCTAGAATGGAATCTCAGAGATCTCCTGAAGAATCTTATAATTTCTCTGTTACAAGATCAAAATACTTATTGGAAGCAGAGGGGGAAAATTAAATGGGTTAAGCTGGGTGATGAAAACACAATATTCTTTCATTCCAAAGCTACCATAAGTTTCAGGCATAACTATATTTCCAAGCTCAAAGATGATTCTAATGATGCGATTCATGATCATGATGGCAAATAAGACCTCCTATGGAAAGCCTTTAAAGATAGATTGGGTACTTATGATAAGCCTGAAATGCACTTCAATTTTAATGACTTGGAAGGGGAATGCTTAAGACAAGAGGAAAATGATGCTTTGGAAAAACCTTTCTCTGATGAGGAGATTGAAGATGTAATTAAAGAACTTCCAAATGATAAATCCCCTGGCCCAGATGGTTTTAACAATGAATTCATGAAAAAATGTTGGCCTATTATTAAGGATGATGTGAAACAACTCCTTATGGATTTTTATGAGGGGCAAACTTCCTTGGAAAGCATTAACGCCTATTTTATCACCCTCATTCCAAAAATTGAAGCTCCTCTGACACCTGCTGATTTTAGGCCTATTTCTCTGCTAAACAGTGTCCTCAAGATTATAACCAAAATTCTGGCTAATAGATTGCAGAAGTTCATCCTTAAACTTGTCCACAAGAATCAATATGGTTTCCTCAAACAAAGGTCTATTCAAGATTGTTTAGGTTGGGCATTTGAATTCGTTGACCAATGCCACAAATCCAAAGAAGAAATTTTAATTCTTAAGCTTGACTTTGAAAAGGCTTTTGATAGAATTGAGCATTCTGCAATTATCAATATCCTCAAAGCCAAAGGTTTTGGTGATAAATGGATTTCTTGGATTCAGTTAATCTTTGGTTCAGCTTCCTCCTCTGTTCTGTTAAATGGAGTGCCTGGAAAGAAATTTTATTGCGGAAGAGGTGTAAGACAAGGTGATCCTTTATCTCCTCTCCTGTTTGTCTTGGCTGTTGATCTTCTCCAAAGCATCCTCAATAAAGCAATGAATTTTGGTCTTCTTTCCCTTCCCATTGAAGGTGTGTTCTGTCCTGATTTCCCTGTTGTGCAGTATGCCGATGACACTTTATTAATCCTTAAGGCTGACTCTGAGCAATTATTGTGCCTCAAGGCTCTTCTTCATACTTTTGCACTCTCCACTGGACTCAAAGTTAATTATTCTAAATCTAGTATGATTCCAATTAACATGGACACTGTGAGGCTCGAGCACTTTGCCAATACACTATCTTGCCTCCCTGCCTCATTGCCATTCACCTACCTTGGACTGCATTTAAGCATTAATAAGCTTGCAGTGGAACATTTTCTGCCTATTGTTCAGAGAGATGAGAGAAGATTGTGTGGGATTGCTGATTTTCTTAATTATGGGGGGAAATTACAGTTAGTTAAATCTGTTTTATCATCCCTTCCCATATATTACATGAGTTGTTTTGATCTTCCTATCACTATTAAAGATCAGCTGATTAAGTATATGAGACAATGCCTGTGGAGAAAGAAAACATCTAATGTTCAAGCTAGGGGTCAAGATCTTGTTGCATGGAAGAAAGTTTGTCGACCTAAGAACCATGGGGGATTGGGGGTGCTTGACCTTAATGTTCAAAACTCCGCACTTCTTTTGAAGAATTTGGATAAATTTTACAATCACAAGGATATCCCATGGGTTCACCTTATCTGGAACACTTATTACTGTAATGGTAAACTACCTGGAAGAAGTCTGGAGGGATCCTTTTGGTGGAAAGCTCATCTGAAATTGGTTGACATATTTAAAGGAATTGCAAAGTGCTCGGTGGGTGATGGAAAATCCACCCTTTTCTGGTCTGATTTGTGGAATGATGGATGTCTGCAGCATAAGCTTCCTCATCTCCTTTCTTATGCAAAAAACCCACACATCTCTGTCAATGAGTTTCTGCAGACAGCTAATATTCAAGATCATTTTTTTCTCCCTCTGTCACAGCAAGCTTACCAGGAATGTAAAAACTTTGAGCAAATACTCAGTGGTGGCATGCAGGGGGAAGCTGACAACTGGAGTTACATTTGGGGCAGTTAATTTTCAGTCCAAAAGGCTTACTATTCTTTATCTGATTTTGTAATGGAATAGAATCATTTATCTTCTTATAGATGAGTGGTTATAATTTATAAATAAGGAAATAATATTACTTAACTAATTATGGATTCACTATATTGTTTTGATATTTTTGTAAACTTGTGGTTGAAGTAATGGAAAAGATTTAATTTAGTTACAAATTTTTCTTTAAGGATTTTATAATGAATAAGAATCCTTTTAGAAAGTAATCTACACTTATGGTTGAAGGATAATTCAATAAAATTGTATTTAAAATGTGTTGAACCAATATGTCTTCATATTATCAATATTTAAGACTATTATTACTTATTAGAATTTAATTGGTTTATTTTAGAATATTAGCAATTTTTATTTACCCTTATATGAATTATGTATTAAGGAAATAGGTTTAAATTCAAGTTGCTAAAGTGTTTTAAATTTTTATTTACCACAAAAGTGGAATATTATATTCTTACCATGTAGGTATTATTTTTGTGATTATTTTGGTATATTACATTTATTTTTATGATTTAAATAATAAGATATGATTTTTATAAGATTTATTACTTTATAAATAATTAATAAATAATAATATTTGATTAAGTGAAATAATAATGCATGATTATAGTTTTAGATTATAGTTATTATTTTTCTAAGATTTTTGGTATTTTATTTATATTTTAAACATTTACCAATATTATAATATGAATTTTAAAAGTACTAAAACATATAAAATAATTATTAAATAATATTTATTTAAATTGTTGACATAAAAATGTTTGATAATAGTTTAATGTTATAGATTTTATTTTCTAATTTTTTTGATATATTATTTGTATTTTTCTAAATTAAATAACAAAATTTATTAAAATTTTAAGATTGAATCATTTTATAATTAAATTTCAAACAATATTAGAAATAGGGAATACTTTTTATACTCAGCCAAACCTAGACACAGTCATTGACTGGTGGGGTCAGTACCACGTCAACATGCCACGCAAGCAGTGGACCGGTCAAACGGTGGACTAGGTCAAGGGTGATGTTGGCATGATGTCGCTATGGCGTCAGCACAACCACCACCGTCAGTTGGTGGTCGCCGGGGACGATCTACGGCGCCCCATCAGACGAAACTAGCCTAGTTCGAATCAGCGTGACATGCTGAACCCTAGAGTGGCGGCACCGCTCGGAAATGGTCATCGGAGCCTCGGCTCCGACGAGCTTCGACAGTGTCATAAGGTGTGACGGTGATTTACAACGAGATGATGCGATTTAGAGGTACTGGAGGGTTTACGAACTCACCCTGATGACGAAAGAGAGGTTGACGAGGACCAACGCGGTTGGAAATAAGCACCCACCCGAGCTCCCCTTGATCTATTGATTCTACTAAGATGAAGAGGGGAACGTGGCGGTTCTCCTCGACCACTCCATAGGCTTTGAGGTGATCTATTGATTCTACTAAGATGAAGAGGGGAACAACGATGTGTGGCTCCGACGAGCTAGGGTTTCGGCTAGAGGAGGAATCCTGGATGAAGGGAGGAAATAGGGATGAGGAAGACTCCATGGCGTTCTTATCCTTCCCCGGTGTCGGCAGTGCTAATCTTGGCGAAGATGCTCATAAATTGCTATCTTAATTTCCCCTATCTTAACTGAATTCGATTTCTAAAAAATCGATCGAATTTGTTTTTGGTTTAAGCAGAAGAAGTTAATTACCCAAGTTTCAAACCCTAATTTTTACAGCGAGCTGCTTCCAGCTGGAGGAGGAAGATGACGATGTATCTTTTGCGGAAAACCCCCTGGAAATTCTTTCAACTCAACCCACAGTCCCTCCTCGGTCCCATCCGTGAGACTAAGAAGAGGACAAGCTGGGATGGCTGCTGGGCCTTTGCAAAGTGAGCGGTAAGTTTGTTGTTGCTACTCGTGGGCGACAGATAGAGAGATGAGAGAGTGGGGCCACGGCCAAAAACTATTTTTATTTGTTTTTCTTTTTTATTTTCTTTTTTTCTTTTCAGATTTGTATTTTAATCTTTGATTTGAACCTTTCTTATAGAAATTTATTTACTAGATAATTGTAGCAATAGTGAAATGTATTAAGTATCATTTTGTGATATATTGTTATATTTCTTTATTTTCTTTATATGAATCCCTTTTAATATTTTGTACAAGCCTTTGTTACTAATTTTCTTTCTATAATAAACCATGGCTTTATTATATGATATTTCCTTATTTATTTATAAAATTTAATTCTAGTTAGCTCATAGTTTGGATGGAAATTTTTATATAATGATCATATATCATTATTTGATGGATTATATACAAAGGAAATTAATATGGTTTACTATTACTCCCATGAATCTATGGAATAATAAGGGCTATATATTTTATTATAAATAATATAGGAATTAGGGTTTGAATTGTAAATGCTTACCCTAGAGTTTAGGGTTCTTAATATACTTATATTCTTTTTTTGATGTGAGTAAAGATTTAATAGCTAAGCATATTGTCTTTTGGTTGTGATCTTTAATGCTACCACCTTTTAAAATAGAAAGTTATTTTCTAGAATGTCTGATGGAAAAGAATTGATAGAAACAACTCCTAAGAACATATGGTTATGATAATTGGAAATGACAGAGATGTGCTTCGTGATGTGTTATAGGGAAATATTCCTATAAATCATTTTGAAGATAAAATGATTTATTCAACAGGTGTGCTGGATGTTGAACTTGTTCATAGATTTAGGGTTTAGTGTTTACCAAGAATTCCTGTCTTCTATACTTCATAATTCTGGACATCTGATTAAGGAATTCCTTTCCCAGATATACTACTTCTCCATGTCCATCATCATGTGTTAACATGATGAGATTTACTTCACAAGAATATTCTTATCCACCTTTTATTCTTCTAAGCCCATTGATAAATCCAATGATCTTGATACTAAGGCTTCCATAATATTCTCATGTCCATGCCTGGTTATATCAACTTCTCTACTACTGATAACCTCTAATCCAACAAGTAGCTACTTCTAACTACGTTCATACTCTTCCTTAATCATCCATCACCAACCTTACTCTAATATATTTATATATAATTAGATATATATCAAATCCTACTTTCCTCAAGAAGCTTACTATCCTTTAATAGGAATAACACTACTTCAATAACTCCATGCTACTCTAGCTTTAACTTAGTCATACTGTCTTATATCTACTTCACTTCAGTATCTTATATACAAACTTTACATCATATCATGGTGACTTGTCATGGCTAACCTAGAATAACATATCTATACTAGGATTCAATCATCTTCTATCCACCAATGCCACTTATACATGATATAAGCATTCAATCTTGGTGACTAAAGCATGTTTATTACAATCCTTTGATCCTTTATGGATTAGGTTTCCAATTGGCTAATCAAGATTTCATCAATACAACATTACAGTTGTATTGGAATCATCTACTTAACATCTCTATTGGACTAAGAGATATGATTCATTGACTATACAAACTTGATACCATAGGATTACTCCTATTAACTATCTTCAATATTCATCCTTGTAATCTTTACCTCAGATACCCTTCTATCATTTTAGGAGTGAGTTAACTCCATCAATAATCATATTGATCTTATTCACTTCCAACACTCCCATCCTATGGATGATATTTATAACAAGCATTACCATCTACCTCTTCTTACTTCTTTCTCTAAAGGACTTTAGATGAATGCTATGATAAGGACAAGAGTTGATAGATCAAGTATTGATAGATTAAGAATTGGTGAATCAATAGTTGATTTCTCAACATTGATGAACAACAGATATTAAAATATGATTCAGTAGAGATGACAAATATTGATATGGAAAGAAGGATATGTGGTGAATAATCTTGACTTAGTTTCCTTGCTACTTAATCTCACTAAAGGGTTAAGGTTAGGTATTCCCATGATACTCATAGTAGGAATATATAATAATAAGATAGGTCAGGATTAGTTATTACATTCTTATTACTTGAGTTGTAATCTTAACATGGTATTCATGAGTTGTTGTGATGAATAATATGATATGATGCCTTAAGTATCAAATACTAATCATTAAACAATACATAATGATGTAATTTTATTATATTTGATCTACCCTTAGATCATATCATGTTTTCCTAAATAAGGTTTTAGCAAAAGTCATATTGAAACTTATCACATTCAACTTGATGATCTACTTCAATTCCATCAAGTTGAGAGAAGCTTCAATCACTTTGACATGTTTTGTTCTAAAGTGCGAAAATTATTCAGATTTTCTATGCATGAATGCAATGCACACATCTGGGTTCAGCTTATTTCTAAGATCTAATGCTGGGATGTTAAAGTCTCTGTTGGGAAGCGCCGGCGAGACAGAACCCTAGCGTGGCCAGTGGGGGTCTACGGGGCTGACCGGGGCTCAGGCGAGGGTCTGCGATGGGGGCGAACGACGAAGTCGACGACGGCGAACCTCCTGGTACCGGCGGCTTCTCCTGGGGCGGCTCCAATCGCTGGGTCCTTTCTTCCTCCTCCGCGACAGACTCCGGCCAAATTCCAGAGACCTGCTGCCCGCTTTGCTCCGGGGGTGAGGTGGTGTGCTTCTAAGAGAGAGGGGAGTGTGTTGGTGTGAAGAAATCGAATGGGAGTGGCCTCTATTATAGTGCCAGAATGGGAGTGAAGGGCATGGGTGGAGCTCGTCGGTGTCGTCTGCACAGCGAGCTAAAGGCATGGGCGACGGTAGGGGGCAGTGTTGTGCTCCCTGCCAAAGCTCAACGGCATGGTTATGCGGCGTGGGACAGTGCGAGATGGTCGAAACGCTGTGGTGCTCTGGGCGGGTCCGACATGAAGTTTTATGGCGCACGGGTTCTCCTGGTCGTGCGGCGACGAACGGGCGTGTCTGCGGGGTTGCTGGGGTGGTGGTGATCACGCTTGCACGTGGCGAGGGCGGCGCGCGGTCTGTTGGTGAGTGTCGAGGGTGGTGCTCTGGCTTCCTGGTCGTTGGCATTGGACAGGGGGTGGCGGTGGACGGTGGTCAGTTTCCCAAACAAGGTGGCTAGGCTTGGTGCTGCTCCTAGCTTGTTGTCGATAGTGGGGTGGCAAGGTGAGGCTCGGCATGCTCACCATTGATGGCAATGGAAAGCTCACAGTGGTGCTAGAGCTTGCTAACTAAGCTAGATGATCTACTAAATGTCTGTTGTGAGCTAGAGAGGGAACAAGTTAGGCCAAATCACTGCTCATAATAGTATTTGATGTTTGTTTAATTTGTGTTTCCAAGGTGTTTGATGAAATGGCTGAAAGAGATTCAAATTTGATTTTTTGGTTCAAACTTGGTGGGTGTATTATTTACATACTAGGGAGTCTCTTGTTAGTTGGAAAGGTCGAGGTGCACTGGTTTGGTTGGTTTTGAAAATGGATGATCTTCATATATGATAAAGATTCAATTTTGAAATGTTCTTTCAATCAAGTTGCCAAATGTTTCTGTAAGTTTGAAAGGTGGGCTTGGGTTCACTTTTACTTTGTGTAGAAAGGGGTTAAAAGAAATGGAATTGTTTCTGTTTGAAATCTTCGACTAGAAACACTCAAAGTGGCCTAGTGAGCAGGATTGGCAAAAATGACCATTTGTTTGTTTTGTTTGTTTTTTATTTTCCCATGATTTGTTTCTGCTTGGAAATGTTTTAGATGATGTTGTTTTCATCTTAAAACCATTCCTTGCTATTTAGAACAATCACGCAAGTCCATTCATGCATTCATACAATCATCACATACACACATGCATTCATATGATTTTGATTAACAAAAGTTTTTGTTAACCCTAAATTTGGTGATTGGAATTTGATAACCTTGTTTAATATTTTTGGGATGTTACAAAACTTCCCTCCTTAAACAAAATCTCGTCATGAGATTTGATAAAGAAGAAAAAGAAAACTAGGATTTAAAGAGATCGGGTAACTCCGTCTTGATGTAGTCTTCTCGTTCCCAGGTAGCTTCTTCTTCAGTGTGGTTAATCCACTGAATCTTGATGCTTCGGGTCCTGCTGGTTCTGAAAGCTTGCTCCAAAATATGGATGGGTACTTCGAGATAAGTCAGGTCATCGTTGATCTCTATGGTGCGGTGATCAATGTTCTTGAAAACTTCAGTGTTCTCTGGGAATTCAAGGCATTTGCGAAGTAACGATATATGGAACACGTTATGCACTGCTGACATCTCGTCCAGAAGTTCCAATTGATACGATACTTCTCCTCGACGATTAAAAAGAGAGGTCTCGACGTCTCTTATCGTCATAACTCTTCTGTCTTGACTGGGAGGTCTTGAGGTGCTCACGGATCTTGTGAACTTTCTCTTCTACTTCTTGTAGGATGTCGGGTCCGAAAATCTGAGTCTCTCCTACTTCCGACCAATTCAAAGGGGTACGACAGTTCCGTCCATACATGAACTCAAATGGGGTCATTTGCAAACTAGCTTGATAACTGTTGTTGTACGAAAATTATGCAAAAGGAAGACAGTCTTCCCATTTAGATCCATACTATAGCACATCGGCTCTCAACATATCTTCGAGTATTTGATTTACTCGCTCCGTTTTTCCATCGGTCTAAGGGTGATAAGCTGTGCTCAAATTCAATCTCGTTCCCAATCCTTCTTGGACTTTGTTGCAAAATCTCGAGGTAAACTGAGTGCCTCGATCTGACACAATGTTCTTGGGGACTCCGTGCAAACTAAAGATTCTAGTGATGTACAACTCCATTAGCTTTGAACTTTGGTAGGTGGTCTTGATAGGTAATAAATGGGCTACCTTGGACAATCTATCAACTATGACCCAAATAGAGTCATTTCCCCTACTAGAAGTAGGCAATCCGATGATAAAGTCCATTCCAACTGAATCCCATTTCCATTACGGAATCTGTAAGGGTTGCAACAGTCCTGCGGGTCTCTGATGTCCCGCCTTGACTCTCTGACAAATATCACACTTGGCTATATATCTTCCGATTTCTGTCTTCATCTTATGCCACCAAAATTGTTCCTTCAAATACTGATACATCTTTGTTCCTCCGGGTTGGATAGAATAAAGGGTATCATGGGCCTCTTTCAAAATAGTTTCCTTCAACTCTGAATCTGCTGGTACACAGAGACGTCCTTTGTACCACAAAACTCCTTCTTCGTCCTCGGTGAATCGGGATACCTTGCCTGTACCGATGCGACGTTTGATTCCATCGATACTAGCATTTCCTTTCTACGGCTCCTTGATCTGACTGATAAAAGTGGGTTGAAGTTCTATGCTAGCCAAAAATCCTTCACTTACTAATTCCATTCTGAAATCCTCCATCTCCTTGTGCAAACTTGGTTGCTCCTTCAGCATCATGGAGTTCAAGCGGCACGGCAATCTGCTAAGGGCATCTGCTACCACATTGGCTTTACCGGGGTGATAGTGAATGTCTAGATCATAGTCCTTGATTAGCTCAATCCATCTTCTCTGCCTAATATTCAACTCCTTCTGGGTGAATATGTACTTCAG
Organism: Avena sativa; assembly: GCA_916181665.1. Classification (NCBI taxonomy): domain Eukaryota; kingdom Viridiplantae; phylum Streptophyta; class Magnoliopsida; order Poales; family Poaceae; genus Avena; species Avena sativa. The sequence continues at coordinate 204,055,212 of OV702281.1, read as the reverse complement.
GCTCTTGTGATCCGAATAAATCTCACAACGATTTCCCATCAGGTAATGCCTCCATGTTTCGAGGGCTAGAACTACGGCTGCTAGTTCAAGGTCATGGGTAGGATAGTTCTATTCATGCTGCTTCAGTTGTCGGGATAGATAAGATATAACTTTGCCTTCTTGCAGTAACACACATCCGAGACCGATCTTGGATGCGTCACAATACACATCAAAGGGCTTCGTGATATCCGGCATGATCAAGATTGGGGCTGAAATCAATCTCCTCTTGAGTTCTTGAACACTCACTTCACATTTGTCCGTCCATTCGAACTTCTTGTCCTTCTTCAGCAATTGGGTCATGGGTCTTGCGATACTCGACAATCCTTCTACGAACTTGCGGTAATATCTCGCCAATCCGAGAAATGCACGAACTTGGGTTTGAGTGTTTGGGGCTTGCCAATCTTCAACATCCTTCACCTTTGCAGGGTCAATAGCTATTCCTCCAGCTGATACGATATGTCTGAGAAATCCTACCTCCTGTAACCAGAATTCACATTTGCTAAACTTCACATACAACTGATGCTCTCTAAGGGTTCCAAGGATGTTCCTTAGGTGTAGCTCATGTTCTTCTTTTGATTTGGAATAGATCAGAATGTCATCGATGAAAACAATGACAAACTTATCCAGAAAGTCCATAAAAATCTTATTCATGAGGTTCATGATATAAGCGGGGGCATTGGTTAATCCAAAAGACATGATAGTATACTCATATAATGCATATCTAGTGGTAAAGGCAGTCTTTGGAATATCCTCTGCGCGAATTTTGAGTTGATGATAGCCAGTTCTAAGATCAATCTTAGAAAACACTTTGGCACCGGTCAACTGGTCAAACAGGTCTTCTATCTTTGGAAGTGGGTACTTGTTCTTGATAGTGACATCATTCAACTTCCGATAATCCATAGACAAACGGTTACCTCCATCTTTCTTGTCCACAAATAAAGGTGATCTCCATGGCGACGGACTTGGTTGGATCAATCCTATCTCCCGCATACCATCCAGTTGCTTCTTCAACTCCTCTAATTCAGATGGGTTCATACTATACGGTCTCTGGGCTATGGGTCCGGTTCCAGGGATTAGTTCGATGATAAACTCGATATCTCGATCTAGGGGCATACCGGGCAAAACATCTGGAAATACGTTGGGGTATTCACAGACTATTCTGACTTGGTCAATATTTGGCTGGGCTAGACTCTTGCTGCACTTGAATTGACGGGGCAAGATTTCCGATACATGCTCTACTGATATTCCTGCTGTACTGGTCATGGTTATGGCTTTCTTGGCACATTCGATTAATCCTTTATGTTTCGACATCCAATCCATTCCTAGTACTACTTCCAAACCTTTAGTTCCGAGTACTATTAGATTAGCATAAAAATCTATGCCATGGATTCGGATAGGTATGGACTTGCAAATTTTTCTAGCTTTGGTGGTTGAACCAGGTATTTGAACTATCACAACATGCTTCAATTTGGTTGATTGAATCTTACTAGTGCAAGAAAATCCTTCGGTAACAAATGAGTGTGATGCTCCAGAATCAAAAAACACCCTTGCAAGTACTGAGTTAACAGAAAACATACCCAACACGACATCTGGCACTTCTTGGGCTTCTTCAGCATGCATGAGAAAGAGACTGCCATTGCGGTTGAGCGAATTTCCTAGGGCAAACCTTCTTCCGGGCTGAACACGACACTGCTGCTGAGCTGGGGCATTTGCATTGGGGGCTGCGGCAATCTTCTTGGGGCACTCATTGGAATTGTGACCCTTGGTTCCACATTCATAACAAGTAACCTTAGGCTTGTCATTTGCTGCAATAGGCATAACATTGCTTCCAGTCCTTGGGGCAGTGTTCATGTTGGTGGCGACATTGTTGTTCTTGTACTTGGGTGGTGCACGGTTGAAATTGCTGGGGTTCCCGGGATTGTTGTGATTTCCTCCGGGCCTTGGGTTTCCTCCTCCACGGTTGGGATAGGTTGGATGGTTCATAGGGGGTCTATTGGTTCTTGGGGCAAATCCTGGAAATGGGTTGGGATGGTACTTTGGGGTATGATGGGTTCCTGGTTGATCCATGATGCGACGTTTACGGTTCTCATTAGCTTGGTTGATCTTGCCTTCCATCTGTATTGCAGAATCCACTAAGGCTTCAATATCAGCAAATGGGATATTGACCAACATTGTCTGTATCTCATCATGCAGACCATTCAGGAATCTCTCCTTCTTCTTGGCTTCAGTGTCAATCTCATCAGGTGCATACCTAGCCAATGACAATTTTTTTTGTCACATTACTCAACTACTGTCATCCTTCCCTGTTTCAGTTCCCTGAATTCATCTCTCATCCTCTTGATCAAACCCGGTGGAACATGGGTTCTACTAAACTTGATTTTGAACTCTTCCCACGTCATCATCTGAACTCCATTCATGGCACGAACACTGTTCCACTATGCCCTTGCATCTCCGTCCAGGTAGTGGGTAGCGAACAATACTTTCTTGTATGCTTCCACTCCTGCAACTTCTAGGTTGTTCTCCATGGTTTTGCAGCCAATCATCTGCATCGAGGGGCTCTTCAGAACTAGTGAAAATGGGTGGATTGGTGTTCTCGAAATTCTTGAGCTTGGACCCATGGCTGTCCTGATTTCCATGGCCTTGATTGTTGTTCGCCATATGAGCGATGTGCTGAAGGGTGGCTAGGTTCGCTTGACGTTCGGCTCTTTCAACTTCGTGGTCCAAAACTAACATTTGCAAGATTTGCAACATTGGGTCCGGGGATGAACTGCTTCCTCCGCGAGGCATCTAAAGATTGAGATAGATCATGAGAAAAGAGTGAAATTTCTAAGGTTCAGGGTTTTGGTGTTTGAAAAGTTTTCAAAGTTTGACTCAGATTTTTCTAGCAACTTGCTTTTCATTCATTCATAGCACACGATACAAACACACACCACAACAAAGGAAAACATATGGTTTTAAGAACCATTCTAGGAAACTACGATACAATGGGACCGGATACAACTCCCTAACGCTAGTGCTCAAGTGCTACTGCTCCTCAGAGTCGGTGTCCTCATCATCCTCCTCCTCATCATCATCATCATCATCGATGAAGGCGAATTCATCCTCATCGGTGAAGAAGTCCATGGCCTGATCATCCAGAAATTCATCATCGTCACTGAGATAAGAGTAGGGGTCTCCGTGAAGGTCTTCCCGTGCATTCTCCCTCTCTTCAAGATGTATGTCCCTCTCATGGACAGTCTCCTCCAACTCTGTGATCCTGTGGCGGAGACGGGCAAGATCTTCCTTCTTGTCGAGCTGACGGTGACGAGACTGGCGATCATTTACTAGCATGGCAATGGTCTGATCCTTCTTGGCGGCGATGGCGTACTTGTGGTTGGCGTAGGAGCGGGAATTGTCTAACTCCTTCTAACGGTCATACATCATGAAGCTGAGGTGGTCCAATTGAGTCTTCAGCTCATGGTGATACGGTGCCTCCAGTGGCTGTCCCATAACATCACGCCTTGGATAGAACTCAAAGCGGGTACCCTTGATCTGATTGATACTCTGTCCACATAGACGGTCAAGATCTTCCTGCATGGCCCTGGCAAGTCCATCGAGCTAGTTGTTCTCTCTTAAGGTGAATTGAATTCCCTCTGTGGTGGGGGCTTCAATCTTTCCTCGAAGACTTGCAACAACCAGCCATTGTAACTCCTCTCCTTCCTGATTGTTGAGCTGATCTCCGAAGAACTTGAGGTGTGGATGTTCCAGCATTTCCGAATACCGGCTTGGCCCAAATACCGTTTCATCCTCGCTATCGTCGTCTTCCACCTCGCAGAGCAGCCGAATTAGGTGCGTGTCGCCGTTCACCGCGTCGGGGTGCGCCAAGATGCTTGCCTTCATCGCCAGGAGGGATAAGAACGCCACCGCAAAGCCCTCTTGTCCTCATCCTCTCACTCGCTCGCCCTCACTCCCTCTTATCTGCTCTATTTCGCAAAGGGCCGAAACCCTAGCCGGCCATAGTAGACTACCATCGCCGGTAGACGTCGCCCTAGAGTCCATGGCGTGGTCGAGGAGAATCGCCGCATCACTATCTTCATCATAGTACACTCATTAGATCAAGGGGAGCTCAGGTTGGGGAGAATTTCATCATTTCCTTTCCGTCGGAGTTCATCGGAAATCTTGTCGAAGGGCTCGGCTCCGACCATGAATTGCCTCCACAACCATCTTCGCGCTCCTGGTATGTTTCTGGACCGTCTGGCCCTCTCTAATTTGTTGCCCACACGTCGTAGCCGTCTGTCCACGTGTATGTCTATCACACCGCCATAGGAGCTCGTCGCCGACGAGGTTTCGGCGACCATTACTGGGTAGCACCACCACTATAGGGTTTAGCACGTCGCGCTCATTCGAACTAGGTTAGCCGCATTTGCTGGGGCGCCGTAGATTGCTGCCGGTGACCATTTCCTAGCGGTGGAGGTCGAGATGTCGTCATCGTGACGTCATGCACCTGCCACCCTTGACCTGGTCCACCCAGTTGACCATTCCATGCATAGGTGGCATGCCAACATGGCCTAACCCCACCTGTTTGTGACTTGGGCTAGAACCATTCTGAGTGAAAAAAGTTATTTCCTGTTGAGTAAATAGACAAAACAATATAAATTCAAATATAAATATTTTCTAGAAATTAAAAAGAATGATTAAACATTGTAAATTCAATATCTTTTGTTTTATAATTCAGAAAAATATGTTTAATATATGAAAATGTTTAGAAAAATAAAATCTATAATTTATCTTTATTATAAAACATTATAATGTTAACTATTTAAATAAATATTATTAAATAAATATTTTATAATTAATAAAACTTTGATAATTCATATTTTAACAATGGTAAATGATAAAAATATAAAAAATATATCAAAATTCTTTGAAAAATAAGAACTCTAATTTAAAAATATAATCATGTATTATTACTTCACCTAATTAAATATTTATTATTCATTAATTATTTATAAAGCAATAAATCTTATAAAAATCATATCATATTCTTTAAAATTCAGAAAAATACATATAATATACCAAAATGATCACAAAAATAATTTCTACATGTTAAAAATATAACATTCCACTTTTGAAGTAAATAAAAGTTTAATACTCTAATAACTTGAATTTAAATCTAATTCCTTAATTGATAATTCATATATGGGCAGATAAAATTTGCTAATATATCCAAAATTATACATCTAAGGCCTAATAATAGTATTTGACTTAAATATTGATAGTATGAAATTCATATAATCCAAAACATTTTAATTACAATTTTTGAAGAATTATCATTCATCTATAAGTAGTAAATAATATTGTTTACTTATTGACAAACCATAACCACACATTTATAAGGAGATAAATGATTCTATTCCATTATAATATTAAGAAACAACTACTCAAATAGAAGTATTATCACTGTTAATTAACTTTAAGAAAACATTATGAAGTAAACAAACTACAAATATCATAAGCATTACATCTTAAGTCCATCTATGTCCTTAAAGTTAAAATTTAGTCTACAAGATTGTAAACACCATGTTTAAAGCTTCACTATGTATTTTATAGTTTACTTTAGTCTGTTTCAATTAAGACCTAGTGCATCTCAAGACTAAACTAACCGAGAAAACACCAAAAGACATCGATCACATTCTATTAACCATAAAGATTGTTTAAACCTTAGAAAAGAAACCTTTTCTTCGAAGGTTATCCTTTTTGCCACTTCAAACAACAAATTTTATAATAATATCTCTAACTCTTAACAAATAAACCCAAGGACTTTTATCATAGTCAACAGATGAAAATTAGTCATAATCACATAACTTTATACTTTACTTTTATATTTATGATTGTTGACACTTAAGTTCCTTATAAATGCCATTACTTGTAAAGTAAAATTTGAAGATAAAACAATTCTTATATAAGCAGTCTTTGAGTAGCATTCCACATTTATGTATCCTATTGTTGTATGATATTATAGTTACATATTATTTCACACACATCCTCACAAGACTTAATAAGAATCAAAATGGTGAAGCTTATCTAAAAGTACAAAACATTCTAAGGGAACCACTTCCAGCATCCAAACCCTAGATCAACGATTATTCCGGGGGTTCGAGTTTAACAAACTGCATTATTTTTGCATAATAGCATCTTGCTTCTTTAAACATTAATTCTTACCGGACCAATGATGCTGATTTTAGATATTGTATCTTATATTCTCTCGAAGACCATGAGTGCATAATCTTGCAATCACAAAAGGCAAGTTCACACTTGCTCGTGTCCTTTGATTATTTTTGTAAAGTATTTTGCAAACTCAGTGTTGTCATCACCTGCATTTCATTAAGGTCAGAAAACACTATTTTCATAATAATACGATTATAGGTTATTTACCATGAGGTAATAACCTAATATGAAAGTTTCAGTGGTAAATGAACATATTATCTAGGACTTAACAACCAATGTCGCTAGTGATTCTTGCACCGTATATTACACGTTAACCATGAGATTTGGAATTGGGCGGAGAAGTCAATTGTATCCTTTTCCTTTCGTATGTAGGCAAGACGACCTTAACGTGACGTTGTGATTCCTTTTGCAGATCCAACACATGGGTGGGCACCCTTAGGCCCCATTATTTTGGTGTCTAGATTATCTATGAGTGGCTGCCGGAGGTATACTGGACCTATATGGTACTTGCCAAGGGCATCACCAGCTCATATAGTCTTTGGGAACACATCAGGGTTTTAGCCTGCCGGAAAGGGGGCTTAACGGAGGTGATCCGGCCCCGAAGGATCATGCAGACATGCGGGGTCGCAGAAAGGGCAGTGATTGTCTTGGATCATCTACTAGGCCCCACATCACGGAATTGTGGACGGGAAAGATCTCCCGGTTGTGCAACAAGGATTTGATCTCTCATGGGTAAAGTAACGCACCTCTGAAGAGTGTATGAACTATAACTTGTTACTCCCTGTTCCGGGAAGGAGCTACGAACGCGGCAGGAAAGGAACTCCATGAAAGTTCTGGTAAACCTATGAAGGCTAGCGGACATAGCTTTCCAGAATAAAAGCAATCTTTGAAGAAATGTTTATGAAAACCTGTAGTGCATACGACCTATGGTCTGTGGCTGTAGATATAGTGCATCAAACACTCCTTTCCAGTGAACTTCCTGACTACGCTCTTACTCAACGTATCTTCTTAACCCTTGTTAGATTCGTAAGCCAATACAGACAATGTCTACATCAACCTATGCTCAAGGGAATCATCATCAACATCTCAAGCCCTTCAATGTAGTCTAGAAATTCAACATATACATCAACTAAAGCTAAGACGAGGCTGTAATTAGATAGGAATATAATAACTAGCCATAGAACCTACTTCTTTAGAGTATTCCAGTAGCAGCAATGCAAAACCATTAGTTTAAATAGTAATCCATTAGTATGATGGTTACGAGTTGACTATTTCTGATTCTTCTTTGTAAAAAGTTTCTTTCTCTCTATTTAACCTAGAGTGTTCTCTGGATATTTTGTAAAGAGTCGAGTTGTAACCTATAGTCATGTCTTGGATCTGCTGTGTTTCTGTTGTACCACTCTAAGGAATGTAATCTAGTGAACGGTGTTTCATTGGTGTTATGTGAACGACTGTAGTGTACTACATCATCCAGTGGTATGCTGGGTCATCGCAAACAGGCCATGCGGTCGACTTAGGGCGGAACCATCACATGTAGATGCTTCCCTGACCTCCCTCTACAAGCCCCAACCATCCCCCTTTCCATTGATTGCTCGAGCACGATGTACCCATCAATCAAAGACACCACCATGGCTATGTTTCGTTAGATCAAAACCAACCCATTTTATCCTCTCTCCACACATGCTGCAAGCCGGTGCATGGACCTGGCACGACCCGAGTGCGTCAACCCTCTCCACACCCTCACCCCAGGCCGACCATGCATCAACCACGGCTGGGAGAGAGAGAGGGAGATAGCAGGATCTGCCCAAATCCCGTCCACCCTGCACAACCGCGCCCTTGCCTTCGTCCTGTTGCGCCTGGGCCCGCAGGACGACTACAACTCCCTAGGCGACATCCCCCTTGCTCTCCCATGCTCCCCCGCCTCACCAAGCTCCCTAGTGCTAGCCCCGCTCCTTGTCCTAGCCTGGCCCGAGCTCAGTAGGATGCAACCATTCGGTCGAGCACCTTAAGTGCACTGACCTCACCGACCACCCCACACTGTCCCGAGGCAATGAGCCATCACACTCACTCCCGACCCTCTCTCACTATGCAGAGACGCGCACCCATCATCACGTCGAGCCAATCCCGCACTACCACCCTCTCGCCACACACCCACCTACACTCGGTGCACCATGGGCGCCCTCCATCGTGAATAAAATCCCCGAGCCTCACCCAGCTCATGCACGCCCCACCATTTGGTTCCCCACCTACCCCTCCACCACCCCCTGAGCGGAGGCAGGCTTGCTCGCTCGCTACCTCTCCCCATGCTCGTCTCACCGCTGTGGCACCGAAGGAAGAAGGGGAATGTTGCCGCTGTTGTCGTTCCTTTCTCCCTGGCCCTTCTCACCACGTGCATGCCTCCCTCTCGTCCTCCTGACCCTGCCCTTGTTTTCCAGGAAAAGCCTGAGGGTCGCCGGAGAAGCAATCATGCGCACCGACGCCCGTACGCACGCCCCCGACCAAGCAGGAGCCGAAGCTTCCCGTTTTGACCCTCGCCCGAACTGCCGCCACCTGACGCTTCGAGCCCGCCCTTTGATGACCCTTCTCCGACCCTAGGTGAGCCACCCTAGCCCTATCCTCGTATCTAGGGTTTTCTGTCACCGACGACCCTTCCCGCGAGGAAGACGAGCCCCGGTCGTTAGATCTGGACTAGATCCAATGGCCCAGCGCCCTCCATATCCCTGAATCCCCTCATAGACATCGACACGCGGGTCCCAGCCCGAGATTTGAATGTCCCCATCTCCCGCACAAGCCATAGTGCGAGTGGGCCGGCTGACATGTCAGAAACGTATCTATAATTTTTGATGCTCCATGCATGTTTAATATCTACTTTTCTTTGCTTTGTCCACACTTTGAGGTGCTTTTTACATGTTTTCTGGTACTAACCTATTAACAAGTTTCCATAGTGCCAGTTGCCTGTTTTCTGCTATTTTTGGTACCAAAAAAGTTAGTAAAGAAATATTCTCGGAATTGGACGGGACAAACTTCAAAGTCAACTACTTTTCGTGGGGAACAAGAAGTCTAGAGGGGAGCCAGAGAGGCGAGCTAGGGCGCCCAGACCCCCTAGGCGTGGGTGGGCCCTGCCCCACGCCTAGGCAAGGTCTGGGGCCCCTGGCCACCGCCTCGGCCTCCCCCTTCTCCTATAAGAAGCCCCCGATGCAGAAACCCTAAGTACCCAATCAAATATCCACGAAACCTTTTGTAGCTGCCGCCACCGTCATCCGTAGATCGGGAGGGGGGTCTGAAGTTCTTCCCGACAACCCTGTCAGAGGGGAGATCATCCCGGAGTCCTTCTCACCGGTATGATGCATGAGTAGTTCCACCTTGGACTATGGGTCCATGTAGTAGCTAGATGGTTGTATCTCCTCCTTTGTGCTTTCATGTATAGATATTGTGAGCTCCGTTCATGATAAAGATCTAATCTATTTGTAAGCATGCATGTTGTGTTTGCGGGGATCTGATGGATATTGAGATTATTATGTTGGTTTGATTAATGGTTTTGTCTTTATGATTCTATCATGTCTGTGTTGTCTGTGATCTTGCATGCTCTCTGTTGTTAGTAGCTATCTTGGCCAAGTAGTTGCTAGTGACTCTAAGAGGGGGTATTTATGCTCGATAGTCGGTTCATGCCTCTAGTTTCCAAGAGAAGTGACAAAAATCTCTTCGGTTTTAGATGTGTTGTTGCTACTAGGGAGAAAACAACGGTCTCTTGTTCATGGAACATGTGGACTATTTACCTTACACACTTTTCTTAAAGCAGTTGTCTGTTGCAACTTAATAATGCAGAGGGTTCGGATGATAACCTGAAGGTGGAGTATTATTCATAGATGCAGTCGGATGGCGGTCTATGTATCTTGTTGTATTGACCAATCGAATCTCATAGGATCTTCCTGACTAGTAATTGCATTGTTATGCCTTGCTCAGTTCCTGTGAATTTCCTTGTTGTTATTTGTTTACTCTTCATGCCATGTTGTTTATCTAAGGAGAGAAGCTCTAGTGAACTATGGACCCCGGTCCAATCTTTACCATTGATACATCTTACTTTGTTACTTGTTTACTTGCTGCAAACCACCATTACCTTCCACACCATATGTTTAATCCTTTGTTACAGCAAATCGGTGAGCTTGACAACCTCACTGATCCGTTGGGGCAAAGTCTTGAGTTTGTGTTGTGCAGGTCTCCGTGTTGCTTGCAACACCTGTGTGACGTTTCCTTCCTCCTAATGGTTCGATAACCTCGGTTTCTTACTGAGGGAAAACTTGCTGCTGTGCTGCTTCACACCTTGCACTTGGGGTTCCCAACGAAGTACTCCTACATCAACTCAGCCATGCATCACCGGCCCAGACCCCTGAGTGGGCTGCGGGCCTGGCCACTGTTGCCCCTGCCCTTTTCTTTTTCTGTTATATAAATGCTAGAAATGTTTGAAGTTAGTTTAAAATCCACCAATTTTGCTCTGTTCAACTTTTCCACCAGATTCCACTTTTTCCAGTTAGCCTAGGGAGTTATCTATCACATGGCACTAGTAGTTTGGTAGTTTGACCCATGTAGACTTTCTGGTAATTTTTGTTGAAGAATGCTACTGTTTTCACTTATTAAGACATAACTTTATTTCTGTGAACTAGAAAAATGCAAAACAACTTGTCATGCCTTGTAAATAACCTTACCTACCAAGAAAAATTGGTTTTACACCAATTGGACCTGTTTAGCTCCTGTCTTTAATATTAAAAGTTTGGGACAAAAGCATCTTGGATAAATTCCAGAGTCTTTTGTGGAACTCATTTTTAAGTGGGACCAATTCTCTGAGTTGTGTCTCAATAAGGAGTACCAGTACCTAGGAGCCCAGAATTTGTGGTGCTAATATGAATTTCTAAGAAATTTTTTACATCTGTCAGCCCAATTTTCACTAGTTTAATTTTTATAAATCAATCATACATGCTACAAATATAAATCTAGTTGGGTTGGATTGGTTTACTCATAACCTTTCCAGAAAGATAATTTTTACCTACAGTATCTTTACAGAAATTGGCTATGGCATTTTAGCAAGTGTCTAACTAGTATCTACCATTAATTTTACCCCAAAATTTAAAATGGGATTTTTTTAGTGATTTCAGTGGCGATGCCTTGATATTTTCAGTAGCTACCGAACTGTTGTTTGGCTGGATGCTTGTTGTTTGTGTACTGTATTAATGATGTGGTTTGCAAGTGTTTGATTGGGTGGTATGTTGTTGTTTTCTTTCCTTTTGCGACAATAGAAACGAACGAGGAAGGTTTTTGGGAGGATTTTGAAGAAGAGGACAAGGTACAATTTGCTGATCAAGGCAAGCCACCATCATGCTCCTAAACCTTGTCCTATATTTTACCTTATGCATATATTTTTTATCTATTATTGCAAATGATTTTCTTTTACTTTATCTATTTTGCACTATGTATTGGTTGGCTCCTCTAGACCAATACCTATGGTAATATTAGTACCCCCTTGTCTAACCCATTTCCTATCGTTGTAGTTTAGAGTGGTAATTCACCACCACCCCTTGGATACCCTCTTTTTAGCCAAACTAAACTATAGGTGGGAACCAGGAAAAAATTGTTTTATAAATGGTTGAAAGAAAAAAATTGACAAGTGGGACTTGTCAGGAGTCTTGAAAGGAGGAGATTGTTTTGTTTTCAGCAAGGAGTTGAAGATAAAGGAGGAATGATAATGGTTTATGAAAATATACCCAGTTCTTTGCAGTTTTGATAGACCAACTTAACCCGTGCAACCACACTACCCTGGAGTGGGACGGGGCCTAACTTGAGGATAGTTTATCCAATATGGGACCCCTCGCGACTACTTATAATTAATCACATCCCTTGAATGCCAGATTTCCTCTAAATAAAGGGTCAACTACGAGGCAATCACCTGGAGGAAATGCGAACTACCCTCGGGAGCAGCCGTATGATACCATGAGCCCCTCATTGAATCTGCCCCTTGTCGAGGATTCAGAAGGCACCCGGATGGTCCGTGGATCCAGAGGTCCTGGTGTTTAGGGGAACAACTCATAGGGTAGGACTCATATCGGAGTGGACTTTCCAAGGGTTTTGTTTGATTATCTGAGACCCGCATACTTTAGTATGACGAACCCTGGGTGATCCCGGCGGATGTATCGAATCTTGTGGGTAAAGTGTACAACCTCTGCAGAGTCCTAGGTCATGGACAGTTGGGATGGTTGTTGTAGAGCGGTGTTGGTTTTGTTTTCAAAAATGAGACCTTGAAAAGTTTTGAAAATGTTTTGACCATGGGATGGTCGAAAAAAGGGAGGAAAGGAGTTTTGGTCATGGGATGGCCAGAAAAAAAAATTAGTGGGTAATCCCCATCCTATTAGTGTTTTCCAAATACTTTTCAAAAAGGTTTCCAAACAATTTTATAAAAACTTCCAACAAAACCTTGTAGGTGCTATATCTACAAGAGAAATTATTTTAGGAAAATAACCTCTTATGGAACCCTCCTATCCCGATATCCATATTGCATATTTCTTTTTTGTACCTTTTATGGTGGTTTGCGAGTACATTCCAAAGAACTCACCGACATTGTCCCTGGCTTTCTACTTGGCCAGACTATGAGCAGGATGGTGGATATGAAGGAGGTTACAATGATGACATCGCCAACTAGGGCGTACTCCGATTCAGGCACGTGTAGGGCTACAACATGACTCTGGTCTTCTGCGTTTAGTGTTCCACTGCTATTCTGTGTAATTCCCCTCGTGTTATTTATGTAATACTATTTATGTAATACTTGATTTACTCGATAATGTAATGGATGTGTACTTTTATATTAAGTAGGTTATGTTCACGATGCATTGATCTTGGGATCGTGGTTGTGTGCATAATGGGGATTCTCGGACCATAAATCCAGGGTCCCACTGATTCCATTGTCTTTGACATGATGTTGATTGCCTCCATGGATGAGTAGATCATTAGTTCTTGGGGAGATGGAGAAACCCTAGCATGAGATTAAAATAAGATAAAGATTATATGATATTCATCGTTGTGACCATGTGTTAGATTGTCTTCATCTTAATGTTGGGATAAGTCGACCTCTCAATATTTTCCTCTTATGGGACCTAAGGGAGGGAACTACTTGTTGGTAGACGGAGGCGTGCTAGAACTTACAGTGATTATAAAGCTGTTAGGACCCCTTACGAATTAACTAGGGAACTGAGGAAACTCGCGGAGCATTGTCCATGCCATGGGATACATCCTATGAGATTAAGTCCCTTAATAGAGCAATAATTTGATTGATGTCGATTGCTATCTCCTGTGGTTATGAGGATGATGTGAGCAGTGGTTTCTATCCATTTTTCCAAATACGGAGTTCCTCCCACACATACATAGTTGAGAATGTTCATGATGATAATATTTACCTTAAACCCTTTATAATGTTAGAGGTGCATCCGCTACTCCCTAAGAACGCTTTTTACCATTACAGTTTCACATCTCTTTTACATACATGATACTTACTTTCTGTATTCAGTTTGTTTTACTTTATTTATTGTGCTCTTATACAAAAACCCAAAAATACCTGTGCACTTAACCCACTGGTAACTTACATTTTATCTGGTAACTTAGAACGTTAATTGGCATTACTATTTCAGTATTTAATTCAAGAGTTATTAGGCTTTAGAACTCCCGCTCCCTTTGGAATCGATATCTTTATTTCGAAATTAGCTACAAACAATCTGTGCACTTGCAGTCATCAAGCTATTTTCTGGAGTCGTTGCCGAGGATCTAAGCACTGTAGGTATTTTAGTTTTTTCTTATTTATTTTATTCTTGATAAGTTTTCTTTTGAGTTACAGGGTCCCACCAACATGATGGAGTTTAAAAATTTGACTAGTGCTAACCCACTAAGCCACTTTGGGAAGCCCTATGATATTAATATAGGAGACAACTCCAATAAGAATACAGGGGGGTTTGAAATAAATCCTCTACTACTTGGTATTTTACACAAGAAGCAAATTAATGGACATGAAGAAAATCCTGATCCATATGAGCATATTGCATGCTTTAAAGATATATGTGGCACTTTCCAAATACCAGGTTATACTGCTAATGAGATAAGGCTAAAACTCTTTAGTCAGACTTTGACTAGCACATCTCTCTCATGGTATAGATCTTTACCCCTAGAAGCCACTACTAACTGGGATATTTTAGCTTGTGAGTTTCTGGCCAAGTATTATCCTTTATCAAAATGTTTTGGAATTAGGCGTCTTATAATGACTTGGAGGAACCATCCTAATGAAGGACTAGTAAGAGCTTATATAAGATTTAAAGATTTACTTAATTAATTCCTCATCATGATTTGCCTGAATTTTATTTATTACATATCTTTTATGGCAGTTTAATTGAACCTAATAAATTGGAACTAGACTCTTACGCGAGACGAGCTTTTATGAATCTTCCCATAACTAAAGCTTGGCCTTTACTCAATAGAATTTTCGATCATAGAGTTTCTTGGAATTTTGGTTTAGGAAGCGAAGGAGGCATAGAAATAGATTATGATTGTATTCGTGACTATGAAAAAAGGGCAATGTTAATGAATTATCTAAAGAACTTTATTTGGATTCAGATCTTGTGTTGCATGTTGTTAAAGATTTACAGAACATATAAAAGCTCCAAAAGAGGGTTGGGTCAAGTATGATCCACCAACCGAAACTGAGAGGAAAAGCGAAGTTAAAGCAACACTATCCTCCCTAGAACCAATGTATGAGATACCTTTCCTTACACTATGCAGAAACATATTTTGGAATATGAGCAGGTTAAAGCAGTGGAACAGAAGAAACAAGAGGAAAGTGTGCCAGAAATTGAAGAACATTTGGATGAAACCAAAGATGAAGAGGTAACCAAGAAATAAATTATGGCTATGTATGCACATTGCAACATAGTTGAACTTGATAAAGAGACTTCCATACTGGTTTAAGGTAAAATTAAATTAAAAGATGTGGGTCAGCCTATTCTTCCCTGCATATTTAAAGAAACCTCACATTATGGTTTATGTGTTGGCACCGAAGTTAATGTTATATCTTATGATTTTTATTTATAAATAAAAGAAGAGATAGCACCAGCTACAATAGAGAATACTAATATGACAATCATGTTAGCCAATAAATCTCTTAGAGTTCCAAAGGGAGTAGTTGAAGATGCAACTGTCACAAATGGCAATAAAAAATTCCTATTGATTTTATAGTTGTTGATATGCCAGCTGACACTCTTTGCCCAATTATATTTGGAAGAAACTTTTTGAATGGTTTAGGTGCCAAAGTTGATTTTAAAAAGGAGATTTTGTCTCTTAAGCTTGGGGAAGCGGAAAAAGAATTCCACTTTTCCAAATTTAAAGACATGCCTCTACAAATACAAGAAGAATAAAGGAAAAACTATTGAGGAGATGGGAGCTATTTTCTTTAGTAATCAGGTAGAAGAAGCAAATTAAAATTCAAATTATGAAGAAATAATTATGGAGGACAAGTCCCAAAAGAATTAGAAAGTGAATTCGATTCTCTTTCCATTTTAGGGCCTCCAACTTATGAGGCTTTTGAACTGCCGGAAAAGAAAGGGGACGAGGAATTACCGCCCCCAGAATTGAAGACTTTACCAGATAATCTTAAATATAGATTTTTGGACGATACAAATAAATTCCCTGTTATTATTAGTGCTAAACTTTTAGGGGATGAAGCAGAAGAACTCATTGAAGTACTTAAGGAGCATCGCAAGGCCTTTGGGTACTCAATGGATGATTTGAAGGGCATTAGTACCATGATAACCGTCCATCGAATATTCATGTAGGAAGGTGCTAAACCAGTTGAAGCGTTTAATGGACGGCTAAAGCCCGAAATGATGGAAGTGGTAAGAAAAGCAATAGTACACCTACTGGATGTAGGTATAATATATCCTGTAAAATAAAGTGAATGGGTAAGTCATGTTCCTTGTGTTCCTAATAAAGACAATTTTACTGATGTTCCTAATGAAAACAATGAATTGATACCTACTAGAACTGTTGTTGGACAGAGGATGTGTATATATTTCAGGAAACTAAATAAAGAAACTAGAAAAGATCACTATACCTTACTGTTCATAGACCAAACTCTAAAGAGGTTAGCAAACCACACTAATTTTTGCTACTTGGACGAATACTCTGTTTTTTCACAAATAGTTGTTCACCCCGCTGACCAACTTAAAACAACTTTCATTAGTACTTATGATTTGCATGCTTACCGACGCATGGATTTTTGTTTAAGTAATGCTCCAACTACTTTTTAAATATTCATGACTGCTATTTTTGCGGATTTCATAGAATTGATAATGGAAGTATTTATGGATGACTTTTCATTATATGGTACTTCCTTTATTAGTTGCTTGGATAATCTCAAAAGGGTTTTGCAGCGTTGCAGAGAAACCAATCTTGTTCTAAACTAGGAGAAGTGCCATTTCATGGTCAAAGAAGGTATAGTCCTTGGACATAAGGTATCAGGTAAGGGTATTGAAGTAGACAGAGCTAATGTCGAAGAAATAGAGAGAATGCTACAACCAAGGGATATAAAAGGTATAAGAAGATTTCTTAGTCATGTGGGTTTTCATAGAAGGTTCATTAGAATTTCTCTTGAATTTCTAAACCTTTAACTAACCTGTTGCAAAAGGGAGTAAGATTTAATTTTGATGATAAATGCCTTATTGCCTTTGATAAACTTAAATATTCTTTATCTCGTGCTCCTATTATTAAACCACCTATATGGGATATGAATTTTGATTTTGATATGTGAAGCCAGTGATGATGTTGTAGGATTAACTCTAGGACAACATATATGTCACATATTTAATATTATACATCATGCTAGTAGAACTCTTAATAGTGCTCAAAAGAATTATCATAAAGAGGAAAGTAAAGTTTTTGCTATATTTTTCTCTTGTGATAAATTTCGTTCTTATATACTTGATGCAAAAGTAAGAATTCATATGGATCATGATGGTTTAAATAACTCCTTGAGAGGAAAAATCATAAGCCAAGACTGATCCGTTGGATCCTTTTACTTTAAGAATTTGTATTACAGATTATGCAGAGGTAAGATATAAAGAGGTTGTATGCAGTATCCATATTTGTCTAGCAAGGCACCAATATTATTGAGAGGAACTTTAGTCCTGGTGATTTTTGTTTACAAGAATTATTAGATGAACTAAGGGCAATTCCTCCAAAAGAGAAGAAGTCCCTATTGTTGGAGGATCTTGTCATCCCCACCTAAATAAAAGGTAAGTGCAAGGTAAGTTTACTTTCTCTAAATAAGTGATTTGTATTCACAATTTATACTCCTGAAAATTTTACCTTTGAATTCCTCATGTTTTTCTGAAGTTTCTGAAGGTTTTTACCAACTATACGTCCGCAACTATATGTCCGAAGAAATTCTCCTGCCATATAATTGGTCGTTGAACTTACAGTAGTCCCTTTACGAAATTTTTTGATGTCTGGAAACTATACGACCGCAACTATACGGCCGGAAAATTTGCTCCCATCGTATAGTTGGTCGTTAAAATTTCTCACATCTTCGATCTTTTTCCTTTTTTATTCATCTAAAAAAGAGAGATATAGAGAGAAGGGGTTTGTCGGTTCCAAGTCAGTAACCTAACTTACCTAGACTCGAGATATTTTGGAATATCTGCCCGAAACCAACTATACGGCCGGGACTATACGGGCCACAACCGTATAGTTGGTCGCTACGGAGCTGGACTTTTCCAAATCCGTGCTTTATTTTCCTGTTTTGTTAATATTCTTTTCTTGGACGCAACTTTGGTGTTTCTTGCGAGTTTTACCGACCTATGACCCATCGTATATACTACCATTGTGTTTCTCTCTAAATCATAATCACCAGGAACCAATCTACCTCTTGTTCATAAGTGAGGATACACAATCATAGAGCAACCAGGGGCCAGGGAATCCAAGGGGAGAAGTTCTTGTGGAGATTGGGAGCAATAGCAAGCAAAACAAGTAGATCAAGACCATCCCAATGGAGTTTCTTGACGCTGACAAAGGACGCCAAAAGTGGGAGTTGAAAGACCTCGAGCTGAAGATTGCATAGGTGAATAAGGAGGCGACAGGGACACCCAGGGATCTTCGATTGCTGTGACTTTATCTTTATAAAATGATGAAGATGTTAAGCAGACAACCGAATCAGGTTTTTCTATGGGCCTTAAGGCCATACAATCCCTCCAATAACAATGAGCTCATTAAAGAACAAGTGAAAGTGCTGGAGCGCAATAATCTTTTCTACAATATGCATAATAAAGAACTGGACACTGCCAATCAATCCCTCTGTCTCAGGCTGGCCCGTGAAGAGAAGATACCAGTGCCATGGCGCCACAATGATCTATAATAATCACAGTATCCCGCCTAGCCTGATTCCAAGCTTGGGGAGATCTTTAAGACCTTGTTCTATCTTATAGTTTTTATATTACTATTTTATCTTTGCATTAGTTTGATATTCGATATAAAGTTTGCATCACTAGAATTCCCTTCAGGAATAGTCGATCCCTTTTATGAAATTCTGAGTTTATTATCATATACGGACTATTATTGATTTTGTACTTGTCTTATTATATATATGAATGGATTGAGTATAATTTTACTTGCACTTGATGATAGAAATAGGAGTCTTCCACACCATTGGAATTAATGTAACATACAAAGATAATTTGGTTAATATGTTGTGAGTTCATGGTTTGATTTACAAAAGGAAAAATTATCTAATCAGTTAAGTTGAGAAGGAAACCTTGAACAAAGGAAAATTAAAAGTGCTATCAAATTAGAGTGAGAACAAGACGAGGTAGAGTCCTACATGAAGTCGACTGTATGGCTAGCTTATTTGCACAACACTTAAACAAAAGTGTGAGCATATAAAAAAAGGGGAAACATAAAATAAAATGTGCAAAGAGCAAATAGGCATACACCACTATATTGTGGTGAGACAAAGGAACATTTGAGATTTTAAATATGAAGTGAATATGTTAATCCTAAAACACGTGGGACTACCTCGCTAACTCATTCGGTCGAACCGAAGCACTTTTACATCATATTGAGAGTAATCTTTTGTGAACTATTAAATGCTAAGGTGTGGAAGCCTTCTAATATTATTCGGATTGTTCGAGTAAGGTAATATTCATGAACTTATTCCCCTGTATCATATATGATAAACACATGCTGCAACTGCCTCATTTACTTTATCGACTCAACTTCATGAATATGAGGATCACATCCATTAAGCTAACAATGCTTGGGACGAGGAAAAGTCTAAGCTTGGGTAAGTTGATGAGTGCATATTTCATCATGTTTTATATTATTATTTACACTGTAGTGGTAGGATATTTGTATTTTACAGCATTAGCGTGCATCTTTTATGTCTATTTCCACCAGTATCAGGACAGATAATGGATACGATGGACACAACTGTTGGACCAGTTGTACTAGAGCGGAAAGGACTCAAAAACAGCGTAGATTGCTAAATTAGGAAATATCAATAACACCAGAAGAAAATTCACAGCGATCGTAGCATCCTGAAGGTTTAACGACCAACTATATGGCGGGAATTCTTTTTCCACCCGTATAGTTCTAGCCATATAGTTGGCGTCGCCACCGCCTGTTCAAATAGTTTCGCCCCGTGCAATAAGATGGGAGAGACGACATACATAAAAACCTGAAATCGCATAAACCTCACCTCCGGAAGGGATCTGGCGGGGGAACTCATCCACCGGGGATCCATCTTCACCTATGCTGATCCGGGAGTCTAAGGCATCGATCTTAATCATCAACCACTGCATCACCACCATCTCCATCCATCTCATCTACATCTTGTCTATATCTTGTTCTAATTTCCGTACTCATTGTGGATTTATACAAGTACTATTCATTTATGATAGATTCCATTGTCTTTTCCATGATGTTGATTGCCTCCATGTCTGAGTAGAACATTAGTTCTTGGGGAGATGTAAAAACCCTAGCATGAGATGGAAATAAGATAAAGTTTATTATTATATTCATCAATGTGAGCATGTGTTAGATTGTCTTCATCATGATGTTGGGAGAAGTCGACCTATCAATATTTTCCTCTTATGGGACTTGATGGAGGGAACTACTTGTTGGTAGATGGAGGCATGCTAGCACTTACAGTGACTATAAAGCTATTAGCACCCCTTACGAATCAACTAGGGAACCGAGGAAACTCATGGATCATTGTCCATGCCATGGGATACATCCTATGAGATTAAGTCCCTTAATAGCGCAGTAATTCGATTGATGTCGATTGCTGTCTGTTGTGGTTATGAGATGATGTGAGCAGTGGTTGGTGCCAACTCGTCAAAATACGGAGTTCCTCCCACACATACATAGTTGAGAATTTTCACGATGATAATCTTTACCTTAAAACCTTTATAATGCTAGAGGTGCATCCGCTACTCCCTGAGAACGCTTTTTCCCATTGCAGTTTCACATCTCTTTCACATACGCGATATTTACTTTCTGTATTCAGTTTGTTTTACTTTACTTATTGTTCTCTTATACAAAATACCAAAAATACGTTTTACACAACAATTGCATTTTATCTTGTTACTTAGAACGTTATTTAGCATTACTATTTTAGTATTTAATTCAAGAGTTATTAGACTTCAGAACTCCTGCTCCCTGTGGGATCAATATCTTTATTTAGAAACTAGCTACAAACAATATGTGCACTTGCAGTCATCGCAAGGTGCTTCAGTTAACATGGTCGATGGAAGTACAAGTTACATCAAGGACCTCATAAAAATGAAAATTACATACAAGTCCATGCACTTAGCACAAGGTCCCTAAAACTATGCGGTGAAGTGTGTTTTTGAGGTTTGTGCATACTAGCGTTAATTGTGCTAAATACTATCAATAGAATCTTCTAGATGCTAGAATTTGAAAAGAAGATCCAACCTTTAGAAATGTTTGGATTTGGGAGTCTTGATCCAACAATAAATGCTCAAAGTTATCCGTACAGTATATTATGTTATGGTATTGTAAGAGATAAGACAAGATAAAGATAATATAATAAGTATTACTGCGAATGGCCAGTCTTTTGAATAGTCTTTCCCTCCCGGTGTTTGGGAAGCAAGTGAAAATTTCAAAACTAAAAAAGTTTGAATTTATTTTGCCGCCAAGGAACATTGTTGAAACTAACACCGACGACATTGTTTAGTAAAAGAAGATGCACCCATTTACCTCCAAAAAATACATTTAATTCAAGATCAATCTATCGCATTTACTTGTATCTCATGTGTGACCTAATTTTGTTCAATCGACAAGAAGTCAATGAAGTGTGCGATGTTAGCCACTAAGGTTGAAAAATGAAAATATAAGAAATCGTGGTCCACTTTGTGAGATAACTGGGGCGGTTGTGTTTTCTTCTAACTTTGGTAGGCCCCGTAGGAGCGAAGTGCTTCGGTTAACACGGTCGGTGGAACAAAAAGTTACATCAAGGACCTCATAAAAATTAAAATTACATCCAAGTACATGCATTTAGCACAAGTTCCCTGAAACTAAGAAGTGAAGTGTGTTTTGAGGTTTGCGCATACTAGCGTTCATTGTGCTAAAGACTATCAATAGAATCTTCTAGATGCTAAGAATGGGAAAGATGATCTAACGGTTAGCAATGTTTGGATTTGCTAGACTTGATCCAACGGTCAATGTTCAAAGTTATCCGTACACTATATAGTGGTATGGTATTAAGCTAAGACACGATAAGAAGTATTATTATGAATGGCCAGTCTTTTGAATAACCTTTCCCTCCCGATGTTTAGGAAGCAAGTGAAAATTTCGAAACTGGAATAGTCTGAATTTTTCATGCCAATGACCAAAGTGGTTTCCTTCCTACTCCTTCAGTTCCATAATATAATATGTTTTAGCTTTTGTGAAACTAATGTATCTAGACACTTTTTAGTGTGTGGTTCACGCCGAATCTATACACTAAAAGATGTCAAGATACATTTGTTTCACAAGAGCTAAAACATCTTATATTTTGAATTAGAGGGATTAGTATGAGTACTACTCCTCCTATTCAACACCAACGCGGCTTCCGAACACGACAGAGAAGCAGAACCGCCCTCTAAAAAAGAGAAAGAAAAAGAGCCGCTGTACCAAGGCACACGTGCACAGCACCACGCCGTGGACAAGGGAGAGATCAGCCAGGATGATGCGCGAGGGGAGAGGGGTGGGGAGAGATGAGGAAGCGAGGGAGAGAGAAAACACGATTAGTTTTGCATGCATAAACTTCCGTACTATAGGTCCATACATTTACTACTAGTGGAGTGTACCTTGTCCTCATGTCAGCTGCCCACCATTGCTTTGCTCTAACATCACATCGCCTTCAACTCCTCCTCTCTCTTCACTGATCTTGCACTGCCTTTTTTAAGGCTCGTGGTGCTTCCCTTTTGTTCTCTTTATATAGTACTTGTGTAGCTCAAGTTTGACCAAATTTCGTTCAATTGACAAGATGAAAACATCTTAGCAAGAAGTTAAACCTGCTGTCCAAACACTCGGTGGTTGCAAATAAATTAATTGACACTCGACAGGTACCTCCAAAAGCTTTTTCATAAAACTTTCAAAGAAATATTCTATCTACTTGTAGTTCAAATTTGACGTAATTTCAATAAATGGACATAAAGCCATTCAAGTGGGTAGAGTTAGCTAGGACTAAGTTTGAAAACTTACAAGACATGGGGATTATAAGTACAACATGTCGGTCCACTATATATATTTGAAAGCACTGCTTGTAGCATTGAGATCCATATTCGACTTTCTTTATGTAAAGGAACAATCTCGTCATCACTCGGAAAATTGGGAATGTTCTTTCCTGATAGTTGGAAACTAACATCGATGACATTGTAGACCTAAAGAAGATGCACCCATGTACCTTCAAAAAAGATAATGAATTCAAGAGCAATCTATCGCGCTTACCGTTTTCTCAAGTTTGACCTAATTTCATGAAGTTCTCAAGATGAATAATATTAGCAAGAAGTTGAACCATTTTGTCAAAACTCTCGATGGTGTGGTTTGTGATATATTAAATGACCCCCCGATGGTTACCTCCAAATTTATTTGCAAAATTTTCAACGCAACCTACAAATTACTTTTAGTTCAAATTTGACCTAATTTCGATATTTCGGCATAAAGCCATTCAAGTGGGCAGAGTTAGATAGGACTAAGTTTGAAACCTAACACCGACGACATTGTTTACTAAAATAAGCTGCACCCATATACCTCCAAAAATATAATTAATTCAAGGTAAATCTATCGCTCTTACTAGTATCTCAAGTTTGACCTAATTTCGTTAAGTTGTCAAGATGTGAAATATTAGCAAGAAGTTGAACCTGATGTCAAAATTCTCGGTGGTGGTTTGTGATATGTATATTAAATGAACCCTCGATGTTTACCTCCAAAAAATATTCGTGAAACTTTTAACGCAATCTACAATTGACTTGTAGTTGAAATTTTTCCTAATTTTGATAAATTGACATAAAGTCATTCGAGCCGATAGAGTTAGCTAATATGAAGTTTGAAGACTCTTACAACATGTCGGTCAACAATATATGTCTAAAAAGCTTGGCTTGTGGCATTCAGATCCAAATTCTCCAGACTTTCTTTACGGAAAGGAACAATCTCGTCATCACTCGGAAAATAGATAATATTCTTTCCCGATAGTTGGAAACTCACATCGATGGAATTATTGTTTACTAAAAGAAGATGCACCCATCTACCTCCAAAAATACAATTAATTCAAGAGCAATCTATCGCGCTTACTGGTAGCTCAATTTTGTCCTAATTTCTTTAAGTTGTCAAGATGCAAAATCTTAGCAAGAAGTTAAACCTATTGTCAAAATTCTTGGTGCACTACTAGGAAAATGGTTGTCTGTGGCGCACATGGAATGGCCATCCGTGGCGCACTAGACGTGCGCCACTAGCCTTGCGCTACGGCTATCTCCTAGCCATGGCGCACTGCCTAGTGCGCCACGGTTGTGTCGAGATAGGCGTAGCGCACCTGCTAGTGCGCCACGGCTATGTGGGCAGGTGCGCTACGTGTTGTATCTTCTGTGGCGCACGTCCGAGTGCGCCACTAAGCTGCTGAGGTGCGCTTTAGACGTAGTGCGCCACAAAAGCTAGGTCATGTGCACCACAGGTGTTTTTTTGTTTTTTTTTTAATTTCAGAGCCAGATTATATACAATACAAATTATATATAATATTAGAGGCAGATATACACACATAGATACAAGATATAAAATTATATATATAAATACACAATTTGAAAAATAAGATTGAAACAAATACATATAGATAAGTCTCATACATGAATACATAGTATAAGTTACATTGTTTCGATCAAGTTACAAAGTAGTTGGTGACATGCGAATACATGTGTCGATCGAACAAGTTAGAGCTTGGAAGCTCACCTAGACATCTAAACTAGCTAGACAAAAACGCGGGATAAACAACCAAAGAAGATAAGCATGATCACCGCCGCGACGAAGGTGTAGGTCTTCATCCGGTTCCTTGTCCTAACTCCCGCTAGATAGCGCGTGTATCTAGCTTCCGCCTCCGCCATAGTGTTGTACCCTTTGTAGCTATTGCCGCTAAAATGGTGCACCTGTCTCCGGAAGTCTTCCCAATCATCATAGACTCTGGGAACCCGTCCCTTGTACACGACGTACCACGTCATCTATAAGTTGACAATAATAATTAACCGATGATTGAAAAAAACATATATAATTAAAGTCGCATATGAAGATACACTTATAGAAAGTACTCCTAAATCAAAAAGACCAAACTCAAAAAGCATGCCTCATATATAACTAGGTTGTTCAACACAGGAATATGCCACGAGGGAACTGTTCGCCAAGTAGGATGCACAACACCTGGACCTGTGCATAGCACATGGCGAAGAATCCCATCGCAGCACATTCACATATAGTGTGCCACGACATTTCAATCATCGGCATTATTCTCGAAAAAGACCAAAGTAACTCGAAAAGAATTTCTCATATATATATATACACATAGGTCATTGGACACAGGAATATGCTACGATAAAACTGTGAGCCAGGTAGCTATGCACAAGACCTGGACTTGTGCATATCACAAGGCTCACAATCCCGTCATAGCACATTCACATATATATTGTGCCAAGACATTTCAATCATCGGCTTTATTCTCTAAAAATACCAAAGTAAATCAAAAAGAATGCCTCATATATATATACATAGGTCGTTGGACACAGGAATATGCAACGATGGAACCGTAAGCCAAGTAGGATGCACAACATCTAGAGTTGTGCATAACGCAAGGCTTACATTCCCGTCGTAGCACATTCACATATATATTGTGCCACGACATTTCAATCATCGGCATTATTCTCCAAAAAGACCAAAGTAGCTCGAAAAGAATGCCTCATATATAACTAGCTAGGTCGTTGGACACAGGAATATGCTACGACGGAACGGTTAGTCAAGTAGGATGCACAATTCCTGGACTTGTGCATATCACAAGGCTAACTATCCCGCCGTAGCACATTCACATATATATTGTGCCACGACATTTCAATCATCGGCATTATTCTCGAAAAAGACAAAAATAACTCGAAAAGAATGCCTCATATATATACATAGGTCGTTGGACACAGGAATATGCTACGATGGAACCGTGAGCCAAGTAGGATGCACAAGACCTGGACTTTTGCATATCACAAGGCTCACAATCCCATCGTAGCACATTCACATATATAGTGTGCCACGACATATCAATCATCGGCATTATTCTCAAAAAAATAGTAAGGGAAAAAGAATGACCAAAGTGAGCAAAGGACCAAAGAGTAAGCAAAAAAACCAAGCATTGATTGATATATAATAATAATAAGCAAAAGAAGTAAGCGATGATTCATAAACCTAATAAGATAAGTATAGTAGCATGTACACTTGTCCACACACACACAAAGGTCATCTATAGTTTGTAACTACAACTAGGCCAACATCAAGCCTTCTGGCTCGGGTTAGGGAATGGGAGGACGCCTTGTCTCGTCATGAACTTCCTATAGTCACCCTGCATCTCTAGGCGATCTTCTATGTTACGGTTATTCGGGATATTTCCTCCGTAGAAGATCCCCCCGAAGTCATGACATCACGAAAGATGATTTCCCCAAACTGCTGCTGGATGCGATACATCTCTTGTCTAATATCTTACTCAGTGATCTTGGCCTTTGCTTCGGCCCACTGTTTGAGATGATCTGGCAGCGTAGAATTCTGCTGGTCAAGTAGGAACGCCCTCATGTGATGGAGTGCGTAGTAGGCTTGCTTCTTACTATTTTCCGGCTGCTTCACGCAGGGGAACTCTGTTACGTGGTTGAAGACGTGCCTGCTAAACTTGACCTTCGTACGCAAAGCCAGTGAGAGCATCATCCAGAACTTCCTTGATCTTGTTGTAGTTTTTCTTCTTTTCTAGACTCCCCGAGTCGAAATACGTGGCGTGGGAATGCTTCGGCGATAAGGAGATGAGCGTGCAGTGTTCATCTCTGCGCAAAAAATTCAAATGGAATGTGTTGGAAAAATAATGATGATAATCTAATAAAGCCAATCGACGGTGGCGAGTGAATAACGACTTACTCGGGAAAGTAAGGCACGAGAATGTATTCCTTTGTCTTGTTCGCCATGAGGATTCTTTTTAGGTACGAGCCCACGATACGTCGTTCGGCGGGGTAACCCAAGCAGCCGTCACGCATGTAGTAGGGGTCCACTATAGAGATGCCCGGTGTGTTCTCTCTAATGATCTACATGGCCAGGCTGAGAGAAAATAGACGGACCATGGTATAGTGCATCGGGTATAGGTGGAACATATTGAAGATGTCGTAGAACCACAGGAAGAACAGATCCGCAGGTGAATTGTTGACGAAGCCCAAGCCTGGTGGCACATTAACCACGAATACCGGGTGCGAGGGATCTTTCTCCGATAGAAGGCGTCTCTCTATCGTCAGCACGCCGTCATGCACACTCTGCAGTTTCAAACTGGTGAGCTTCCACAAATTCTTAGGTAGCATGGGCTCACCCGCCACATGAATCCTCCACATAATACCCTCGGGTCTTGGTGGCCCATCCCGAAAACTGATTGGATTCGCAGTTGTTGACGCCACCGGCTGGCTCGAGCTGCTAGATTTTCTTTTCCTGCCATTTTTTCCTGTTGGAGAGCGGGCAGACACCGCAATCTGAGCACCGGCCACCCTATGTAGTGTGTCAGGGCTTAGAATAAAGGGCCGGTTGGTTGTATCAGCTGGTGGCTCTGTAAAGGCGCAAGCTGGAGGCGTCTCCTGAGAACTAAACAGACGCTTGGTGATAGTGGCTTTCTCTGTGGGGCCACCAACTAGGTCTTCGTTGCTAAACTGAGTGTTGAAGAAGTGATCATTCCAGTATTCGTCGTCCTCGGCCAGATCCTGTGCCATGTGCATATCATCAACATGATCATCCAACCCACCGCGTGGAGGTGACGGCGAGGGCGGTAAGGGGGCCTTGCCACTGCTTGTCGCTGGCACGACATGCGGTGCTGTTGTCTGTGGCGTGATGGCCCCCGCCGTCCCCAAACGGATCATGCACTTTGGCCATAGCAAGAATAAGCCGAAGCAAGTTCTGAGGACAGCCGGCTCTTCTTCATCCGCTCCTGGGGGTTGAATGGGAGGTTCCAGGTCGTCGCAGCCCCTTAGCACCCGACTAATTTTAACCCTGTGCACTCTATCTGGTATCGGCCTTGAGTGGAAGGTGCGCTGCAAGGGTTGAACGATGGTACCCTTGGCAACATCCCTCAGCTCGTTGTTCACGTAGCATAAGAGAGTGCAAGGAACATCCCTCTGCGGAAAACATGTACGGCACCGTCAGAGATGCCATAAGAGTAATAGATGGCGTGAAAGGCGGTAAAGCAATTTTTTTACCTTGATGGCGTCGAGATCGGCTAATGTCGACGCACCGCATACGACGACGGGCGTGCAAGAGACGGAAGGGCTGCTTGATGGCGCGGTGCTAGCCGCCGGTGTATTCTCCCTACCGACGGGTGCTTGGAGCTCCGGTGCCGCCGCGACGATGGCAGGGGGGACACCAACATGTACTCCGGCGCCGTGGTGATGGCAGGGGGAGTCACCAACACTTGCAGCGCCACGGTGATAGCGGGCGGAGTCACAAACACGTAGTTCGCCTGATTCGTCGGTGCCGCGTTGTTTGAGTGGCTGCTGA
Organism: Avena sativa; assembly: GCA_916181665.1. Lineage (NCBI taxonomy): Eukaryota > Viridiplantae > Streptophyta > Magnoliopsida > Poales > Poaceae > Avena > Avena sativa. The sequence continues at coordinate 204,026,634 of OV702281.1, read as the reverse complement.
CCATGCTTGGAATCGGGCACAGATCTACTCGACCACCCGCACTCCACTTCGCTATTGACTCCACCAAGGTTGGCAGGAAGGACATGAGGGTGATTGCCAGGTTGTCTTGGACGATCTGCGGGATCCGCGCCACTTGTTCCTTAAGTTCTTGAACCTCGCATTTTCCTCCTCGCTCCTTCCCGACGGCGCCACATGCGTCCTCGGCGGTGGACCAAAATGATCCACCCAATTCTTACCCCCGAGGTCGGCCAGACGGCCAGCCGACGACGACTTCTTCGTAACCGGCTCCGCGGTGAGTTGTTTGGTTTTTGGGTCCACATGGTAACGGGCCCTGATGAAGTTTCGAACCTGCCCGGGTTCAAATTTCACAAAGGGGTTTTCTATCCCCTTGGATCTATACTCTTCGTCATCCTTATTCCATTTGGCCTCCGCGGTTCTATATCCACCAGATCCGAGATGGTGATGACCTATATTCATCGCCTGCAGCACCTTTCCCCGATTACTATTGGCCAGGGCTCTTTCAGATTCACACCTCTCCTTGAACTCCCGGAACTGATCTTCGGTGATCTACGGGTCAATCTTTTGGATCTCCTCGAGACTTTTGCCTTCTTTATAGATCTTCTTCTTTATCCAGGTTCTACAGCTGGCCAGGGCGGTGCTCATCTTTGTGAGGGCGGATTTGTTTACTTCGTTCCCATGATAATTTGTGTTCTAATACTTAGCGGGGAACTTGTATCTTGCGTGCAGCTTCTCGAAGAGGAGTGTGCGCAAGTGGCCATTATATTTATGCCGGAGATTCTCGGTGTTGATCGAGATGGTTGTCCGGGTGATCGCCGCCACTTGCCCACCGTACCCTTTGACGACAAGGGCGGGCTCCAAAGGAACCCCTGATGGGCTCACTTCGGTAATTTCCTCCCTGGCGGTGCCGACTGTGTTCGGGCGCTGGTCCTTCGGCTTCTTCTTCTTCTTAGGAGGATTGCTACCACTCCCTGTGCCCTCGCCGCCATCAGTGGTTTCATCATCCGCCGTTCCTTCGGCTTCTTCCTCCGCGTCTTCCATCTCATCATCCTCGCTCTCCGAAGGATGGTATTCTTCATCGTCTTCTAGCCACTTGGCCACCTCCCAGAATGTCAATTGTTTATTTGGAGGTCTGAGTTCTCCTTCAGCGCTGATGCGCTTAGAACATCCAGCCTCGTCGTTGTCACACATCTTTGCACTAATAAAAAACAAATAATTGGTTAAATGCACGGAAAAATTCGGCATGACCTTTGCTAATTTTCTTAAACTAGGAGTGCCCGATTTCTGCCGAAACGGAAGTTCATCAACATTCCGGCAAAAATCGGGACTCATTTCATACAAGAACCTGCATACACGACATAATAAAGTGCTCCATACAAGAACAAACACAATTTCAGGTGCTTCATAACCAAGTGCACTTTAATGCTTCCTATCATTTGCTGCAATCCTACAACATATAACTTAGAAGCACATGATAGCAAGCAAGAAAATGATAGCAAGAAAATGACAGCAAAGTTCCATTTTACTACAAATAAATAATTGACAGCAGCAAATTAAACCCAAGCAATTGACAGCAGCAACTAAAACCCAAGCATACATGTTTCTGTCATGTTTTGTGATGCCCAATCAAGATGTTTAGTCATTATATTTGATGAATTCTAGGTATTTAACTGTGTATACATGTTGTTTCTGTCATATTCGGAGCACAGAAGGAAGCAGCAATATCAGTATCAGTGTATCACCGATCAGTCAGGAACAAGGAAAGGCGAAATACCAAACAGACCTACCATGGATCACTAGATCGCTACTTATCTAGACCCTGGAGAGGACCTATCTATCTGGTCTCTCCACCTGAATTAACAAATACAATGTCGCATTCCTGACAATTCTTATGTAAGAACAGATATATTCTTGTAAAGGAATACAAAATAATTGTGATAGATTACACAGTGAAGATATGGGAAGATTATGAGTCCTAAATGAATGAAGAGATTACCAAAAGTTCAGCAGATTCAGAGCGCTAAATGGACAAAGCTTCTAGAAAATTCAGCAAATTCTAAAATTTCAGAAAAAAATTAACAGATTCTTTTGTACATGTGACAACAACATAATCAGTTTTTCTTTTGTACACATGAAGAGACATGCTCTGGGGCTCAATGCCTTGTGGCATGGGATAAAGTTTAAAATCCCAAAAATTGCTACAAACTCATGCATGATCAAAATTCCACTTGGAGACAATGATGACTGCTCCAAAACTCCCCCATATGCCCCTTCTAAAATAAAGTAAAGAGAGGGAGACAAAGATACATGCATAGATATCATCATTCCAGTAACAACCATTAGTTATTTAATTGAGAACAAGGCCATGGGAAAATGAAACAAGCTCACTTTTCTACACATTCCAGGCCCTCCTTACAGGTTGTTCTGCTGGTGGTCTAGCCACCCTGCTGCATTGTGATGATTTTAGTGCAAGATTTTCTCGGGAGGTTTCAGTTAAATGCCTTGTTGATGCTGGGTTTTTCCTTGACGAGTAAGGCTCTTGGAAATAAATATAATCCACTAACATTGCACCAGAACAAAAGTACCACTTATTTTTTGGAAGAAAGGATATAATTTTATTTCCATCTAAGACTACTATAAGTAAACAGATAGTCTTATCAGATAATCTAATGTTTGCTGATGACATTACTGTTTGGCAATTCATTACTGTTTAGGGCATGGTGAACACGTTGAACGTCAACCTCCCACAAGCCATGTTCATCTACATCGACAACTTCGAGATGATCTCCGAGATCCTCAAACCCTAGCTAACCCGTGGAGATAGGGAGAGAGGGGAGGGGCTAACCTCTAAGACGAGGATGACTTTGGCGGGCGAACGACGACGAGCGAACGACGGCCTTCTCCTCCTCTCGGCAACGGGAGGCCTCCTCCTCCACGGACGAGCGTGACCTCCTCCTCCTGGCGTGGCGACTGCGACCTCCTGGGATGCGGTGGTGGCGGCAGATTGGCAGCAGTGCGGGCCTCTTGGGATGCGGTGGTGGCGGCGGATTGGCAGCGGCGGATCGACAGCGGCGGCAGGGCTCGGGCTCGGGTGGGCCCGTGAGAATGGGGATGAGGGAGAGGGATGTGTGCCTGCGTGCACGTGGATAAGGCACGGATATGCGTAGCGCACTCTGGCATAGTGCGCTACAGATATCCGTAGCGCACTATGCTAGAGTGCGCTACACATATCTCCTCTAGCAACTGTATAAGAAAAGAGCCGTCCCACTATCTAACAGAATCACTATCCTATCCCACTGGTTGTGCTCACTGCTCTATTCTAAACTTCTGAGCACCCAGGTTCGAATCCTGGTGCCCCCTTTTTTTATTTTTATTTTAAAAATATTTTAAATGTTCCAAAAATGCCCAAAAGTGGTAATATATGCCATATTTGTTTTGTTTTTATTTTATAAATACTTTTAAATGTTTCGAAAATTCCCAAAAGTGATAATATATGTCATAAAAGTGGTACAAACAATATGATTCAAAGTATAACTAAATTTCATAATAATTTGTCCATAATAATATGAATCGGGCACGGCCCTACTCGACCACCCGCACTTTACAATGTTTTTCGACAACGTGTTTTACAATATTTTTTGAGCTAGCGTTTTACAATATTTTTTTCCCTTCTTTGTCGCGGTTGAATAATTTAGCCCCGGCACTTTATTGTTTCTTCTTTCAAACGGGCTACCTTTTTTGGGTAGGGTTGTCCTTTTTCTTGTTGTGATGTATGTTGCTGCATCGTAGTCGTCGTCATCTTCAATCTTTGGATCGCCGTACTAGTCGAAGTCTTGCTCGTTGGCGACTCCATCCATTCCGATGATGTTTCTTTTTCCTCTCCTCACAACAACACGGCTAGGCTTTGTCAGGTCGGTAATGAAAAAACATTGGTCCACTTTGGTAGCCAGTACCCACGGTTCATTTTTCGCGGCCACGTTCGCACCGGCGGCCTTGGAATTGGCTGCTTCGGGTATAACCATGGTTGTGAAATACCGGTCTTTTCTTTCGACGCTCTTTGCCCATTTGACATGGAACATCGGCACCTTTTCTCCATAGTAGTCGAGCTCCCAGATCTCCTCGATTCTTCCGTAAAATCTTTCCTTCACGTTGTCATCGGTGTAGAATTCCGACGTTACGCCTGAGTTCTGATAATCACACTTGTTGTCCTTTTCCAACGTGTAGAATGTGTAGCCGTTGATATCATACGCCTGATAGGTCACCAGGTTTTGCATTGGTCCTTGCGACAAGGTGATTATGATATTTTCCGTGTCAGAAGAATGCGATCGCGGGGGATTATCAAGGAGTGTCTCCCTAAACCAATGCGTAAAATCTGAGTTGTGCTCTTTGATTATTTATCCCTGCGTCCTCTGTATGCCCCGGTCACTGTACTTATTCTCGATTAACCTTTTGTGCTTCTGTACCCAAGGATCGACCAGTTCTAAATGCTGAAGCGCGATGAGGTTTGCTCGATCAAAGTCTGCGCGTCGAAAATCGAAGTCTGCATGCAGTATGCGACGACCCTCTCGGTGACCAGATCCGTCGACCTTGCCAAGGTGCCTGTTGACGGGAAGACCGACAGGGTTCTCGATGTCTAGATAATTCGTGCAGAAAGAGATGCACTCTTCGGCCAGAAAACCTTTGGCTATGCTTCCATCTGGACGGGACCTGTTGCGAATGTATCCTTTGATGTGTCCGTTCATCCTTTCGAACGCCATCATGCTGCGGAGGAACATTGGCCCGAGTTGTACGATGTCCTCCACGACATGGACCAGCAGATGCACCATAATGTCGAAGAATGCGGGTGGGAAATAGACCTCAAGCTCACATAGTATCACCACGATCTCCTCCTGTAGCCTCCCGAGCTGATTCACGCCAATCGACTTCCTAGAGATGACGTCGAAAAACTTGCAGAGGCCAAATAACGTTTCACCGACGTGCTCGTCCATTATCCCTCTTAGTGCGACCGGAAGTACCTGCGTCATTAGCATGGCACAGTCGTGAGACTTCATGCCACTGAACCTCTGCTTCGCCTCGTATAGGTATCTGCTTATCTTGCCCACGTAGCCGTAAGGAAATTTGACTCCTAGAAGGCACTTGAAAAACTGTTTGATCTCATCCTGGCTTAGAGTGAAGCAAGAAGGAGGGCAGTAATATTCATTCTTCTTGAACTTTTTACCCTTCCGACGTCCTTGTGTCGTCTCCGACTCATGATCATCGTCATCTTCCTGATCATCAGGAGTAGTGCGTCCTCCATGAAGCTCCTTCTGGATACCCAAGCATATCAGGTCGTGCCTTGCCTTCGGACCATCTTTTGTCCTATCTGGAATGTTGATTATGGTGGCGACCAGACTCTCGCACACGTTTTTCGTGATATGCATGATGTCGAGGCTATGAGGCGTGCGGAGAAACTTCCAGTATGGCAACTCCCAGAAAACAGACCTTGTTTTCCATACCTTCATCAGCGGCTTGTTTTGTTGCTGCCTCTTTCGCTTCTTTCCAGGCTTAGGACAATCTTTCCAGTTTTTCAGCAACTCTTCCACTTCTTCGCTGCTCCTACGCTTTCGGATTCCTCGGGTCTCGGATTTGCCATCGAACATGTCTCCACATTTTCTCCATGGATCATTCTTGTCGAGCCACCTCCGGTGCTCCATGAACACGGTTTTCGGTGACCCTGGATCTTTCTCTAGTTGGAGATAGCTTGTGTTATCCATGCAACTAACGCATGCGCAGAATCCTTGGATAACCTGCCCGGAGATATACCCGCAACCTGGATAGTCTTGCACCGTAAAGACCAACGCGGATCTCATAGTGAAATAATCTTGTGCGACGGTGTCGTAAGTATTGGCTCCAGATTCCCATAACGTGGCTAGCTCCTCTTTCAACAGCCCGAGATACAGATTGATGTCGGTACCAGGTTGTTTCGGCACTTGAATTAGCATACTCATTTGTATGTACTTATTCTTCATGCACAACCATGGAGGTAGGTTGTACATCCATACAAACACGGGCCAAGTGCTGTGCGTGCTGCTCTGGCTACCGAACGTATTGAGTCCATCGGTGCTCGCACCAAGCCTGATGTTCCTCGAATCTCCACCGAATTCGGGGAATTCGAGGTCCAATGCTTTCCACTGGCTAGCATCTGAAGGGTGCATCAGCAGCTCATCCTTTTCGGGGTCATCATCATCATCTCCTGGCTTCTTCCTTTACGCATGCCATTGCATGAGCTTTGCTTCCTTAGGGTCCATGAAATAGCGCTGCAGACGAGGAGTGATAGGAAAGTACCATACCACTTTTCGAGGTGCTTTCTTCCCTTTATTGTATCGACTCACGCCGCACACCGGACATGTGGTTTTCTCCGCGTCCTCGCCCCGATAAATGATGCAATCGTTGATGCATACGTGATATCTAACATGCGGTAGATCGAGAGGACAGACGATTTTCTTGGCGTCCTCGATACTAGTTGGACATGTGTTCCCCTCCGGGAGACGATCATGCCAGAATGCCATCATATCGTCGAAGCTTGCGTCGCTCCATTTTTGTTTTGCCTTCATCTCCATAGCCTTGAGCGTTACATTCAACCGGGTATCATCGGGCCTACATCCTTCATACAATGGATTAACCGCGTCTTTCTCAAGTTGCGCAAGCTTGGATTTCTCTCTAGCGGCAGCCCTGGCGTTACTCGTCTGCTTGAGAAGCAGCTCTTGCACATAAGGGTCCCGCACACAGCCTGACGTTGTTCCATCGTCGTCTCCTCCTTCGGCATCATCATCATCCCGGTCTGCTTCCGCACCTTCACCATCTCCACGAGACTCTTCATCATCTCGCCCGTTCTCGCCGTGATGATGATCCTCGTCATGTTCCCCACCTTCATCGTCTCCATCGTCTTCGTCATCGCTTATCCAACGAGTGTATCCATGGCGGAGCAGGTGCGCCTGCAGATTCCCAGAATCTGGGTCGATCAACCAGTTGAGTTTGCATCTTCTGCACGGACATCTTATATCCGTCTTGTTATTTCGTATCATGTCGGCCGTCGCACATTTCAAAAATCTAGCCACAATGTCTTCATTCATTATGAGCACGATTTTTGCCTGCACGGTGTACACGGTACAATTAGAAGTCTATTAGAACCACATAATCAATGCATGCATGCAATTGTCGATAGAAAATTTCGGCATGACCTATCCTAAAATTAGGACCTTTGCGAAATGCCAAAGTCTTGCCAAAATGGAAATGAATCAACATTTTGGCAAAACAAATGGCAACTTGTTCACATACAAACACAAGAGAGAGAGACCGATCCATACAAACATGAACATATCATTATCCTCTCCATACACACATGCATGAGCATGCATCATCGATACTCTCCATATACACACACATATGACCATCGATCCTCTCATACACACATCATGAGCATCGATCATCTACATACATATGAGCATATCATCCGTATACACATGAACACATCCTTACATGGACAACTTACCGAGATGAGAGACCAATCGCGAGAAAGATGGAAAGGAGAGGTGCGCGCGAGACCGGAGAAGGAGATGAGAGACCGGAGACCTTCCTCTATTACTTATGTAACATCCAAGGCAAGTTCTACATGCTAAAAATGGTGAATGGGTGGAGAAATTGAGGTGGGAAGGAGAAGATCCCGACTAGATCTAAGGAGGAAGAAGCAGGGGAAAGTGAAGTGTGGGGTGGTGGATGATCACACATGTGCACATAAAGTGGAGCTGCTAAAAAAATCGCCACATCCGTGGCGCACTCGGCCCCAGTGCGCCACAGGGATTAGTAACATCGGTGGTGCACATGCCATAGTGCGCCATGGATGTGTCTGGCCGTTTCACAGCAGAGAGGGGCATGCACTTAGGCGTAGCGCACCCCCTCCATGTGCACCAGGGTTGACACTAACAACCGTAGCGCACCTACCCTATGTGCGCCACGGATGTCTGGCGTGCGGCCAACAGGGCCCTGGCCCACACATATCTGTGGCGCACTATGGTCATGTGCGCCATGGTTGTTCTAGTTACTAGTAGGGCACTGCCCATAGGTGAGCCACGCCTGTTTTAGCCGTGGGGCACTTCAACCATGTGATCCACGGATGTGCTGATTACCTATAGCCATTTTCCTAGTAGTGGTGGTGGTTTGTTATATATGAAATGACCCCCAAATGGTCACATCTAAAAGTATCGTAAAACTTTAAAGGAAATCTACAATGTACTTGACTTTGAAATTTGACCTAATTTCGATAAATCAACTTAAAGCCATTCAAGTGGACAAAGTTAGCTAGGACGATGTTTGAAAACTCATAAAACATAGGAATAATAAGTACAACATGTCGGTCCACTATATATGTCCGAAAGCTTGGCATGTGGCATTCAGATCCATATTCTTCAGACTTTTTTGTTGGAAAGGAACAAAATGGGGCATCACTCTGAAAATTTTGAATGTTATTTCTTGATAGTAGGAAAACCACAT